>CM057456.1:1418240000-1418962500 GCA_016271365.2 Neoceratodus forsteri | reverse complement strand
AGAAAGGGTCTCTCTTCTCTGTCTCTCTCCCATTTTCAGAGAAAAACAAGGACCAAAAAGGGGTCTGTCAACAACACGTGTATATACATTTTTTTTTTTTTGACACAAAGGGGTGCTAAGACTAGAAAAGAGGCACAGTCACCCAAAGAGAGAAACTGCCTTCCCCCAAAACAAACACGGACCAATGGGAGGGTCTGAGAAAACACACCATTTTTTTTGTATGGGGGGCCTCAGGTGGCAGATAAGGGAATAAGCCACTGCAAGACTTTTGCCTCCTGACACCTACTCCCCCTTTTTTTTTTCTTTACAGGGGGAAGGTAGAAGGAAAGGGAGGAAAAACTGCCCCGAAGCCTGGCCACTGTGGGGGAAGGTGGACATGATGCAGTGATGAATGGTGAAGATATTCTGGAAGATCAAGAATTATGGTGAGTAGATCATTTTCATATCTTCAAAGAATCAATCTTCACCATTCATCACTGGTGGATCAGAGTACCAAGCCACCACTGAATGGTGATGCTGGCAAACCCTGAGGGAAATGGTTGTTCCCTCCGCTTCCTGTTGGGGAGGAGGGGAAGATACAGAGAGGCAGGGGCCTTTCACAGGTCTGGTGAGGCCAGAGACTGGTCTGGGGGAGGTGGAGGCTCCTGTGGCCTGGGAGCAGGAAGGCACCCCCCCCTCCCCAGCTCACACCTGGCCTAATGGGAGAAGAAATGGGGCCCCTAGTACTGTGAGGCAATCATCCTACGCCGGACCAAGGGTGATAACTGTGGTACATCCACCTAATGTAGACCGCAGTTCCTACCAGTCTACAGGCTACTTCACTGTTGTCGTACAATGCCTTAGTTTGGTGCCTCACCAGCTCCAGACCCTGGGCAGAAAGGCAAATGGCCTGTATGGTTGCCTCCCAGTCTTGCAAGGACACTAGAAACTGACTCACTGTCTGCCATAGGACACCTGGTGTGCCTGATGTGCAGCAATGCATAACATGGTGCATGCCATCAAGAACATTCTATGACCCCAGGCATAAAACTCGGCTGAATGTGACTCTGGAGAACAGTCGTGCATGGGGCGACAACGCCCAGAGGGATTATCTAGGAGCTGGACCCCAGAAGTGGGGGTGAGGCATGACTCCTGAAGATCCCGGGGGTGCGCAAGAAAAAATTACTCACCTTAGTAATTATGTTTCTTCTAGTGGAGTCTTGCTGTATTCTGACAATTGCAGTTAGCCCCAGCCTTTAAACTGCCCTGGAGAACAAAGGGTTAACTTTTCTATGCATGGCACAGAATGTTCATCTCGAGCTCGGTTGAAGCCTCTGCCTGTTGTTATTCGAACTGCAACCATCAGATCTTTACAAGCAAAACTCACTAGGTGTTCTGTGTGGAAACTGTAACATTTTTAACTTGCCGACTGGCAGAAAAATAATGTTTTGGGTCCTTAAAGGAAGACTCAAGTCAGGAAACCCAAAAACAAAAAACAATCAAATGAAATAACATTCCACCCAAAGAAAAAAGAGGGAGTAAAGGGCACCTCTAGGGTGCTAACACTGCACCTGCCCACCCTTATCCCAAAAATCGAGGTTCTGAGAGGAGGTGGGTCAGAATACAGCAAGACTCCACTAGAATAAACATAATTACTAAGATGAGTAATTTTTCTTCAAACAACATGAAGTCTTGCTGTAATCTGACAATTGCAGACTACCAAGCAGTACCTCCATGGAGGAGGGACAGAACCTACTTTGGGAATAGGCTCTGAAGTACTGCTGTGCCAAACTGAGCATCACTCCTAGCCTGGATATCCAGAGAGTAATGCTTGGTAAAGTATGGACTGTTTTCCAGGTGGCTGCTTGACAAATTTCTGAAAGAGGGATATCCCTGGCAGCAGCCAGGGAAGCGGCTGTACCTCTTATGGAATGAGCCCTCAGGACTGAGGGTGGAGTTTTACCCAGTTTTTCATAGCAGAATTGTATACAAGAAACAATCCACCTGGTAACAGATCTCTTGGTGGCAGGTTTGCCCTTCCCAACTTCCCCATGAGTGAGGAACAACTGAAGGGAGTCAAACCTGTGACCCTTGGTACACTCCATGTAGTAGCTAAGGGCTCTTTTAACATCCAAACTGTGTAGCCTCCTCTCTCCCAAGGAAGAACGATCAGTGAAGAAAACAGGGAGCAATATAGACTGATTCAGGTGGAAATCTGAGACCACTTTAGGCAAGAACTTTCTGTTAGTTCTAAGGACCACTTTATCTCTGTGAAAAGAGATGAAATCAGATTCCACTGACAGGGCTTGCAATTCACTGATACGTCTAGCAGAAGTAATGGCTCTGCTGAGGACAAAGGCTCAAAAGGGGGTTGCATAAGCTGAGCAATGCAAACATTAAGATCCCAAGCAGGAGCAGGATCCCTAAAGGGGGGGATTGGTGTGACGCAATCCCTTGAAAAACTTACAGAATACAGGATGGGATGTCAGTGAGGAAGAATTGCCTACTGACAGAAAAGCAGAAACAGCTGCCAAGTGTACCTTGAGAGTAGCTAGTCTGAGACCTAGGCCATTGAGATGGACCATATAATCCAGAACCGTAGGCAATTCATTCAGCAGAGTCTGGAGAAATATTCTTCTTAGAACACCAAATGCTAATCTTTTCCATTTGGAGTTGTAAGTCTTTCTGTGGAAGGCTTTTGAGAAGCCTTAAGGATATCCAGAACCCCTGGGAAAGATGCAGATCTGCAAACTCTAACTCTTCATGAGCCAAGCCTTGAGATTGAGAGACTGAAGATTGGGGTACCAAATCTCCCTGAGAGGATGTTAACAGGTTGTAATTCCTGGGAAGAGACAGGGAAGATGGACTGCTAGGGACAGCAACAAGGATACCATGGCTGCCTGGAGCAATCAGAATCACTTTGCATGGTTGTGACCTTATCTTGACCAACACTTTGAACAGGAGAAGGAAGGGGTAAAAGCATACAGAAATTTCCTTCCCAGTTCAGAATCAGAGCATCCAGGGGACCCGGCCCAAGACTGGGGTCTGCAACAAAAAGAGGAAGTTGGTGATTGTCTGGGGCTGCAAAAGATCCATCTCTGGAGTGCCCCATCTTGAGAAAATCACCTTCAACACCAGAGGATCTAGGGCCCATTCGTGATGGCCCTGGGATATTCTGCTCAGTGCATCTGCTAGAACATTGTCCTTTCCTGGAAGGTGAACTGCTATCAGAGAGGTTTGCAGGGAATAAGCCAGGAACCACAACTTCATTGCTTCTGTGCACAAGGCGATAGACCGAGTGCCTCCTTGCTTGTTGATGTACCACAAGATGGTGGTGGTGGTGTCTGTTCTGACCTGAACCACCTTGTTCTGTACTGATTTGGAAAAAGCTTGCAGGGCCAGAAACACTGCCCTGAGTTCCAAGAGACTGATGTGTAGAAGAGATTCCTGAGGCTACCACAGTCCCTGGGTGGTAAGTTCCCCCAGATGAGCTCCCCAGCCCAGCAGGGAAGCATCTGTGGTGAGGACCACTGAATGAGACTGAGTGGCAAATGGAACCCCTTGCCTCAAATTGTCCTGATCCTGCCACCACTGCAGGGCTTGGATCAGAGTTTGAGTCACTGGAATTAGTTTAGTAAGGGAATCCTTTCTTTGGGACCAAAAAGCTCTTAAGTGGAACTGAATGTCCCTCATTTGGAATCTTGCACCTTGGACCACTGCTGTAGAAGCTGCCATGTGGCCCAATAGCTGAAGGAAGTGCCTTACTGGTCGAGACACCTGAAGGCTGAATAAAGAGGCCAGCTCTATGAGAGCCCTTGCCCTGTCCAGGGGAAGGAAGGCTCTTGCTTTTACCATATCCAGCTCTGCCCCTATGAAGGTGAGGAGCTGCACTGGTTTGAGAACTGACTTTGGCAGGTTGAGAAGAAATCCTAAAGATGTGAGCACTTGCTGGGTCACTTGCAAGTGTGACTTGACTTGGTCTGGGGACTGGCCCACTATGAGCCAGTCATCCAAATATGGAAAAATTGAAATCTTTTTTCTTAGGAAGGCAACAACTACTGCCAGGCACTTTGTGAAGACCCTTGGGGCTGATGTTAAGCCAAAGGGCATTGCTCTGAACCGATAGTGGCCTGAGGGCAACTTGAATCTGAGGTACTTTCTGTGGGAGCACCTGATGGGAATGTGAAAGTAGGCATCTTTGAAGTCCAGGGAGACTAGCAAGTCCCCTGGCCTTAAAGAGGGAAGGATAATTCCCAGAATTATCATCTTGAACTTTGGCTTTAAAAGATGTTTGTTCAGGAATCTTAGGTCCAGGATGGGTCGCCACTCTCCTGTCTTTTTGGGGGTTAGGAAGTACCTGGAGTACAATTCTTTGCCCCAGTGTAGGGTAGGCACTCTCTCTATAGCTCTTAAAGCTAGAAGAGAAGAAACGTCTGCCTCTACGGCAAGGGTCTCTGAGAGATTTGCAGGTGGAAAAGATCTGGCTCTCATCTTAGTAAAATTTTTTGAAGCTGAGAACCAGTCCCTGGCTTACTACTTCCAGGACCCACTTGTCTGATGTAACAGACATCCAGTCATGGACAAAGTAAGCCAGCCTGCCCCTAACTGGGATAGGAGAAACTGACCCGGGCAGACCCATCTGGGTGTCTGCTTGGCAGGGGCTTTAGGCTGAGGGGTGGATGCAGACCTGCTCATCCCCCTTCTGTCTCTCCCTCTGAAGAACCCCCTCTGTGAAAGGAAGAAGAGGCCTGTGCTTGGTAAAAAGGCCTTTGGAAAGGCCTACCCCTGCCCCTGGACTGCTGCCTTTGAGGAGTTGCTTGCCTTTCCTTGGCCTGAGCACTCCTGTAAGTGGTCCTGTATTCATCCATTTTCTTCATGCAGTTCTCTGTCTGCTCCCCAAACAGAGAATTACCCACTACAGGAAAATCCATGGCCTAAGCCTGGGTATCCTGTGAGAGGCTAGTATATCGGAGCCAAGCCATTCTCCGAAGAGCCACAGATGTAGCCATGACTCTTGATGATACATCACTGGAGTCTACAGCAGCATGAAACTGAACTTTTTGATGCCTCAATCCCATCTGCAGTCACCTCCTCCAGCTCCTTGGCAAGCTGGGGGAAAGCCTGTTTAGCCAGTGCCAGTACAGTGTCCCACCTGGACTTCTGGTACCTGACTGCATAGGCCATATAATTAGCCTGCCTGAGTCCCAAGGATGATGTCATGTACTGCTTCTTTGCCATGGCATCAATCTTCCTGGAGTCCTTGTCTGGGGCTGTGATGCCAAGGGAATGCTTGCCTTATCACAGGCAGCAGCCTGTATAACCCCAACATGGCTGCATTTCTGATAAAGGAACTCTGTATCTGTGCCAGAAAGAGTATACTTCGTGTCCATTCTTCTGTCCACAGGAGGTATGGAATTGGGAGACTTAAGAATTTTTTGTGTCTGTTTCCCAAAAGATTTGTGGAGGGGAACAGACAGTCTCCTGGGACTCTGGGATATCCATCATCTCTACATAGTCAGGCTCTTCCTGATCCTCCACTGCCTCCTCCACAGGAAGCTGAAGGGTATCAGCCACCTTTCTGTAAAACATGAAGTGTGAAGGGACTCAGAAAGCCTAGGAGGAGAAACACCTGAAGGTCTGTCTGGGAGATGTCCGGTCAATAGGCACATCCAGACTTTCACCATCGCCATAATCATCTTCCAACTCTCCTTCCTCCTCAAACTCCAGTTCAAAAAATTCTTCCAGGGTATAATCCGGAACCGGGGGAACCGACCGAACCAAGCCCCTGCCAAAAGGTGCCGGATCAGTCAGAACCGATCAAAGCGATTCCACAATACATGTCGCTTTGGCTATTTCATTGGCGGACGGAGTATGAGATTCTGCATCCGAACCAGTCAACTTGTCTTTTCGTTTTCTTTTTGTCGGAACCGATTCCTCGGAATCGGCTCTCCTTTTGCCCAAAGAAGTATCGCCCTGGTCAGAGGGCACTCCTGGTTCGGTCGGAACCGAACCGGGCTGGCCATCCAGGTCAGCGGACTTCTCGGCCTCCCTTTCCCTTAGTCTACCTAACCTCTTTTCAAGGGTAGATTTGGGAAAATATTTGCAAATTTGTCAGCCTGAATCGAGGTGGTCAAACCCCAGACAATAAACACAGGTGGTGTGGGATCGGCCTTAGCAAAGACCTCCCCACACACACTGCAGTGTTGAAACCCAGTGGGCCCGGTTTTTTTCTTGGGTTTCTCAGACATGGCCAACCTAACCAAACTTACCCTTTTTTCAGCAACCGCCAGGCAAGACTCCCCCATCGGTTCCTGACCGTGTCACGGGTCTTGGAAACAACAGTACTGAAACACGTTTTCTTTAGAACCGATATGGACCGGTAACCACACACTAAAGTAAAGTACAAATTTTTACAAGTTCCACACACAAAACAGAACAAAACCTATCTAGTACTCACGGTACCACAGACAGAGACTTGAACCGACTATGTGGAAACAACAATTTTGGTAGAAAAACCGACACTTCAACCGACTTTGAATCGAGCAGCAGGAGAAATCTCCAGAGCAACTGTTCAGTGAGGTGGAGTAAAGAATCTGACGGTTGCAGTTTGAATAACAACAGGCAGAGGCTTCAACCGAGCTTGAGATGAACATTCTATGCCATGCATAGAAAAATTAACCCTTTGTTCTCCGGGGCAGTTTAAAGGCTGGGGCTAACTGCAATTGTCAGAATACAGCAAGACTTCATGTTGTTTGAATACCTGTGTTGGCAGTTCCTCAGGGCTGGAGAGGAGGTAGAAGGACAAAGCCAGACGTTCCACAAAACCTTCTTAAATGGCAGAGGCCATGGAGGTATGACCGAGTCATAACTGTACTCCCCAAGGAAGGACAGCACTGGATGAGCAGGATTGCTGCCTGAAAAATGGGACAAATGCAGCTCCTTCACCATCTCTAACAGGAAGAGCCGATAACGAGTGAGATCAGCATCGGAGGAGAGGTGGATCAGCATCCTCTTCCTCAGAGGAGGAAGACGAGAAGATGAGGAGCTGGATTCAGTGGGTGGCACTGCCAGGGTTTCGGGCTGAGAGATGGCCTGGTACATTTCCGTAGGTAAGTGGGAAAGGAAGGCACCACAGACGCTCTGAATTGGTCCCAGGTGAGTGGCCCCGAAGGACCAGAAATACCTGGGAGAGGGTTAAGAAAAAAATGTAACTCCAGGCAAACGTTACTGTCACAGACACCCCTGATGAAGAGGTCTTTCTGGCCTTGAAGCGCTGGGCTGCTATCACCAACATGGTATGTGAACCTGTACATTATGTTTTAGGAATTTCTGAACATCTTGATTTAATTTCTGCTTTTTCCTCAAAATAAATTTATTTAATAAAATTGACAAACCAGTAACGCTTGCCTGGAGTGCCATTTTTTTCTTAACTATATATTTATATTTTATGGCACCCGACCTTAATGAGTGCACCTTCTTCTTCTTTTCTGGAATACCTGAGAGAGGGGGGGAGGGACAGGTAGAAGAGGAGGAGGGTCGTGCAGGACCAGCCCGTTTCTCTGCCAGGGCTGCAAGAGCTTACAGGTGACCTCGAGGGAAGGGGCTGTGCAACTCGATCACACAGAACACCCAACAAGAGAGGGGCAATCAGGGTGGTGCCCTTGGGGAGAAACTCCCTGGTGGGGAGGTGGAGCTGTACAGGTCCCACAGGGAAGCCCCTTTCCCCACCTACCACAAGCTCAGACAATTCCAGAGGGGTCCGAAGACCCAAGTCAGCACTCTGACTCCTGCCAGAGCACCCAGCCACTTTGGTGAGGGAACATGGCGCTGACTGAGACCTCCCAACCCCCACCACACCACAGAGGGTTCTACTCCTTGGAGGAGGCCTACAGCAGCCTCAGGATCAGAAACAAAGAGTAAGGGAGACCTGGCACCATAAGTGGCACCAGCACTTCGCACTGCAAATAGCACTGGAATTGACCTGGCACTGTGAACAGCATCGAACCTGACCTGGCGCAGCAGCCAGCGCCACCATTCACAGCACCACAAGCGACACCATGGGATGCAGGGGAGGCGGCACCACAGCCAGCACCAAGAAAAGAACTCTAATACCTCGCCAATGCCAAAGGACTGTAGCTAGATTCAGAAGGAATGTGGAAACAACAATTTTGGTAGAAAAACCGACACTTCAACCGACTTTGAATCGAGCAGCAGGAGAAATCTCCAGAGCAACTGTTCAGTGAGGCGGAGTAAAGAATCTGACGGTTGCAGTTTGAATAACAATAGGCAGAGGCTTCAACCGAGCTTGAGATGAACATTCTATGCCATGCATAGAAAAATTAACCCTTTGTTCTCCGGGGCAGTTTAAAGGCTGGGGCTAACTGCAATTGTCAGAATACAGCAAGACTTCATGTTGTTTGAATACCTGTGTTGGCAGTTCCTCAGGGCTGGAGAGGAGGTAGAAGGACAAAGCCAGACGTTCCACAAAACCTTCTTAAATGGCAGAGGCCATGGAGGTATGACCGAGTCATAACTGTACTCCCCAGGAAGGACAGCACTGGATGAGCAGGATTGCTGCCTGAAAAATGGGACAAATGCAGCTCCTTCACCATCTCTAACAGGAAGAGCCGATAACGAGTGAGATCAGCATCGGAGGAGAGGTGGACCAAAGCATCCTCTTCCTCAGAGGAGGAAGACGGAGAAGATGAGGAGCTGGATTCAGTGGGTGGCACTGCCAGGGTTTCGGGCTGAGAGATGGCCTGGTACATTTCCGTAAGGTATGTGGGAAAGGAAGGCACTCACAGACGCTCTGAATTGGTCCCAGGTGAGTGGTCCCGAAGGACCAGAAATACCTGGGAGAGGGTTAAGAAAAAAATGTAACTCCAGGCAAACGTTACTGTCACAGACACCCCTGATGAAGAGGTCTTTCTGGCCTTGAAGCGCTGGGCTGCTATCACCAACATGGTATGTGAACCTGTACATTATGTTTTAGGAATTTCTGAACATCTTGATTTAATTTCTGCTTTTTCCTCAAAATAAATTTATTTAATAAAATTGACAAACCAGTAACGCTTGCCTGGAGTGCCATTTTTTTCTTAACTATATATTTATATTTTATGGCACCCGACCTTAATGAGTGCACCTTCTTCTTCTTTTCTGGAATACCTGAGAGAGGGGGGGAGGGACAGGTAGAAGAGGAGGAGGGTCGTGCAGGACCAGCCCGTTTCTCTGCCAGGGCTGCAAGAGCTTACAGGTGACCTCGAGGGGAGGGGCTGTGCAACTCGATCACACAGAACACCCAACAAGAGAGGGGCAATCAGGGTGGTGCCCTTGGGGAGAAACTCCCTGGTGGGGAGGTGGAGCTGTACAGGTCCCACAGGAAGCCCTTTCCCCACCTACCACAAGCTCAGACAATTCCAGAGGGTCCGAGACCCAAGTCAGCACTCTGACTCCTGCCAGAGCACCCAGCCACTTTGGTGAGGGAACATGGCGCTGACTGAGACCTCCCAACCCCACCACACCACAGAGGGTTCTACTCCTTGAGGAGGCCTACAGCAGCCTCAGGATCAGAAACAAAGAGTAAGGGAGACCTGGCACCATAAGTGGCACCAGCACTCCCCTCGGCACTGCAAATAGCACTGGAATTGGACCTGGCACTGTGAACAGCATCGGAACCTGACCTGGCGCAGCAGCCAGCGCCACCATTCACAGCACCACAAGCGACACCATGGGATGCAGGGGAGGCGGCACCACAGCCAGCACCAAGAAAAGAACTCTAATACCTCGCCAATGCCAAAGGACTGTAGCTAGATTCAGAAGGGCCCCAATCCTCACTGGAACTGGGAAGAAAGTCAGGATCATCCTGGTCATCACCCTCCGGATTAGAGGACAAGATCAGGGACATCTCCAACTGACAGACCCCACTGACCCTTCCTCTTCTGGTGCCGCAAATGGCAGCAGAAGGGGACCCGGCATGCGGATAGTATTGCCCCACACCACCACCAGCCTTAGTGCCAGGAGCTGAAGCGGTACAAGACTGTAGCGCTAAAGGACTCACTGGTGCAGACCCAGTGTATAGCTGCACCGCCACCGGGGGGTGTCTAGACCCCTGAGGGGTACAAGACTGGGAGGGATGCGCAACCTGCCCCCTGGAGGAAGCCAACTGTCCCACAGACCCCTCCCCCAGGCTACCCATCTCGTCGAGACATGGATTAGCAGAGGCCTGGTCTCCCTCAATACATATAGTACTTCGGAGGGGCTCAGGGTAAGAGCCCAGGGACCTATCCTTGGAATCTCGTGTGCAACACTGGCCGCCGAAGATGGGGGGGGTCCCATCCCCACCTCATCACATGGAGTATGAGAGTGTGGAGGTCCATGGAGAAGCGGCATCACAACAATCCACATCATGGTCCGATCCCAAGCAGGTCCAACATCAGTCATGGTGGTCCCGAACAGACATATTTCTCCCGCAGGGGCACCAACGCATTGGAGGGGGGTTGCTCCATTCTTTTTCCAGTCTTCTTCTTAGGCCCCTGACTGGACATCACTGAACTGTCAGCGAACAATAATAAAATGAGAGAATAAAGGACCATACTAGAAAGACAGTAAAAAAGAAAAGTGTCAACAGGGCATCAAATGGCTGTATGGTATTGAGTAGCAGCAACAAACAAAACTGCTGCACAGATGAAAATAACAGAACACTCCCACGGAGTACCTTCTTCGATGGCAGGAAGAACAGAACCGAGGAGGAGGGAGCCAGCATCGGTTACTGGCCAGTCCACGAGCACTACATCATACGTCTGCCTCATGGGTGATGTCAGCTCCAGTGTTGGCTCCTTCTTCCAAAACTCAAAGGCATATGCTACCACATGGTCCTAGTGCCTCCAGGCTAAAAACCCACCAGTAATGAATGGTGATGATCGATTCTTGAAAGATTTAAAGAGACTGGGAGGAACATTTTTTGTTTCGTTTAAATAAAGGTCAATAACATTTTCTTGCATATAAAGGCAGAAACCTTGTGTTTTACAAGAAAGCATACGTGAATGCAAGAACTGCCTCAGGCACTTGGTTTTGCAATTTAACCCGTAGCAAAAGATGTATAGTACTGGGAGCATGTACAGTAGGTGGTGGTGTAAGGATCTAACTAATCCATTAGGTGCCACTACTCTTCCACTACAATGGGTGCAAGCTTTTATCCACAAACTTCTGCAAGTCAGGCTTAGTAGTTATCTATTGATTCTGGTATGGCAGTGATTCCCTGTTTGCCTGGCTCAACCATGACTGCCAAAAGGCCCAGCTTGTTACAGTGATAATGCTGAGTTTTGCTCAACCCTCTGGATAGTTCAGTAGATGGAATCATTACCACACTGTCATTTGATCGTCTCTCCAACCTCTCAGCATCTCTGAACACCTTTTCAAGTTAAAAAAAAAAAAAAAAAAGAATTCCGTATATGCACAGTGTGTGTAAAATGTATGCATCCACTGTTCTTTAAATGAAGGTTGCTAACACTAACAATATATTATCTTTTCTTTATTAAACTTGGTTCTAAATACTGTCATGTGATTGGTCAAAATCAAGTCACATGACAGTATTTAGTAGCAACAACTCACAGCTTTTCCATTTCACTGGGCAAATTCAGGATGATGGGCAACAGTTCAAAATTGTTGACCATCACCATCAACGACATGTATCCACCCCCACTCAACCCAAGAGTCAGCCAAACTATCTCAAACAAGTACAGTCACTTGTACTGTACAAATAACTTATCAATATTGTACTTGCATTAGTACAATATCAACAAGATTACTGCTATATGCAAGTGACTGTACATGCATAAGATGGCAGCTAAGGTGACCAGAGGGTAAGTGCCTGTTTTCTATCTCAGATGGTGGAGTGGGCAGAATTTTTGGGATACCACGAGGGGCCACAGGACAGCCAGGGAAAGTGTATTTATATATATTTTTTCCTTTTAACAAAGTTGGGAGCAGTACCACTGAATCAAGTTTACCTTTGGGGGGGTAACATTCATTCAGACAAGATTTAATAAAACAAATATTGACTTAAATTATTTAGAGATCTAGTGGGAAAATCATCTCTGGCCAATATAACTATTGTTAGTCAATAATTCGTCCCTCAGATCAATCTTTTCCCACTATATCCCTACTCTCTGGTCAATATTTTATATATTATAAAGCAATACATGAATTGCGTGTTCAAAACATCTCTTATAATAGAAATGTGTTGCTCTATTTTGAAGGAATTTTAGAAGTCTAACCAAAAAGCATAAAACAATGCCCCTTCAATGCTGAAACCTGAAGTTAATATCTCTCTTTCAAATCTGAAATGTACAACAATTTGCTGAATTCCAAATGAGGTAAAATAAAGCATTCAATTGTGCCAGGCTACATGATTTACTTTAACAACATTTTAAGAATTAAGTTGTTGTTGTTCATTGCTTTTAACACAGGATTCAGGTTAACCTTACACAGAAATATTGAAACATAACATTTTACAGACAGATAAAGACCAATGGTCTGTACCTCAGTCCTGATACTAGTCTAACAACAGCGAGACCATAAATGCTTAAAATAGCTCACTCTTCCCCATTAAACCACTCTATATGAATTACTGCTTGAACATTAACATGTTCTTGTGGAAGTTGGTTCCATTTGTCTACCTGTCTTTCAGTTAAAAAAAAAATGCACTTTCCAAAATCCCTTTCGAATTTACCTCCCACTGGCTTCATGTTATTCCCCTTTGTATTGTTAACAGCAAGTACTGAAACATGCTCAACAACTTTTGCATGGTGTTTCTGCACATACCACTCAGTACTATAATCACATTGTAATAATCAGAAGATATTCTGGTCCAGTACTGAAAAGAGTTAGCCAACAGTGTTCAACCACCTCCTGGAATTTTTCACTTTCAGTATGCAGACGGTAAACTTGTCTTGCAGTAGTTTACAGTATTTGTAAAACATTTATGTAGTAGTTTCAACTACAAAGAAGACTCAAGGAATAAAGGTGATCCTCTTACCTGCACTACTATTCACTAGTGCCGAGGAGGAGCATTCCTTTCCCAGAGCTGATTCCGCTAAGGCATGTGAGTATCCGTCATCAGCCAAGAACACCATAGCTTATACAACAGCAAGCCTTGCTTAAACGGTCAGCAGAAAATGGGACATTTCTAGTGCCTTTTGTCTATAGATCGATCTGACTAATTGCTAACCGAACATCTAGAGTTTGACTAATGAGACAGAGACCAGCAAGCTATTTCTTTGGATGATTAAACAGTCAGCACACTGGAACTTCAGTGAACGCTCCACTCTGCCTCCTTGGTATCTGCAGTGCTGAAACAAGATAATTCAGTCACTATCAGAGCCTGGTGAGCACCACTTAATCCCAGCTGCAGACTATTATCCCACAATCCCTTGCTTCCAAAGGTACTCCACAAGTACAGAGGCAATAATGGAATCTAGTAAGTGCAGCAAACATTCCTGTATTTATATGTTGTTACAATGTACTATACAAATGCAAGAAAAATGCATAAAGAATGGTCAGAAATGTTCTCCATAGTGCTGGTTACATTATGTTTATAAGCAATACAAAGTTGCACCAAATTGATGCTGCATAGCTGGGGGTATTTTACCCAATAATTGTGCAACTCATTGATAATCTAAATAATGCAAAACAACTGAAGCCAGGAAATATGTTCGTCCTTGGTCCACCAGTGTGCTGAATGAACCTTTGCACTTGGATGCTGTTAATTCATGCATCAATGTTACCAGACACAGCGGGGTTCAAAATGACAGCACAGCAGCAGCTGTTCTGTTAGAGGCAGAAGAGCCAGATACACTTGCAGATACACTACCTGCTTGAGAACGGTAGGTTCACTGACATTACATTCAGAGGAAAAGGTTCAGTGGGTATAGAAGGAAACAAAGAAGGAAAACTGTTTAAATATTTTGACAGCTGTTTGATTTTACAGAGGCTCAACTTTCTACATACTGTGTTTTAAGTGAAGGAAGGTCTACTAGAGAACACACTGTCAAACACTGCCTGTTAAATCAAAAATCCAAAGGTACAGAGAGGTGTCAAAGCTGTCCCAAGCAGAAGTAGAATCCCACTTAAAATGAGAAATGTAAATAAAGACTTGTAAATAAAGCTTGCAAAGCACTTTGGGACACAGTGTATAAAAAGCACTATAAGTAAAAAATCAATACTTTTTTGCAGCCCACGAAATACCAGTATTTACTGATTGACTGATTCATTTATTTGTTGACCAGGTTAGTACGCTGACCCAAGGGACGTTTTTCAAGAATGACCCGGGACTAGACAGGCAAAGAATAAAGGTGGTACGTGGTTATAAACAAGCTGGGAAATACATCAGCAAGAATAACAGAAAACGTAAAAATTAGGATACAGTGTTAAAGTAGCACAATAACTAAACAATTAGTTTTCCTAAATCAGCATAGGAGAAATGGAAACAATGGTGCTAATATAGCATAGTGGGAACACACAGTGCTAACAAAGCACATTTAAACTGTCAAGGTAGTAGCTAGTGGCATCTCAGGATGCACAACTGCAGATAAGGCCATTCAACAGTTGCTCCAAGAGCTGTGATTTAAAGAGGAGGTGGGATGGGGGCAGATCTGATACCCAAAGAAGAGTGTTCCACAGGGATGGGGCAGCAGAGAAGAAAGCCATTTTGCCCACGCTAGAATATACATGCAATACTTCAAGCAGAAACAGATCAGAGGAACATAAGTTGCGGGGTTCGTTCTGTGTCTTAGGAACCTTGACCAGGAAGAGAGGTTAGGGCTGTCAGTGCTTCATCAAACAGGCAGCTGAGGGTGACGTCCTTGTGTGCCTGGCAGGACAGCAGCCAAGGTTCAAAGGTCACAGTGGTGTGTTCTAAAAGGGGCCGGTAAGGTAAATGGGTATATACTGCTATAAACAGTAGTTAGCCAGATGACAGCTCTTGCAGCAGCTTGGAAGCAAAAGGGAGGGGCATAGTCCAGTACAGGCAGCACGTACATTTGGCAACTGTGAGTCAAACTTCAGGTGTCATGGAGTGCTTTAATCTGTATGCAAACTCAGTTTTTGGTAACATTTTCTACTCAATGTGGTCTGAGAAGGGAAGGGAGGGATCAAATGTGACAACCAGTTATTTGAAAATGTGTACAGAAAAAGTGAAAAGCAAAACACCACACACTGCAGCAATACATTTTTGCTGTGGCAATACATAGAGGTACCTGCTTCACGATCATGTCATTGGAGTAAGCAATATTTAAGGAAGTGGATGGGTTAGATAAAGAAATTTGGATTTAGTGCCAAATAGCATGGATTTGGTCTTTCCTACATTCAGAAATAGTCTGCTTTTAATGAATCAATTCTGTAGTAGGGAAAAGTCATTATTTTAGGCCTGAGAGAGGCTGGTCAGTGACTTTGAGCTATGGAAAATTATGAGCTCATCAGCGTACAGGACAGTGTTACAGTGTTTTCAGGCTTGGGGAATGTTGTTTATAAATAAGGAGAGGAGAAGAGAAGAGGGCCTAGGATAGATCCTTAGAGTACCCTGTATTTTATAGGTTGAGTAACACAGTGTGTGCTTCCAAGTGAAACAGGTTAGGATCTACCTGAAATATGGTTTTCAATCCATGAGAGAGCCTTGGTGGATATTTCATGACTTGGGAGCTTAACTATTGGGAGATAGTGGTCGACAAGATCAAACACTTTTGTGAGCTCCACAAATAATGCTCCTGTAAGTCTGCCATCGTCCAAGCTGAGGGTGTGATCTGTAAGACTGATCAGGGCAGTGTTAGTACGGTGTCCCTTCCAAAGCCATGCTGCACAGGGGCGAGGAGGTTATGCCAGGTTCACACCGGAATGGAGCTGTGGAAAGACGAACATTTTTTTTTTTTTTTTGGAGGCACTTACTCGGTGGAGATAATATAGAGACTGGTCAGTAGTTCTTAACAAGCGTGCTTTTGGGTACTAGCACAACGTGAGACCTCTTCCAGATAGCAGGTAGGGTTGATGAGATGAGTGAGAGATTAAACATTTTTGACAAGGGTCTGGCAATTACAGGTAAGTTTAAAGAGCCAGGAGTCAAGTGAATCAATGGTAGTCCCACTTTTTCGCAGGGAAAGCAGAAGTTTAAAGGTCTCACCAGGAGAAACTGCTTTGAAATAGAAAGGAGGCAAGCAAGGGTTGAGGAGTGAGCAGTCACTCCAGCTGTTGGAGAAGAGGTTTGGGCTGTCTGGATCAAATGAAGGCATTTTAGATAAATAACCAGATATACTGGTAAATCTCTCATTAAACTGGTCCAGCACAGTGGTGAGGTCAGTAATTAACATACCATCAAATGAGAGGCCTTCCTATTTTTCTCAATGACCTCAGTTCTTACTTTTCAACTACATAACCTTGATTGAAAGTCCAAAAGATGTGTCATTTTGTTTCTTCAGCAACAGCCCAGCAAAGTGTCATATACAACACCAAGCTTGTTTGTTCATTGCCAATCCCCAGAGTACGAAGGCAATGGTGCACACAGCGCACTTACTCTTAGAAGAACAGTCAGTCGTCAACTAGACCAGTGGATGAGACATCATTACAGTCAAATAGCTGTATCGTACAGTAATGCAGTTGGCATACTCTTGCTCTTGATGTCATCGTGTCATAACATTGTGACAATTTTAAGGCAGATTTCAGAATGTGCAATTTAATATGATGGTTTTTTTGTTAACGCGTTCCCAGGTGCAATGTAATGCACCTGGAAAACAAAAACCCAGGGGAAGATTACACACTGGTGGGGAGGTAGTGACAACAAAAATGGAAAGGGACCTCGGGGTAATCATATCAGATGACCTTAAGGTTGGCAAGCAATGTGAGAAGGTGGTAGGGAGGGCTGGAGGGATACTGGGATGTATAGGGAGAGGCATCACCAGCAGAAAACAGGAAGTTGTTATCCCCCTGTACAGACAGTTGGTGAGACCCCATCTGGAGTACTGCGTCCAGTTCTGGAGACCCCATCTCCGTAAGGACATAGACAGGATGGAGGCAGTTCAGAGGAGGGCAACTAAAATGGTGCAGGGTCTGCAAGAGAAGCCATATGAGGAGAGGCTAAAGGAGCTTAATATGTATACCCTTGAGGAAAGGAGGGAGAGGGGGGACATGATAGAAATGTTTAAGTACCTCAGTGGAATCAACAAAGTCCAAGAGGGTAGCATCTTTCAGAAAAAGAGATGTGCAAGAACAAGGGACACAATTTGAAGATAGAAGAGGGCGGCTCAGGGGCAATGTGAGGAAGTATTTTTCACAGAGAGGGTGGTGGGCGCATGGAACAGCCTTCCTGAGGAGGTTGCGGGTCTAAAACTGTGGATAATTTAAGAATGCATGGACAGATATAAGGCAATTTTGTGGGGGCAGGAAGAAATAGGCTGTTGGTTAAATAGGATCTGCAGCTTATCCTCTAGGTAGGGAAATGGGCAGACTAGATAGGCCAAGTGGTCCTTATCTGCCGTCAAAGTCTATGTTTCTATGTAACCCTCAATAGAGCCCAAATCCTGCAAATGAGCAGAGACTGACATACCAACAAAACAGGAGGCAGTGAGAGGGAAAACCAGGCATGAAAAAGGCAGCATCAAGACTTGTTTTATTGATAGCTATCTGTTCAGTGGGAGGAGTCAGTGAACTTCAGGCTTTTTCCTGTAAAGATACTTATCCTGTTTTCCTAGAGAAAACAGTCTTTCTCCATAACATCCCTTACTTTCTCCAGAAGAGTCCAATGGCTCTCATTTCAACTAAGAGGTTAGCTTACTGTCTTGCCTGAAGTGGTTACTGAGAGGGAGAAGCAACTTCACAAGTTAAAATGCTCAAAACAGCAATCAGAACATTACTGGTTAGAACCCAAATCATTTTGGCGTTCAACATTTTTGTTCTGTATGGAACATCAAAGAAGGGTCAGAAAACTTGCCAGACCTCCAACCATGATACTGTATGATCTGCAAGGTCCTCTAAACTGACCTGCGAGCTATGTACAAACAAAGAATTTGTCAGCAGAAAAGGATCACTTGGCCCACCAAGGCTGCCCAGATGTTCCCTGCCTAATCTGTCTTCGCATACCCTAAATGGTCTCCAGCGACCCTCCATCCTCCTTGTCTGTTTTCTAATACACCCCTATATCTATCCCATGCATGCTTGAAGCCCCCCCCCCCAATGTTCTGGCCTCCACTTCTGCTGAAGGCATCTACCACCCTTCCAGTGAAGAAATATTTCTCACATCTCTCTTAACCTCCCAGCTTCATCTCACACCCATTATTAGTGCTCTCTCATTTGAAAGAGACTCCCTCCTGCACCCTCTTCACCACTGTGGAGGTACTTGTAAAGTCTCCATCATGTCACTCTCGCCTCCTCTCTGCCGGGTGACATTTTCAGGTCCCTTACTCTCCCCTCCAGAATCTGATGATGCTTTGATCAAATAGCATCTAGATAAATGGTATACATGGTGCCCTTTTTCCGGAGATGAGCCACTAACACAATTAGGATTTCTGTGAATACGACTGAAGCTTAAGCCACTCAACATGAAAGAACTTGGTAGCAGAAATACTGCCCTTCAGTTACAAACCTCAAAAATTTCTTATGAGGGTTCTTGACTGGAATCTGTAGCATGCATCCAACAGATCAATGGAAGACAGGAAACCCCTACTTGAACTGCTCTGAAATTAAACCAAGTGACTTCACCTTAAACTTGTCTGACCAGGAAAATGAGTTAACCCTAAGGGTTGGAACTAGGAGAAGGTCCCTGAATTTTTGGGACCTCAAAATAAATTGAGCAGAAGCAGGTTTCCCTTTCTTGAGGTGGCCAGGCTTTAAAGGGTTAGCTGTTTCAACTGTCTTTCAAAACAATTAATATGGCAAGATCACATGTGGCTGATGTGCAAAAGGCAATGGTAAAATAATCCATAGCCAGATCACAGAGTAAAACTAGTATCCTGCCCAGACTGTACTGCTTTTCTAGTTCTGCCACTCTACATTTATTGATCTGCCTCCTCAGTTTGCACATGAGCTGAGAACCACTAAGTTTAGACAGCTACTTTGAGCTACATCATCTTCTGAAGGAGCTCGAGACCCATCTTTGCTGACTCACAGGGTCTAGACCAGAAATGGAATGTAAGTTTGGATAATTTGAGACCTGTAAAGGAGTGGGAATGAAGTTTTGCACCAGATTTGGAAAAACTGCTGTTAGCTATGCACTACCGTCTGTTTGGAATAATCTCCCAAAGCACTCTTAGGCTATCCAATTACCGTGTCTCTGAGCAGGGACAAATCCCTGATAAGCAACGCCTTTAAGGAAAAATGTCGTTGCCACGCTTAGCTAGCCTGGCTCCAAGGTACTTTTACCTAGCACTCTACTGAACACTGTGGGGTCCTTGTGCCTTCCTGCTTTGACACTACTGCACACTTATTACTATCACGCTGTTTCTGCTGGCTGTGAATTTTTTTTTTTTTTTTTTATGAAACTGTTTATGCCTCTTCCAGGTTATATGTTTTTTCATCCCTTGCATCTCTCTTTTGTATTATTTGTTAGTATTAGTATTGTACTATGTATTTGCTGTTTCACTGTTCCTGTTCTACTGTGTAGGACCTCCTTGTAAATGAGCTTGCTTAACAGAGCTTTCCTGATTAAATAAATTGAACTTAAAAGGAATGTGTCCCACTAATGGATTTTTTTAGTTATTATTATTTACTATTTTCCTCCCTACCGTGGCCCCATTCAGCCAGGAAACCCCCAGCCCCATGACCCCAACATCTGCCACAGGACTTACTGCCGGCCAGGCACCCCAGGGTTTATGACTTCAGGGGGTTGGAGAGTCCCCATTCCCACCATGAACCAGATCCAGCAGCTGGACTGCAACCCAAATAGTCAATTGCAGGGCCTTCGGGTGTCCCAGCGCCATCCTGCCACCAGCATCCATTTTTCCCTTTTTTCTCCCCTGAGAGGCAGGCATGCACTTACACCATGACATCCCCACGTCAGCATCCACTGCCCCTCCTGCCTTGGAGGCAGTCCAGGGTGCCTCCTTCCAGCAATCCGCTAGGGGCCAGGCATACACCGGGTTCTACAACCCCACCCCCCAAGGAGAGCAGTCCTCTGGATGCTCAATCATCCTCCCTCTGGCTGGCCTTCTGATACACTAATGGATTTCTGCCTTCCCCATGACCATCTTGGCTCAACAGGAGTTGCAGCTTCTTCAAATCTGTTATGTCATTAGTGGACTTGTACAGAGTGTCCCCAGAAAGACACAACCTGTAGTTGGATCATTCATATTGAAAATGAGTGGATAATATAAAAAAATTAGGTATGTTATATATAGAGAAAATAGTGCCTTTCCACTGAGACTAGGAATCACGTTGTAAATACAATGATATACCCAATTTTGGATTATAAGAGCATATTATTCTCCGGGGCATCGGGGAGGGAGCTGGCGAGGACAGATAGGCTGTACAACAGCCTCACCCGCTTTATTCTTGATTTACCTTGGAGACAACACCATTGCCTCATGTATTCCGAACTGGGAAGGTTACATTTATATAAAAGAAAGGAGTTTCACATAATCAAGTATATGTATCAATGTTTTAAAAATAGAGTGCAGGGAAATATCTTACACAAACTGGAATTTAGAAATACAAAGGAAGGCTTAAGAGCTGCTCACGGTATAGAAGTTATCTTACTTAAAAAAAGAACAAACCATGGGAGACCATCATTTTTCCATCTTTGCCCGAAAACTTGAAATTCTATACCCTGTCATTTGACACAAGCCAAAGGCCCAATACTATTTAATAGAAGCAGTGTTTTTTTGATACTGCAAAGTCCCCATTACAGTGTTGTCCTAATTTTGATGTTCCATAAATATTTGTTGGTACTGTAACAGGTGATAATAGACACCAACTGACCAACCTAGACTATAGTAAAGAATGGTACATTTTAAATGATTGTATAGTTTTAGGAACCTGTGTAATATACTGTATGTTATATTTTATAATTTGCACTTTATTCTACATTTCAAATTTGGAATTTGTATTTTGTATTGCAATTATGTGTTATTTGTTATTTGGATTTTTGTTTATTATTTGTATTAGTTGATTTGTAACTTTGTATATTTTTTAATGTACTGGGACCCCAATGAAAATGAACTTTGGCTCAACTGGGTTATCCACATTCATGGAAATTTCTGAATTAATGAAATAAACTACTACTACTACCATTATTTCTACTAAAAGGATGAATCCTTTAAAGGAAAGCAGTGTCAACTGATTTTTGAAGTCGGATTGCCTGATCATGTCTTTCAGTCAAAAGGTATGCCTGTCAGTAATCAAGGCTATTGAGGACAGTCAAGCCATAGTGATCATATCCAATAATGTATTCGCTAAGAAAGTGGGGTCCTGTCCACCGGCTTGACCTCTCTTTCTTCTTCTTCCTATCTATGAGAAGGTAAAGCTCCTTAACCCACATTTCAACAGCACACATGATGTACGCCATATAAATCACCATCTGCAGAGGTATAGTAGTAAGGCTGCAAGGTTTTCTAAGTATTGAGTCTAAATATTTGTCCTGAGGTCCTTGGTGCTATGCTGCCCTCCATGGATGTAGCCACCTTCTGCACCAGGAGGGCAGGATGGGGTCCACTTTGGGAATCGAGAAAAAGACTGCTGTTTCATGTTTGTCAAATTTGCAATTTGGGTTAGGAGTCTAGAAATAGAGTAGGGCTTAAAATAATGAGTCCCACTACTTCCTAATCCTCTGGACCAGAAGTGATGGACTATAAAAACTAGATCTTGCACATCCTCTGAGGAACAAATAGACCACTTTTTCTCTTCAATAGGACCAACTTTCTGAAGCTGCAGACCTTGGTTAACATCAGTGACTCAATTAACCAATCAATCAATTAATCAACAGTAGTTTATAGTGCAGCCTCTTAGCTGCTACACTTTCTACAGGAACAACTGCTTCTGCCTCAGGGACCAGAGTGAACAATGACACACACAGGGCATAGAAAAACAGATCTTTACTGTAGCTGCAGTGTAGCAGGCTGAAGGTCTTGTATGGCCACAACTACTGGTAGAGCTCAGCTGACCTCTGCTGGAACTGAATTTCTGCTAGGCCCTGGCACTGGCCTGCAGAGGTGCTGGCTTGCTCTGGTGGTTGTTTAATTTAAGAAAACATATTTTTCTTTTGTAGTGTGGTCTGTATTTTTTTTTCTAATCTAGATGATCCTGTCATATACACTGTTCCCACTGTAAATACCGTAAAACTTAGCACATTTTGTTTGACCTTTTTCTCTATATCATCAATTTTCTGTACCACTGGACGTTTGTGAAAACGGGCATTTTTGCTCACATACTTTCCAGTATAAAAATAAAATTGAATTGAATTGTTCGATCTGGAGCTAGCAGATTGAAAAGAGACAGAATAACTCCGTATAACAGAAACCAAGACTATACCATTGTTGAATTTTTACTGTCAACTGGTCAAGTTATAAAATATCTCCAAAGCAATAATTTATTTTATTTTATCATTTCTAAGCATTCCCCTGAAGAAGCCATTTTTAAAATGGCAAAAAGTTGGTGTTAAAAGAAAATAAAAGATCATCAAGAGCAAGAATTTAAAAGTTATATGAGAACAATTTTTCTTCAGTGAAGTTCCCCAACCCCCAGCAGTAGTGAAAACCATATAACCCCAAGATTTGTAACACCTATATATGGTTACGATCCATCATGTTTAGAAATCTATGGGCTCCAAAATGTTATTGTAATTTAGTCCAGAGGTCAAAAACTTTTACCATAGCAGTAAATCTCTACTATGGTACAGCTTTTGTAGCCTCAGAACCTCATGTGCTTAGTAAACCCTTGAATACTGTCCCTACCTGAAAATGGCTAGTTTTTGTTTAGTTTAAGAAAACATAACCTGCAACTATGCTGTTTTATAACTACCTGCACCCAGTACCCCCAAACCATTAAGTTTCATTTTGTTTTTTTTTATTTGCTGATACATCCACTGACAGGTGCGGACTCCTCACTGTAACTGCTTCCATTTCACTAAGCAAATTTAACTTCACTGTCAAGGTCTTTGATGCAACAAGCTTAGTAATGGAGACATGAAATGCTCCCGTCAGTATCTCCTGTCACAGCAGGACAACTTTCTACCTGCACAAAGGGTTGTTCTTAACTAAGGTGTTGGGGTGGGGGGGGTAGTTGGGTGGGAGGTAGTGGAGGCACAACGGAAAAGAATAAAGATGGGAATAACCAAGGTAACGGCAAGCTGTTTAAAAGTAGTAAGCAAGGATAAGAGAAGAAAGAGGCCACCGTGGTTCTCAAAGGAGGAGGATAAGATGGTTAACGGAGCAAAAAACAGCTTTCAGGAAGTACAAGGAGGCCCAAACAAAGGCAGACAGGGAAGTATATCCAGAGAAACAAAGGGAGGCAGGTAGGAGGGTATGTGCAACAAAGGCTCAAACTGAGGAAAGGATCACTCAAGAAGTCAGAAATGTGGATGAGACTCTTCAGGTACGTGAGTGAAAAGAGGAAGGTAAAGGGTGGTATAGTGAGGATCAGGAGATGGGAGGACTCTGCGGAGGAAGACCAAGAAAAAGCTAAAATTTTAAATGAATACTTCTGCTCAGTCTTCACAGTAGAAAAGAGAGAATGTGCAGACATGCATTAACAGGCATGGGGGAGGAGTGGACACAAGTCCATTTATGGAAGACAGAAAGTCTGCCAGGGGGATGGGAGCCCTAAAGGAAAATAAGGCAATGGGGCCAGATAGGATCCACCCAAGGGTACTAAAAGAAGTAAGCACGGTGCTAGCCATCCTTCTGGTAACACTATTTAGCACCTCACTGGAGATGAGGATAGTTCCAGAGGACTTAAAGTAGGCCAATTTGGTCCCACTGCACAGCAGGGGCAGCAGGGAGAAGGCTAGTAATTACAGAGCAGTCAGTCTCACATTAGTGTTGGGAAATTAAATGGACTCCTGATGAAGGAGAGACTGATGGCGTACCTGGAGACATATGGGCTGCAGGACAACCAGCAGCACAGTTTAACGGGGTGTCATGTCCAACAAATCTTATAGATTTCTTTGACTGGGTAACTAGGGAGGTGGATCAGGGGAGGGCAGTGGATGTAGCCTAGCTGGACTTCAGTAAGCCCTTTGACAATGTACTACACAGTAGGCTGATCAATTTAGTAGCCTGGGGGTGGGGAAGAAGAAAAAATTACTCACCATAGTAATGTTGTTTCTTCTAATGGAGTCTTGCTGTATTCTGACTATATGTAGTTAGCCCCAGCACTTGAACTGCTCCAGAGAGTAAAGGGTTAACTCTATGCAAAGACATAGAACGTTGAGCTCGAGCTCGGTTTCCAAACCTCTGTCTGTGGTACTCTGAAGTGTAACCATCAGATTCTTACGAGCCCTAAACTAACTAACTCAAAGTAAGAATTCGTTTCAAAATTTCTGTGCCTGTGCCGGCTACGTGGCGCCGAGTGAAGGGGGTTCGCTCGGCACACTGGCGACCTGTGGGAGGATTGGTGGTGAGCTTGGGGACGTGGTTCAACACGCCCATGGCACGCCCCCGCCCCAGGAATACCCTGCTTGCTTACGCAAGGTCGAGAACTGTGGTAGTTGGGGCAGAAAACGGAAATTACGCCCGCTCTGACCGGATGACGAGCTCCTCGCCACTGCTACCCAAAGCCTCGAGCCAGCCCGGATCCAGTCCTGCAGCACCTGAGATGCAAAGTTATCCAGAAGGCTATTCCCTCCCGAAGAGAGGACCCTCTTGGCATAGGGATCACTGGGCTACCCATGGTAGGCTGCAATTGGGGCTGGGAGTAGGTGGCAGGAGGTCAGAGGGAGGCAGGAAGGCACTGGCGCTCTGAAGGAGTGGCCGGTCGGGGTGTGTGGGAGGCTCATAAAAAAAAAATTCTATGCCAAGTGGCAAAAACAGGGTTTTAGGGTCAAAGACTCAAGTCGAAAAAAACCCAAAAAGAACACACCAAACAAAGAAAAAAAAAAAAACCAAGACATGGAGGCATGTCCAGAACACCTCTGGGGTGCAGCACTGTGCCTGCCCCACCACATCCCAAAACTACTAGGTTCCAGGAGGGAGGCAGGAGGAGAGTTAGAATACAGCAAGACTCCATTAGAAGAAACAACATTACTATGGTGAGTAATTTTTCTTCAAACAACATGAAGTCTTGCTTTAATCTGACTAGATGCAGACTACCAAGCAGTACCTCCTTGAGGAGGGAGTTACAGAACCTATTTGGGAACAGGATCTGCAGCACAGCTGTGCTAAACCTAGCATCACTTTGTGACTGAATGTCCAAAGAGTAATGCTTGGAGAAGGATGAACAGATTCCCAGGTAGCTGCTTTACATATATCCACTAAAGGTATATCTCTAGCTGCTGCGATCAAGAAGTTGTACCTCTGGTAGAATGAGCCCTCAGACCTGAGGGAGGCTCCTTCCGCTAGAGTAGCAGAATTGGGTACAAGAAACAATCCACCTGGCAACAGACCTCTTGTAGCAGTCTTGCCCTTTTCCACCTCACCATAAGTGAAAACAACTGAGAACAGTCCTTCCTATGGGCCTTAGTATGCTCAATATAGTAACTAACAGCCCTTTTCACATCCAGACTGTGTAACCGCCTCTCTCCAGAGGAAGAATGATCTGTGAAAAACACAGGCAGAGACATAGACTGGTTCAGATGAAAGTCTGACACTACCTTGGGAAGGAACTTTCTATTGGTGTGGGGGACCATCTTATCCCTATGAAAGGAAATTAAATCAGGTTCCACTGATAAGGCCTATAGTTCACTGATCCTCTTAGCAGAGATAATGACCACCAGGAAAACAGTTTTCCAAGTCAAGAATTTCAGCTCAACTGAAGATAAAGGTTCAAAAGGGGGCTGCATAAGCTGTGCAATACAGATGTTCAGATCCCAGGAAGGAGTAGGCTCCCGAAGGGGGATTGACATGAACTAAGCCTTTGAAGAATTTCCTGAAAACTGGATAAGAAGCTATGGAAGAGCCCTCCAGCCGAAAGAACGGCAGACACAGCTGCTAAATGCACTTTAAGAGTAGTTGGCTGGAGGCCTAAACTGTTAAGGTGTACCAAATAGTCCAAAACAGTGGCAATGTCAGCCAGCTCTGGCTTAATATGTCTACTGGAACACCAAAACCCAAACCTTTTCCATTTGGAATTGTAAGTCTTCCTAGTAGCAGGCTTCCTGCTAACTTTTAAAATATCCAAAACTGATATGAAAAGACGCAAACCTGCATATTCTAGTTCTTCAAGAGCCAGGCTTTGAGCTTGAGAGTCTGAAGGTTGGGGTACAGAATCCTCCCTTGAGAGGAGGTGAGAAGATTGTACTGCCTGGGAAGACACAAGGGCAGTGTTACTGACAGTGACAACAGCAGAGGATACCAAGTCTGTCTGGCCCAGTCTGGAGCCACCAGAATCACCTTGCAAGGGTGAGACCTGATTTTTATCAGGAACCTGAATATCAGAGGAAAAGAAGGAAATGCATAAAGAAACCTGCTTGTCCAATTTAGTAGAAGAGCATCCTGGGAAGAGGACACAGAAGGGGTGTCTGCAACAATAAAGAGGAGTTGATGATTGTCCGGGGCTGCAAAGAGATCTCTCTCTGGTGTGCCCCATCTCCTGAAAATGACTTGAAGAATGACAGGGTTCATGGTCCATTTGTGATGACCCTGGGAAATCCTGCTGAGAGCATCTGCTAGGATGTTGTTCTTTCCTGGGAGATGCACCGCCATCAGAGAAGCCTGAAGGGAATAAGCTAGAGACCAAATTTTCATGGCTTCTGTGCATGGGGCTGAAGACCGAGTACCTCCCTGCTTTTTGATATACCACATGGTTGTGGTATTGTCTGTTCTGATCTGCACCACTTTCCCTTGGACAACCGCTGAAAATGTTTGGAGAGCCAGGAAGACAGCTCTTAATTCGAGAAGATTTATGTAGAACAGACTCCTGGTGTGACCAAGTTCCCTGAGCTGTGAGATGATCTAGGTGGGCCCCCACCCGAACAGGGAGGCATCTGTGGTGAGAATTACAGAAGGGACCTGACTGACAAGGGACCCCTTGTCGAAGATTGTCTTCTTCCAACCACCACTGAAGGGCCTGAACCAAGGTTTTGGAAACTGGAAGCAGTTTGGAGAGGGTCCTTTTCTGAGACCAGAAAGATCTGAGATGAAACTGAATATCTCTCATCTGAAACCTTGCTCCTTGAACTACTGCTGTGGAAGCTGCCATGTGGCCCAGCAGTTGTAGAAAGTGTCTGGCTGGCACAGACACTAGAAGACAAAAGAGGAGGCCAAAGTGACCAGTGGCTGAACCCTTGAGAGAGGAAGAAATGCTCTTGCCCGAATTTGTATCTACTTCCACCCCTATGAAAGTGAGAAGCTGGGCTGGCTCTAAAACAGACTTCTCCAAATTTAGAATGAAGCCCAAGGATTCTAGAAGTCTTTGGGTGACCTCTAAAGCTGACTTGACTTGGTCTAAGGACTGGCCCACTAGAAGCCAGTCGTCCAGGAATGGGAACAGAAGGATGCCCTGCCTCCTGAGGAATGCCACCACCACTGCAAGACACTTGGTGAACACCCTTGGGGCAGATGTTAGGCTGAAGGGCATGGCCTTGAATTGGTAATGGCCTGAGGACAACTCGAACCTGAGGTACTTTCTGTGGGAATGTCTGATAGGTATGTGGAAGTAGGCATCCTTGAGATCCAGGGAGGCTAGCCAGTCTCAGAGAGGGAAGAATTACTCCCAGAGTCACCATTTTGAACTTTGGTTTTGTCAAATGTTTGTTCAGGTACCTTAAATCCAATATGGGTCACCACTCCCCTGACTTTTGGGGGTAAGGAAGTATCTTGAATACAGTCCTTTTCCCCTGTGACAAAGAGGTATATTTTCTACTGCTCGCAAAAGCAGAAGAGAGGAGATTTCTGTCGCTAAGGCCTTTGTCTCCAAGGGAGAGGGAGGACTGAAAGACTTTGCTCTCATTCTTGGGAACCTTTTGAAACTGAGAGCAAGTCCCTGGCTCACTACTTCCAGGATCCATTTGTCTGAAGTAATAGACTCCCAGGCCTGGGAGTAGTGAGTCAGCCTGCCCCCTACTGGGATTGGGGAGGCAACCCTGACTGACACCTCAGGGTGTCTGCTTGGCAGGGGGCTTGGACTGAGTAGCTTATGGGGTCCTAGTTATCCCACGTCTACCTCTTCCCTAAAGAACTCCTCTGCTGAAAGAAGAGAGGGACCTGAGCTTGGTAAAAGGCCTGCCCCTGCCTCTAAACTGCTGCCTCTAAGGAGTGGTCTGCTTCTCTTTGGCTGCAACACTCCTATAGGTGATCCTGTATTCATCCATCTTCTTCATGTAATTCTCTGTTTGGTCCCAAAAGAGAATTACCAGTTACAGGAAAATCCATGGCTTTAGCCTGGGTATCCTGTGAGAGGTTGGTATATCTAAGCTAAGCGAACCTCCTCATGGAGACAGATGTAGCCATGACCCTGGAATGAACATCACTGGAATCAACAGCAGCGTGGAACAGTTCCTTAGATATCGCTATACCATCTGCAGCCACCTGCTCCAGCTCCTTGGCTAGCTGGGAAGGGGCATCCTTAGCCAGTGCCAGAACCGTATCCCACATAGATTTCTGGTACCTGAATGTGCATGCAATGTAACTGGATTGCCTGAGTGCCAAAGAGGATGCCAAGTACTGTTTTTTTGCCATGGCATCCACTTTCCTGGAATCCTTATCTGGGGGGTGAGATGCCAGGGGAATATTAGCCTTGTCACAGGCTGCAGCTTGTACTACCCCAACATGGCTGCTATGATTTGAAAGTAATTCCGTCCCTGGACCTGACAAAGCATACCTCCTGCCCATTCTTTTTTCCACAGGAGGAATGGATGTATGAAACTGTAAAATTTTTTGTGTCTGCTTCCCAATGGATTTGTGTAAGGGGATAGACACCCTCTTTGACTCTGGGACTTCCATCATTTCCTGGTAGTCATGTTCTTCCTGATCGTGTTCAGCCTCTTCCATAGGAAACCTAAGAGTCTTCAGCCACTTTCTTGTAAAACAAGAAATGGGAAGGGACTCAGAAAGCCTGGGAGGAGAAGCCTGAAAAGGCTGTCTGACAGATGTCAGGCTCTACTGGCTCATCTAGGCCCTCATCTTCTTCACAGCCTTCATCCTCCTCCCAATCGCCCTCACAGTAGTAGCTTGGGATCCATATCTGAAGCCAATACTTCCGACCGAACCGATCGGAACTGAACCGAAACTGATTCGGTCGGAACCAGGCAAAGCGACTGAACTACTGAAATTGCTTTCACTATCTCATCAGCAGTCGGACCACGGGAAGCGGGATCCGAACTGGTTAATTTCCTCTTTCTTTTGCTCAGAACTGCTTCCACAGAATCGGCTCTCCGTTTGCCCAAAGAGATATCGCCCAGGTCAGTGGGCACCTCTTCAGGTTTGGCCGCAACTGAACCGGGCTGGCCATCTGGGTCAGCGGACTTCTCGGCCTCCCTCTCCCTTAGCCTACTCAAACGTTTATCGAGAGTGGCTTTGGGAAAGTTCTTACATATTTGGCAGTCTTCCTTGAAGTGGTCAAACCCCAGACAATACACACAGACAAGGTGAGGGTTGGCCTTAGCAAAGGCCTCCTTACACTCGGTACAGTGCTGAAACCCAGTGGGTCCGGTTTTCTTCTTGGGTTTCTCAGACATGCCTTAAACCAGAAAAAAATCACCTTACACAGTGGTTAAGCTTGTGTACATAAACTCAACGGTTCCAACCGTGTCATGGACGTTAAAAAATCCTATAATATCGGATTTTTTAGGAACTGATGAGTACCGGAAAACCACACACACAGTAATAATAATTAATATAAATGATAAGCTTCAGTTCTGAACCGACCGACTGGCAAATAACCAAATAAAACAATTTCTTAACGAACAACACAGAAAAATAACCACTACCTATAGCTGCCACTTACTGTACCAAGACAGAGGTAAGAATACCGAAATGCAGAAAAACACAATTTGAAAAAAATTACCGATTCGAACTAGACCGAACCAAAGCGCAGGAGGAATCTCCGGAGTGATTTCACAGTAAGGCGGAGTAAAGAATCTGACGATTACACTTCAGAGCACCACAGACAGAGGTTTGAAAACTGAGCTTGAGCTCAACGTTCTATGCCTTTGCACAGAGTTAACCCTTTACTCTCCGGAGCAGTTCAAGTGCTGGGGCTAACTGCACATAGTCAGAATACAGCAAGACTTCATGTTGTTTGAAGGTGGTGAGCTGGGTAACTAGTTTAAAGACAGGAGGGCAGAAGGTGGTGGTAAATGGCAGTCACTCGGAGGTCGAGAAAGTGACCAGTGAAATACCACAGGAATTGGTACTGGGTTCTGTCCTCTTCAATGTCTTCATAAGTGATATTTCTGAGGAACTGAAAGGGAAGGTGTGTCTCTTTGCAGACGACACAAAAATCTGCAACAGGGTGGACACCCAGGAGGAGGTAGAGAGAATGCAAAGAGATCTGGGGAAACTAGAGGAGTGGCATCTGGGTTTCAATGCCAAAAAGTGCAAAGTCATGCACCTAGGGTGGAACAACCTGGGGGCTGCGTCTAAGATGGGGGTAGGTACTTAAATTTACCAAGCAAGAGAGGGACCTTGGGGTGATTATATCTGATGATTTCAAGGTGGCAGGGCAGTTCTACAAGGCAGTAGGCAAGGTGAGATGGAAGACGGGGTGCATAGGGAGGGGGATTGGCAGCAGGAGAAGGGAGGTGGTATTGCTTCAGTATCATTCACTTTTGAGACCCCACCTGGAGGAATGTGTCCAGTTCTGAGGCCGCACTCTGCAAGGACATTGACAGGGTGGAAGCAGTCCAGAGGAGGACTACTACAATGGTGTGGGGGTTGCACGAGAAACCATATGAGGAGAGAGGCTGCAGGAGCTCAGCATGAACTCCCTAGAGGAGAGCACAGCAATAGAGTACATGACTGAGACAGAACAGTTACATACTTACCATCACAGTAGATCTTTAAGAGGATCTCTTCCACCAAGCCACACCTACGGAACTATAGCTGCCAGGTACTAGGATCACATGGAAACGTTTTGCAAGCAGTCCTCTTGGTGCCACCCGCAATGATGTCCTACATCGGCACTTCCCATATAGAAGTGGGTGTCCCCCTCCCTCTTCAGTTCCCTGACGGAGATCATGCTCAGAGGACCTCCCTCTAGGGAACCAGGAGAAAGCTTTTGGTTCCAGCTACCAGGCGAGGCTGGAAACAGCAGGTAGGCCATCCTGGAGAAAGAGACAGGAGTTATAGAGCTCTATGTCCCAGGGGGACAGAGGGTGGGACGGCATGGCCTTATGAAAGAAATTCTCTCGAAGATCTACTGTTACAGTAAGTATGTAACTGTTCTATATTCTTTGAGGATATCTCTTTCATCAGGCCACACCTATGGAACTAGTACCAAGCAGTACTACAACAGTCTGGGTGGCTAGAGCCCAGAGGCCTATGAAAGGAGGCCCTGACGTCCAGCTAGGCCAAAACCTGCCCTTTTTTAAGATGCAATGTCTAGACTCTAGTGTTTAGTGAAGGTATGGTCAGCACTCCAGGTGGCAGCTGCAGAGATTTCTGCAGCTGACACATTCTTGAAACAGGCAACAGAAGTGGCCATACCTCTGGTGGAATGACCCTGAACACCACAAGGAAATTTCTTACCATACTTCCTATAACAAAAAGTAATACAATTGGCCATCCATCTGGATATGCACTGTTTAGAAACCAGTGTGCCCTCTTTCCCAGAGGAAAAAGGAATAAAAAGCTATGAGGACTTCTTGCAGTCCTTTGTGTGGTGTATATAGTACCCGAGTATTCTGTGTACATCTGAAGTATAGAGCAATGCTTCCCCTGGATTGGCATGCTCAGGAAAATAAACTGACAGGTGGATAGTTTGATTTAAAGTAAACTTAGACACCACCTTAGGAAGAAACTTAGGACTGGTGCATAAAGACACCCTGTCTTTGTGGAAAATCAAATAAGGAGGCTCACAGAGCCTGAAGTTCTGAGATACTTCCAGCTGAAGTAATAGCAACTAAAAATCACACTTTCCCAGAAAGGCAGCGTAGGCCACAAGTCGTGGCCGGCTCAAAAAGAGCCAAGTAAGCTTTTCTAACATAAAATTCAGCTCCCAAGCTGGGACAGGATTGCGGATAGGAGGCTTCAAGTGCAGAATGCCTCTCAAGAATGTATGGGCCACCTCCAGCTGAGCAACTGTACCACCATCAATAGGCACATGAAAAGCTGAAACAGCAACCAAGTGCACTTTGACAGAAGAGTACTGCAATCTTGCGTTTGAAAAGAACAGCAAATACTCCAGCACCTGAGTTACCGGACATGTAAAAGGATCCAGTTGATTAAAAGTGGCCCACAAAGCAAACTGCTTCCACTTCATGGAATAAGAGGTTCTGGTGGAAGGTTTCTGGCAGCCACCAGAATGTCAGCTACCTTTTGAGACACCCCAAACCTCACAATATCTATGTCTTCAGGAACCATGCATGGAGATGGAGTGACCAGAGGTCTGGATGGTCCAAGGTCCCCTGCTCCTGTGACAGTAAGCCCTTGCACAGGGGCACAGACACTGGTGGTTCCACTGCCAATTGCTGTAGTAAGGGAAACCAGATCTGACGAAGCCAAAGGGGAGCAATAAGTATCAGAGTTGCTCCTTCCATCTGGAGCTTGATTAACACCTCTGGATTAGAGGGCAGGGAAAAGGTGTGCGGAACCTCCCTTCCAAGAAAGGGACAACACATCACACCAGAAAACTCCAGGCCCTGGAATGAGTGAGCAGAAAAGCGCAGTTTTGCATTGTGTGGGGATGCAAAGGTCCAACACTGGACAACCCCACCCATCAAACAGGTTTTCTGTCACCGAAGCCAGCAGTTCCCATTCGTGCATCCTGGACTGCGACCTGCTTAGCCAGTCTGCCAAGATGCTTTGGATGCCTAGAACATGAAAGTACAGTTACGTAAGAACTTACCATAACAGTAGATCTTTGAGAGAGGCTCTTGCAGTAGGTAATTACATATAGAACTGATGCCGGCAGGCGTCAGGACCCCACGAAAAAATTTCTAACTAGCAGTCTCTGGCGGGGGCTGCCTCTACAGGTGACCGAGCATCATGCATATCAGTATACAGTGGGCGGTCCCCACACCCGCCTCTTCCAGTTCTTTCCCCCGCCAAAGGCCAAAAGGCGGTGACGAGAGAGAAGCGGATATTTCCCATCCTGGAAAAGGAGCTAAAAGCTTAGGGGGATGGAGGGAGGAGTAGAAGATAATCTGCAGAGCCTCTCTAAGATCTACTGTTACGTAAGTTCTACGGAACTGTACTATCTTACTTCGAGAGGGCTCTTGCAGTAGGTAATTACATATAGGACTGAGTCCCAAGCAGTCTGGAACAAGAAGAAGCAAATGGGAGGAGGAAAACTACTCAGGAGTAGACCCTCTGGCTGTGAAGGTCTAAGGAAAGGAGACCTTGCAGAACAGCCAACCCAAGCCCGCTTCTACGGCAAGAGGCAATGTCCAAACTGTAATGTTTCAGAAAGGTATGGACAGAAGTCCAAGAGCGCTGCACAAATGTCGGTTGCTGACACATTCTGAGAAATGAGCCGCAGAGGCAGCAAACCCTCTGTGGAGTGGCCTCTGACTTGACCTGGCAGGGTCTTCTTGTACTTGTCATAACAGAAAGTAATACAATGAGCCAACCATTTAGACAAGGCATTGCTTGGAAACAGCATTGCCTTCTTTTATGAGCAAAAGAGACAAACTGTTGATCAGCCTTTCAGAGATCCTTTGTCCTGGTGTGTAATATCTCAGAACTGGTGAACATCCAGAGTACACAAGAGGTACTCCCTTTGACTGGAGTGCTGCGTAAAGAAAGCAGGTAACTCTATGGATTGATTCAGCGTGAGATTCCGCTACCACCTTGGGGAGAAACTTAGGGTTGGTACGCAGAGCCACACGTTCCTTGTGAAAAATCAAATATGGGATTTTGCACATCAGGGCCTGGAGCTCAGAAATCCTTCGAGCAGAAGTAATGGCCACGAGGAAGAGAGTCTTCCACGAGAGGAACTTCAGGTCTGCTGAGGCTGCCGGCTCGAAAGGAGGCAGAGTAAGCTTCTCAAGAATAAAATTCAGATCCCAAGGATGGGCAGGAACCTGGATGGGGGTCTCAAGTGGAGGACCCCTCTAAGGAAGGTCTTAGAGACCTCCAGCTGAGCAAACGTCCTTTCTGCAAAAGGGACATGGTAGGCCGAAATGGCCGCCATGTGAACCTTCAAAGATGAATGACTGAGGACTTCCGGTGACGTCAGCGAGCTAATGGCTGCTTGATCTCAGAGCTCCGTATCCCAGCCGACAGCAATCTACTTGAACCACCAAATTCTAGAATGTCTTCACCGGCAAAACAAAGGAGAAATAAACAAGTGAAACTTTTTTAACCCGACACAAAAATTGAGAGACCTGATCTAGGGAGAAAGGGAAGAAAGTACTGAAGTTCAGGAGCCCACGGAGGGCTAACTACAGCCTGGCCCGCATGGCGAAGAGACACACCGACTCGCTGCAACGATTCGACAAATGGCCCAAACAATCGGAAGAATCGACAGAAAGCTGACCGAATCTCAAAACGGACATTAATAATATAAGCCACAAACGAACAACTAGAGCTATGTACCTCACAAATCGTTGAGCAGTCTGACAGACAAGACAGATTACTTCTGTATCTCCTAGCCAGAGACCGTGAACTCACACACCGCATGGACGATTTGGAAGACAGAAGCAGGAGGCAAAATATATGGATCTTCAGAGTGCCTGAGGGATCGGAGGATAAATACCCGAACGTAATCGAAGTTCCTGCAGAAATTCTCCGGACCTCTTGATCTTCCTCCGGAGTTTGACTTGTTCATGGATCGGGCACACGGATCCCTAGGTCCCAAACCACGCGTGTAGAAATGAAACCTCGATCCATTATAGCCCGATTAACCAGCTTCAGAGCTAAAGAGGAGCTGCTACAGAAGGCCTGGCAGCGGCGGCAACTTGGAATTCTCCGGTCACCGCATCAATATGGAGAAGCGATCACACAGCAGCAGTACAAGAAGCCAGAAGAACCATGTGGCGATCTTGAAACAGCTCAGGTCAAAAAACCTTAAAGCCCAGATTCTGAATCCTGCGAGGCTCAAGGTCTTCACTGAAAATGGACCTAAAATCTTTCAAGATTTACTAGCAGCTTCTTCATACCTGGAGGCTCTCGGCATCGTTACACCTCCCCTCACTAAAGAGAAGCTAGAAAAGGACTTACTCGCTTCTGCCTGGGCTATAGCTTGAAAGGGATCTTCCCGCTTTGGAACATCACAGCCAAATCTTCGCGCCGATGTCTCTACGCTGCTCTGGCAATACGGTGACCCAGCCAGGATTGACAAGAAGGCCCAATATCTACAGGCCGAGGCCGAAGGACCAGCTCAAAATGACACTGTTCAGTTAGAGATGGAGACTTGATTACAAAAGTAGTTGGCCCTATTTATGATAGGGTATACCAGTATTTGTGAGACGCCCCCCTCCACTGGCTCCTACCCCTCTTTTGGTACTGTCCCTATCACCCTCAGGTCAGCGTCTGTGGGTCTCGAGGTGAAGCAGGCCAACCTATCAAAACAGAGGGCAGTGCGGCTGTAATGCCTTGGAATTCTGTAAGTACCATTTCTGCCTTTCCCTACGAGACCTGTCTGACCACTGTCGGAGCCTCGGGGGGGGCCCCCGAGGAAGCCCAGTTGTATCCTGGGTTGGTGCCGAGTGGGGGAGAGTCCATGGGTGTTCTCCTTGGCTGTCCCCGATGCCTCCTCCCCACAGATGAGCTGCTTTGAGAGGCGCAATTTGGGACGCTCCCTTCCTCTAACACCCGCTTCCTCTTTTGATAACGCTAACACCACTCCCAGGTCAATTCTCGCAGGTCTCGAGGGGCTGACAGGATAGCGTTATGAAAGCAATGGCACTGCCGCACTACTTTTAATGAGCCCTGTAAGTACCCCTTCTGTTCACCCTTTAGGTGGCCTGCCTGACCACTGTTGGTGCTTGGGGGGTTGACGGATCCCAGTCTAAGCCCCGGCTGCTACCGCGTCGCAGGACGCTCGGTGGGGATCCTTCCGGAGGTACCTGTTGCTTCCTCTGTCATTAGTGAATGCCCTTGGATGACGCAATCTAAAGCAGGGGGAGTGAGTATTATTCAGAAGAAGTTAAAACTAGCACTGTTCAAAGGGGGCTAAATAGGGTCCTGGGCCTCGAAAGCACATGGCAACTATTACTCACTCTGGCCTGCTCGGTGAAGTCTCTGAACGGCTCAATACTTCCTAATTATGCGGTCGATCTATTCCATCCCCTCCACTGTCCTCCCCCCCCCCCCATACGGGTGGACCTAATTATACGGACTTGCAGCCTAAATTGTTGCTAAGGTAGTCAATAATGTGAAACCAACATGTTCCAGTTTGCTCAGCAATGTTATGTTATGTGATTTTTAAGGCTTTTACAGGTGAATAGACAGCGATTCCTTGAGGTGGCATGGAGTCCAGTGTTATAACCCAGGCACCGACTTTTTTAGGTGTGTAGGTGATTCTTTACCCTCATATGTAAATGGTCGACAAAAAAAAAAAAAGGGGATTTTTGTAACTTTTGACTTTGCCTGACCACAGGGCATGCTCTATATGGGTTTCTCCCAGGAGCCTGAGGGCTATACTCAAATTTCTGGGTTACCCTCTTCCTATGCTTAATTGCAACTGTCCTGCAGCTGCACCTTGGAAGTCGCTCCACACCTGTCCGGAGGAGGAGTCCTCAGGGCCTAGTGTCCCTGGGTCTTACTACCTCCATTAGGGTGCTGGCCTCACTTAACACTAGGCCAATGTATATAGGTTCTGCCCTTCACGGGGCCCTTATGAACATCCCAAAGCCATCCAATGTATTTAGTTTCTGCCCTTCTTGGGGCTGTTACGAACATTTTAAAGCCTCCCACTGTGACTGATTTCACTACAGTTTCTGTTAGGAAGGCTAAATGTTTAAGCCCACAGATATTTGTTAAGGGCTACTGGTTAGTTAAATTACCTCTAAATCCGCCTTGTCAGGGGAAGTGTTTTAAAAAGGCGGTAAGCAGTCACAAGGTTTCAACAGATCAGATTGTAATCACAATTCCGACATGCAGAGATACATGATTTGATGTACTTGATCTACATATGTATAAATGGCTCGCAAACACCTGAAGGTATACTCGCTGAATGTAAATGGACTGAACAGCCCGATAAAGAGATCTAGAATTTTAACGTTAGTGAAGAGGTCCTCTGCTGAAATTGTTTATCTGCAGGAAACCCATTTGACGCAGGCGGAGCATGGGAAGTTAAAGGGAAAGGGCTTTCGAGGTTTTTCTCATCGGCTTTGCCTAACGGCAAGAGAAGGGTTGTTGCCATTTTAGTCTCGGCACATACCCCATTCCCAAAAGTGGAGAATGGGTGACCCGCTGGTCGGTTTATTATAGTCCAAGGGGTTTTACATGACCAAGAAGTGACCCTGGCTAATGTTTATCTCCCGCCAGCATCGGATTCGCCTACAATCCACTTTTTACTGAATAAGGTAGTGGTGATGTCCAGGGGGATCTTAATCTTGGCGGGGGATTTCAATATTGCCCCAAATCCCTCCCTGGATACCTCCAGGTTTCAGGGTGGCAGACAACAGGCCCCACACAAATTTTTTAAACAATTTTTGGGGGAGATGGGATGATCGGATGCATGGCATTCCCTTCACCCCAGGGATAGGGTTATTCATATTATTCAGCGGTCCATGGGACATATACAAGAATTGACCACTGTTATACACAAAGGGAAAACCTAAGCACATTGATTGACGCTACATTAGGCGTTATAGCACACTCTGACCATGCTCTGCTTGTGACTATATGGGACTTGGGCGAAGAGAAGCGTAATACCAGATGGCGATTTAACCCTTCCCATATGAAAAATGAAAGGTTTAGGACTTCCTTAGTGAGAGGATCATGGAAATTATTCAGGACAATCTCTCCCAAGAAATCCCACTAACTGTACAATGGGACACCTTGAAGGCAGTCCTGAGGGGCCACCTGATAAAATACACAGCCACATTGGCGATGAAACGAAGAGAAAGACAATCACAACTGGAGCAGACACTGCAGTTCCTACAATTAGCACATCAACAAGGTGATCATTCGGTTACTGCCCAAATTAAGCAGACAAAGAATGACTTAGATGCCTTATGCTTACAACAGACTGAGGTGGCTCTGGCATACCTTCGCCAGAGGTACGGTAAGATTGGTCCCCGAGCATCTCGTCTTCTGGCATACCGTCTTCGGCAACAGTGGAAAATATCCACCATAACGGTAATAAAAGACCCCAATACGGGAGCACCCCAGACCAAGCTTAAAAAAATATCCCAAGTTTTTTCTCAATACTTCCGAACACTCTACACTACAGACCACACGATAGATCAGGCAAAGTCGAACTCCTTTCTAAAGGCGCTAAACCTACCTAAACTTAACTTAGGCCAGCAAAATGGATTATTACAACCAATTACCCAGGAAGAACTGACTCTGGCAATCTCCTGCTCTAAAACTCAAAAGCAACTGGCCCAGATGGATACGGGCGAATTTCAAGGGCATCACGCAGTCAATCATTAGTTACTCCTGGGTTCCTTTAACAAGGTCCTCTTCAGAGATTCCCCCCAGCTGGGCATACACAATTATCACTTATTCCTAAACCAGATAAGGATCTCTATACTGTGGCTCATACAGACCAATCTCGTGCTCAACATGGACTATAAATATTTTATGTCCATCCTGACCCGCAGGGTGGACGAGATCCTGCCCTACCTAATTGCCCCAGATCAAACAGGCTTTGTAAGCTCTAGATCAACCTTGGACAACACCCGAAGAGCCCTACATCTGGTACATGAGATGCAATCACGGGAATCTCCGGCGGTCCTTCTCAGCCTGGATGCTAAGAAGGCCTTCGACCGGGTTTCTTGGTCCTTTCTTTTTGCCACTATGGAATTGATGGGGTTCCCATCTCCTTTGTGTCCACATCCGAATATTTACTCCTTCCACAAGCCTGCATAAAATTTCCAGGGTACCACTCAGATTATTTCCTTTATTCATAGGGATCATTGCAGGGGCCCCTGTCACCCGGCTTTTCGCTTATTTCATAGAACCATTGGCCCAGGCAATAAGGCTATCATCCGGAATCCGGGCCTAAATGTAGACAGTACAGAATACCGTATTGCCCTTTATGCGGATGATGTCTTATTATTCTTACTAACCCTCGTAGTCCATCCTCACGCTTCTTCCAAATCTTGGAGGAAATTGGGGCCCTTCAGGCTATAGGCTTAACACCAATAAGACGGATGCTCTTACTTTTTACTACTCCCCCGATTCACTAAAGGGTAAATAATTTTTCGGTGGGACTTTCCAAGTTGAAATACTTGGGAATCTACTTTTCACACAGAGCAGAAGATGCCTTAGATAATAATTATCGCCTCTTTACAGCATCGATGAAGCAGGACCTCGTAGGTGAACATTCTCCCACTGAACATTATGCAGAGAATTGATGAGTGAGAATGGTGATCCTCCCAAGTGCCTCTACCTTTTCTAGAACGCCCACTTAATTTATCAAATCATTTATTCCGGATGTGGAATAAGGCTATATCGGCCTTCGTCTGGACAGGCAGATGCCCCAGAATTAAAACAAAGATTCTCTTTCTCCCTAAATCACAAGGAGGACTTGCACTCCCCAACCTTAAATTATACTACTGGGCTACACACCTGTCCCTCATTCTCCAGTGCCTGGCCGGACTTTCCCAGGCTCGATGGATTTGAGATTGAGGGATAGCGATTACCCCAGAGAGACTACTTCAGACTCATTACCTATAAAACCCACCATCAGTAAATCATTAACCTAAAACCCATGGATCATACACCAGTTTAAAGTCTGGTACTCAATGCGAGATCTCAGGGAATTACCTCATTCTTGGTGTTGTTCTGTCCGACGACCTGTTGGAAAATTTCCTCCCAGCAGTAATCGATCATACATTCCGTGAGTGGAGACATACCCGCTCTCACAACACTCTCACAACTTAATAATGGACCCTCTTTAGGGAATTTGGAGAAATCAGGTAGGAATTTCAGTCACTTAATCGGATTTCTTTCGTTACTACAACCATGACATTATTTTGAGGCGCCCTCCACCTGTACACACACCGGGGACTATCCACAACTGTTTCAACTTCTTCAGAAACACTAAAGTCCCAAAAATTATCATATCCTATCTCAACTTTATACAAATCCCTGACCGAGGTACTGGGTGGAAAACACAATGGCATTAAGGGAGAAATGGAGGAGGAATTGGGCACCTAATACCTCCACAACTACGGGTCACACATTCGCCGCAACATGTCGAAAATCACCTATTCACATAATGAGAAGGCTGTTTGCATGGCAATTATTAGTAAGATTTTCTGTACCTCAGTCATAACCTCTCATTTTGTCCAATTAGGTGTGCCAAGCTGCTGGTACCAATGTGCGTAAATTATGGCCCAACATACCCATATATTGTGGTCCTGCTCAAAGCTGCAGCCGCTTTCTACAAGACTTATTCTCGGATCTTGAAGAAATGTTTGGCTTAAGCTTCCCTTTACAGGGAATTTTTATATTCTTGCACGCCTTCCCGCTACTTGAGTTAAGGGACCCCTACTGCCAGTATTTACTGGGAATTTGTCTCCTAGCAGCAAAGAAAGCTATTACTAAGCACTGGTTAACAACTCGGATACCCTCACTAATAGATTGGAGAGAGATAGAACCTCATATATAGGTCAGAAAGAATAACATATAACTTAAACTACAAAGCAGACTTATGTTCTCTAAATGGAGAAGGTGATAATGCATATTATCCCCAGAGATCCACACTTCATTCCTATGATGCATCCACTCCATAGTAAATAGCTTAAACGGACACGCCAAATATGGGGTATACTTCATAAGATATAGGGATTCAACAATACAGAAGATCCTGTCTCCTGACTAGATGAGTGGAAAAAAAAGGCCCAACGGAAGCTACTAGCTTTGAGAATGTGTGAGGAAGTGGCAGGCTAGGTGAGAGAAGGAGGTTGGAAAGTCAAGGAAGGGATTTAAGGCTTTAAATGAATAAGGCGCATTAGACCATGGGGTGGATTGAACCAATTCGGGTTGGAATATATATCAAACCAATGAATGGTATAAAAAAGACATATGAATTGTAACTGTATATAAGTGCTGTTATGTATGATCTGTACAGTGTGACTGCTAAAGTTAAAAGAAAAATCTTTCTTTTTAATAAAGATTATATTTGCAAAAAAAAAAAAGATGAATGACTGAGACCCAGATCAAAGAACAAAGCAAGTAATCCAGAAGCCACCCAACAGATCATGAGAAAGGCTCAAAATCTTTGGAAGTGGCCCAGATAGTGAACTGTTTCCATTTCATGGCATAGGTAGATCTAGTGGAGGGTTTCCTGGCCTCCACCAGAATCTCAGCCACTCGGGGGAACCCCGAATCGGGCTTGAGCTACGTCTGCAGGAGCCACGTGTGCAACTGAAGGGACTTGAAGCCTGGATGGACCAGGTCCCCTGATTCTGGGTCAGCAAAAGTTGCAACAGAGGAAGAGGACGAGGAGGTTCCTCTGAATGCTGTTGCAGAAGAGAGAACCAAACTTGCCTGGGCCAGAAAGGAGCAATCAGTATCATTCGAGCTCCTTCTGAGCGGAGTTTCTATAAGACCCTCGGAATCAAGGGAATCGGGGGTGGGGAGGGGATAGACTAATCTGCTCTTCCAGTCTAGAGACAGAGCGCTTCTCCAAAAATGCTGATGCCTCGCAGCGAGCGTAGAAGTCAGGAAGTTTTGCATCGAGAGGATGCTAACAGGTCTACCTGTGGTGTTCTTCAACGAGGGAAGATATCATCTGCTAACCCCTGATCCAGTTCCCACTCATCAGCGAGAGCAGACGACCGACTGAGTCAGTCTGCCAACATGTTCTCGACCCCGGGATGTGAATTGCCGTGAGGTGAAGGTTGTGCTGCACTGCCTAATCCCAAACTCGCATTGCCTCCTGCAAAGAGGGTAAGACGTAGTTCCTCCTGTTTGCTGATGTACCAGACCACACACATGTTGTTTGTCTGTACAGCCAGGTGCCCAGGAAGCAGATGCAGATGCAGAGCCTGAAGAGCGTACAGCACAGCCCAAGCTCCTACACATTGATGTGAGATTTCTCAAGCTTGGACCAGAGCCCTGGGTCCTGTGAGGCCGAGATGGCTCCCAACCTCGCCTCGAGGCATCTGTAGTCAGCGCCTGGGGAGGGGAAAGATATAAGGGAACTCCCCGGCAAAGGTTCTCCTGAACTATCCACCATTGCAAGTCCCAAGCCATGGTAGTGGAGACCAGAACGAGTTGATCTAGGTCGTCCACCAGCTGATCCCACTGAGACCGAAGCATCCACTGAGAAAGTCTCATGTGGAGCCGAGCGCGAGGGACTGTCGGAATCGCAGCCGCCATGAGCCCGAGGAGGCAAAGGACCGACCTTGCGCTGACCTGCCTACGGCTGGATAACAGGCTGACCTGAGCCTGGAGTGAGGCCACCCTGTCCAGTGGCAGGAAAGCCATGCTGCAAGTCGTGTCCAGGATCGCCTCGATAAACTGGAGCCTCTGGGACGGGATCAAGTGGGACTTGGTCTGGTTGACGCAGAATACCCAGGCAGGCAAAACCCGCAGGGTAAGGGAAAGGAAGAGGAGTTCCTCCTTGACGGGCCGTGAAGGAGCCAATAGTCCAGGTACGGGAAAACCTGCACCCCTGGCATGCAGGAGTCTGCCACCGCTGGAAAGACATTTGGTGAACACCGGGCGCCTGAGGAGAGACCAAATGGGAAGGCCTAGAACTGGTAGCGGTCCTCTGGAACGCAAAAACGAGGTATTTGGCGTGGGAGGAGAACAGGATATGCAGGTAAGCATCCTGCTATATCCAGAGTGCACAGCCACTGCCCCAGCCGAAGAAGGAGTAGAAAGCTCTGCAGAGAGAGCATTCTAAACCTTTGTATTCCATGAACAAGTTCAGGGAACTGAGGTTGAGAATCGCCCTCACATCTCCTGACTTCTTTGGCACCAGGAAGAAATGGGAATAGTGCCCCATCCCTAGAAGGTGGAGAGGAACGGGCTCTATTGCCTCCTTCAAGAGAAGAGCGGATATTTCTTCCTGAACCAGAAGAAGATGTCCTGGGGAGTAGGATGACCTGGGGAGGTTTTCAGAAGGTTTCAGAAGAAACTCATAGAGTGTCCTTCTACAGTCAGCTGGAGCACCTAACTCCGGTAGGTGGAGGGAGAATCTCCCTCCTACCGGTTCCTCTGGAAATCCCAGAGGCTGTGGGAGAGGGAAGGAGTCAAGTGGTGTAAGGCAGCACCACCGCTTAAGCCCCCGCTGCTTTTTTGGGTGGGGGGGCTTGGTAGCCGGAGGGGCCTGACTTTTATTGGCCCACTTTCCCTGAGGTTTCGCTATTTGCCGATTACGCCTGCGAAAGGGACGACGCTGAGCCTGGAGTCGACGGACTTTAGTGCAGTACCCTTCTCCTGCAGATTGGTGATGATGTCCTTGACATTGCCACCGAACAGCACCGAACCCCAGAAGGGCGCTTCCTGGATAGCGGACTGCACCTCCGGGACCAATCCTGACACACGGAGCCAGGCATGACACTGCAGACCCACGGAGAAAGCCGAGCTCCTATCGGCAGCATCCACTGCATCGTACGTGGTACAAAGCATGCGCCGGCTGGCCGAACATGCAGACCGGACTAGATCGCCACTTTCTGCTTCGCCTGAGACTCAGGAAGGGAGTCCAACTTAGATTCCACCTCACTAAGGATCGCCTTCTAATCCCCCATATGACCAACATAATTCTAGGCCCTTATATCCAGAGTGGAAGAAGTGTAGACCTTGTTTCCGTACTGGTCCAGAAGGCGAGATTCCTTGTTAGGTGGTGACAAGCTCAAGTGCTTTGGATTAGCCTTCTGGCCGTGAGCGGCGCTAATCATGACCGAATCAGCTTGAGGGTGAGAATTAAGAGAGTCAACACCCTCGGGAGCCTGATAAAGCTTATCCAACATCCTAGGAAGAGGGGCTAGGGCCGACGGTTGCTTCCAAATAGTGGAGACAAGGTCGGCATGAGGCTCAATCCAGGGTGGCACCAGGGTCAGAGCGGTCTCTGGCAGATCCAGGTGCACAGCGAGCTTCTTATGCTGTGGATCCGGCTCCAAGGAATGCCACTGATGAACCTCCTAGATTTTACGCAGCAACTCCATAAAAGAAGGATCCCCCAGAGGTGACTTCAGAGGGGTCCTCGGCCTGGGCTTATCCGGAGAGTGGGGCTCGTCGTCCAGGTCAGAACGACCGGAGTCATCCGAGGTCTCCGAGGAGGAAGAAGACTCCTCCTCCCGCGGTAGGGAATGAACGGACCACTTGAGAAGTCCCCAGGGAAGCATATCCTGCCCCATCCTGGAACCGGAGGGCTTGCCTCTGGTATCTGGAGGAGGGGAGGGAGTCTCTCGTCTCCGACGTAGGGGTCCGGAACCGGAACTGGCATCGGAAGATGGTTTTCATTTCCTGGTGAGCTGAGCCTGGCCTCAGCCCACCAGAGGTTAAAGTCTCTTCAAATCCACCAACGGCTAAAGGGCGGTGGAGGGGCGGATACAGATATTGGGGATATCCAGACAGCGATCCATACCCAGATGGTGGGTAACCACCGCTGGGTAATGAGGCACCATGTACTGCGGCCGGACAGGCCAGCGCCGGGTACTGGGGCATCGGATACCGCGGCCCCGGTATGACAGCGCCGGAAAGGACGGAGTCAGATATCCAGGGACCGGGGTCTGCAGGGCAGATGGCCGGAGTATGCCCAGCAGGCGGGCCTGGAACAGGAAGCCCGGCAGGCGGCAGGCCCAGTGTAGGGGCATCCGGGAGAGGAAGAGGGATGTCAACTGGCGAGGGCAGGACCGGGCGTTGGCGCCCGGCGCCCAAGGGAACGACGCCAGGTCGCCCAGCCCGCAGGAAAGAGACCTGATGCGAGCATACCTATATCCCTGCATCGCCTGGAGAAGGAGGGAAAACTCGGGTCAGGCTGAGGAGACGCTGGTCTCTCAGAGGGCAGCGAATGCTGCAGGGAGCCGGACAGTGGACATAGCTTTAGGGTCAGCGCCAGCTCGATGCCACGCACACATCGGAGGAACCAGCGTTCGACTTAGCGGAACCATTGCCTGAGGCAGGTCGCGATGGGGGTGCAGTCTGGTCAGGCGGCTTAAGGGCCGTGCGCTGTCCCGAAGGGTCGAGCGGCTTAGCGGCCTTCTCCAGGTGGGTGTCAGAGGAGCTGACGTCCGGCTTACCGGAGCCACTCGCACCAGTAGACCGCGCGGCAGCGGCCTTACTGGTAGTGGAAGCCTCCTTTAGCCCGGAGGCACCTGAAGAGCCCGAGCGCGAGCCAGATGGGTGGGCCGTCGCGGAGCGGTCTCCCGGGAGGGGGGGGGATGTTACCTTTAGCACGGCGACTCCAGCCAAAGTCACAGTGGCAGAGGAAGAGGAGTACCAGTCCCGGTGCTTCTCCTCGCCTTTCTTCTTACGCTGACCTTGGGGGAAGTTGAGGCCTGACGAAGCTTCAGCTCCTTCCCATGGAGGTCATTTTCTTTTAAGGATGTGAGCCTCCACGGACTGCTGCCTCCATCTGCGGTGGCGGCACTGAATTTCAGGCAATGCTGGCACTTCTCCACAGGGTGATCCGGCCCAGCAGAAGAGGCAATGGGAGTGACCGTCCTTGTACGGGAGTTGGGTGCTGCAATGAGTCGCACTTTGTTCTTGCTCGGAGTGGGGTGTAGACCATACACCACCGAAATAGTAGACAAAATTTGAGTAATCGAAGAATAAAACAACGTAGAACTACCGACGACAGACTGATGAGCAGTTGAACTTAACCACGAGGCGCTGACACGAGCTAACGGTGGAAAGAACTGGAAGGGCGTGGGGACCGCCTTTATACTGATGTCGCCATAACGTCAGTCACCTGACATGGGGGTGGTCCCCGCCAGAGACTGCTAGCTAGAAATTTTTCCATGGGGTCCCGATGCCTGCCTGCCGGCATCAGTCCTATATGTAATTACGTACTGCAAGAGCCCTCTCGAAGTAAGATCTGCCAGTAGTACTAGACCATGTTCTAGAGCCCAGTACCAAACCCTCATCGCTTCCCTGCATAGAGGGTAGAAGTGAGTTCCCTCTTGCTTGTTTATGCAATGTACCACACTGATGTCCGTTTGCACCAGCAGATGTCCCAGGCATAGGTGGGTCTGGAAGGCTTGTAGACCATACAGAATAGCCCTCATTTCTAGTACATTTATGTGGAGGTGCACCACTTTATCCATGTTCCTGTGTCTGATGAGGCCTCAGATGTGCCCCAGCCTATCCTCAAGGCATCTGCAGTGAGGATCAGATGAGGGAGGGAATCAGAAAGGAACCCCTTCACTAAATGGTTGGGTTCCATCCACCAGTGAAGCATCTTTTGGACAGAAGAGGTTACCAAAACCTGCTCTAGGTCATCAGTGCATTGGTCCCACTGGACTCTTAATGTCCACTGGGGAATCCTCATGTGCAATGTGGCCAGTGGTACCATAACAATGGCTGTTTGCCACATGCCCAACAGTCGCAGTAATGCCCTGGGTGTGACATACCTGTTGTTGTATACCATTTGGGCCTGTGCAATCAGGCATTCGGCAATGTCCCGGGGCAGGAAGGCTAAGCCTTGGGCTGTGACCAAGACTGTCCCTATGTATCGTAGATGCTGACAAGGGGGCAGGCTGACTTTGGCACACTGACCGGGATCCCAAGGGCATCAAAGAGCTGCCTGGTGTGTGCTAGAGTCTGAAAAAGCTGCTCTTTGGAGTGGGCCTTGAGCAGCCAGTCATCCAGGTAGGGGAAGCCATACAGTCCTTCTTTCCTGAGTGCTGTTGCCACTACTGCTAAACATTTGGTAAAAACCTGTGGTGCAGATGATAAGCCAAAGGGCAATATCCTGAACTGACAGTGTTCCCCCAGAGAAGAAACCTGAGGTATTTTCTAGAGGGGAGCAGATCCTGATATTCAGGCAAGCATCCTGCATGTCCAGAGAAGAGATCCAGTCCCCTGCTTGCAGCAGTGGTAAGAAGCCTTGCAGAGTGACCATCCTGAACTTCTTATATTGAATAAAGAGGTTCAGATCTCTCAGGTCTAGAATGGGTCTCAGGTCTCCAGTACATTTTGGGACTAAGAAATAAGAGAATAGAACCCCGGTTCCTGTGTTCCCAGAGAACTGATTCTACAGCCCTTTCTCTGGATCAGGGTCTGTACTTCTCTAGCAGCACTGCATGTATTCTGGGGATAGGAAGATGGCACTGGTGGACGGTCTGGAGGTAATTCCAGAAGCTCTAGAGCATGGCCCTATTCTATTATCTGCAGGACCTAAGCATCTGATGTAACCTTCTCCACTGGTCCAGGTGAGGGAAAGGCGACCCCAGCTACCACCCCTGAAGATACTGGTGAGTGGGGATCTGGGAAAAGTCATGCAGATGCAGGTCCTGTGGCTGCAGCTGCACCCCCACCTCTGGGATTTTGAACAGGTACCTGGGTGGGTCCCGGCAGGCAAAGCTGATCCTCTTCTGCATTACTTGGTTGTCTGGTACTTGAGACAGTATCTGTTGCTGGCGGACAAAGGGTACCTCTGCCTACTTCTTGGATTTGTGCAGTAGAGGGAATGTACTGATTTATAGTCCCATCGAGGCCTGTAGCTTTGAGAGGATATCCTGAATGTCTGTTCTGAACAGCTTGTATCCTCTAAATGGGATATTTAGGATGGACTGCAGCACATCATTGGCAAATCCTGCCACCCTCAACCAAAAATGTTTTCTCACACAAACTTCCGAAGCTTCTGCTCTGGCAGAAGCATCAGATATGTCATAGATAGAGCGTGCTTACCTACATCTGTCGCTGCCTAATGGGCCTTTAATAGTTCCTGCTTAGGAGTACCCTCTGGGAGGGCTTGGGACGCTATCTTGTTCTTCCTCCAGAGGGTACTCTGGTATTTTACCATATGTGCCCGATAATTTGCAATCCTCAGGCCCAAGGTAGCAAAGCAAAGGTCTTCTGCAGATCCGGTCCATTTGCTTTTCAAGAGAAGCAAGACGGACTTTTAAAAGGTGGGCCTCCAAAGCCTGCTGTCTCCGCTTGTGGCCTAACTGAATGTTTGGCAGTCTGAGCAGGATGAGACAGGGTGGTCTGGGCCTAGACAGATCACGCACTTCAGATGACCATCCTTATGAGGAATTTGTGTGCCGCAGGATGAGCACTTCTTTTTGGGTGAAGGCATCAGCAAAAATTTTAAAGGAATGGCAAAGGAAAAAAATCAGACGCAAGAACTAAAGCGACGATCGCTACTGGAAGTCTGCTATATGACTGACACAAGGTGATGGCGGTAAAGAACTGGAAGGCGGCCGTAGGGACCGCCCACTATATACGGCCACGCTGACGTTGGTCACATGACATCGGGTGGGCAGTCCCCGTCAGGGATTGCTAGAAAAGTCTGCCGTATGGCCCAATGCCAGGTGGCGCCAGTCTTATGTAATGACCTACTGAAGGAACCCTCTTGAAGTAAGATCTAAGATGTTCAGGCACTTTAGACCTATCACGGATGCAGTTATTACACTGAATCAACCTCAGGTTGGCCTGCAAAAAAGGCTTACCTGAGGGGCCTGATATAGTTTATCTGCCTTCCTAGGTATGGCAGGCAGTATATTTGATCTGTGCCAGGCCACCAGGTGGCATCCTCTAGGGCAGGCAATACAGGATGAATAATCATTGGTGGAGAGTTAGACAGTTCTAGGAACTCCACCAAGTTTCTCTTGGTGATGGCCTGCTCTTCAGACTCAAACCCCATGGCAGACTGTAGTTGCTGCACCAAGAAGACAAATGAAGGGTCTTCAGGAGGGGACTTAGGGGTATACACTATGGAGTCTGCACTCACTGTGGAGATGGTGGAGCTGGACCTCTCATAATAGCCGTCCACATACTCTTCCTCCTCCTCTTCCTCTTGCATAATGAGGTCAGGGTTATATTCCTGATCCTCGTCGACAGTTTCTGTAAGCCTCAAAGAGGGAGCAGAAGTCATCTTCGATGCCCTAGAAAGCAATGGGCATGTCTACCTGATAGACATCAGCGCTAGAGATTGCCAGAGGGCCCCATTGATGCAGCTTCTGTCACAGGAGGAGTTAGCAGGCATTGCAGCATGTCCGTAAGGGGCGAAAGCACCGCTTGCATGTCGGTGTTTGACTGAACTGCAGGCGTGCTTTGTGATGTCGACGGCACCTTGCCAGCCATGATGGGTCTGGTGGTGCTCACAGCCTGTTCTGACCTGGAGGGGTAAACAATCTGGGCGACTGGCATCATTGCTAGGGCAGTTGACGGAGGAGAGATGGTAGAGCTGGGATAGAGGGGCAACCTAGAGCGTACTGGGGAGGTTTTCTCTGTGCTCCTCTCCTGGTGCTTGTGCTTATGTTGCCCAGAGGTCATCTTCTGGGACCTAGATGAATAAGAGCCTGAGGAGCAGGATGGCAACATGGTAGAGCTCTTTTCATGAAGCTGTTTTTCCATCTTGGCTACCTGCTGTTTTAAAAGGTGAGTCTCCAAGGCATTCTTTCTGCGTTGCCGGGTAGTGGTGTTGAACTTAAGGCAAGATCGACATGCCTTAACATTATGGACCATGCTGAGGCAGCACATGTAGACGTCATGTGAGTCACCCAAGTAAATCTTTTCCCCGCATTTGCAGTATCTAAAGAGCTTTGCGGGTTCTTTAGACGACATACACGACACCGAGCATCACTTCCGAAAAGTAATAGCGAACTAATGAAAGAAATACACTGACTAGCAGTTGACTATAGTGGCGGTGTCTCTGTGTGGGGTCTGGCGAATAAGGTTGACGATGGGAAAATAAGTGAATTTAAAAAAAAATGTGTGATAGACAAATGGGTATAATAAACAGAGGTAAGGGAGGAAGGAAGGAGGGGCACCTATGACCATACAGTGTCCAGGGTGTAGTGATAGGCAGGGAAAATATGGCAGACTAGGTGGGCCTACTGGTCCTTTTCACAACACATTCTATACTGCCACCAATAGCCCTCCTTGAACCTTGTCTCCACTCCCACCTTCCTCCTCTGCCTCCCTGAACTAATATTGTGAGTAATAACACTCACGTAATCTACTGCATATCTTACATTGTATATTGTTTATTGTTGGTTTGACAAATGCTCACCTGAGCTGCATGTATCCAATTCTGATGATTGTACAGGCAAATACTCACTTTTGCTGCCTGTATCCAAATCTGTTTATTACAAATACCTGACGTGGAACCTTTGCAAATGAGCACTTAGCTCAAAGGTTGTCTGATGTACAAACAAATAAAAAAGAAATAAAAAAAACTATTTTTAAGTCCGATTTTCATATAATTTATTATTTCAACTCCACACTGCTATGGATTGCTACTCATGTGAAATTCCAACTTAAAAAACAACTGTTGCAAAAAATGTTTAAGTCACTGTTAGGATTCAAACCATGGTCTCTTGATGAAAATAAAAATATTGTGCTTCTACTCGGATTTGAACCACTGATCCTTTGCTAAGTGAACATATATCCAATGCGCCACTGAGCATGCAGTAAAGGAAACTGCAGATCCTGTGATGTAGAAGTTACAACCTGCCAAGCAGGTGACCAGGTTTCTAATCCCAGCAGGGGTTATAAATGACAAATTATATAAAAGCTGTAGTCGATCCTGACAGGATATTTCATGTCACCTTTATCAGCAGACCTTTGAGCGTGTCAGAACCCGTGATGAAAACACAGCCTTTGTTGTGCATGGTTTCCATACATTATTTTCTATTTATTGTAAACCAGTGGGATTCCACCAGTTGAAGTTATTACATAGTGCAAAAGGCCAGGACAGCCGAAGGAAAGTTCAACTGCGTCTCGATGGGGCTGACATAAGTCCAGTGCGTCAAGGTAAAGGACCACATAGTGGACCTGGTGCCTCAGGGCGCCGCCACTACCGATAAGGCACTTAGTAAAAACATGGGGTGCTGAGGACAGGCTGAAGGTGAGAGCTTTGAACTGGTAATGCTCCCCTGAAAAGTAAACCTGAAGTATTGGGGATGGGCCTGAAAAACTGGGATATGCAGGTGAGGCATTCTGCATATCCAGGGAACAAACCACAGTCCCTTGTGCAGGAGGGGCAACAGACCTGGCAGGGTCAGCATTCGAAACCATTTGTACTCTGTGTAATGGTTTAGAAAGCTGAGGTCCACGATGGGATGCAGATCTCCGTCTTTCTTTGGGACCAGGAAGAAGTGGGAGAAATACCCCTTTTCTACCTGGTTTGTGGATCGGGCTCTATTGCCTCCTTTTGTAAAAAGCCTCAATTTCTTCCCTTAAGAGGAATGTGCTCCTTTGAATAATGAGACACCCTTGGAGGCTTGTCTGGGGATCTCGAGGGAACTCCAGAGTGTGGCCCTGTCTGATCAACTGAAGGACCAGCGAGGTCTGTGGTGACTGCCTCCCACCCTGGCAGGTGACTGGCGAACCTCCGCCACCAGCTCCTCTAATGGAAGGGAGGCAGGCTGCAGTCAAGAGATGAAGGGAGAGATGGGAGAGCTGCCCTGAGGCTTTCTGAGCTTTGGCTGGAGGGATGGCTGCAGCTGAAGGTGCCCGATGCCTGGCCTGACATCTGGCTGCATGCTGCTGTTTTATATGCCACTTGCTCTAACAGCGAAATGGCTGTTTGGCCTTGGATCTGGGGTGGTTCATAGTATGAACCGACCTCAAGGCCTTGCCCTTATCCTGGAGACTGGTAATAATATCCTGGGCATCCCCCACCCCGAACAGGATAAAAACAAAGAAACATAGACTTTGATGGCAGATAAGGGACCGCTTGGCCCTCTAGTCTGCCCATTTCCCTACCTAGAGGATAAGCTGCAGATCCTATTTAACCAACAGCCTATTTCTTCCTACCCCCCACAAAAATTGCCTTATGTCTGTCCCATGCATTCTTGAATTCTCCCACAGTTTTAGACCCCACAACCTCCTCAGGAAGGCTGTTCCATGCGTCCACCACCCTCTCTGTGAAAAAATACTTCCTCACATTGCCCCAGACACGTCCCCTCTATCTTCAAATTGTGTCCCCTTGTTCTTGCACATCTCTTTTTCTGAAAGATGCTACCCTCTTGGACTTTGTTGATTCCACTGAGGTACTTAAATGTTTCTATCATGTCCCCCCTCCCTCCTTTCCTCAAAGGTGTACATATTAAGCTCCTTTAGTCTCTCCTCGTATGGCTTCTCTTGCAGACCCTGCACCATTTAGTTGCCCTCCTCTGAACTGCCTCCATCCTGTCTATGTCCTTGCAGAGATGGGGTCTCCAGAACTGGACGCAGTACTCCAGATGGGGTCTCACCAACTGTCTGTACAGGGGGATAACAACTTCCTGTTTTCTGCTGGTGATACCTCTCCCTATACATCCCAGTATCCCCCCAGCCCTCCCTACCACCTTCTCGCATTGCTTGCCAACCTTAAGGTCATCTGATATGATTACCCCTAGGTCTCTTTCCATTTGTTGTTGTTACTACCCCCATTGTGTAATCTTTCCCTGGGTTTTGTTTCCCAGGTGCAATACTTGCACTTCTTTGCATTGAGATCAAGCTGCCATACTTCTGACCATTCCTCCAACCTTGCCAGAGTCCCTTCTCATCCTTTCCACGCCTCCTTGTGTATCAACCCTGTTGCAGATCTTTGTGTCATCTGCAAAGAGGCATACTTTCCTTCCAGTCCCTCTGCAATGTCACTTATAAAGACATTAAAAAGGACTGGACCCAGTACTGAACCCTGCGGTAGCCCACTAGTAACCCCTCTTTCTTCAGAGTGGACTCCATTTACAATTACCTTCTGTGTCCTGATGTTCAGCCAATGTTTTACCCAGGCTACCACCTTGGGACCCACTCCCAGGCTGGTTAATTTGACTACTAATCTTTTGTGTGGGACTGTGTCAAATGCCTTGCTAAAGTCTAGGTAGGCCATGTCCACAGCCCCTCCCTGGTCTACTACTTTGGTCACCCAGTTAAAGAAATCAATTAGATTCGTCTGACATGACCTTCCCGCTGTGAACCCATGTTGCCTTGGGTCCTGTGCCCCACTGGCCTCTAGGTACTCAACAATTCTTTCCTTCAGAAGTGATTCCATCACTTTCCCTACCACACAGGTCAAACTGACAGATCTGTAGTTTCCTGCCTCTGTCTTGGTCCCACTTTTGTGAAGGGGAATCACATCCTCCTTCTTCCAGTCCTCAGGTACCACACCATCCTCCCATGATTTGTTAAAAAGCATAGTGAGTGGTGTCACTAGTTCTCTGCTTAATTCTTTTAGAATTCTGGGGTGAATTCCATCTGGCCCCATTGCTTTGTCCACCTTCAGTTTTAGGAGTTCTTTCAGAACCCTTTCTTCTGTGAAAGGACTGGGATCAATCCCCCTCTCCAGAGTGCTTCTGTTAATTGGATTAGGCACCTCCCCCACTTCCTCTTTTGTGAATACTGAACAGAAGTATTCATTCAGTATCCCTGCTTTATCACTGTCACTCTCTGCCCACCCACCATCCATTCTATTCAGCCTCACTATCTCTCCCTTTGTCTTTCTACGCTCCCTGATATACCTATAAAAGGTTTCATCCCCTTCTTAACGAGTTAGCTATCTTTTCCTCAGTTTGGGCCTTTGCTATTCTGACTACCCTCCTGCTTCCTTCTGCCTTAACTGGTACAGTTCTCTGTCCTGCTCCTTCTGTGTTTCCTTATACTTCCTAAATGCTATCTTTTTCTCCTAACCTTCACCGCCACCTCTTTTGAGAATCATAGTGGCTTTTTCTTTCATTTTGATTTATTTGCTTCACACAAAGGCTTGTTGCCTCTGTGATGGCAGTTTTGATATTTGCCCATTGTTGCTCCACCCCTCCTTCTAGCCTGCTTGCTAGTGCTTTTCTAAGGCACTCTCCCATCTTGCCAAAGTCAGCCCTCCTGAAGTCCAGAACCCTCACTTTTGTATGGCTTGACTCTGTAGCAGAGTTTATCGTGAACTACACTGTTTGGTGGTCACTTGTTCCCAAACGTCTACCCACTTCTAGATCTGAGATCCTGTCACTGTCCCCATTTAAGAGTATGAGGTCTAAGATTGCTCCCTCACAAGTGGGTTCCAAAACTAGCTGTTTGAGGCATGCCACCTGAAGGGCATCAAGAATGGCCCTGCTTTTGGATGTGACTGCCATAAGGTGCTCAGTTAACATCTGGCATGTTAGGGTCCCCCATCAGCAGGTATCTCCCTTTCTCTGCCACTAAGTATGCCTTCTATCATATCCTTGTCCATTCCTCCCCTGACATGGGGTCTATATACAACCCCTGTGTGGATTGGGTGCCATTTCCAGTCTCTAAGGTCACCCATAGTGCCTCCTCTCCTCCCTATTTACTCTTTTGTTCAGTTGCTTTTTATCCCTTCCTTACATGAGCTACCCCCCTTCTGCCCTCCCTGTCTCTCCTGTAGGTTGTGTACCTGGTATGTTAACATCCCAGTCATGGTTCTCTGTGTACCATGTTTCTGTGACTGTTACAATATCCAGGCATCCCTCTTCTGTCAAGGCCACCAGTTCAGGAAGCTTGTTGCCCAGACTACGGGTGTTGGTACTCATTACCCTCCATTTCTTGATGGCCTTACCCCTTTTTGCCCCATCCCTGTCCTTACTGCATTTATCACTTTCTCCATTTGCCCTAAGCTTCTCCTATTGACATCTCTATGTTGGTGTCTACCTCACTTAGTACCCTGATATTTTGGGGGGGGGGGCTAGGATTTCCCTGCTCCTTTCCAGTGCCTCCCTCCTTGGCTAGTTTAAATACTTGTCAATGAAGTATTTAAACCTATCACCTAGGATCCTGGTTCCACTCCTGGACAGATGCAGACCATCATGTCAGTATAGGCCTACATCCCTCCAGGTGGACCCCCAGTCTCCAATGAAGCCAAATCCCTGAGTGCCGCACCAGTTTTTCAACCACTGATTGAATCCCATGGTGTGGAGCACCCTAACCTCACCCGTGCCATAGACAGGCAGCACCTCCAAGAAGGTTACCATGTGTGCTATTTGTCTAAGGCCTCTCCCCATCTCCACAAATGCTTCTTGCACTGCTCTCATCCCTTTCTTAGCCAGGTCATTTGTCCCTAAGTGGACAATGACATCCAGCTCCCTCCCCTGTGCAGCTGCTCCTGTGATCCTGAGGATTACTCCTGTCTCTCAAGCCATGGCGCCAGGCAGGCACCTTACCTCCTCTCCCCTTCCCCAGTTCTACCTTTCTAACAATGGAGTCCCCCACCAGGAGTTGTTTCCTTCCCCTGTGGGGTCCCATGCCACCCTCCTTTAGGTCTCCTTTGTGGAGGTTCCCAGCATCCTCCTTGATCCCTGAAGGGCATCCTGGTTAGCCGCCTGGACATGGTGCCAGCCTGACACCCTGAGCCAGGAAAATCTCCTGCGACAGACAGCCGTGGCGGTGCCCGTGGCTGTGAGTCCACTGCATCATGGCGGCCCTCAGGTGGCGACAGGCAACTTTGGCTGACCAGATAAGAGTCAGCCAATAGTGTCTTGGATTCGAGGTCAGCATGGCCTCAGTGGTGAGCTCCAAGTGGTGGAACAGTGAATTCTGATACACCAGCATGTGCCACATAGTTCAGGGCACACATAGTGAGAGTGGAGGAAGAATAAACTTCCTCCCAAACTGGTCGAAGCTGCCTCGACTCCTTGTCAAGAGGGAGGTGCTCATATGCCTGGGCTTGTGGGCCTGTTGTGGGCCACCGTAATACTATGGAGTCAGCCTTAGGGTGGACACTGAGGTGATCATTTCCTTCAGATGTCCTATAGGTCCTATCAGCCTTCTTCACCACAGCCAGAATAGAGAGAAGGCATCACCCATATAGTGGAGGCCAAATCCTCATGAGGCTCCAGCCACAGAGGAGTGAGGACAGAGCAGTCTTCTGGATGTCAAAGTGCTCAGCCAATCTCTGGCGTTTGGGGTCCAGAGCATCTTATTTCCATCCATAGGCCTCCATGATTTTTCAGTTGGTCTGCGAAAGAAGGGTCCTCTGGGGCAATCTGGGGACTCATTTGGCTTAGGTTCTTCCGTAGGGGGAATCTCAAACCCCGAAGCCAAGGAGGAAGACCCGGACTCAGATTCTGAGTCCAAGGAGTCTGATAGACTGACGTCCAGGCGAGAGTCCTCCGGAGTCCTAGGAGGAACACTGCCAGATGTCAGGGCCGATGGAGGAGCTTTTGTCGGGCCCGATGCAGACTGGCATGGTTACGATGGGGAAACAGGTCTGGGAGGCTGATCCGGGCAAGCCGGGGGAAAAGTTCTTACCTGGTGCCAGCTGTCCAGCTCCGAGACCAGCGGAGATTTGGTCTCAGACCACCAGGACTGGAATATGCCCTAAAATCCGCCTGGGGTTTGGGAGGAGGCAGAGGGGCAGAGGTGGCTGGTAAACCTGCTGGAACCCGAAGGGTACCCGTTAGTCGGGTATCTGGCATATGAAACCTGGGCGTTGGGAAACCCAGTGAAGGGTATGAAGGAGCGTACCCCCGATGTCGAGAAGCCTGACTTCTGGTAGCCTGCTGGAGGATACCCTGGAACCTGATGAAAGGGTGGGTAACTGGCCAGAGGGTAGCCCAACGGAGGCCCTGATGGAGGAGCTGCAGGGGCCGACATAAGACCCTGATGCCTAAAATTTGGACCAGAAGGGTCCGAAAGAGCAGAGTCAGGCATGGGGACAGCAGGAGGGAAGGTTGGTGATGGTGCTGACGGCCCTGCTGGACAAACTGGAAAGGGGGCCTATGGAAGCTCAGATGTCAGGTCTGGGGGTGAACCAGGAACTACAGTACCCGACAGGGCCCCCATCCCCAGCTACACGCTGGTCTGGAGAGGGCGAAGGTGGCTCCACGACACGGGAGAAGAGGGGGTGTTTCCATGGGCAGAACCCACCAGCGAGTGCTGCCCAGAGTCCAGAAGCTGGTTCTCATCCAGCTGGACATCGTTGGGGCTTGCGCCAGAGCCCATCGTGAGCGTGTTTGTCAGAGGGTCAAATGACCGGCTTATCGACCTTGGCTGAGTGGGTACTTGAGTCCCCGGAGCTCGACATATCGGCCCAGGCCGGGCGTTCGTTGGAGGGTCTGGCTTATTGGCCTGCCAGCCTGCTCAGATCCAGTGAGTGGAGAGGGTCTAAAGGGGCTTAGAGCCTCAGACTCAACCAAGGTGCCCGCAACCACCGTGACCAGTGGTGGCAGGGGAACCGAGGGCTGCTCCTGGGAAGGTGGGGCAGACTTGGAGGTAGCGGTGGTCTTCCAGGAGGAAGAGGGCTGCTGTTCACCAGAGGGGGCCCGAGGGCGACCATGGGTGAGAGGGAGACCATTCCTAGTCCCGATGCTTCTCTTAGTCCCTCTTCTTCTTATGTTTAAGGGAGTCAGTCGTGAGGAGGAGCGCCCTTAGTTTTGCAACTCTTTCTCCATGAATACCATCATCTTTTCAGAAGATGGGCTGAAGGCCTGCTGCGGCAGCTTCCATGTGGCCTGGCTGAAGCTGGAACAGGCCTCACAATCCTCGACCTTGTGCTCCAGGCCTAAACAGAATATGCAGAGAGAATGAGAGTCTTTGTGCCGTAACTGCAGGCACAAGAACTACTGCCACTTTTATGCAACTCAGCCAAAGACCATGAAGACATGCACAAATAGAAAGTTTTAACAGAAAACAAGAAAAACATGGCAAGGCATTCGAACTTCTAGCGACAATCTCCGTGAGGTCCAATGTGCTCAGGTTGGCGGGAAAAGAACTGGAAGCGGGTGTGGGACCACCACTATATAATGTCAAGCTAGCGTGAATCACGTGACATCATGGGTGGTCCCCATCAACTACCACTTCTTCTGGTTGTATGTGGTCCTGATGCCCGGGGGCGCAGTCCCCAAGGTGATTACCTACTGCAAGAGCCCTCTCAAAGTAAGATTCTAATTTCCTTTCCATTAAAAGCCACACCGCTCTGTAAAATATTTTGACGTCAGTGAGAAGTAGACTAGACACTGTGTTGTTTCCGTTTATAGGGTGATCTTGTAATGCTGCCCAGAAAATCAGTTTTGTGTATGGGGCATACTGTAGAAAAATGAAATACTCATCCTTACGCTATGGGTGAAATGAATCTGAACGAAGACCCTTACTTAGAAACCTTTATGCTATGCACATTTACAAGCCAGTGCCTTACTGCTTGCTTCTGACAACTGGGTAACTTACTTACCTAGAATTCAAATTGGATTGAATTAGACAATACATGATGCAAATGAACCATTCGTGCACTGCACAGTTTTACTGCCTAGTGTAATGCATTGATCATTTTAAAACTTTACTCCCCAAAAAAGATTAAGTGATGTTTTCCCTACGTAATCCTGATTACGGGTGTAGCTGTTGTGACTCACCCTGTTCAGGTTTATGAACTGAACTGGAACATGTGAGTGAAACACATCTGATTTCAGAGCTCTCTCTGGTATTTTGGATCCCCATGCCTCTCTGTCCTACAGGATTCTGATTTATACCATATACACAGTACATATGAAATAGAAACTGTACAAGAGAGAGAAATCCAGCAATCACCAGCTGACTGCTCCCACTCAAGCCAGCAGCAGTACTCCTGCTCCAGATTCACAATTCAAGGAAGTCCTGCTGTTCTCATACTGAGAACATGGGTGAATGACTCCTCTCACTAAACTGCGTGTGACAATAGCCAACTGCTTGCTATTATTTGTATTATAGTTTTGCTATACATGTTTTTGAGTCCTGCTTAGGAAACAGGTCAAGCAGCACAGCCTCATGGGACATTGGATTTTAAAGAGAAGAAAAATGGTCTGCCCTCTCACTGGCCTAGAGGATAAACTAGTTAGAACTTCCTTTTTTGACACCTATCTGTCAGAGCCTGTGTAGCTGCTATATAACCAGGTTGCAAGGATGGCCAAATCAGACTACTATAAAACTACCCTCACCTTCTCCTGGGAGAATGCAAGGTTGTTTTGGGACAACCTAAAAGAACTGAATGGAAAAGCCAGGATGCCACCCCTCTCCAAGCTAACTGTCAACAATGATAATACCTCGGACCCACTTACCATTGCCAATTGCCTAAATGCAGCATTCTCTGATCTGAGTGCAATCCTTCCAAACAACTTCTTGATCCCACCCCTCGATCCCTGAGCCAAACAATGCCTACCCCCTTCCGCCTCAGGGTTATTACAATGATGAAGCAAGGCCATCTCTTGCAAATGCCCTTAGGGTTCAAACTACTGCAAAGACTCCTTTGATATGAAAATCCTTAACTTGGTGCTAGACTCGGTACTCTCACCACTGACTCATCTCCTTAACCACTCCCTATGTCTAGGGCAGTTTCCAACCGACTGGAAGACTGCCATTATCACCCAATACTGAAGAATGGTGACCCCACCTCACCCGATAACTACTGGCACATCTCTATTCTTCCACCCATCTCAAAAGCCCTGGAAAAAATTGCTCACCCAATTCACAAATACCTACTTGCGCACAACATACTATGATGAGAACAACATGGCTTTAGAACAGGGCATAACACAACAACCATCCTCACAGAGTTTCCTAACTCGTTTGCACAATGCCCTAGATAAGAAACACCTAGCAGGAGCTGTATTTATAGACCTGTCGAAAGCATTTTGATACTGTCTCACACACCCTGCTCCTAAATACTCTCCGCCTCACTGGGCTGTCCCCTGGACCCATCACGTGGTTTGCAAGTTACCTCTCAGAGAGGTCCCAATGTGTGAAGATAAACAACACTCTCTCAGCTACTCTGCCTGTCTGCCCTGGGGTCCCCCAGGGTTCCACCCTCGGTCCATTATTATTCAGCATCTTCCTGAACACCCTGCCAAAAGCCTGCCCAAGTAAAGTTCTGTTCTACACAGATGACGTGGTACTGTTTTCCACCCACCCACTCAGATCCACAGTCCTACAGTCCTCCCTGCAACTTGCCTTCAGCGACATCAAAAACTGGTTCACTGACTACAGACTGATGGTCAATGTAAAAAAGACTATGTCAATGTTCTTTGCCCACTGGCAGAGCAAGAACTTTGATGCCCAACTAAAAATCTTTTCCAAAGCCCTCCTCCCAGTGGAACAGGTCCATACCTATAAATACTTGGGCCTTACATTTGATCCCAGCCTCTCATAGAAACATAGAATTTGACGGCAGATAAGGACCGCTTGGCCCACCTAGTCTGCCCATTTCTCTACCTGATGGATAAGCTGCAGATTCTAGTTAATCAACAGCTTCTTCCTCCTACCCCCACTAGAATTGCCTTATGCCTGTCCCATGCATTCTTGAATTCTCCCACTGCTCCTGACTCCACAACCTCCTCAGGAAGGCTGTTCCAAGCATCCACAACTCTCTCTGTGAAAAAATACTTTCTAACATTACCTCTGAGCAGTCTCCTCTATCTTCAAATTGTGCCCCCTTGTTCTTGCACATCTCTTCCTCTGAAAGATACTACCCTCTTGCACCTTGTTAATTCCCTTGAGATACTTGAAAGTTTCTATCATGTCCCCCCTCTCCCTCCTTTCCTGAATGGTATACATATTAAGCTGCTTTAGTCTCTCCTCGTATGTCTTCTGGTGCAGGCCTTGCACAATTTTGGTTGCCCTCCTCTGAACAGCCTTCACTCTGTCTATGTCTTTGTGGAGATGGGGTCTCCAGAATTCCACCCACATATCAACAACCTTTTGTCAGCCATAAATATTGACACAGGGCTGCTGTTTGCAGAGACTGCCTACACCAGAGGCCCTTAACCCTGCTGTCTCCTCCTCCTCTGTTCTCTCTCTCTCTAGTACATTATGGACTAACCCGTATCATGGCACTTGAACCACCCGGCTCTAAATAAAATCCACTTAGCTCATCAACAAAGCATGCAGACTCCTCAGGGGTAGACAGGCGTACACACAGCTGCACTCTGTATGCCCTAACAAATATCTCACTCCAGATGAAAGAGTCCGCTTCCAAACTAGTCTTCTCACCCAAAAAATTCAGCTAGGTCTAACCCCATTGGGTTTCTGCCTCCTCTGCTCTGCTCATGCCACAGCTAACACTTGCTCGGCTAATAAACTGATATGGGCTGTCCCCAGGGTTGCAACCTCACTAGCCCAAATGTCCTTTTACTACAGAGCACCACTATGGTACAATGAGCTTCCCCTGGCCATTACCTCTGTCACCAGACTAGGCCTGTTCAAAATAACCCTCAAAGATCACATACTCTCCACTCGCCGCTGCCAGTGCACCAGCTAAGTATGGGCCGCTGCACAGCACCACCAGCACCTGGCTACCGGACACTGGCTAGGCCTGGCCTGTCCTGTCTCAGTAGTAGAGTTGGGATGCAGGTGCCAGCAGGTGCACATAAACCATCAGTATCACCTACACCACTTGGAGTAAGTTTAGGATAAAGTGCCCTGTACCCTACTGCTGTGAATTCTCAACACAAGACTGACTAGATTGTTAATGACAAAGTCGGTTTGCTGACTGCTTGCATCAGGCAATTACAAGCTCCTTAGCCGGGCCTGTACAGCTTCTTAAATGTATAGACTGCACCCTCCTTATTACCTGTACTGTACACTGACACTTACAAACTCCTTAGCTGGACTTGTATAGCTACCCAATTGTATAGGCCTCCACCCTCATTGTTGTATGTGCTGTTCATATCCTGTGTTTCCTTTTACCACTTAGTATTACTGTATACTGCATGCTAATTGATGTTTTGTACTATGACGAGGAGCCTTTGTAAATGATTTGAAACTTAGGAAGACTGCCATAAAAGGTTACATTTTATGACATATCAGGAGGGAAGCAAGTTCTGATATATACCTGTGAAAATTCGCCCAGCTAAGAGAAGTGTTTTTAGAATGTTCTGCTGAGAGATCAAAGGTGAATGCTGTCACAACTTACGCTTTGATGAAGAGAGACTGTCTGTTATAATTTGATATTGCTATCTTTGCAGATTTAAAAAAAAAAAACAGTAAGATGAAACTATTTTGGTTATACCTGGTCATGTTACAAATTAATTACAGGATTAAGAGTGCCCTCATGTGCTGTGACATCACAAGGAGGGTGGGACTTTAATTGATATTGCCAAGATGGCTGAAGGGACTGAGACACTTGTGTTCTGTAGTTCTAAGGGACACTTTTGTTCCTGGACTCAAAGAGAGGCACTTCTGCCAAAATAGGTAATTTCAGCACCACTATTTATCAACTGAAACTGGGGTAGGATTAGTTATTCAGTACAAGGCGGTTTGTTTATCATTGTCCATTTATTTTCTGACTGTACTCTTAATGCATATATGTTCTGTGTTTTGTATTTTATTTACTATTTTTAATTTTAGTAAACTTTGTTTTTCCTTAAAACGCTGCCTGAGACATGCTCATTTTGTGTGTGAATGGTGGAACAGTCTTAATATTCTAATACAGCTGTCAAATGCTTATTGTGTCACCTTATGCAGCCATGCTAACAACGATCCGTGTAAAGATCCAGCAAGGTAAGAAAAATATCAGCGTCTCAATTGAGTCGGAAGGGAGTTGTGAACCAGGTTGGTTGTATGCCCGCTGGGTCATATTGCGCTGCATTTCCCCGAAGAGAGTGTGATATTTGGATCTGTTACCTGGGTGTGCTAGCTAAAAAGGGTTCATAATTGACCCCAGGATTCGAGACTGATAGTTGCTCGGACCCAAAACAAACAGGAGGGTGTCCCTATTTGTCCCCTGTTCACGAATCGCACTTAAAGGTTAGGCACTGTGGTAGCAGAGGGCCTGACCACAGGACTGGGTTTGTGACAATGCACACCCAGGATTTTTGGGTGCCTAGAAACACAGGTTACTCACCTGTAACAGTAGTTCTAGGAGCGGTATATGATGTTCATCCACACTTTCTGGCATTGTCCTTTCCCCTTTAAATCTTGCCGGAAGTCTTCAAGCTGGATCCTCCAACCCACCCGGTGTGGTATAACCCTCGGCTCCACCCCATAATACCATATCCTTGCCCACATAAGCAGAGGCTGTAAGCCTGAGCCTGGTGAGGTCGGGTGGGTCCAGTGGATGAACATCATATACCACTCCTAGAACTACTGTTACTGGTGAGCAACCTGTGCTCTAGGGACGGACATGATGTTCTATCCACACTTTCTGGCAGACTCCTATCAGTTCTCCGGGAGGAGGGAGGCAAGGTGCACACCCTTCCTAGAAATAAGGATTAGAGAACTGAAGCCCCAAAACCAGCATCCTGGTGTGACTCTAAGTCAATGTTGTGATGGGAAATGAAAGTGTGTGCTGACTTCTAGGTAGCAGCCCTGCAGATTTCTTGGATAGGGATGTCCCTAGAAGCAGCCACCGATGCAGTGGTATGGCAGGTGGAATGAGCCCAAAGCCCTCCAGAAAGCTCCCTACCCGCGAACCTAAAGCAGAGATCAATGCAGGAAGTGATCTACCTGCAAATCGCCCACTTGGCTGCAGGTCTGCCAGGTGTGGCTTCAACGAACCTCTCCCTGAACTCAAGCCATGTGCTCTTTGTAGTAAGTGAGCACTCACCTCAGATCCAGAGTATGGAGCCTCTATTCAGCCTCCAAGGTGTGATTCGGGAAGAACACCGGAAGAGTCATCACCTGGTTCAGGTGAAACTCTGACACAACCTTTGGAAGAACTTTGTGTTGGGGAACAGAACAACCTTGTCCCTGTGGAAAACCAGGTAAGAAGACTCCACCAAGAGCACCTGGAGCTTACCGATCCTTCTGGCAGACGTGATAGCCACCAGGAAGGTGATAATTCACGACAGGTGAGACATGTTGCACCTGTGCATCGGTTTGAATAGTTTGGCCATGACCTTTGCCAAAACCAGCAACAAGTGCCACGGTGGTGGTGGTTCACGTACCAGAGGGGAAATGAGATCTAGGCCCTTGAAAAAGCACCAGACCACCTTCTCCTGTGCCACAGACTGCTGACCAGCCCATGCCCAGAAAGCACAGATGGCTGCCAGATGCACCTTAAGGTCATCGACTGAAATCCCCTTGGGACAGAGACCACAGGTAATCCAAAATGCTAGCCATTGGACGAGTTGAAGGGACCAACCCTTGTTCTGACACCAAATGGAGACCCTCTTCCATTTGAAGGCATAGCATTTTCTGTCGATTCCTTTCTAGGCCTCCGCAACAGTGAGGACATCTTCAGAGAGACCCAAAGCCTGGAACTCTAGCCACTCAGGAACCAGCCTGTCAGGTGCAGGGACTGTAGGTCCAGGTGGAGTACCTTCCCCTGACTGACTGAGAGCAGGTTCAGGCATATGGGAAGATGCCTCGGGAGCCTGTTGCTGAGGATGAGGAGACTGGGGTACCAAAACTAGTGGGGCCAGTCCGGAGCCACCAGGATCACCTGTGTCTTGTCCTTCCTGACCTTGAGCAGCACCTTGTGGATCAAGGGCAGTGGAGGGAAGGCATAGAAGAGGCATGGGGGTCCAAGGCCTCGAGAAGGCATCCCCTTGCAGCTTTCCCTGCTAAGGGGGGGTGGGTACAATACAGCCTCAGTTGTACATTCTCCCTGGAGGTGAACAGGTCCATCTGAGGGGTGCCCCACTTGGAGAACAGACTGTGAACTACCTTTGGATGGAGAGACCACTGGTGAGATGCCTCACCCACCTGGCTGAGGGTGTCCGGCAGCTGACTGGAGGCTCCTGCCACATGCATGGCTAGGAGATCCGCCTCCAGGCTGTGCACGAGAGTCCAAATGCAGAGGGCTTCCTTGTACAGGGGCAGGGAATGCATTCTGCATTGTTTGTTGAGGTAGTACATGGTTGTGGTACTGTCCATCTGGACTTGGACCACTTGACCATGAACAAACGGAGCAAAGGCAGTCAGTGCCAGACAGACTGCTTGGAGCTCCAGCAGGTTGATGTGGCATCGCGACTCCTCAGGGGTCCAGAGCCCGTGAGAGAGGCATCAGTCGTCAGGATGACCATCGCCTGGGAACAGACAAATGGAATCCCTTCCTGCAGATGCTCTGGGACTAACCACCACTGGAGGGTGTCCCACATCTGCTGGGTCACAGTGATCAGCTGGTCGAAGTGACTTGTGCGCTGAGACCACTGGCTGGCCAGCTTCCATTTCAAGGAGCACATATGCCAGCGGGCCCATCAGACCATGCTGGTGCAGGCCGCCATGTAACCCAGAAGGTGCAGGAAGTCCCGGGCAGGGTGCAAGTGCCCAACCAGAAATGATTGGCCAAAGGAGGAGAGAACCTACACCCTGACCGCCCAGAAGCCATGCTCTGGCTTGGTAGAACAGGCTCTGCCCCAGTTGAGCTGATCACCTGTGAAGGGGCACGAGTTCAGACTTGGCCTAATGACCAGGAGGCCAAGGGTCGATGCAGAATCTGAGGGTCAGTCCCTGGATCGCCTTCCACCTCCTGCTTGAGGATCAGCCATCAGCCAGTCATCCAGGGTATCGGGTACACCTGGACTCCTCGCTGTCACAGGTAACAAGCCACCACTGCTATGCATTTGGTAAAGACCCTGGGGGCCCGAGGAAAGGCTTAAAGGCATGGCCCAGAACTCGTAGACTGTTCCCTCGGCTTGGAAGAAGAGGAAACTTCAGTGGGATGGACAGATCAGGATGTGAAAGAACACATCCTGAAGATCCAGAAATGGTATGATCTGAGACAGAGTTACCATTCTGAAGGTGCAGGATCGGAGGAATTTGTTCAGGTCCCGCAGATCTAGAATGGGGCGCCAGCCCTCCAACTCCATCCGCTTTGGCACCAGGAAGTACCTGGAGACAAACCCTGGGTGTTCTGGAGGATCCGCAACTCTGACCACAACCTCCTTGTGGAGAAGTTGTGCTATGTCATCTCGGAGAGCCACCTGAGTGTCTGCGGATACCAAGTCCTCCCATGGGGCGCGGGCTCGGCTGGCAGGGTACTGCTCAAACTCTCGATGCAGACCATGACCGACCACTTCCAGAACCCACCTGTCCGTGGTGACAGCAGACCAGGTGGAAAGGAAGTGGTGGAGCTGGTCCCCACAGGAGGACCCGGGGAGGCATGACTGGCATGAGGGTGGCAACCTCCATCCCGTCACTGAGCAGGCTTGGAGGAGAATCCAGCTGAGGAGCCACCGGGTCCCTTCCCTCCAGGATTTCGGACTTGGTCGCCAGGACTGAGCCTACTGGCCAGATTGATGCTGGGCTGGTTTCGCCGACGGAGTGCAGGGACGAAAGGGCTTATGCTTTTGTTGTCTGGAGCCCTTGGGATCCTTCTGGGTGGATGTTATGAGTCCAAGGTGGCACTGGACTTCTCGATATACTAGAGGTGACTCTCCACATCGGGTCCAACAGGTCAGTGCCCAAAAATGGGATGTCCACCAGCTTGTGCTGAGTGTCTGCCATAAAGGTTGAAATCCTCAACAAAGCCCTACGACACATGGCAACTGCAGCTGCCACCGAGCAGGAACAGGAATCCCTATTATCCAGAGCCATCTGAAGTTGCTGTTTGGCCACAGTACGACCCTGGTCCCAGACCTGCTTAACTATAGTATGGAGGTCCACAGGAAGATGAGGAATCACCTCATCCAGAGAGCCTAGAAGGGCATGGGAGAAGTGTGCCATCATGACAGCTGAGCTCGCCTGGCGGTGGCCGAGTGAGGAGGCAGCACAGATATTTTTAGCTGAGTGGTCCAATTTCTTGGACTCTTTATCCAGCGGGTCTATCGACATCCCCTGAATTGCCTGGCGCCGAAACATGGAGTCGGCCACCAACCCTTCGGCCGAAGGGTGCTCCATGAACCCGAGAGATACCGTGGGCACCACATGATCTGCGGGCCACCTGGCCGAGGGCACAGGGCAGGAGGCGGGCACAGCCAGAGCTCCAGGGCAGGGCCAGACTATGGCCTCAGCCACTGGGAAAGCCTCCTGAAGAGTCCCTTTATCCAGAATCTCTGTGAGGAGATAGCGAGCCAGCTTCTGGACAATCTCCAATTTCATCCCTGTGGGCTCAGAAATGAGATGGAGGATGCCCATGAAATATGGGTCCTTCCTCTGTGAAAGGTCCCCACCGACCCATGTCGATCAGATGGGGAGTGCAGTGAGGAATCCCAGACTCCAAGGAGTCTGCACAGAGCAGCCTACCACTCTGACACTCTGGACCCACCATGGGTGGTCAGGTTTAAGAGTGATCAACAGCTGATGGGAAATACCTGAGCCAGCAGAGACTCCTTGGTCGAAGTGCTGGTCGGTGGCTGTTGGGTGCAGCTCCACCATGATCGGTGGAAAGGCCAACTTCGGCTGAACCGAGGCAGTCTGTACCAGCTCTGCAGGCAGAGAAGCGGTCGACTGGCCCCACCGGAGGGCATCAGTGTCGGCCTGTTGGGCAACAGCCAAGTGATGGCCAGTGTGGGAGCTGGAGTTAGCTTCGGACCAGACAACACCAACTGTTGCAACATCAGGTCTTCGTAGCGTCAACGCAGTTTGCGCTGAAGCCTCTCCTCACCCAAGGAGGATGAAGATAGGGCGGGCGCGCCTCCCATGGTGCCAGAGCGAGACCGCTGATGCTGGCGGACCTGCTCGACCCAGAGGATGAGGATGACCTAGACCTCAACCTCCAGGTGCACGGGGATCTTGTAAGGAGCCGAGGATTGCCAAGGCCTCCTGGTTAGGTCGGTGACCAGCAGGTCCAGCTCAGCAGGCTAAGCAGACTCCTTGGTGCTCATCTGCAGGACCGAAGTCCTGAACAAAGAGTTGTTGGGCTCTTCAGACGACAACCGGTCAACTGGGTCGAGAAAAATCTTGGCCACATTGTCAGTCAGCGCCTCAACCGGCTGGCCTGATGGGTGCACTGTGAAGCCAGTGGCCAAGGCCATGGTTTTGACCGTGGTCAAAACCTGGGATTCCTGAGACAGAGAACATTTCCGGTCCCAAGAACGTCGACAGTGAGTGACTTCTTTTCTTTCCTGGACTCCTTCTTGTGGGATCATGAGCTATGCGAACCCGAATGGCCCTCTCCCTAAGTCTGGAGAGACTGGCACAACTCTTTGAAGGAGCCCAAATAAGTGGAGCCCAACTTGAGTGGAACAAAAGCTGAAGCCGAGGAGGACTGAGCAGCGGCCTGAGCCGCCTTCTCCTCCTCGAAGGCCTTACGCTGCTCCAGCTGCTCGGAGGACCCTGCAGAAGCAGAGCCCACTCAACAGGCATCCTTGGATTTAACCATCAGATGTCATTTTTCAGGACGGCTCAACATCAGGCGGGCAAGGTGGTCCTTGACGACCGACACGTGAAACGACCAGCAGATCTCGCAAGCCTGGGGATTGTGCTTGTGTCCTAGGCAGTAAACACATGTGGCATGTGGGCTGGTACACATCTTCTGCCCACACAGGCACTGGCGAAATCTGGGCAAGGACTGGTCCTCTATCGTGATCGAAGATCAAGCTGAAGACAAACTCTGATGAGTTTAAGTTTGGAAGTAAATCCAAAGATCTGATCACCAGGGCCTACTCAACGCGGGAGCAGTAAGGAGGGAATCTGCTTCTTCCAGCGGAAAGGAAGATGTGGTGTCATGGGGAGGAGCCAAGGGTTATACCACCCAGGTGGGTGGCAGGAGCCAGCTTGAAGACTTCTGGCAAGATTTAAAGGGGAAAGGACAATGCCAGAAAGTGTGGATAAAACATCATATCCACGTCCCTAGAAACAATATTTCCAGACATACTTTCAAAAAAAATAACACCGGTGTTCAGGTGTTTGTTTTCTGAAAATGTATCATTTTGATGCATTTTTAATGCTGAGGGTCTGCAATACAGCACAGAGGTTAGAACACTGAGCCATGAACAAAATACCCCCTAGTCATGGGTTTGGATCCCACAACCACCAGAAATACATGGTCCTGAAACAGTTTGGAGTACTGTGTTCAGTTCTGGAGGCCCCATCTCCAAAAAGACACAGACAGGATGGAGGAGGTGCAGAGGGGGGTGACAAAAATGGTGTCCAGGATGCAGCATAAGTTGTATAAAAGAGACTCAGAGCTCTCATTATGTACTCCCTGAAGGAAAGAAGAGAGGGGCGGGGGGACATGATAGACACCTTCAAGTATCTAAAGGGGATCAACAGGATACCAGAGGGGGGCATCTTTCACATGAAGGGAAATAGCAGAACAAGGGGGGCACAGCATGAGATTAAAAGGGGGAAAACAGAGGGGAATTTGAGGAAATTCTACTTCACTGAAAGGGTGGTGGAGGGATGGAACAATCTCCCCCAGGAAGTGGTGGGGGCGGCCATGGTTCAGGGATTTAAGGATGCGTGGGATAAACACATGGGAATTATCAAGCTAGGGTGAAAGGTGGGAGGGGGGAACTTGTAGCATCTAGGGTACCTTAAGCATTAGAAAGAGGGATAGGGCAGACTGGATGGGCCACAAAGCCCTTATCTGCCAACAACATCTATGTATCTATGTATGTTTTCTAGAGAAATAAATAAACAAACAAACAAATAAATAAATAAATGACGGCAATCATAATCTGTATTTTTTCTCATGACAAGTAAATCATGAAAAATAAGCCTTCACGATATGTTTTTTTACTGTTCATATCAGAGGCTTATCCCAAAAAATCCTAATATTCTTGAACTGTTTACTGTTTTTCTCACAAAACCTTCGGAAGGCACTACCTTGGCAAAGGCTGCTTCTACCCTGAAAGTTTCATGAAAAAAATTATGTTCCATACAGGCTGTGGGTGAGAGCAAAAAACAACAAAACAAATGTTAACGGGAGGGGGTCTTCACTGTTGCAGAAATCAGCGTTCCAGATCTAAGTAAATAGCAAACAATGCTGGCACAACATTTTACACATCTTCAGACTTTGCCACTCTGATGACGAATGCACATTTTTAGGTTACTCTGTCAAACGTACCAGTTATTAAAGTGCAAAGTTAGCGGTTTAACATGAAACACCCTACTCAATCTGAACTATATGGGCACTACTGTGGCACAAATATATACACATATCTATTTATAGTTGCAAAAAGAAGCTGTTAATGCACCATAGTTCGAATTCAACTTAATGCCACAAAAGTAGGGAAATGTGGCGATTACACAAGTAACCACAGAAAGCCATCATCAGGTAAGACAAATAACATACGTTTCCAGATGACACAAATGCAGCAGCACTGATGTGCTACCTTTGTGGATGTGTAAGCACAACATGCACACTGCAAGACGTAAACGCTCACTTGTCACTACAGAAAACAAATCCACGATACTCAAGTCACAACACTGCTTCTGTGTGCAGAAGCACAGGCCCCTAAAGCCACAGATACATATCCATGATACCCAAATTACAAGAGTTCTTTTGTCTGCAGAAGTGCATGCCCCTATGGGCCAGTGCTCCTGCAGCTTCAGGTACTCATGCACACTAATTGGTGCATTAACACAGTTTTTTTGCAAAGAATTTCCTTCTTTTTGAGACAGAAGAATTGTTTCCTCATTCACGCAGGTCCAAACAAATGCAGATGCACAGGGCCCAGCGCCACAGGTAGACTCTGTCCACCTACAGAAGTACAGGGCCCAGCTGGTCCTGCACTTCTGTGCAGCAACGGATATCAAGAATTTATAGGACTGTCTGGTGGACAGTGAAAGCACAGGGCCCCTCTGTGCCCTGCACTTCCATGTGGTCACAGATACAGATGCACAGGGCAAAGAGTCCATCTCTCAGCCAATGCACATGGCCCTCTGCCACTCATAGATGCTGAGGTGCAGGGCCCTATGCCAACAGAAGAGCTGTCTTCACTGTATGGTACCCGAGTCCATGCGGGTAACTCTGCACTTTTCTTTCCCTGGCTGGGGGGTGGCGTCACATAACAGTGCCGTAGCCCCAGCCTCACCCCATCCAGCTGGCTCACTGAGCTTGCCCCCAAACTCAGCTCACCTGCATGGGATCACAAAGCACTACCCACTGGGGTAAATGATGGCACTACACACACGTTTCTTAATTGTAATTATTCTTTTTTTTTGTTACGTTTTGACTCAAAATTTTCAGGATAGTCATTTTATGGCTCCCTTTACAAACATGACATGTGGCAATTATAGTATATCATCTCAAACATAATTTTGCACCATAAGTGTGAAAACACGTCTCCTCTAGGATATAAAATATTACACCAGTCACGTTTATCAGGTGGTGTAAAAAATAGCTATGTTGAAAGTTTGAAGTCAAAATACTGGAAATTAGCAAAGTTATGAGTGAACGTTGAAATATTTCAATGTTCACTCATAACTGTCAGTTTAACATATTTGTACACCACATTTTCAACAAAGTTTTCTTATAACCCCACCTCATGAACCCATTAGGTGAAAATTTTAAAATCTCACCTGTAAAAACACAATTTCACTCAGCAATTGCAAAATCACCTTTAGAATTTGAAAACTTTCTACTGCCTTGTTCATGAAGTGAGATCCTAAAAAGGCCATGTTGAAAGTTTGGTGGAAAAATGTTAAAAATTAGCAAAATTATGAGTGAATGTTGAAATATTTCAGTGTTCACGCACCACTTGGTTATTTTAACATATTTTTACACCAGCTTTTCAACACAGCCTTCTTATGACATCACCTCATGAACTCAGCAGGTGAAAATGTTCAAATCCCACCCAAAAGGTGATTCCACACAGCGATCAAGAAATCACCTTTTGGTCTGGATCTTAAAAACTCCACTGCCCTTATTCATGAAGTGAGGCCCCAAAAAGGTCATGTTGATAATTTGGCGTAAAAATATTACAAAATGTCAGCTATTAACAAAAATCCAAACCCCACTGAAATACATTAAACTGGACTTACCTTACTGTCTCCTATCGCTGTCGCTCATTCTAGCAGTAAGATAAGATGTGCCTTCAATCAGAGAGTGGATCTACATTATGGGACATGTTCAGGTGAATGTGTGTGTGTGTGGTGTGTGTGTGTGTGTGTGTGTGGTGTGGGGTGGAGGTCTGGGGGTGGGTCAGATCGATAGATCATTTTCTTTTTTACAAGATATTTAAAAAAATTTAAGCCATCAAGGGACTGTTTTCCTTTTTGCAGGCTATATTAAAATAGGTACTGGATCTGACACTGGGAATTGGGCACCCCAGTGTTGCATAACACTATGGTGGCACCGGGGTGGGCACCCCGGTGTCACAATCTAAGGTTTTTTTGATGTTGCAATCTAAGATTTTTTCGAGGGGTGAGCAACCTGAAGGGCAAGGGGTTTGGGCAAGCAGTACTGAGAGTGTACACCCCAGTCCACTTTGTGCAGGATTGGGACACAGAAGCGAGGGCTGGATGAGCAGGGAGGGGGAGGAAATGAAAACAATACTAGGGTTCATTTCAGATATTTATCTATGTTGGACACTAAATCACTGGGTATAAAAAGTAAGAGTTAAATGAAAAAAAATAAAGGGTCATATTGTTCAAACAAGCAAAGATTTGTAAAGCAGCAGTTTAAAACCATTATAACAGACAGCAGGTTTTCCCAGAGGAGAAGAAAAATTGGCACAAAATTGAAAACTGTGTGGCAATTGTCCCAATCCCCCAACCTGAAATGAACACTGCAATAGACAGGTAGGTAGACAGACAGACAAACAGATACATGACAGAGAAATAGTACATAACAGAGCGAAGCGAGGGAGAATCTGTGATTGCCAGTTCACTGCGCAAATGGAAGCTAGCAGCACAACTTCAGCTGTGGCTTCTCAAGTCAGAAAGTTCCCCTGTTCTCATACAGAGGGTGAACGGCTCCTCTCGCTAAGCTGGGCACCTTGGATGTTGGGGTGCCCAGAAAAGGTATTCCTAGAGGTTTTTTTTTTAAAAACAAACACACACCAGAATCTAGCTAAGCAGGTCCCATTTTATTTATTTAGTTATAAGTTTTATGAGGAAGGCATGCTGAGCAGGCTACTGCTCGATTCCAAACGTGTCCTGGGGAGAGGGAGATGGGATAACAGCAAAAACATACATCGATGCACATCAAAAGCACTGTATACAAAGTCAAAGACAAGATCCATACAGCAAAAAATACATACCTTACATAGACCAGAAGCGTTCAACAGTGTACAGCAAAATGAAATGTGTACAGAGGCAAAAGTGCAAGGCATGAACAGTGCAATAGCATTGTAAATGAATGAAACCAGTCATAAACATTGAGCATGAGAGGAACTTCTAGAAGTTCAGTGACGGACTTTGGCACTAGAATTAACATGGGCACATGAGCAGTTGGAGGAGAAGTGAGGTTTGAGAGAGGAGTTGAGGTTCCTGCTTGAGGCGGACCCGAGCAGCCACGGGGGGAGAGAAGAGTTCCATAGTTTAGGCATGTGATAACGAAATGCTGCCTGGACAGCCACAGTGGACATTTATGGTACAAACAGCAAGCGAGAAACATTATTCCTGAGTGAGTACTTCGGGAGGGCCGGGTTAGATAGGTTTAGATGTTTCTTTTTTAAAAATGCACGATTTGTATGTATTTCCCATGTTTTTTACTTTGGGGGAACAAGAAGGTGGCTGTCACAACACAAACATTTTTTTTTACGTTGTGAGAAGAAAGTGGTGAGAAACCAAAAACGATCTGGTGACATGGAATTTTTGATGTCATATCAGAGAATTATCTAAAAAACCCTACTGAATACGCTCAAAAAAGCTAAAAAAAAAAGAAAAAATTAACAAACAAACTTTAAATCCTTATAACTCTGCAACCATTTAATATTTTTTTCACAAAACCTTTAGAAAGGCAATACCCTGGCTTAGGCTGCTTTTACCCTGAAAGTTTTAGAAAAAAAGTTCTATTCTGCCTAGGCTATGTAACAGCAAAACAAAAAAATGATGTTAAGTATAGGAAAACAATTAGCTCCCTACAGGAAAACGACATATGCGGATCTAAGACATCACATCAGTTGCCATCACCACACTTTCCACATACTTAGACCTTGCCTCTCAGATAACGCATGCCAAATTTCAGGCAATTTTGAAGAACGACACCAATGCTATTAAGCTGCAAAGTTAGGGATTTAACATAGAACCTGTTGGGCAACCCTAATAATACTGGTGCTACCGTGTTGGTATACTATACATATTTTTTGTTTATGCTCCTTATCCTGCCTCCTGATGCCCCTCTCCTTGAAGCCTTCCCAAGGATCTCCATGCTACCTGCTTAGCTCACTGACCACTTACCCAAGTCACCTACAGACTCCCTCCATTCATCTGTTACATCCCCACAGGTCTGGCTCTGCCCTATCAAGGGGCCCTTTGTTCTTCTGGGGATAACTGAATGTAGGACCGGTGCATAAAGGCTGAGCATGGCAGAGCTGCAGGGCCGGCTGGCATGGGGCAGCATCTAGGAGATGTAATTTGGTGCATCAGGGGCCATCTCCCCTGTTCTCGCTTGTCTCTACCTTTATTTACATGCACATGCTGGAGTGGCCTGGAAGTGAACATCCTACAGTGCATGGCCACCCACGCTTCCAAAAACATTTCCACCTAACCATGTTTAGGAGCTACTGTTGTGGTGCACATCAGCCAACCTTTCCCGAGATAAAAGCATCACTAGGACTCATGAGCCCTTCTTGCGGCCTCCACTGCTGAAATTCCCAGCTCAGGGAACTAACATGGGTCTCCACTTTGTCACAGCAGTCCCCTACCACACAGCACCACACTGTCACCAAACATGATGTGGTAAGCATAATGAATGTCATGGTGGGAGACGCACTATTCATATGGGAGGGTACAGTAGAAGAAAGAATGACTGATAAAGATACTAAAAGAGAAGTTATTTGGCTAAAACTAGGGAAGGGACCAAATTATGTTTTTATTGGGCTGGCTTATAAACCACTGGGCATAATGAAGACACAGAGCTGAATAAAAGAATAAAGCATTAAGGAGAGATGTTCTAGGAAGAATGTTATAATAAGTTGTAGATTTACTGCTAACAAACAGGGATTGCTAGATAAAAAAAATTGTTAAGTACTGTATGTTGCGATCTGGTGGGGGGGAGATCATGCCATAATAAATTTCATAATGAACAGGGATGTATCTGAAGAAAACTGGAATGCAGACATGGAATTTTAGAAGAGGGATTTCAGTAAACAAAGCGGGCTACTTACTGTAGGAATGCTGCACTCGCTGTTGCAGCCCACACAATCCTGACAAATGATCAAAGACAGCAGCAGCAACAAATAAAAAGTCACACTGCTCATTGTTTTGGGCCATATGCACCACCCCACTGCATTCAAATGGTTCCAAAATACTTCCTGACTTCAAGCACTATAGGAACTGATCTGCTACACAAACCTGCCATAACAATAAATTAATAACTTACTAACTAAATAAATAAATAGTAGTGGCCCTACGACAGACCCCTGAGGCACTCCACTAGTCAACTCTCTGGCATTAGAGAACTTTTCATTCATGACCATTCTCTGAGTCCGACCAATGAACCAATTCCCAATCCAACTAGTTAACCCATTTCTAATACCTAGGTTCCCTAACTTATTCACTAGCCTCCTATGTTGCACTAAATCAACAACCTTGTTGAAGTCCAAGTATATTATGCTGACAGCCTGGTCTTTATCAACCATTTTCATCACCAAATTAAAAATATGCCTCTTGTGAACTCATTCCGATTCCTATCCATGAGAGCATTACCTCTAGGAATGTAACAATCTATTCTTTAATAATTGTCCCCAGTAGCTTGCCTACTGTAGATGTTAGGCTTACTGGCCTATAATTATCCAGATTCTCCCAGTCCCATTCTTGTGTAGGGGGACCATGTTTGCCACCCTCCAGTCCATCAGCAATTACACCTTTTGCTAATGGTTCATTAAACAGGTCTGCCAGGGCCTGCCTTATCTCCCTCAGTATCCTTGGGTGCATCCCATCTGGCCCCAAGGATTTGTTTACCTGTAAGTCATGTAGACCCTTCAGTGCCTTCCTCAGTTATCAGTCCCAACAGCAAACTGTAGCTATCTTTGCCCTTGAATTTTATCATTGCACACCCTGATCAGGGCCACTTGGGTGCTATGATATCTACGAAAACCTGACTGAAATGGCTTTGAATGTAATTTCTTTCAAGGTAAGCCACAAGCTGCTCTATCACCACTTTCTCAACAAATGTAGTCACAAATGGAAAATCGAAAACAAGCCTATAATTAGTGAGGTTATTAGGATTCAACAACCACTTCATGATCAGGAGTCTCACCACCTGAAAACAAGTCTATAATTAGTGAGGTTGTTAGGATCCAACACCCACTTTTTGATCAGGGGTCTCACCACCGCCTTCTTCACAGGCAGAGGTAGAAGACACTCACATAAGGAATCATTAACAATCTCTGCAAAGACCAGAGCCAAACCTCCAGCCCCCCCTTGAGCAGCTGGGTCAGGGTAGGGTCCAGTCTGGAAGTGGTACAGTTCAACCGAGTGACCATCCTGAAGATATCTTCCTCCTGTTTGTTCCTCTGAAGTACCCCAGTCTATGTTTGGGTGACTGAAATAGCCCATTAGTATCATTTTTCCCTGGCTGACTGCTTTCCTTTTTGAAGTTTTTTATCTATACTTGTCATCTGGTTAAGCGGTCTATGGATTACTCCTATCCTACAGTACACCTTTTTCATCCTCCTTCGGTTACTTGGAAGTATGCGGACTCCTTCCCCATTGCTCCCGAGATCTGTTTTGTCCAATAAGCCCCCCCACCATGGTTTCCTTTACATGCACTGCTACCCTACCCCTCTTCCTCTTGTAATCCTCCATGCTCTCTAAATAAGGTACAGCAAGTGGCACCAAGGTCCCAGCTGTTGTTTTGGTTAGTCCATGTTTCTGTAATAGCCACCAAATCCAACTACTCTGACTCACAATCACCTGCAGCTTTTCTATTTTGTTCCCTTCCTTTCTCTCTTATGATTCCCATCCTTAGTGACTCTTGATGGACACTGCTCCTACTGTTCTACCCTTCCTGTTCACACCTTTTCCCCTTTCTTGTGTGTGCTTGGGTGACAACTATCATGTCTCCCTTTGTGCCTCAGTGTATGCTCCTGTAGACTATCACTGCTCTCCCCCTCACCTAGATTCACATCTTGCTGTTACATCTAACTTTTACCCTAACACACTGGTTCTTGCACTGCTCAAATACATGCCATCCTTTGGAAACAGTCAGTCATCCTCCCAGAAGGATCTCCAACCACTCTATTTAAGAAACTTTCATGACAACAAACCTTTAGACATGCATTAAACTCCAATATTTTACCCCTTCTACTCTAGAAACATAGAATTTGTCGACAGAAATGGACCCACCTGTTAGCTGACACTGAGTAAATGTAAGCACTTTGAGGAGAAGGAGATTCTAGCTGACGAATTAGCAAGCATTCAATGCTTCAAAATGGGTGGACTGGCAGTGGGCTGAAAAATCATGTTTGCATGATAACAGGACGCAAGATCATGTTTTCTGCTTTACTTAAATAAACAGCACACAACAATAGCTAATAATGGGGTAGGTTACAAGTAAAAAGCAATAGGTACATCCTTAGCACACCGCTGCCTGCTTTCATCTGGTATTTTTCATTCTCGACAGCCTTGAACATAGCACTCCCTCAATGACGAATTTGCTGACCGAAGCGGAGCTGGAGTAGCTGAAAGAAGCACGACAGATTTCATTCAGGTAAACATGTGGGGTCTTGAAAGTGATATTTTAATAATAAAAAAATAACAGGAGACTTGTGTATTCATGTTCAGAGATCCAATTTTATTATACTGGCAGCAATAAAAGTACTAAACACGAGAACCATAATTTTACATTTGCCGTTGATCTTTAACTACAAATGCCATTGCTCAAGTAGTCAAACTATTACTGCAGTTCTAAGTGTAACCCCTCACCCCTGCCTTTTTAGCAAAACGACAGGTGGCATGCTGTTGAAGCCGACAGCAGTACCTGCTGGGGACTGGGTTCGGGGAGGATGAGGTGACTCGGCACAGGGGACCTAGGTTTGGCTACCCTGCACAGGGGCACCCAAGTAAATCCGAACACAGGAAGCAATAACTGTAATGTCCAGAACCAGGAATGGGATTCTCCAGTATGGCTTTTATTCACATCCAAGCTGAACAAACAAAGCGCAGACAGAGCCCCATGGGGCTACATTCCTGGTAATGCAAATTAGAGACAACAGAACACTTCATCACTATTTCCAGCCCTCAGGCTCTAAACCCACCAGGCACATAGCCCGGACTTGCATGCAGCTTTGGGTACACAGCCTGACTTGTACACTACTAGGGTTTTCCCCACTGGCCTGGCTCCCCCGACGGCCACTTGATCCGTGGTCCATTTTGGGAATGAACCGATTATCCTGTTGTGGCTCCCCAAACCACACTACAGCCTTCGACTCCTAGAGAGAATTTTCCTTACAATCCCATGTCTGGGTACTTCCCTCATCACTGGCCAAGTGCCTGAGGTAAAGTAGAAATCCACAGAGCAAATCCGTAGAGGTGGACCTGGTCACTAAAGATGGGGGGCCTCCCACCTCCAGCTTCCACAGTCCATACCTGGCCATTTCTCTGGAAACTAAACAATTCCTTTACTGAAAACTTGCAAATGTAGATTCTTGGGTAGACATATGTCACATCTCCTCTACATATCATTTTCATTCCAACAAGCTCTGAACTTGAACCTACTTTTACTTGTTGCTTAGCCCATTACTCTAGGCTTCTCACTATTTTAGTAGTTCAATCCCCACATTGTCACACAGTCCCAGGGTGAAAAACATAGGCCCTTTCAGGAAGAGCAGACACTCACCCTCTGGTTGCAGGTGCCCCACAGGCGACTCACAAGTCTTCTTGTTCCCGAAATAAACTCTGGAACAGATAGGCAGCTTCTCCATTACTAGCAGAACTAGGGGGTTGCCCCAGGAATCTGCAGGGAACCCTTTCCTGCCCCCATCCCCGAATGGAGGGAGCACTGAGACCCGAAAACAGCGGTCTCCACCACTTCAATTATCTTCTGCGTCTCTCTTTTGGTGGAGACACACACCCTTTTTACTTAAAGTAGCCCTCTGTGTCAGGGCTGAGGCCAGAGCCTACACTGAGCTGCTGTGCTGCTTTCCAGCAAGCTCCCCAAACCCAATCCACACTAGAACTGACTGAAACTGTTTAAACCTCCCAACATTCTATTCCAACTCCCTTGCTGCAGATTCCAATGAGGCTCATGCAGCTGCGATAGTTCTATTGGTGACGTCATCCCTCAGTCTCAGCTGAGACTGAGAACAGAGTGAGACAGTGTGAAACCCATTTAACTGGAGTTTCACAAGCTGCCTTCCCTGACTACCACTAGGTCTTACTGGGATTCTAGTAACCCCGGGTAACAAGGGGGTTATATAAGGACTGCAGATCAAAATTCATGACTGGGCGAAGCGTTTTGTCATTTGGCTATAATGTTCAGCTGACACTTAGACAAAATGGTAAAGGATTTTAGACTTCCAGTACACACATTAATGTAAGGTTACTGACAAAACTTACTGGACCTGGACATCTTTTAATATGTTTCTGATACCAGTTTAACTTGGGTGTACTACATAGAGCATTGTGCATGAGCAGGCATACACAACAAGGGTATGCTTGCATCGAGAGGTTTCCTTGGTGACAGTAGACCTCGAGAGAGCAGCTCGAGAGGTCTCCTGTCACCAAGGAAACCTCGAGATTTCAAGCATACCCTTGCCTGTTGTCATGCCTGCTCATACACAATCTTTTATAGTGTATGAGAGGCACTCCACATACCAGCATCTAGATTAGCGAAATGCTTTTTTTTTTTTTTTTTTTCAAACAAACAGTAGCCTAGGGAGAGAACACGTAAAATGGTCTTATCAGGGCATCCACCTCAAGAGGTCTGCTTACTGGACGACAGCTCTAAAGCAATGTACGGCGCATGCTGAGGAGATTTCAGCAAAAGCACTGATTCAATGTTGTTGTCGTTAGTAGTGATATCATCAGTGAAGCACAACAGGAGTTTGACGTCACTACTAACGCAAAACAGACTGATTCCAGTCATTGATTTCTATATACAACAGCACTCTCTCATACACTATATCTGGATTTTCAGCAAAGCCACTGATTTGGTGCCACATAGGAGACTGGTCAAGAAAGTGAGCGATCTAGGGAAATGGGAGGAAATGATTAGCTGGGACAATAATTGGTTTACAGAACCCAGAGGATGGTCCTATACTGTAAATTCTCCTAGGACAGTGCAGTGACTAGTGGGGTACTGCAGGGGTTGGTCCTCGGACCACTCCTGATTAGCTCATATAGCTGTAACATAGGAGAGGGTATGCAGGGCAAGATGAGCCTGTTCACTGATGATACCAAGGTCAGCAGAAGAATGAACACTGAAGAATGGATTAACATTATGAGATGGGCTGTAGGGAGACTGAGGAAGTGATCCAGTATTTGGCAGTTGAACTTTTATGCCAAAAAGTGCAAGTTGATGCACATAAGAGGGCAAAATCTGGGAACAGTGTACTATATTGATGGGATGCAGGTAGACAGCACACAGTAGAAGAGGGACCTGGGAGTTGTGATCAGCAATAACTTAAAGCAGGCTGCTCAGTGCAACAGGATATATGAGAGGGCTAAAATGCACAAAATATCAGCCAAACACCAAGTTCAATTTTGAAAACAGTTTCTCGTCTGTTTGTTGCAGAACTGACATCAGGTTTTGGACCATGTTTAGGACAACCCGATGTTTCACCCTTTAAAGGGCTTCTTTAGGGATTTCTTGGTCTTCCTGTATTTCCAAGAAAACACATACAACATTTTACTAGTTTATATTTACTGCACTTAGGTTTCCCTGATGTGCATACTATTCACTATGCAATTAAGTTCATTTTTTACATATATTATGCAGTACAACTGCACACTGTGCACAGGAATGGCTGATGCATACTTTTGAAATCCTTTTTTTCCAGTTAGTTTCTTTCTACTTCTGTCCCCAGGCAGCACTCCATCCTACCCAATTCCCCCAGCCCCATCTCCAGCTTGCAACTTACCTTCCGCTTACCTCCATAGCTTGCCCCCCATGGTGGAGCGACGTGGATCTCTCAACCCGCTGGAATGGATCCAGTGCGGAGGTTACTGCCTGTTCGCAAGAACGGGGCCTGCGGGGAATCTGGATTCATCCTGCCATGCCCAGGACACTTTTCCTCCATCTATCTCCCTCTTAGAAGAGGAGGCGTGCAATGACACCCTATGGAAGGCGTTATGCGCATCCGCACGTACTCCTCCAAGTGTCTGCCTCCTCTCCTCCCCTTTCTGTAGCACCGCTAGGGGCCAGTCATGCATCAACTGCTGCTGATCCCCCCTCCACAGAGGAGGAGAGCAGTCCCTTGGACATACAATCCTTCTCCTCCCCTGCAGACCCCCAGTAGCCTGTGCTCATTCCCGAACACGGGTCACCAGCATAGCATGAGGTAAAGCATCCTGTGCCTCAGCCCTCAGTGCCACCAGGCCAGTTTTTTTTTTTAATCCTTAGGTACTTCCATATTAACCTGTTATTTCTTGTTTTGAAGCACGGCGAAGACAAGAGTGACTGGAGAGTTGCTGCTGCTCGGAATCCTCATATACCGGACAATATCCTCCCACAGAAGCGAGGCTCCTGGGCGGGTCCCATTGACAATGTTGGAACTAACAGAAAAGGAAATTACAGTAAGTCTAAAGAAATTTCTTCTTTCTATGGTGCGCCACACTGTCAATGGGTATTCACAAAAACTGGGTTCCTAAAGCAGTACCCAGAAAACGCAGGTGGGATATTGTCCCATATGTCAATCACATACAGGAAGAACATCTGTACCTGCTAACTGCTGCATGCAACACTCTGCGACCAAAAGCTACATCAGTAGAACTTTGAACTTCCAATTTGTAGTGTTTGGTGAAGTTGTGGACGGAGGACCACGTAGCTGTCTTGCATAGTTCTAAAACAGATGCTTCACCTCTCTCCACCCAGGGTGGCCATAGCCCTGGTGTAGTGAACCTTAATGAGAGCCGGAGACCTCTTTTTTTCTGTGACATAAGCCTTGGCAATGTAGGCCCACACCCACCTAGCTAGGGTGGCCTTGGATGCGTTTTGACCCTGCTTGGCCACTCCCAAAAGGACAAACAAGCTATCCGATTTCCAGAACTCAGCCATCCATTCAAGGCATGTCCTAATGGCTCGACGCAAATCCAACTTGTGCAACAACTCCTCCTTTGGGTGAGATGGTTGCAGACAGAAAAATGGAAGACATATTTCTTGGTTCACATGGAAAGCCGTGGGCATTTTTGGGATAAAGGAAAGAACTGTTCTGAGCACCACCTTGTCCTTATGCATTACAAGGTATGGGTCTTTGTGGGACAAGGCAGGGAGCTCACCAATCCTCCTGACTGAGCACAAACTGTATCAATCAAAAAACATACCTTGCAAGACAGCACATCCAGTGGAACTGATGACAGCGGTTTGAAAAGCTCTTTATAGAGCAGATTAAGGACCAGATTCAGATCCCACAGAGGAGCCAGGAATCAGAAGACAGGACGACTCCTGCTTACAGCATGCAGGGAAATGTATAACCTCTCTGTTAGTCCCTAAAGACATACCCAAGGAAGCTCCAAGGGCCGACACCTGACCTCTCAGGGTGCTCAGGGCCAAACCCTTGTCCGCTCCTTCCTGCAGGAAATCCAAGATCTGATGGACTGAGGCCTTAGAAAGTCAGAGAACCTTTTCCCTGGCCCAAGCCAAAAAGCCGGTGGTCCATACATGAGCATAAGCTGCAGAAGTGGAAGTTTTCCTAGCAGCCATCAAAGTATCTACTACTTTCTTAGAGAAACCTAGTTTCAGGAGTCTCCTCCTTTTAGGAGCCAGGCCGCAAGCTGCATCATTCCTGGATCTGGGTGCAGAATGGATACTGCAAGGCAAAATGGAGCTCGCTGAGCTAGGTTCACTAAGTCTAAGAACCACGGTCTTCTGGGCCACTCCGGAGCTATTTGAAGAAAATGTTCCTTGAGTGTCTTATTTTTTGTATGACCTAGGAGGTTATGAATTCCCACTGACAATGTGGAGTACTACAGAAAGGATGGTGGATGTCTTGACCAGCAAAGGAGCAAACTTCCTGACATGGTTGTGGAGGCAAAAACAATAGCAGGATTCAAGAGGAAGCTGGACACTTACAATATAAAAGGAGATATCAGATGGGAAGTTGGGGGGTTGGGACATACAATAGAGCATCTCCATGCAGGAAATTTTTGAATAGACTTGAGGGACCATTCAGGTCTTTTTCTGCCTGCTAATTTTCTCTGCGTCTATACAGAACTCATTCATCTTCCTTGTTATCTGAGGGGCATGAATGTGAGAACAGGGAACCCTCAAAAGAGGTATCCCTTGCTGGTTCACCACCCCAGTGAACACTGTGAGTCATAACTTTCTGTGTGAACCCAAGCTCAATGCGGTTAAAAAAAATTACTAAATTCTATCCTGTATAGTTAGTACGAGACTGAGAAGGAAATATACAGAGCTGAACAGTTATGATAAACAAGCAAAGGAAATAATACGTAGGTGTAGCAAAAGGGGCTGTGCTACAGGACTTCGGGATAAAGCAGTGGAGAAAGCCAGATCACAGGACAGAAAAACATAATTGGTCCTAAAAAATAGGGGACAAGAAAAAAATCCCATCACATTCTCAACAACTCAGAATAATATGGCAGAGAAAACAGGTAATGTTATCCATAAGTAATGGCCCATACTTCTGGGAGACAACTTGTTGAACAAGTTCTGGGCAGAGCTGATACGGCTGCGGCGAGCTCTTACCCATACAGGTAGCAGAGCTGCAGCAGCACGGCTCCCAGAGCAGCGGCAATAGTGGAGTGGTGGCAGCACGAGTCACAGAGTGGTGGCAGCAGCGACATTGGAGCACTGGTCACAGTGGTATGCCACTTGAAAGACAGCAGGGGTGAAACTGCGCATGCACAGTTCTACCGCAAGTGCATTCGCAAAGTATTGCACTGTGGGGAGGGGGGCAACCGTACTGCAGAGGGGAGCTCCATCACAGAGGACAGCACCTATGGGATCAGTGCTGCCTTGACGTTGCCGCATCACTGTAGGAGAACACAGGATCACGTTCCGAAGCCGACCCTCTGTGCTCCTATAGTGATAGCCAAATGTCTGCAGAGCTCTGCCCACACAACCGTAAAAATGAAACGGGAGCAAAACCCAGAATTACATTTAGGAAGGTGAATAACCTTGGAGATTTACAGACTGACAGCCATTACCTTAGGCAGTAAACAAGATACACATCTGAAATGATTACCCAGGAAACCATTAGGTTTCTATAAGTGTGGAAACTGCAATGTCTACAGATAGGTTAATGGCTGCAAAATGTATACACATTATACCAAAAATATCATTTTACCTCTTGTGTTACCACCTTTGTGGTATATATTGTGTGGTGTAGCTGTTATAAACATTATGTGGGACGAACAGTACGCCCACTAGAAGTGAGAATCCAAGAGCACTTCAGGGCCATATTTAACGCTAATAAAATAAATGCCCTGGGTGCCCACTTTATAGCACACCACTACTCTAATCCAGAAGGACTTCACTTCATGGGGTTGGAACATGTTCCACCCAAATTTAGAGAGGTAATGAAGTCACTCATTTGTTACAAAAAGAGACCAGATGGATAGGGTCTCTGAACACAGTGGAGCCCAATAGCCTGAATGAGGAACTGGACTACACTCCCTATTCCAAAGGGTTGAGAAAGAGTTTCAATAAAACCTGTTCAGTTTGAATTTGAGATTCCCGGGTTCTAGAAACAGTTTAAGGCATGTTTAGAACAGTTACCTTTGTAAATGGGGCACAAGGTGCTACAATATGCTTGATGCAGCGCAGGGTTTGACGCAGCGCTTGTGCAAGCACTGCGTCAACCTCTGATAATCTAGCCCATAGCGTCTTATTTGCTTGCCCCTCCCCCACCACCATTTGATACAGATTTTCTCCACTGGATTTATCTGCCTTACAAACATAAATTTTGGAATAATGATAATTTTGAGGCAATATATAAAAGTTAGACAGAGGAGATTTAGTAGTTACTTAGAACTGACCTTTTGATGCCATTCTGATTTCTTTTTTCCACGTTTTCAAAGTATTTTTGTATTAAACAGAAATGTCTAAGTAGTACTATAAATTATTTGGTATTACTTATGATGCAAATATTTGGGATTTATTTAAAAATGTTGCGATAGGAAATTAATTTAGATGGTACTGTCACTGTAAGACACACTACAAAATGACTATGGGTTTGAACTGAGGGACAACTCCCTGATGAAGACATAGCACAGGGCAAAGTGCTGGGGTGATAGCCCTCCAGGCTACTCTTTATTCAAACTAAAAGTGCTGCATCAATTTTAAACAATTTGTCTTAAGAGCTTTTGTGGCTCCTAAGTGAGGTTCCTTGTTGGCCGATGCATTTAAGACCCTGGAAATTAGACACCAGCTGAGAAACACTTATGTGCCAGCTTGTCAGAAGTGTTTGAAACTAACTGTGCCCTGCACCAGTCCTAATATGCACTGCCTAGAATGTGCTATGACCTGCTCCATCGCTCAACTATAATATTCCACCAAGCTATGGAACGGACTTGTCCTTTGTGAGCTTAATATAAATTAGAACAGACATGCTGTGACTTACAGAGGTTACCAAAACGTCAAAGCATAATTGATTTATTTTAAATACTTTACCAGGAAACACAAACTGAGCTGATAACAGGTTTCCAGACCTGTCCAGGGTGGAGGGCAGGATAAGTGGACAAGAAACAATGAGGTACAGAACTGCAAAGCAACACAATTATCAAACAGAAGTGCAGGAGTGAGAGGAGACATCCTTGGAGGAGGGATTTTAGAGAATGAAGGGAGGCAGCAGAGTGGATGGTAAAGGGTGGGAATAGCCCCACAGTTTAGAGAAATGGAAGGAGAGGGCAGCTTGACTAGCAGAGGATTTCATTTAGGGAGCCAGAGTTGTGAAGGGAGTAAAAGGTGGTGGTGGGGGGGGGGAGAAGAGGAGTTAGAAGAGAAGCAAGGTAGGAGGGGAAACAGCCAAACCAGAATTTACAGACAAAGAAGTCACAATGAGCGAGATGTCTAGCCTCAAGGAAGGTGAAGGACAGGGAGGAGTACAGCGAACAGTGGTGGGTGTCCATGAACAGTCCAGGGCAAAGCAACAGAAGGAATAAAATGGGCATCCAGTAAGACCACACTAGACTTCTGAACAGCACGCCAAACAATCAATATCTCTTGCTGGGCAAGAAACGGGATACACCCTTTATTCCAATCCAGTCAGACCCCAAGGTACTTAAATGAGGGAACATCTCAACCGCAGCACAGTCAAGGGTAGGAAGGAGGGCAGAGCCTGGTGAGACTCTGCCTAATGCCAAAGATCATGAGGAATGTTTGCTTGGCATGGGGGAACTGCTGATTAGCCCGGAACCCCTGCTGAATGTTAGTAAAGTCTACCTAGAGCCTTGCCCATAAGATCAGAGGCAGAGTAGCTGGAAACAAAGAGAGCAGTATCCTCCACACACATATGAATGGAAGGCAGAGGAGCAGGAAGCGGGGAGGTCATTTATGAAAATGGAGAAGTGTAATGGGCCAAGGCCAAACCCTTAGAGCATGCCTGAGCAGATAGGGAGTAAAACGGCTAAGAAATCACCACTATGGACAGCTTGAGACCGGCCCTCAAGGCAGGCAAGGAATCACTCGACTGAAGAGTCAGTGAGCCCCACCATCTTAAATGTATCCAGGAGGAGGGGGTGTGCAACAGTATCAAAAGCTTTGGTCACGTCGACGAAGATGGCAGAGGTGACCAAGGCCCTGATCCATGCCAGAGAGAATGGAGTCAGTGAGTGGGAGGAGGGCGTTGGATGTGGTGTGGGACTTCCAGAAGTTGGACTGGAAAGGAGTAAAGAAAGAGGTTGAGTCAAGGAAGGGGAGAGCTGGGAAATAACATGGTGCTCCTGGAGCTTGGATAGGGAGTAGAAGATAGGCGGAATCACCCCTTTGCAAAGGGGATGACTGTAGCCTGTTTCTAAGTATCAGAGATGGAAGTGAAGGAGGGGAGATTGAGAACATACCTGATAGGGAGTACAATGGCATGGGTGGAGATGTGCAAGAGTCTGGGGTCAAGACCATCATATCTTTGTAAGGATTTTGAGCTAAAAGGGCCTTAAGGAATGCAGCAGGAAAGAAGGAGAAGGGGAGGGGGTGGGGCAGAGGAGGGGGAAAGATATGGAGGGAGCACGCACAGAAGGTGAAGAATGAGTTGAAGGCAGAGGCGACAGCAGTAGGGTCTGAGATAGGAGTGTCACCCACATTGAGGACTAGTGAAGGGGCCTAGGAAGGAAGGAGAATGAATGAGCTTGGTACCTCCAGCAGACCTGGGTTTGATTCCCACAACCTCCACTTACACACTGTGAGACTCTGAGTAAGTCACTTACTCACTCCAGTGTTCCCGAGTTGCCCCTGAAAATAGGCACTTGTGCCTAGTTGGCCTTACCCGGTTATCAAAAGAATAAAATAAAAAAAAAGAAAAGGGCATGGATAACCTTTCAGAACTTGGAGAGGTGGTTAAGGTTGTTCTGGAGCGTGGATTTGAAGCATTCGGGTTTGGCAAGCTTGGTAACTCTGGTGCAGGCATTACAAAGGCTCAGATACTTGACTAAGTCAGCCAGGGAGCCAGTAGACTTGCAAGTCCACCAGATAAGGTCCCACGCACAGAGGCAGGACAGTAACTCAGCTGAGGTCCAAGGGAGGTGGCAACCTCAGACGCTGTTTTTTTCTATGGGAGGAGAGCATGTTGATCCCAGACAGACAAGAATTTAGAGTTAAAAAATTGCAGGGCAGAATAATTATGTTGCTGGCTGAGGATGTGGAAGATCAGTTAGTAGCTAACAGGTCAACATTGAGGGAGGCCAAGTCCAGCGACCTGAAGAACCGGATCCAGATGAATTTAGGAGGAGCTTTGGGATGATGAATCTTACGTACACAGTACACCATTCGGTAGTCAGAGAGGACATCGGAGAGGGTACCGGTTCCTACGATACAGTGGGGGTGGGAGGAGAGTATGCAGTCCAGGAGGGAGTGGTTGAGGGATTTATGACTGTGCTGTAAGAGGTCAGTGATAATCTGGGAACGACAGAATGACTTTACAAAGTGATCTGTTTGTATTTCTGATATGTTCCTAAACTGCAGGACTGCGCAACACTTGAGAAAGGCATTTGTGTGGATTTAAGGAAAGCCTAAGGCCTGCTGACCATGTGAACCCATAGCTTAATAGTTAGAGCACTGGAACGGTATTACCAGGGCATCTGGGTTCAATCCCCGGTGGGCCACACTTTTCCTATCTCATTTCCACCCTTGATTTCAGGTAGGAAGAGAGCCAACAGAGATTAAAGTCACCGAGAATGAGTAGCACACCAGATGAGGCATGGGAGAAGATGCTGGTGAGGAGATTAGTGACTTAAGGGGGGACATGCCAGGACAGCAGTACATTCCAGCTAAGAATATAGGGACACAGAAAGGGAAGGAGAGATTGAAGTATCATAATGGATAGTAAAGGACACACCATTTGGGCTCATAGGAAGCCAAACCATCCGGCTTCTTTAAGTAGATAATGAGGGATTCTAATGGCGATGAGCTTGCCACTGAACACAGATCAAGCCATTAAAGGATGGACAAGTCTTTACTGGGTATTGGTGTAACATGAGGATAAATGTCAGCAGAAAAAAGCCCTGTGGCACATCTCATCTGCCCAGCCCTACCTGTCCAATGTTGATTTTGTGACGGCCCTAGTGCCATCACTTTCCCATTACTTGCCAGGGATTTATTTAACTCCAAAAATTGATTAGCGTTTTACTCATAAAAGTGCTAAAACATTGTGAAAATGCATAACACTTGCCTCACTGTGTTTAACAAACATAACACTTCTAGAAAACCTATATAAATACTTTCTGTACAGTTAGCATTGTCCCAAGGAAAAAAGCTGCTACTCAATTATTTAAAACCCTGCTTCCTCCACTTTTGCCACTGTCTTCACCAGCCCCATATGTCTATCCCACCCATTCAGGAAGCAGAAGCAATCTCCCTCCTGTAGGGATGTGATTAACTCCCTAAAATATACCATCTCTGTATCTCAGATATTTCTTCTAACATCCATGATGGCCGCCACCTTCCTCTTATTTTTGGGACCAGAAAGTACTGTTAAAGAAATCCCTTTTACCTTTTTGTCTCTGGGAACCTCATCTATGGAATCCACAGGCTCTGAATTTCCTCCCTCAAGCAGCCCTGCTGTAAGTCAAAAAGGGAGTTGTACTGAGCATACAGTTAAGAGGTGACACAAATTCCCAAGTCAGACTTTCCCTGTGAAAGGATTATCTCTAATCCTAGGCAGGGAACTCATCAAATGAAGACTTCCTCTTTTTTTTTTTTTTGCACTTTTACTTTAAAAGTTGTAAAAATATAGGATAGGTTCTATGAGAAACAAGTCTCGTTTACAGAATGTCCCAAGTCAAGTTTAAGCAACTACAATAAAAATAAACAACATAAAGACTGACATGTTTCAAAATTGGCACTAGCCTACCAGCAAGTGGCAGGTAGAATTCATATCAGGCCAGTAACATACTTTGCATGCCTGGACGCTGCAAATTGCAACCTTTCATATGAACATACGAAAACGCCAGCAGAAATAGGCCTCACGCTCTGTCGAGTCTGCTCAATTGTGCAGCTAGCTCATCTCGCAGCTGCCCCTTCCACTCCTCCCCTCTTTAGACTTATCCTCACCCTCACCCTGTCCCATCCCCTCTTGAAACTGCCCACCATCTTACAGGTCACAGCCTCCTGTAGTAGAGTGTCCCACTTGCCCACCACCCTTTCTGTGAAGAACTGTCTCCTTACCTCCCTCCTGAATCTTCCCCTCTCCAGTCTGAGACGGTGCCCTCTCGTGTCCCTTCCTCTTCTTAATTGGAAGAGCTCCTCTGTTCAAGTCTTGTTGATCCATTTCAAGTACTTAAAAGTCTCAATCATGTCCCCCTATCCCCTCCTCTCCTCCAAGGAATACATACCTAGATCGCTCAACCTTTCCTCGTAGGGCTTGCTCTCCAATCCCAGGACCATCTTTATCGTTCTACGCTGCACCCCCTCCAACAATCTGACATGCTTCTACAGGTACGGGTGCCAGAACTGCATGGAGTACTCCAAGTGTGGCTTGATCAGTGACCTGTACAGGTGGAGATTTACCTCCCTACTTCTGGTGGAGGAGATTCCCCTCGCTATGCACCCCAGCATCTTGTTGGCCTTCACTGCCACCTTCCTACACTGAGGAGAGTTGTTCATGCTCCCCGTTATAAGTACCCCAGGTCCTTTTCCTCCACAGTGCTACCCAACTGTACCCCTCCCAGCTGATAATCTCTCCACTTGGTTCTTTGCTCTGAAGTGCACTACCTTGTACTTCTTGGCACTGAACCCCACCTGCCATCTTTCTGACCATTCCTGCAGTTTAATTAGGTCATCCTGTAGCCCCTTCCATCCCTCAATGTCATCAACCACCGTCCTCATTTTGGTGTCATTTCCAAACAGACTGATCTCACTTCGGATCCCATGTGAGATATCAGTTATGAATAACACGAACACCACCGGCCCCAGCACCGATCCCTGTGGCACTCTGCTCATCACTGCCCTCGGTGCTGAGAGTTCCTCTTCCACTACCACCCTCTACTGCCTACCCCTTAGCCAATTTGTTATCCATTTCACCATCTTCGCTACCGTCCCCACAGCTTCCAGCTTTCCCACCAGCCTCCTGAGCGGCACAGAGTCAAAGGCCTTGCTGAAATCCAAATACAGGACATCCACTGCATGGCCCTTGTCTAGTTCCTTTGTCACCCAATCGTAATACTCACTGAAGTTCATCTGGCAGGATCTGCCCGAGACAAATCTGTGCTGATGCCCATCCTGGAGTCCACTGTCCTCCAAAAAGGTCACCAGCCTCTCTTTCAGGATTGTCTCCATGAGCTTCCCCATAACTGATGTGAAGTTCACTGGCCTGTAGTTTCCCAGTTCATCCTTTGGGCCACCTTTGTGGAGGGGCACCACATGGGCCATCCTCCAGTCTTGTGGTACACATCCCACGTCCAGGGAGGTATTGAACATGTCAGCCAGTGGCCCTGCCAGAACCTAAGCCAGCTCCTTGAGTACCCTAGGGTGAATGCTGTCTGGCCCAGGTTCCTTGTCCACCCTCAGTGTCCTCAGTCCTTCCAGTACCTTGTCCTCAGTAATCCTCACATCTATCACCCCTCCCCCGCCTACGCCACCCCTCCATTTTGATACCTGCCCTGCTTTCTCTTGCGTGAATACAGAAGTAAAGTATTCATTTAATGCCTCTGCCTGATCCTCCCCTCTCCACCCACCCCCATCCTTTTTATCCTCACTATTTGGTCCTGGTTGTTCCTTCTTTCCTTATGTATCTGAAGAAATCCTTTTCTACGTTTTTTTTTTTGTGTACTTTCTTTTTATTGCTTTAGTAAAAAGACATGACAAGCATTATCCTCATGCAAGAGCATGCAATCAGGACAACAACATGGGATATCACATTAGTCAGCTCTCACATGTATATACAGTAGGAGTAGGGGTGATCGAAAATAAGTGGCATAAAAAACATCAAATGTCCCAAAGATTTAGAAAGTCCCAATTGTCAGCGACCTCATGGCGAAGGTAACTGTCCATTAATTAGGTAGAATATCCAAGAAAGATGAGCTGCACTAACCAGTAGTGCTGTGACCTTGTAGAGAATTTTTTTATAAAGGGAATCTTAGTTTCTAATGCCCCACTGTTCCCAATCCCCCATGCCCACCAATACATGCTTAAAAGTATAAAGCAGTTTTCACAACCCATTTATATCAACTCCATAGCCAGTAAACATTTAACATAAGGGCAAAACTCCAACTGTAGTATTAATCATGTAGTGTAACTCGTGTTTCTTAATTAGAAATAGTGAGAGGACAAAATAAACTTTATCATCCCCCCTTCAAAACTGATTGTCTAGCCCCAAAGTCCCAATCTCTAATTAGGAAGTATTCAACTTTAACATTTTGAGCAGCAGAAAAAGAACTGGTACTCATCCTTACGCTGAGTCAGAACCAGGTGCTTCCTTATCCATCCCTGGCTTGGTATTAAATTCTGAGGCAGCTTTCTCGGCCCACTGACCCGCATCCTTGGGATCTGTGAACTGCCAACTTCGACCTCCATAAGTAATTCTTAAACGGGCTGGCAACGGAAAAGAGTGGGCAATCTCCAAAGACCTAAGCTTCTGCTGGACGGCATCGAATTGCTTCCTTCTTGCCCGGGTCTGAAAGGTAAGATCTGGAAACAGTTTAATCTCCTGATGTTTAATCTCCAGTGGGTAAGATGCTTGGGCTGCACCAATAGGAATGTCTCGGGTCTCAGAACCCGCAGTCCTTAAGATTACAGTTCGGGGTTAACTTGCATCTGCAGGCCGCACCCTCAGGGTAGCTCGATAGGCCTGCCAATCAAAGTCCTCTGGAATCGCAAGTACTTCAGCCAGCCATTGCCTCAAGAAAGTTAGTAAATTTACACCCTCCGCGCCTTCAGGTCTGCCAATTATACTGACATTTCCAGCCCTCAGAGCATTCTCCATACCCTCTAAATGGTATCTGAGCTGCTGGTTCTGCTTAACTAGAGTTGTTGCGTTAGTCTGTGCCATTAGGGATCTCTTGTCGGTATCAGCGACCGTACAGGTCAGAGAGGTAATCATCATGTGCTTCCAATTTGGAAAGGGTTTTTTCTAGTTTGGAGTCCATAACTCTTACCAATTCCACTAGGGCTTGCCACGGAGGATCCTTCGAACTAGCAGGTCCTACCGCATGGTCTGGTTCCAAGCTGGGTACCCCAGCCCCAGCACCCAGCACTTACAATCAGTCTTTGCACCCCTAGCACCTTACCTGTCATATTCCCTCAACAAGGCCCCCTGGCTGCACTGTTTTCTGCCCTCGCCCACCTCCCCCCCTGTATCTCCACTCCTGCCCTTGCCCTAGCCACCACCTCCTGTACTCCCCTTACCCCTGCACCTCCTACCCCCTGATCTCCTGCCTCACTTCTCCCCACACCGGCCCCCCTGTCTGCTCATAGCTCAGTTCTTTCTGCGGTTATTACATGTCTGTAAGTCAGTGACGATATATTTGTAACTAAAAATGATGACTGTTGCACAAGCTGACGTTGGAACCTTTGTAAAAGAGCCTCGGCTCAAAGGTATTGTAATCCTAGATTGAAATAAATAAATAAAAATAAAAGCTAGGTGGCTAAGGTTGTGGCATGAGGGTAGGCTGAGAAGTTGCAGACAAGTGGGGCTGATTTTGCTTTGTTCATCCCATGTCATATTTAGTATCGTCCCAAAGCTGGAAGTTTGCTGAATATATTTAAACTGGTTGTAGTGTGAAATTGAAAACAAATTTAGCTTTTGGTAGGCAAAAACGGGAGCAGGACAAGCAGAGCTACTGGAGACATGTCCTGCCTGGAAGCCGGCTCTCTGGCACCCCCCTCGCAGTTTTTAATACCCTGTGCCAGCCTCAGCTCCCTGGAAGCCTTGGCTGCTCTGACTAGTTTGGTGGCCTCTCTGGATTTCTTCGTGTACATCTCCTTGTCTTCTCCCTTCCCTGACTTTCTGAACCTCTGGAATGCCTCTCTCTTGGCCCTCACCCCTCCCCAACCTCGAGTCATCCAACTGGGCTTCTTGGCACTCCTTTCTTGCTCTGTGTTCTACAATACACCCCGTAGCCTCCTCTAGCCTTTTTTTACATGACATCCACTTCTGACTTGTCCCAGTCTGGTTGAATCCCCTCTAGGTGCCCTGCCAGAGCTTCCCCCGTGTTTTTAAAGTCCGCCCACCTAAAGTCAATCACCTTGGTACCTGTACCCCAGCTTCCCTCCCTATGATGACTGTGAACCATACCAAGTAGTGATCACTTCTTGCCAGTGGGTCCTCCACCCCCAGATCCCTTATCATCTCCCCACTGGACAGTACAAGGTCCAGAGTATTTCCTATCTGAGTTGGCCCGTGGACCAACTGCATCAAGAAGCTGTCCTGAAATGCCTCCAACAGGACTTGCTCCCTTGCACTTCTGGTGGTTGGGGTACTCCAACCCACCCCAGAAAGGCCAAGTCCCCCAACACCACCATGTTACTGTTCCTGCAGACCCCTCAGATTTGTTCAGCTAACTCCCTGTCCAGATCCTGCAGTTGAGCTGGTGGTCTATAAACTACCCCCATCCTCAGTGTCCTGCCTTTTAAGTCCTGAAAATGCATCCATAAGGCCTCTGTCCTGCCCTCTTCCTCCTCATCCCGTGCGCATCTTATCCCCTCCGATACACTGAGCGCCACCCCCCCCGGTCCTATTCTTCAACTCCCAGTCCTGGTACTGGGTGGCCCATGTTTCCGTGATGACCGCAATGTCCACCCTCCCCTCTGCCAATAGCGCCTGAAGCTCAGCTGACTTGTTTCCAAGGCTCCTCACGTTCAGTGAGACCACTCTCAACCACTCCCTTTCCCCACCCTTCTCCCTTCTTTCTCCCCCACCGTGTCCCCTCTCCTTCCCCATTAACTAGGGGAGTAAGCATGTCAGGCCCCCTTTCCGGGACCCCTGTCTAGCAGCTGACTACTCGCCACCCCCCTTCTAGTTTAAATTCAACTTTCTTTCTGTGTATTCCTCTATCTTCTGCTTCAGTACCGCTTTCCCCTCCTTGCTCAGGTGTAGTCTGTCCCCAGTGTACAGGTCATTCCTGTCCCAGGTTCTACCCCACCCACCAAGCTATACCCCCTTGAGCGACACCATTCCCCCAGTCAAGTATTAAACTCACCTATCCTTCCTTTCCTTGCTGTACTCGTGCAGGGTACTAGAAGTACCTCTGAGAAGGCCACCAATCTCCCCATCTCCTCACACAGCCTTCCCAGTTCCTCAAACCTCTCCCGTACCACTTACACCATTCCTCCTGCCAGGTTGTTCGTACCCACGTGCACCACGACATGAGGTCTCCTCCTTCCCTTCCCTGCACATTTTCATAATTGCTCAGTGGAATATTTCTTATACACTATCATGCATAGAAGAAAGGATTGCAATTAATTTATTAGGGTTTTGCAAGGCTCATGCCTAACATATTTTCACACTGGTCCAGCAGGAAAAGTGGTACCAATATCTACTGTCCCACCAACAGCTGCAGTGGCCCACTTTTTAAAGTGCATTTGGATGCAGAGTGGTTCTTCCACTCTCCAAACCCCAGCCCCCACCTCCAAGGACAGCACCATTCTGTTCCCTCCTAGTGATGCAGTGGTTCTCTGCACAATTGTTTTTTTTCTCTCCCCCCCCCCCCCACCTAATGGCAGCAGTACTTTGTGCTTTGGGGTGCAGTTTTCTCCTATGTAACTCACCCAACAAGCATTTCAGTCCTCCAATAACAAGAAAGATGGTAAAACCCTGCCCACCCATCTCAGCCCCATCACCCTCTCTACCCAATCACCTCTATATAACCCTCTTACTGCCTCAGCCTGTCCCAGCTCCCTTTCCCTGCCCATATACAATCTTGCACTGCAGGCATCTCCCTTATACTTACATACACTCATATAATCCAATTTCATGGCTTGATCCCCTCTTCCTCACTTACCGACCTTTTCCTTAATGACACCCCCTGCTCTCAATGGTTATTTCTTCCTTTTGTATTACCGGTTTTTGTTTTTGTGTACCTTGTTCTGTTCATGTGATATGCCACCTGATAATTTATTGTCCAAGGTCCTCTCTATTCATTGCATAGGTAGGCACCTATGAACTTATGAATGGTCTACTCTGTATGTCTCTGATATAGTGTATCCACTTTAACTCACTGTATGTAAAGCGCTTTACTTTGTATGTTCTGATATATTGTATCCTTTTTAACTCATTGCCTGTAAAGCATTTATAATTTGTTATCCTGTTAAGTTTCTGCATGTCTGACTCTCCTGGGTCGTACCTGAAAATAGTCATTGTATGGCTAGTGCACTTACCTGGTTAACAAAAGCTAAACAAAATAAAATAAAATATGTCCCCTTTACTTAGCAATGTACCCACATTATTTAGAATTAACATTAGATACTGTCCAACACAATGCACCAATCCTCATCCTATCAATCCTGACTGTCTTTGAGAGGCAGTATAGCGTAGTGGTTGACAGCACTGAGCTGCAAACCTGGAGAATTGGGTTTGAATCCCACAGCACCACTTGCATACTGTGTGACCATGAGCAAGGCACTTCAACTTCCCTCTGCTCCCAGGATACACCTGGATACAATCCTTGGCTTAGTGTGTCCTTCCTCGCCAAAAATTGAAGAAAAAAAACTTAATAAGTCAGCCACACACTCAAATGTGATAGTGCAAAACACTAGTGAAAGAGTTTATTAGCATTCAGGCCTGGTGGTGAGACTGACAGGATGTGGGTGGTCCTGCTGCCTTGGGTATTTCCCAATCACAAATTTATTTACTCTGCGTAAATTGCTAAGTTAAGGGGACATCTACAGACTGTGTGGGAACAGAGGGTAGCAGATCTGAGATGGGTGGGGAAAGGGTTTTACTATATTACAAACTACACTAACCTAACCAGGAAAGATGGGCCGAGTCGTACTGGCCCAAGGCAGCTTGCACTATGTTACAACCAGTAAATTAACATTAAGATCAACCACATCTTTCTTGAGTACATAGAAACTCATGGAACAGGGCCAAGTGCCCTTCCACAAAAGCTTCATTAAGAGTTGCAACAAACACCTGTATCACACAATGTTTACTGCTGCCCACTTTTATACTTTTCAGTTGTTGACAGAAAGTATCAACTGCCCCTTTACAAGAACAGATAGGTCCCCCTCAGGTAAGCTGAGGTAAACTCAGTACTAACCACTGAAGGGTTGTGCTTGGATGTAGGTTCTGAGAATACAGACAAGATCCTGTCTGATCCGCCACATACTGAGTGCTCCTGCACTGAGGGCCATCTCTGATCAAAGAGAGGTACCCCCAGGAATGGGCAGCTGTCACCTTTGGCACCACCACAATAAAGGAGGCAGCTGTGTTGAAGCCAGGGTTTGTGCCATCATATGAGTTTAATCAGTCTGAGCTTTAGAGAAACTGGAGCAAGTACTGCAGGAAATTGTGTGAGAACTGCTAAAAAAAAAAAATCAGCACTTGACACCAATTAAACCTCCCAACATAAAACTGCACAAGAAATGCATAAAATATTGTGATCATTATTGGTACCATCTTGCAGCCACATCAGCACCATCACTGCCATAGATGTCACAGCTAGCATGCACATGTATGACAGCGTCTCCGACATTGGTACCATTTTCACATCAACATGGGCACTGATGAGGTACCAGTATAATCACTGATGGCAGGTCAAGGCATGGACCTGAAAACAGATATAAACAAATACTATTTGTACTCGACAGGGCTCAAGCAAGACCTCAACCAAGTCCTTCTCTAAATATGGATGGACCTAAAAAGGCTACATCCTAGACCTGGTTCTATTATGTCCCACGACTGACAGCCAGGCAGAGCAACGCTGGATGAGATACAGGCCCAAAATACTTGTACCATGAGTTTTGGGGCGAAGAGGTGGTCAGCACCAAAGCAGTGCAATGATACCAAAGAGCTGTTATTTTATTTATTTATTTAGGAAATCTGAATTACAACCAACCCTTTGAGTCACAGACTCATTTCCAAAGGCTCCACCTCAGAATAAATCATAGACATTCATACAGTACATACATAGAATAAATGTGGGTGAGCAATCATACATAGTGTAAGTAAAATGAGCACAGGTTAATGCCTATACATTTGGTAGCTAAAACAGGGCAGAGCTATCGACATATTCACCTAATGAGCGTCTAAGACATATACAATTGGTAGCTAAAGCCATGCATGATATGAGCTGGTAGTAAGCCGCCTCAGGGAGGCCTTGTCTTATACATAATACAATGCATTCATAGTCCAGTGCAACTATATGGTAACTGAGGGAGGTGAGGAGCCTGTAGGCTAGAAATAGTGAGGGCTCTCCACTGCCTGGCCAAGGGTGGGTGCATGGCCTAGTGGTGTGGTGCAGGATCCACAGGTTACGGTTATACTGGCATTGACGTGAGGAGAGGATATGGGCCCTTAAGGCAGCTTTAAAATGACCTAGATTGGTGACTGATGTGACAGCTGGAGGGAGGGCATTGTACCAGGATGCAGCTCTAAGGGGGAAGGATCACTGGGCCAGGGTGGTCCTGACCCTAGGCACCTTCCAGATAGTTTTTGGGACAGCCGATGTAGACACTGAGATGGTGGTGGCCTGAAGAGAAGCCATGACACCTATTGGGGTTAAACCCAGGTGGATTTTTTTTGGTGAAGAGACAGGTCTGGCATAATAGTCTTTCCTCAAGGGAGAGGATATTGGTGAGCGTGTATAGGGTGCAGGTATGTGCATTTCTGTCGGCAGCAGAGAGGAGCCGGCAGGCCTTATTGATGACTACTTGTATTTGATGAAGTGCCATAGGGTCGGCGGTAGCATAGATTGTGAGGCCATAGTCCACCAGCAATAATACTGAGGAGGTAAAGGCTAGATGAAGTGCTTCAGGTGGCAGGCAGTCGTTATGTCTGTAAAGGAGACCAATGTGGGTGTTGGTGGTGGAGGTGAGGATTTTTATATGTTCGTGGAATGAGAGGGAAGAGTCAAATGTAATACCTAGATACTTATACTTTTGGATCTGTTCCAGTGGGATGAGAGAGGCGGAGAGTATTTCCAGAGGGAAATCCTTTGATCTGTTTTGGCGGTGTGCATAGAGCATCGTCTTAGTTTTTTTAATGTTGACCATCAATCTGTGTTCAGCAAACCAGTATTCAATCTGAGAGGAGGAGTTTTGTAAGGTATGCTGGAGAGAGAGAGAGGATCAGGATGTGCACTAAAAATAAAGATGACTAGTGAAAGATAAACAAACAGAAAGAGACCAAATGGTCACAACACACAGCTCAAGAGCACTGACATGGCATCAGGTAGCCCACTGGCACCAACTAAACTAAAGTAAATTTAGCTGAACTGTTAATTACACTAATACAAAAAAAATGAATAATGAAAATGACAACAGGACAGCTATTTAGAGCAAGAGAAGTCCTGCTCCCCGACCAGGTAGCGTGCTCTATGAGTACAGAAAAATAGGAATCAGTGGTGTGCGGCCAGCGCTGCTGTTTTTTTTTTGTTACTATCAGTGTGCATGGCACCAAAGTGTGTCAGCCCCAAAGTTCTGATGCCTTCAACTATTAGACCAACTGAGGCTCTATGGAGGAGACTGACTAAGAAGATTCTTTATTGGCTATAGATTCTTAGAAGAATTATACATGCAACCATTTACCCATACTGTGCAGTTCTCCACTACTACATACGATTACCTGAAGATTTGTTTTCTAACTTCCAAATTATGGTAACCGGCAAGAAATCAATCTTTTTTTTTTTTTTTTTTAACTTTATCATTTATTCCCTCTTAATGTCTTCAGTACCTAGCTTCCTCAGGAGCTCCGAGGCACACACCCAATCCCCTGGACTCCTCCCTGTGGCCACCATCCTCAACAGAGCCACAGTTTACCCATTCAGTCAGTGATGGGGCAGGAGACGATTACCCACCCCCACCCCAAGTCTGTGGTCTCATCAGCAGGCAACTCCGGCGGTGAAGCAGGGCCCCAATATACTGAGGTCTGTTGGCGTGTGTGGTGGGGCAATTTTCCATCTTTCTTCCAGCCCTTAAAGATGCAGCATGCTAGTGGTACAGTGTGGAGGTGTACAAGATGGTTCACCTGCCGCACACCCAGCTAACAACCACCTTTCCACTCTGCGCAACACTGCGCTACCACCTGTGGTCACCTACGTTTTAGCACTGCAGCGAAGGCAGCAAACTTCCACCACCAGCACCACCTCAGAAAGTGTCTTCTGGGACACTCAGTCCTCTTCTTATGCAGTCCCTCAGACAATTCAAGCTCATTCCCAAACCCAGGTCACCAGTGTCGTAAGGGGTAACACTACCACTGCACCAATGGGCCAGCTACAAATCTTATTTTAATTCAAAATTACAATTGAAAATAGTCTTCCTGTGCCTGTACATTGGTCAGTTTAGTACACTAGATACCAAACCAGCAAACACAGGTATACAATTAAAGATTATTTTAGATGTTTTCTTTACTTGCTGTAAATTCTTTTTAGCATTGTCTGTGATATGAATAGCCCACAAGGCTTTACAAAAAGCTAGAACATAAGCTTCAGAAAATCCTATCCACTTGTTAAATTACCAAATTATTATTTTTTGTGAATTATTCTTTCAGTAAAGCCCAGCTGAGATGCAACAGCTCATTTTCAGCAGGGTCATCCTGCCTCTACCTATGTTACATCTATGTGGAAAGAAGCACTGGGAGGTCAGCATAGTAAATGGCTTAGGTGGTATTTGAACCTGGAGCTTGTTTCAACGTCCTTCACTCTAATCACTAGGTTCCATTACCTACTCAATAGAGGCCCAATTTCGTGTCAAACATCTGGAGATGTTAGTGTATAAACTGTAAAATTATGCCAGACGTCTAGCTGTAGGGAATGTTTATGTACTGTAGATAAGACACTACTGCCCAAATGTACATGTTTGGAAATACGATATCACAGAAGAAAGGTACAGTATAAAGAAATAATATCGTGTGTCTCACTGTAATCATTAAGTGACTCATCGTTTTGTTGACTGTACGCCTGAAATGTTCAACTTAATTGTACAGTAAATACTTTGAAATGGATCCTATTTTGAGCATCAAAGTACATCTAAGTGTTAGGAGTTATAAAATGCTTTAAAAAGACACTGCAGATACATTATGGATTTATCTACTGCAAAGTTCCATAACACTGTGAAAGCAACATTTGAAACCCCCCTGCAAGTATCTTAAGGATTACTTCAGAGGATTTTAAAATGTTTTATATTTTTTATTCTGCCTTCTGAGGGGAAGAATGCAAAGCTTGCTTCCTTGGGTCAAATGGCATACATTCAGCGCAAAGATAATCCTGACTAGACACTTCAAAGGAAACGACTGTAATAACAACTCAAACTTGGGATTACAAGGCTGCAACGCACTGCAATATAAATGATGCGGTCTTCATATATGGGTGATTCCAGTGACAGGACTGGCTCTTTCCTTGAATTTAGAAATGTGAATTTCTGATTTGGTAATTAGCTTTCTAAGTGCCCATATATGCCAATCTAGGGTTACAGATGGGTTTGGCAAGATATCACCTGACAAACATGTCACCGAAGCAGATATCAGAAGTTTGAAGTCTTGAGGGAATATGAATAGCTCAATATGGCAGCTGCATTCCCGTAGGCAAAGCAACTAAAGCGGACCTAAAACCTAGTGACAAATGAGAACAACATGAAGACATAATCAGGGACAGCCTCTGAACTGGTGACTGTGGGTATTCCCAGCTACCCAATTACTTAGTAAGAAATTCTGTTTCTGAGCTAGCAACACTGCTGGTTGTAGCACCAATGACCTGGGTTCCTGCTTCAACCTTGGCATGTATGGGAGGGCCAGCAGAAGGAGAATCAAGTGTGCCAGATGACGTTCTCTACCTTCAGAGGTGGGGGTGTTGAAACATATGGCACAACTGCCACCTGTATGATGGTAGTGTAGCTGAGTGTTCACTGCATTTAAGAGGGCTGTCCAGCAGAACCCGCTACTGTACATTGTACAGTATGTGTAGGCTTGAGAATCACAATCACTGACACCCTGAGGAGAAAACTAAAAGGAAAAAACTCTTACCAGTAGGATAATAGAAATGAGTACTTCCGTGCTGTGTCCCCTTCTGGCCCCGGCAATGGTACACTGCTGCCAGTGGAACACTCAATCCCCTACCACCACCAGTCCCACCACAGAGAGAGGAAGCAAGTTTTGAGATTAAGTGCTGGAGAAGGGGGGGAGGGGGTACAAAGAGCAGCCTGGAAATGGTCTAGAAGGGAGCAGCTCAAAAGGGAGAGGCAAAAGTGGATTAAAAAAAAGAAATATATTTATATTTCTACAGCAAACCTATCACCAAAAATCTAGAATTATGACCTTCAAGTAGGGGAAAATGCAACATAGGAAACTGGAAGGAAACCAACTAGTAAGTAAGTAAATGTTTATTTATATGGCACCCAATCCCAGAGGCTCTGAGCACCTTACAAAAAGTCAAACGAGCAGAGTTGAACAGACAGAACATACAGGGTATGTAAGTTATACAATAAATTAATAAATAAAACAATAATTAATAAGTCACATTAAAATAAGCAGCAATTTTCCAGATATGCTTTCTTAAAAAGATAGGTTTTCAGACCCCTCTTAAATGCCTTCACCAACAGGACCACCCTCAGAGATCTGGTGAGCAAGTTCCAGAAGACCGGGCCAGCCACCTCGAACGAACAATCACCAAAGGTTTTCAGCCTGACCCTCGGAACCACTAGGAGGCCCTCAGGAGGTGGGAGCCAAGACAGTGAGGGAATTCAAGTGGGCATGGGACAGACACTGTGGGATACACAAGCAGACAGCTAAGTAGGGGGTAGGAAGCCAACAGCAGACTTGATGGATCGTATGGGCCCCACTTCTATGTTTCTATGTTTCTCAGTGGAGGAGTGGGGGGAGTGTACCAGGAAGGCAGGTGGAGGAAGCATACCGGGACAGCATATGTAAGGAGGTCAGACAGGTAGCCAGGGCCCAAGTCATATAGGGTCTTAAAGGTGAGCAAGCCCACCTTGAAGATGATCCTCCACCTGACAGGCAGCCAATGCAGGACTGAGGTTACATGACAAGACCTAGGCAGGCCTGTCGGCAATCTGGCTACTGCTAGCTGCAGTCGGCAGAGGTTCCCTCGTGTTCCCTCCACTGACCCCACAGTACAGAGTGTTACAGTAGTCTAGCCTGGATGTAACAAAGGCAAGCACTAGTGAGGGCAGGTCCTCGGGCAAAATTAGGGATTTAATCTGGGCGACATTCCTTAAGTGGTAACCATATTGGACAACAAATGACAAATGAGTATCAAGTGTCAGCCTGTCATCAAGGATGACATCCAGATTTCTCACCTTAGAGGATGCATTCAACGGGGTAGATCCCAGGACCAACCCTGTTACCACTCCAGAGGCACCATCACACTCACGACCAGTACCTCCATCTTGTCAGGGTTCAGCCTCAGCCAGTCAGAGGGCATCTAATCCTGGATCTAGGTCAGAAGCTGGTACAGAAACAGTGTGCCCTTAAATACTGTGTTCACCAGTTTTGTTCTGTTTTAACAAATCCACAATCAGTATATGCCTTTTATTTATTTATTGAATTTTGTTCACCGGGTATGCCCACTGAGACTAGAAGTCCCTTTTTCAGGGGTGACCCAGGGAGGTGGGGGGATACAGATGGTAACCAACTGAAACTGAACCAGATTAAGCTGTTGGTGGTATTTTTAGTGAATGAGGGAAATTTGGCCAGGACACCATGGAAATTCCCCTACCTGTCCAGCAGGGGGAACCTCTGGGCTGGCCTGTGCTATGGCCAGTCCGTTGGAAACTTCGGAGGGGATGGAAGAGAGAGAGACAGTGGAAATGGACACCTCCACAGCGTCTAAACTTGCTGAGATGGAAGGTACTGCCTTACGTGGAAATCGAACCGTAAATGAGAAAACTGTTATGCTAGAGAACATGGATGTTATGATCGAGTCGCAAACTACTGACAATGAAAATGAATAGGTAGGGCGTTGCATTTATTTCAATGATAAAGAGCAGGAGCAGGCAGTTCTGGCGTAAAATAAGCTGTTGTTTTTTGCAATCGGAGAAAGAAAAGCAGTTAAAGTGCTTAAAAGAACTAGACGCAGCACTCTCACTTATGCAGAGTTCACAAGCGGCTGTCAGTATGTCAGATGGCCCTGTCAAAATCAGTTTGAAGGAAGCAACTGCAATGACTCACCCCCCTGAACAGCTCTGCAGTCAAACATGCAGGGGCTCCGGTTGAGACTGAAATCTGTGCAGAAAATGTAGGGGCTGGCAGTAAAGACAGGACTCCTCCTGTGTGCCTAGAGCCTCAAACCAGCTCAATGCCTGCAACGAGTAAAACACAAAGACATCGCCTGGGAACTGGTTCTGTTGGAACGGCCCAGGTGAATGCTGCACTACCACGGCAGGCTCCAGAGCTTCCATCGGTCAGCACAGAATGGACTTACTCGTTTAAGGACAGGGCAAAAGAAAAGGACTGGAGTGAGATAATGGAGAAAGAACTGGATGCAATCGATTAGTCCCCTAAAACAGCGCTGGAAGGGGCTGGATTGACACAGGACTCTACAGGGAGGTGGTCGCCAGATCCTCGAGACCCCTCCTTTCAAGATTTACTGCAGAATTCGGGTTTAACAGTTGCCACCAACGATGTGTCTCTCAAACCCCAGGGTAACTCTAATAATGCTACAGCTACTGATTTAAATGTTGAAAAATACTGATGTAGAAATGACTGTTGCAAATGCTGAAGCTATTACAGTAACCCCCAGGGTAGCTGACTCTGAGGGGGCTAGGCAGGAGGGAAATGTACAGGTTAATACTGAGGGGAATACAAACCCTGTTTTTAAGTTATCGGACCTGTTTGCGACCATGGGAGAGCCTGCCCCTCGGCACAATGCGGTCCGATTACTGTATAAAGGGGGTCTTGAGGAACCTCCAAACAGGATCTACATTGCAAAAATGTTGTTGAAAATGTCTATGGGGTATTTTTCCTCAGAAACATTTGCACTCATCAGTTTAGCAAATGGGAACTACGATGTGAGTTTTAAAAGTGTAACAAGTCTAGATCCCTTTCCATGCTATCACCCTCACCAAACCCCTGATTAAGATCATCACAGTAATGTTTAAGAATGAAGGGGTATATGTCGAAGACATCCTGTTCTGGCTTCACCAGAGATGTGACATTCTGGGGAAACCTGTGCCCACCTTGGATAGTGAGCAAATATGGGATGGGGGGTGGCGTATAAGAATCGAATTGCACTCAACAGATTTTGGGCCTTGACATCTCCCTAGTTCCTTTTTTTTGGGTAGGGACAGGGCCTTTTTTTTTTTTTTTATAATGGGTAGCCAATATCTTGTTTTAAATGTAATTCTAGAGCCCATCTCAGTTCGGCCTTTGACTCACCACATTGCAGCCATTGTTTAGGATTTGGACATGCTTCCTCGGCCTGTCTGAACTTGTTCAAATGTAATTTGTGTGAACATACAGGGCACTCCTATGGGAGACGTCCATGGGCATTACACAATAGGGAAGATTGCCCTTCTCAAGAAGGATTGATAAACGTTGCTCAGCATCAGCAGACTAAGAGAGTAGCAGTTCAGGATTTAGAGACCTCGGTGGCAGCAGGCACTCAGGCTCTCCACCAACAGGTAGAACCAGTATAGGTAGCTCAAGAAAAAGTAGGAGGAGATACAGAAGAACCTGTATCAGTTCAGGGACCCACTAGCTCTGCGAAGAGAAAATCTTCAGGAGATGGCAAGTGCAGAACATAGAGTGAGCCCCCCCCCCCCCCGAGACCCTAACAGCGCGTTTAAGGTAGTCTCACAGAAGAGGAGGCCTCGGCAGGGAAGGGCAGGGTCTCAGAGGGCTAAGCAGAACCAGGCTAAAAGCTAATAGCTCAAATTCCTGGAAAAGTGGAAATAAATATGCAGCACTGCCTACGGAGAGCACAGATAAAGACTTAAAGGGTAAAGAATCAGACTCCTCCTCCTCCAACACTTCCAATACGGACACTGAAGGTGGTAGAGAAGGGTCTATAGCAAAAAGAACAAGGCAGTGTAGAGTATCTAAGACCCCTTAAGGACCCTCTTCTTTTTGGGTTATGATGAATTGCTTTCCCCCCTTCATATTCCAATAGATGAACCTTTTTACCATCAGCACTATTAACATCAATAGCATAAAAAAATGAAAGGAAACTTGCAGGGCAATGGTGTACCTACAAAATCTACACAGCAACATTGTTTGTATACTAGACACTAGGTTAAAAACAAATCATGAACTGCAGCAGGCTTCAAGGGCATGGCCCCTTGGCCCTACATTTTGGTCCACTGGAACAGAGACATGTGATGGGGTGGGTAAATTATTCACTAATCCACAGTTCAGGGTATCTAGATTGGTGGACATACACCCAGGGAGAGCCCTAGTATTGGATGTCTCCTGTGGTTCTCTTAGATTTCAGATTATAGCACTTTACGCTCCTCAAACAAAAGCCAAGAGAGTCTCCCTGTTCAAGGAGGTATAGCCATTCCTACATACATCCAGGCTAGTATATTGGTTGGGGGGGATTTTAATTGTGGTTTAGCAAAAAATGATAGGGCACTACAAACTGTACTCAGACACCACTGCATTAAAAAATATTATTCATGCTGCAGGGTTAGTGGATGCATACAGGACATTGCATACCAAAGGGGGAATTACATACCATAGAGGCCCTTTAAAAAACAGAATTGATTTTGTATTTGTACCATCTACACTGACCATACAAGAAACCACTGTTTTCCCTTGTGAGTTCACATACCATATGGTTCTCCAGGTTAAAACTAAAAGTGGAACAAGCACACAGTGTAATAAACTATATTGGAAGTTGAATGGGTCAGTGTTAGATAACCCCTCACTACAAAAGGCATGGCAGAGGGAGTGGACAGCCAGGCTATCAGTAGCAGCTTATTACACAGAAATTCTGGAATGGTGGGAAGATACTAAGCAAACTTGGTAACAATTTTTTCAGAGACAGGCCCATGCTAAAACCATCAAAGTGTACTTAGAATATTTGCAATTACGTTACCAATTACAGAGGGTAATTTCCCAGATGGAAGTTTCTGGTGTAGACCTTAGTACACAAATAAGCAACCTAAAGAAACAAACTGTGTCCTTGTAGTATGATAGGGCCAGGACCCTTCAGTAAGTGCTTAGGTTCGGGGCTCAAGTCTCAAAAGGTTTACTGGACCCATATAAAGAAAGTAGGCATTGAACAGAAAAAAAAGAGTCATAATAGAATTAAATACCACCTCAGGGGAACTAGTAAATTCCCCAAGAGAGTTATTAAGGGTGGTTGAAAATCAAGTGATGCACACTTTTGAATCTCCCCCAGAACCAGAAGTACAAGATATTTTAGACACATTAAACTTGCCCCAGATGTCTGACACAGATGTTGACATGCTCACAGCAGATGTCACACTAGAAGAGGTGAAGGCTGCTATAAAAAAGTTATCCACAAATACTGCCCCTGGATCTGATGGACCCAGTTTTGGATTTTATAAAGACATTTATAGAGGAACTTTCCCCGGCACTGATACTCCTTTATTCCCACATATTGAACACTTCTAAATACTCCAAGTCTATGATGGACGCAGTGTTAGTATTGATACATAAAAAAGGGTCTCGTCAGGATATTGGCAGCTGGAGACCACTGAGTCTATTAAACTCAGACATAAAGATTCTGAGCAAATTATTATTGACAAGGGTCTCAATGGTGAGTCAATACTTAGTAAGCCCCTTTCAAACATGTGCACTAGAAGGTAGAAAACAGCATGACAATTTAATCACATTAAGAGAAACATTCCATATAGGGAAAACAAGACAGGTTATGTCCTTAGTATAGACTAGGAGAAGGCTTTTGATAGACTCTCACATAAATTTTTATTCTCCACTTTGAGAGGGTTTGGGATACCAGATACATTTGTCAACTGGATTCAGGGAATGTACGAAGCATCCTTTTTATGCCCCAATGTTAATGCGTGGTTTGGGAGGAAGGTTAAATTCCATAGAGGGTCAAGTAAGGCAGCCCCCTTAGCCCTTTACTGTATGCTTTTGGCATAGATGTATTAATCAGGTTAGTTTTGGCCTGGGAGGAATTAATAGGGATAACACTTACAGACACAATACAGGTTAAGACTTTAGCCTATGCCGATGATCTTATTTTAATTCTTGATGCAGACTCAGCAGAATTGGCACAGACAGAGGTCTTGGCGCAATTCTCATATATGTCAGGCTCCAAGATAAACCTGGGAAAAAGTAAGGGGGTGATCCTAGGCAATAGCCCAAGTACCACCATCAGGTTTTTGGGCAGGAATCACAGTGGCAGCAGAACCTCTTAGTATTTTGGGACTTCAATTTGGACCAGGAGACATGGCTGAAACTAACTGGGGGCAAAATACAGAATGCAACAGGATCGTGACCGTTGGAAGGACAGCAGATATCCAAACTGCCATTATCTGTATAATGCTTGCCATTATTTTTTGTTGTTTCTACCCATTGTATTTTTGTAGCACTGCTGTACCGTTCTTCTATTTGTACTATTGTACCCATGTTGCTGCTGTTCAACTGTTCTCCTTTTGTTGTACTCTCTCGGGTCGTACCTGAAAATAGTCATTTTATGGCTAGTGCACCTACCCGGTTAACAAAAACTAAATAAATAAAATAAATAAATAAAGAGAGGGTTTTGCTTATTAAAACCCTATTGGTCCCCCAATTCTTGTACATTACTTATGTTTTCCCTCCCCCACAATCTATCATTACCAGTCCCTATGGAGTGTTTTTTCAGGCTTTTTGGGGCTGGAGACTGAACCCTATTAAAAGAGAATTCACATATGTCCCAGTTAAAGAAGGTGGGGTTGGGATGGTACACCCCATCAACTTTTAGTTTAGTCTGTTTATTGCCTATAACATTGGTCCTGCAATGAGCCCCAATACGAAATATTGGATGCCTTTGGTCAAGGAGTGACTCTCCCCTTGCCTGTTAGCATGGGAGAATAAGAAGGTAAGGTCCCTTCCCTCAAAAAACCCAGGATATGGGAAAGATTGTGTTAAGAATGTTATCAGATGGGGAATCACACCTACACACATGGTCACCATGGATAGGAAAGCCATATATACAGCCATCTTAAAGGCTGAACACACCTCAGAGGTAGAATTCCCAGGATGTTAGAGATCTAAATTACCATATCTTATGAAACAGCTGAGCAGTGATAGGATTCCTGCTTATGCTTGGGATGTTACTTGGTAAGGTAATTATGGCAGGTTAGGGGTAAAGGGGAATAGTTGGCACAAGCAATTATCTGAAAGGTACTGTCCTAGGCCAACTTGTACCCAGATAATAGAGACCCAGCAACACCTCTTTCTGGAGTGCCCTTATGCCTTTTTCCTTTTGGCTAAACCTATCTCAATCTTGGTAAAAAGATCTAACATATCAGGCTATCATGTATGGACCTGAGGGAAATAAATTGAGCAGTTATCACAGAGACACAATGTATATTGCCTTGGTAGTAATCAGGTATGTTTTGTGGCAATCAAGGTGTATGCTAGTCTTGCAACAAAAACATGTCTCATATCAGGAATTGTTAAGCAATATATGTCTTTCTCTACAGAGCATACAGAAGGCAGATATTAAGAGATACCCTTGGGAGAAATCCCAACATTTATGGTTGAATTGTGCAAAATGGGTGACTTAGGAAAACATATTATTCTGGTGGGTCTAGAATATTAAGTAGAGTACTAAATGTCTCATGTGGGTATAATTTGGATAATGTTTCTTTACTGTTATGCAGAAGTATGCATAGGTTGTCTTTTTTTGCTTTATTCTTTTGTGATATCGAAAGTCTGTATCTCAAACCATTGTACTTTGATTGTATAAGTCCACCTATAATAAAAAATTCCCCTACTCTGTCAGTAGGGGGAACCCTTGACCGTCATTCTCAGGATAGCCACTTTGGAGGACCAAGCAGAGAGGATGGACATTGAGATGACAGGAGAGAAGGCCTCCACCCCTGTTCTTTCTTCTCAAGAGGCCGTAGATGTGGATCTAGCCATGGTAAATTTCTCAGAGGAAGATTCGGAGTTGGGAAGTGACACAACCGTGCCGAGCAATAAGGATATGGGGGAAGCCAGTGGATGTTTTCCGTAAAAAGATAAAGCTATGGGAACTGTAGCTCTGCAGGAACAATGCATTGATAAGCTGTGACTGCTACAACTTGAGAAGGAGAAAATCCTAGCTAAAGCGCAGGAACGAGATAAAGAGCTGCTTGAATTGTTGAAGCACGCAGCTGTCAGATATATAGATCCGGCTGTCAGGAAAACACTGAGTCATCCACCTACTGATGCCCAGTCTGCCACTGTAGTGACTGAACCCCCCCCCCCTTGCAGTTGCGACTTTAGAGACTGAACCAGGCGATGCTCACACTGTGGCTGGCAGTAAAAACAGAGTACAATCCATGTGCCAACAGCCACCTTGCCCGGATACCTTGTCCCATGCCTCTGATACTACTTCCTCTACCAGGCCAGTCTAACAGTGACTTGGAACCGGGAGACAGTCCCGTACCTCTAAACTATGGCCTGAACCTTCCGGTGCCCCTGAAGTTACTTATTCTTTTTCTGACAGACACAGTGCAAAGGAGTGGGGTTCTCAAGCATCTGAGCCCCCTTCAAGGACGCCTCATAACGATGATATAAATTCTGAAAATTGGTCCCCTAGACACGCCTTAGAGGATGCTGGCCAGACTCAGGAACTGTCTGGACACTGGATTCTGGATTTGGAAGATCTACGTACCGCAGGATGATTGTAAATCTTTCCACAGCAGTGGCCACCACCACTGGAACAGGAAAGAGCTCCAACACACCCCGGGGTAATGACTCTACTGTTTAAAATAATTGTACTGTGAATAATGTGGTTTCCCCTAGGAGCGTTGTTATTAATTCTAACACTGTAGAAACTTCCCTTGAGCCCATCCCTAATACACTGCAGGATGATGAGGAGCCTATACTGTATGTTTGGGCCCTAGTGAAGAACTGCTGCATAATCAACAAGAAAGACCATCTGTAGAGCTTATGCTTAAGCTCTCTGACTTGTTTGTTAATAAGGGTGAGCCTGCTCCGAGACGCAACGCAGTCAGGCTGCTCTATAAAAGTGGTCTGGATCCCCGATAGGCTTTATGTGGCTAGGAATTTATTAAAATCATCTATGAAATTTTGTTCCTCCAAGATTTTTGCCCTTATTGGTCTGGGAAATGGAATTATGATGTTAGCTTCAAAAATGTTTCCAGCCTCGACCATTTCTGGGGCCAGTATCAGACTTTAAAGAATAAATTTGTTTGGATTCCGTTTCAAGCCATTCCCTTAACTAAACCCCTTATTAAATATATCACAGTTATGTTTAAAAACAAGGGTGTTAATATAGAAGACAGACTATTTTGGTTAAGGCAGCGATGTGAGATTCTAGGGAAGCCATGGCCTAATCTCGACAGTGAACAAATATGGGATGGGAGCTGGGCAGCCAGGGTTAAACTTTTTTCCACTAACTCAGGCCCAGTCCCCATCTACCAAGTTCCTTTTATTTAGGGAAAGACCAGGAATCTATATTTTATAGTGGTCAGCCTAGGTCCTGTTTTATGTGTGGGTCCAGGGCACACCTCAGTTCAGCCTGCAATACCTCCCAAAGCAGTCACTGTTTAGAATTTGGTCATGTTGCTTCGTCGTGCTTAAACTTATTTAAATGTAACCTTTGTGAGCGGACAGTACACGCTTATGGGTGTTGTCCCTGGGCATCCCACAATAGGGAAGACTGTCCTTCACATGAAGGTTTAATAAATATGGCACAGCACCAACAAGCAAAGCAAATTGCTGACCAAGGCAACAGTAATACAGAGCACCCAGAACCTCTTATGACACTAGACCCTCCTGACCAGGGGTCTGCTGTCCCTCATCCAATAAATCCTGATCCTGTTACTGAGGCAGAAGAAACTGTTACCCCTGCACAGCATGAAGAAACCAGAGCAGTTGAGATAAAAATGCCCCGTCACCATCCCCCAGGAGAGAAGAAGTTGCCCTTTAAAATGGTATCTCAAAAGAAAAGAACTAGGCAAGGGAAAGCAGTGTCTCAAACAAATAGACTCTGGAACTAGACAAGATTCAGCCTCTGTTCCTTTAAAAGTGGGGAACAAGTATGCTCTTCTCGCATCAGAAGGGACAGACAGTGATTCTGATGGAGAGGAAACCAATACCTCGTCAGTTGCATCTACTACTGAGACAGAGGGAAGGATTCCATAGCTAAAAGAATGAGACATCGACGATCCTCTAAGCCCTCGTAACCTTGATTGTACAGATGCATAGGGGGTTCCTTTTTCTCAAACCTTAATGAATGCATTCCCTAACAATAGCTACTCTAAACATAAATAGCATTAAGAGTGACAGGAAGCGATTAGGTGCATTATTCTCTCTTCACAATCTCTGAAGTGACATTACTTGCATTCAGGACACTCGGTTAAAAAATAATTATGAGCTACAGCAAGCATCCAGGGCTTGGACTTTGGCTCCAGCATTTTGGTTCACAGACACCAGTGATGGGGTGGGCATACTTCTGTCTAATCCTCTTCTCAAGGTCTCCAGATTAATACATATTCATCCAGCGGGGTTCCATTTAATTGCAATTTATGCCCCAGAGACAAAGGCCCAGAGGGTAGTCTTATTCAAGGAAGTCCAGCCTTATTTCACACATCTAGACTTCTGAGTTGGTTGGGGGATTTCAGTTGAGCTTTATCTACTTCAGATAGAGAACTCCAGACCTCTAAACTATTTTGTGATTCTTTTGCATTACAACAAGTTCTTAATACAGCAGGCCTGATGGATGCATATAGGATGCTTCATCGAACTGGGGGGTTCACTTACTTCAGGGGTTCCCTAAAAACCCATATAGATTTCATTTTTACATCCCCAGTGCTGGAAACTGTGAACATCTCTATGCATCCAAGTGAATTTTCTGATCATATGGCTATTAAAGTACAGATTTCATGGGATAACCCCTCGTTGCAGGAAAAATAAATGGCAACTTAATCAGGCCGTACTGGAAGATCCCAAAATGAAGAAAATGTGGGCTCAAGATTGGGTGGCTCAACTCTCAGTGGCAGAATTTTATGATACTATCTTACAATGGTGGGAGGATACAAAGAAGGCATGGCAGAGTCTGTTTCAACAGACAGCTCAATATATCGCAAACAAGGACTATATACAGTATTTACAGTTAAGGCACTATGTGCAGCATGTCATCTCCCAAGCCGGGTTGTCTACCCACGACTATGGTTTGGTAATTAGCAATACTAAAAAACAAATGGCTGACATACAATATGATAGGATGAAGTCTCTAAACCAAAAGCTCAAATTTGGGACTCAGGTACGCAAGAATTCTTTAGACCCCTATAAAGAATATAAAAAAATGGGTGGATAATAGGATCATTACTGAGCTTACTTCTCCTGCAGGGCAGACTGTACATACCCCCCAAGAAATCTTAAAAGTAATGGAGAACTATGTTGAAGGGTTGTTCGGTAAGCCCCCCTGGGACTTGGACCCCCAAGGGCTGTTGACTCGTTAGGTTTGCCCCAGGTTACTGCTCAAGTTGCTAAAAAAACTGACTTTGGAGGTATCCTTGGAAGAAGTTAAAGCAGCAATTTCTCAGTTAGCAACACACTCAGCTCCACAGGTCTGGTGGATTTGGGTCAGGGTTCTACAAAATATTTTGCGAAGATTTAGCCCCACTTTTAGTGAACTTGTACAATCATATTCTAAAGTCTTCAACCTATGTTCCTTCCATGCAGGAAGCCATTTTGGTTTTGCTGCATAAGAAAGGACCTAGGGATGTGATTGGCAATTGGCATCCACGTAGTCTGCTTAATACAGATTTAAAAATCTTGAGTAAGATTTTTGCTAGCCAGGTTGACCGACACAGCTCAATATCTTATTAGCCCCCCCTCAGACTTGTGCTTTTCCGGGCAGGAGACAGCAGGACAATCTTATTATTTTGATTTTTTTTTTTTTTAGAGGGGAGACTAATCAACTCCAGGGTACTGTTTTAGGCTTAGACCAAGAAAAAGCATTTGACAGGCTACCACACAGAATTTCTGTTTTCAGCATTAAAGGCCTTCACAGTACCAGATATATTTGTATCGTGGATTAGGCATATGTACAGTGGAGCCTCTATTTCACCAAATGATAACGGGTGGTTTGGCAGAAAAATTAAGGTATGTAGAAGGATAAGACAAGGATGCCCTCTTAGTCTCCTGTTACATGTCTTTGGATTAGATATTTTAATTTGTGTGCTAGTCACTGATAATGACATAGAGGGGATTACTGTTATACCCCCCCCCCCCCCAGTTAAAGTACTGGCTTATGCGGATGATTTGGTTTTAACAGTAGACCCCAATATCTCTGCCACTGCTTTGTCTGATTTACTATCTAAGTACTCAGAATTATCAGGCTCAAAATTAAACAGTGAGAAAAGTAAAATGGTCACCAATGGGTCCACACCATTAACCCCCACAGGATACCTTACTGGGATGCAAGTAACAAATCACCCCATTTCAGATTTAAGACTAGACTTTGGACCAGGTGATATTTCTGCCCTGAATTAGGAAAAAGGAATGATCCGAGCTAATAGGATGGTGAATAGCTGGAAAGGCCAGCAAATCTCCAAGAAAAGGAGAGTAGTTTTAATTAAAATGCCATTAATCCTTGTATTTTTGTATTTAAGTTACATATACCCTCCCTGCAGGGAATCATAATGAGTTTATACAGTGTCCTTTTCCAAGCCTTTTGGGGATCACATCTGAACCCAGTTAAAAGGGAATTTACGTATCATCCCATAAGTAAAAGTTGGACAGATACAGTATGATTACGCCCCGTAGCACTTTATCCGAGTCTATTCCTATCCTACAACTTTAGCCTTGCCATGAAACCAGGGATATTGGCATGAAAATACCTGGTAGAGTCATGGCTTCGGCCCTGTCTCTCTTTGTGGGAAAAAAAGAAGACTAGACTTCTGAATAGGTTTCTAGCCCTACGATATGGGCTTGACAAGTGTCAAAATGGCTATGAAATGGGGCCTTAATCCCCATGCACCTTTTGTCATGGGACAGAAAATCTATTTATAACCTAATTCTACATGCTGTCAGTCGGAGACAGACTTTCCAGGTTGTCCAGTAATATACAAGAGTAAGGTTCTTCACCAGTTAACAAACCCTAGAATCCCCCCTTCTGTGTGGGATTGCACTTGGTTATGCAATTATGGAAGACTAAGCATTAAAGAGAATAATAAACAAATAGCTCACAGACAGATATTGCCCCAGGGACGCCTGTGGACAGACTTTAGAAACTAAACACCACCTATTCTTGACCTGTATGTATATAAAACCTTTTTGGAGATTTGTAGCTGCTTCATGGCAAAAGCCTCTTTTTCTGACTTTGAATTACCAGACATTAGTTTATGGCCCTTTAGTAGGCATCATGCGGACACAATATATGTTACTCTGGTAATCATTAAATATTTTATTTGGCAGGCTCGTTGCATGTGGATTTTATAACAAAGAATGGTTACACATTCAGAACTTCTATATAATATTAAACAGGCGGTGAGTAGAACTATGCAGCTGGACATGGTTTGTTTCTCTCCTGAAAAAGTTAGACATTTATGGCTTCACTGTGCTTCTTGGTGTATTTAAAACTGTAACAATGACTTATGACCTTGATGTATAATTCTGTTTTTTATATGTTGATTTATTTTTGATTTGGTTTGTTTGCTGATATTTATTGCGTTTGATTGTAATGAAATCCAACTTTCAATAAAAATTCCCTGTACTCTTTTTGAGGCGTGCCATGAGATCTTTAACGTCCACCTGAACAACCACCAGAATAGGCAGACGGGACCTCAGTTTAATGTCTCATTTGAAAGGCAGCACCTCAGGAGTGCAGCATCCCCCTCATGATGCACTACAGTGTCAGTATTGGGATTTACCCCAAGTGCCTATTGTGGAGCTAGAACCCACAACCTTTCAATCTTCTGGCCTCAGAGGCAAGTGTGCTCTGACGTTCATTAGGCTAGGCACGATTTTTAGCCTGAGAAAGAAACTGACAGCAGAAGGCTCAAGGCTTGCCAGTTTGCCTAACAGCTCAGGACACCAGGATGGTGATCTGGGGCTGGGTTCAATTACCAGTAAAGTAATATTATTTCATTACAAAAATGCTTTGCAGTGGCTAATACTACCACTATTAATTCTTGTTTTATACAGCCCAATGGCATTCAAGTTTCAAGTGTTAAATTTACTCCTCTTGCATATAAAGAAACCACCCTAAGATGACCTCTGACTACCAGATCAGTATATCCTGGTGGCTGTTTCACAACTAACTACAAGTTATTAACTGTTTGCAACAAAAAATAGTTCACAATTGAATCACTGCAGCAACACCATGCTATGTTTTTCCTGCTAAGCTGGTAATGCCAGTCAGTGTTCACAGAGCAGAAAAGTGCACTGCAAATTGTAAGCACGTAGGGCTGATCCAAAAAACAAGCTGGCATACACCCATGTAGCTGGGCAATGTAGCTACACCTTCAAATTCCACTTCCTCAGACCAGCTATTGGGCAACATTCTCGTACTCTGTAGCCCTCCGTCTGCAGCCATGGAGCTCTTCGCAGGGATGGGGGTAGTCCAAGGGGCCAAGGTGAGCTGGACATCAAGCTTAAAAAGTATCTCACTAACCCTTTCAGCCCTCCACGTTGTTATGTAGGGCTGAGGACCACTTTGGAGTGTGTAAGGGTTTTTACCCACCCCCCACATGACCTATGCGTCATTCCTGAGCCAAAAGCCAGGTTAACCAGGCTTTAGGGATGCAGTGGAGTGCAGCCCCACACCATACCTGCCTCCAGACCCTGTCCAGTGGCATTCATATGCCTGCAGATTGTGATTGGGTTGGGAAGGGGGCACTACCAATGATGCATGGCGTGGTTGTGGATGATGTGGGGCACTAACCATGTAGGGCGAATACTCCGTGACTGTCGGAGGCTCTGTGGATCGGACCCTGAACCGAGTAAATATCTGTAGGACTTCTGCTGCTCCAAACAGTTCACAGACAAATTACCACAGTCAAACACTGTACCTTACAGTGCAGTGGTTTAAGGCTCTGAGCTGCAAACATAGAGACCTGGGTTTGAATCCCACAGCCCCCACCTGCATATTGTGTGACCCTGAGCAAGTCACTTAAGTTCCTTGTGCTCCCAGGTCGCACCTGTAAGCAAGCTTTCAGCTCAGTGTGTCTCTCTTAGTTAAAAAAAAAAAAAAAAAAGGTGCAGAGCATGTGCTCATTAAAAAAAGAGCCGATTTGTTTTTATTACGAAGCGGAGATGGGATGTCTACTTGTAAAATATCATAACCTTACTTTTTAACACTTGAACTAAGAATAAAATAACAGTTCTTTATTAGCAGAACAGCAGTATTACTGCTAATGGCACAGCTTCACGCTCTGATTCTGGAGCATCAGAGAGCAGGCAGAGGGGGACGTTCAAGCAACTCAGAGGATGCTCTGCTCCTCCAGTAAGGTTCAGTCACTGCTACTGCAGCACTACAACCAACTGAGTGACCACAGGTGGTGGTATAAATGGGGCAGCCTGTGGAACAGGGTAAGATGACTGGCATATGCATGTGCACCCTGGAGCCCTCCTCATGCAGTATGCCTGATCTTGGGTTTCCTAGACAGGCACTTTCCAGAGCTCTGTGTTGGTTGCCTGTTTAATCATACCTGTTCATAGAGTTTCTTTGGAGTATGTATCTTATATATTTTGAATCGTCTTCCTGTTATATCTTGAACTGTCTGTATATCATTTACTTACATCTTGAATTGTCTGTATAACGTATATGCTTTACCTGAAACTCTGTACATCCTTACCCAGATTGTAATTGTCTCCATATTTCCTTGTAACTTCCTGGTCGCACCTGAAAATAGGCATCTGTTTTTGTCTAGTGTGCTTACCTGGTTAACAAAAGCTAAAAAAATAAATAAATGATGAGTAAGTTGTGGCACATATGGACCTCCAGGTCAGCAGTGTTTGGGCTGCAAAGACACCTGTAGAGGCAGATGGGGGCTTGGGCTGACAGGGTGCATAAGGAATAAACAAAACAAAAAAGTACTAATACCCCTTCAAGTATCCTGCTGAGCAGTTTATGAGGTACAAGAGCTTTTCATGTTTTCCAGGCCCCTATACTTTGGATTCTGTCTTAAGTGGTAGTTTCCTGTCTGTTTAGAGTGACAGAGCTGTGCTCTTTTGTGATTCCCACCCTCCGTCGTAAATCAAACAGTGATAGGAGAAGGGGGTAGTCATGATATAACCTAAAAGAAATGATCATAGTAATGGAAATATCATGATATAATGGCATCTGGTTTGGCTTTTATTAGATGGAACCCTCAGCAACCTAAATTTTGGGGTGGGGCAAGGCAGTGAACTGAGACTAAATGTTTCACAATTTCTTGTGCTATGTCATGCTATATCGTGAATGGAGTTACCTACAATAAAGGGCACTTACTTGCCAGTAACAGTAGATCTTCGAGGGACTCTCCTACAGTGAGCCACACCTATTGAACATAGATGCCACTGGCATCAGCCCTATCTTGAAGCTTTTTGCCTAGCGGGCCACCCACAATGACATGCGTCGTCAGTGCCTGTATAATGTGGGCAGCCCCAAACCACCTCAGTTCATTCTGTCTGTCTGCCAGAGACAAAGAATCAACATTGTGCCATACTGACAAGTGGCAAAGACAAGCACATTGAAGCCCCAAAGGGAAGAACAACAACAACAACCAGCAAAGTAAACCTAGTACAGCCTAAACAGGGCAAAATGATGATGCCCAAAACTCACACCAGACACCACCAAACCAAGGGAAAAGGTGGGACAGTGAGCTGTGGCTCACTAGAGGAGATTCCCTCGAAGATCTGCTATTACTCTTAAGTATTTTTCTTACCTTCTCTGGGATACCTCCCTGCAAGCAGTACCCCAGACAACAGGGGGAAGGTCAGCAGGAAGGCATACAAGCCAATCAACACATAGGGACAACACACAGGGCAATGTCCCATAGGACAAGAAGAAGGCAGCCCCAACACAGCATGGGGACACAGGTAGCAAGACACCCAGAAGCCCCAGCTGATATAAAAAAAAAAAACAACATCATCAGACATGCACCATGCTCAGTGTATAGACAAGAAGATTGGGTATAAACAAGGAAAGTTGACAGGGCCAGGCCCCACAAACGTTGATGGGAAACCCGATGACAAAGAATGCCACCAAGGTGAAGCCAGGAAGCAATTAAACACGAAAATCAATGAGGCAAAGCCACAAGACTGGGTCCAAAAGAACCACAGGCCCCACAATCACAGGAGGCCCAGCCTGAGGCCAGAGACTGAGTGCAAAGGCATGAACACATGCAGAATGGCCAAAAATCACAGCCAACAGGAAAGCCAACAACAGCGCCAGGTGAAATTTATATGTATGAAGCAGAGGTGATGCCGATTAGGCAAAGCCAGGCAATGACCAGCATGAAGAAGGAGGCTGACAAATGGCAACTCCATCCAAAACAGCAAAAATCGTTGATGAGGCAAAGCCAGATGGCACAGCCGTAGGGAGCGATAAACCTCACGGGGCCAGGTAATTAAGCCAGGAACTGACCAAGGCATTACAAAGGAATGGCCAGACCAGCTACAGAAAGCCAAGATGAAGGCAAAGCAGATGACGGCAATATGTCAACAGCCCTGCACAAAGCAGAGGACTGGGCACGCAGTGGACAATCTAATGAAGCAAAGCCCAGTGACGGCCAGTCAAAAACAGAGATGCATAAATGGCAACACTGACCCAGTCAGCACACACATTGATGGAACAAGTCCAGGAGATGAAAGTGAAAGGAGCCACCAGCCTTGTGGAAACAGGGGCCAAGGAACAAGGCTAGGAACTGACCTAGGCATCCCAGAGGATGGCCGGACCAGTCACAAAGCCATGTTAAAGGCAAAGCCGACAACAGAAAAATGTGAAAACAGCCATGCACAAAGGAAAGGACTGCGCTTAACTAGGTACAAAGATGAGGTTAAGTCAGGCGATGACCAGCAGAAAGGAAGAGCACTGAAAAATGGCAACTATTGATGAGGCAAGGATAAGGGTTGACGGGGCTGAAGGAAGCCACAGGCACCACAGGACCAGGGGGCATGGCAGAAAGCCAGGGACTGAATGAGGCACCCTAAAGGATTGCTGGACCATGCATAAGACTAAGTCAAAGGCAGAGCCAATGATGGATGTAAACTTATCAATGCACGAGGCAGGGAACTGAACACAGAGTGGGAACATGGATGAGGTAGAGCAAGGCGGCGACCAGTACAAAGGGGAAATGCAGCAAAAACAGCTACCCCAGCTGAAACAGCAAAGCTGGGGCCAAGGCAAAGCCAGGTGAAGGAGCTGAAGGAAGCCATGAGCCCTGCAGTAATGGGGGGCTCGACTATCAAGCCAGAAACTGACCTTGGTGTCCGAAGACGATCAAAATGGCTGTAATGGCCACAAATATGACCAGAACACAGCAATTCAGCAACCAGCAGAGATCCATTCTGGAAAGGGTGGGACAATAATCCGGTAGCTGGAACCCAGACAACAGCGGGAGACTGGCAGGGACCCATGAAAGGGGAGACTAGCAACAGCCAGCATCCAGTGATGATAAAGCAGCATCAACAGCAGAGGAAAGAGGCCCATGCAGGAAGCAGAAAAACAGGCTCACATTGCCGAAAACAGGAGATAAAGGCCGGAGAAGCACACAGTAATAAAGTACAAGGACAGAGTTCTTCACTCCAACATGGAAGTCAACAGGAGAAAAGCAAAGAACTAAGGAGGTTTGGGGCTGCTCGCATTATATAGGCACCGATGATGCAGGTCATAGTTGGCAATCAGCAAGGCAAAACTTTCCAGATAGATCTGACACTAATGGCATCTATGTTCCATAGGTATGGCTCACTAGAGAGGGATATCCCCGAAGATCTTCAGATTTTCAAAAATATCTTCTCCATATAGCCACACTCTTTGGTTTAGACCGCTTGTCAGGAGTCTCAACAATTTTGCTGGCATCAAAGTATGCACGTTGCTGCATGCCAGGGTCAATAATCATTGTCAACGCTCTAATCATATCAGTTCTGTTAGCAAGGAGAGTAGAAAACACTGTGTATAAAGAAATGAAAAAGGATACAGAAGGGGGAAAAAACAACTAAATAAATTGGCTAATAAAAATTAAAGAAGGGTGAGGAAAGAGCTTTAATCCACCAAAGATATTGGCAGTCTCGGACTCAGAAGACTTACCTGGGTAGAGTATAAAGTAATGAGAAAGTGGGGATATTTTTTGCTTTTACCAAAACGGACTGTATGAACCTGCAGACTTGGGGGATGTGACAGAGCTGAATAAAACCTTATCCTATTTGTTATGCAGAGAGGTAAAAGCAAGCATCTATTCTGTCACTTGTCTGTCTCTTGCCTGTCTGATTGTGCTATCAAATGTTCCTAGTGAATCCTCAGAATTGGCCACTCTGATGGTCCCACAACTTTGTTACCTCCCTTCCTGCTCTTACTATTTCTATTCTTTCTCTCCTTTACTTCTCTGTGGTTAAAAGGTATATGTGAATCTTTGTGTGAAAATGTGTATGGGAAACTGAGATCTCTTGGTTTGCAGATATATATAGCTATATTGTTGAAACGATTGCAGAAAGCTGTTTGGAACACAGGGGGTTAACCTTGAGATGCAGTTTGACCTTCACAAGCTCCTCTGCAGAGCTATCAGCAGGAAATCAGCCCTGGGACAGAATGTCTTAATTTGTGGCACCTGTTAAGAAGACTAGCATACTCTCTTGGTTGGTCAAAGGAAGGTCAATGGAAAAAATCTTGTTGCTATCATCCTCACAGGGCAGGATCATGTATCCCAGCCTACTGGGAAGACTGACTGGCTTGGTCACTGATAATGCTAGAATCATGCAGTACCAAGGTTGTCTGGCCCAGGCTGGGGCAATGAGAACCACTGTTGCTGGCTGGGCTCTTGAGTTTGTTCAATACTCTTAACAGCAGAGAGAAGGGATGAAATGCATACAGAAATCTCCCTGCCCAATCCAACAGCAGTGCATCCAGAGGGATTGTGTCCCTGATGGGGTGTCTGCAGCAATATTGTGGTAGCTGGTGATAGCTTGGCGTTGTGAACAGGTCCACATCTGGAGTGCCCCATCACCTGAAGATGGTCTCCAGGACCTGTTTATTTAGGGACCACTCGTGGTGGTTCTGGTTTATCCTGCTATGGGCATCCACCAAGACACTGTCCTTTCCTGGGAGGTGGACAGCTGAGAGGGAGATATCCAGGGAGTATGCCAAGGACCAAATTTTCATTGCTATTGTGCAGAGATAAGTTTTTTCCCCCTTGTTTGTTTATGTAATACATGGTGGTTGTATTGTCTGTTCTGATTTCAACCACCTTTCCCTCTACTTGATTGGCGAATGACTGGACATCCAGAAGAACTGCCCCGAGTTCTAAATGTTTGATATGCAGGACGGACTCCTGCTCTGTCTATGTGCCATGTGCTGCGTGATCCCTCAGATGTGCTCCACATCCTAGGAGGGATGCATCTGTAGTGAGTATACGTGAAGGGGCCTGCTGCAGGAATGGCACCCCTTCCCTGAGATTGCCCTTCTCCTGTCACCACTGTAGGGCTTGGAGAAATGTCACTGTGATGGGTACTAGCTTTGACAGAGAGTCCCTTTTTTGGAGCCAGTGAGCTCTCAGATGGAACTGAACATCTCTCATCTGGAACCTGGGCCTTGACACAGTTGCTGTGGATGCTGCCATATGGCCTAGCGGTTGCAGGAAGTGTCTTGATGACCTTGGAACCTGAAGTTTGAAAGAACTGACTACCTGAATAAGGCTGTCCACTCTGTCCAGAGGGAGGAAGGCCTTTCCCTTTCTTGTATCCAGTTCTGCCCCTATGAATCTGAGCAGTTGAACTGGTTCCAGAACAGACTTTTTCTGGTTTACCAAGAATCCCAGGGAGTGCAGGGTATCCTTGCTGATATGACTGGCCTACTATCAGCCAGTCATCTATGTAGGGGAACATTGACACCCCTTGTCGCCTTAGCTGTGCCACTACCACAGCTAGACATTTTGTGAACACCCTTGGAACAGATGTCAGTCCAAAGGGCATTGCCCTGAATTGGTAATGGCCTGACGGCAATCTGAACCCGAGATACTTCCTGTGTGACCCCCTTATTGGGATATGGAAGTAGGCATCCTTTAGAACCAGGGATGCTAGCCAGTCTCCCTGCCTTAAGGCTGGTAGTATAGTGGCCATAGTAACCATCTTGAATTTTGGTTTTGACAGATGCTTGTTTTTAAGTGTCTGAGGTCCAAAATGGGTTGCCACTCCCCTGTTTTCTTTACTGTGAGGAAGTACCTTGAGTGCAGGCCCTTTCCCATCTGGTCTGAGGGAACTGGCTCTATTGCCTTTTGCAACAGAAGACTTGAAACTTCCTCTTCCAGTAGGGCTGTTTCTAATGGGGAAGAGGGCTTGAAGGCCCTTGACCTCAGCTTTGACATTAGCTTGAAGCTCAGGACAAGCACCTGGCCCACCACCTCTAGGGCCTACTTGTCTATGGTGATATTTTTCCATTCCTGGAGGTAGTGGGCCGGCCTGCCCCCTTCTGGAATTGGGGGGGCGACCCGAACAGTCACCTCAGGGTGTTTATTTGGCCTGTGCTGCTGGCTGGACACTAGAGCTAGTACTGCCACTGCTCCTTCTGCCTCTGCCTCTGCAGTATCCCCTTTACTGATACTGGGGAAAAGCTTGAGACTGGAAAAAAGACCTGTAGGCAGTTCTGCCCCTGCCACCCCTAGTTTGATGTTTCTGGTGGGCAGAAGCCCTCTCTTTTGCTGCTGCATTCTTATAGGCGGCCTTGTACACAACCATTTTTTTTTCATATATGCCTCTGTTTGTTCCCCAAACAGAGACACAGGGTCACAAGGAAAATCTATGGCTTTAGTTTGAGTGTCTTGTCTCAGATTGGTAGTTCTAAGCCAGGCAAACCTCCTAAGTGACATGGCAGATGCCATCTGCCTGGATGCAGTGTCGTTGGGAGTCCACTGCCATCCTAAACTGTATCTTAGCAGCCTCAATTCCTCTTTTTGCAGCTTCCTCCAGGTCAGCAGTCATGGAGGAAGGAGCTGCCTTAGCAATCTGTAACACAGTAGACCAAAGGCTCTTTTGGTATCTGGCTATATAGGAGGCCTGTCTAATTGCCATGGAGGACCCTAGATAAACTTTCTTTGCTATAGAGTCTACCCTCCTAGAGTCTTTGTCTGGCGGGTGAGAGGCCAGGGGGATGCCAGCCTTGTCACAAACTGTAGCCTGCACTACACCTTCATGACTGGGGTGCCCAAAAGGAATTCAGCACCAGTCCTAGCAAACCAATACTTTTTGTCTGCCTTCTTATCTGTAGGAGGCACGGAAGTGGGTGTCTGCAACACTTTCATAGTCTGCTTTCTCAGGGACTTATGAAGTGGTAACAGCAATCTTTTTGATGGTGGTGCATCCATCATCTCTTTGTAGTCCTCTTCCTCCTCATTTTGTACAGATTCTTGAGATGGGAGGTAGAGGATTTGAGCAACCTGCTTCATAAAAGAGAGACAAGATGTAAAATCCTCTGTTCCCTTGTCAGGGGAATCTGGTCTGTGAGGATCAGGGGAAATGTCTGGATCAATGGGCTCCCCAAAATCCTCATCATCTCCATCCTCATCCTCTTCATATTCTTCTTCAAAATGCTTCCTACCATGGTCTGTTAAATCAGGGGGCTGTACTTGAACTGGGAGTTTGACCCATGATCGGTAACTATTGCTTGCCAATTGGAACCGAGGACTGTAAAAATGGAATTATTTTGATCGCGTTAGCGATCTCCTCAACAGAAGGAACCACGTTTTTTCTCGGTTGCAGTTCCTGATGCTTTTCCTTCTTTTTTCTTTTTGCCTCAATGCCCAGTTCAGCAGCCTTTTCAGTGGTTTGTTTCTTTATGGAGGAATCATCGCCCCTTTCAGAGGGCAGTTCCTCCAGTTCAGGTTGATGAGGAACTGACTACTCAATGGCTGGGTCAGCAGCCTTTTCAACCATCCTTTCCTTCAGTCTCTTTAAACGTCTCTCAACAGTAGACTGAGGAAAATTACTGCAGATCTCACACTCTGTCGGTAGGTGGCCAAAACCAAGACAGAATAAACAAATTAAGTGTGGATCAGCTTTGGCAAAAAGTTCCCTGCACTCAGTACAGTGCTGGAAACCTGTGGGTCCTGTTCTCTTTTTGGTTTTCTGTGACATAAAGGAAAAAGGTCTCTGGAAAACTAGAATGCTCCATGGGCAATGCACTCTTCAGATTAGAGTCCTGCTGCCTCCCAAATGTGAGTAAGAAATCCAGATAAGGTCTCCCAAAATGAGAATGAACTGGGGGCACAACAAATAATGGTGGACAGCACACATTTTCTTCTGTTAATGTGTTTTATTCATTTTTCATAAGACCCATATTCGACGTTTCACCTACAAACAAGTAGGCTTCAGCAGGAAGTGCCCTTTGAATCTTCTGATGGTGCCTTTATAATATCCTACTATATTTGTTTGAATGAATTATACATGATATGCCTGCTCAGGGGAAGACCTCCCCTCTTAATATTAAGTTCTTTGAAGAGTTTTCTCCATTAAAGGAGTAAGCTGCTAAGCATCAAAAAACTCCCGTGGTCTTTTTTTAAAAGCGTACTTCTTTTCAGGCTGAAAGTGCCCTTTTTCTATAATGAGTTTCTGAATGCCATGCTGCTTGCCTGTTTCCTCTGTGACATAACCCAGACAACAATAGTGATTAAACTCCAAAGTCTATGCTACCTTTTTTTTTTTTTGGTTACACTAATCAAACAACAAACTAGAAGTTACCCCAGTTGAAATTTAAATCAAAACAACCGACTATACCAGAGTCGGTACAAGCTAAATTAATAAAATAGTACAAAACTGAAAGGGAGAATGTCGGTTTCCCCTCTGTTAGCGAACCAAAGAGAAAAATGACTACTTACCCTTTTAAAACTAAAATCTAAACAATTTCTACCTGAAAACCAAGGACAGTGAAAAGAATACCAAAATAACTGATACTACTAGGTAAATAACCAAGAAAAACAAAGTTTCTTCAAGCGAAGAAGGAGAGCTCTCCGGAGATGTCTTACTGAGGCAAGTGGAGTAAAGAATCTGATGGTTTAGAACTGTTTATCAGGGACAGTGGTCTGAAAACCGACCTCGAGCCTAGCATTTCATCATTTCCATAGGTTCTATTAACCATTTCGGCTCCGGGGCAGTCCTACGGTGAGACCATACTGCATAAGTCAGTATACAGTAAGATTTCCTGGGGGTTGAAACATACATTATCACGCCAAAATATTACACTGGACAGAGTGATTTAGCTATTTAACATTATAAGTGCTAGTAGTATTAGGCAGAAACTGGACATGGGCACTAACAGATAGGCAAGGTGGGTGACATACATTTAGGCAACGGATCCATAATCTGTTCCATAATACTGGACCAAGTATTTAAAGAGGGGTTGCAGGGAGTATCCCTGATAAATGGCCTACTGGACATAGCCTGATTACCATGCAATACTGTACTAGAGAAATGATGTTCTATCACTCCATATATATATATATATATATATATATATATATATATATATATATATACATACACACACACATATATACATACATACATATATACATACATACATATATATATACACACACACACACACACACACGCTTGCTTTCCGCACACCAGGAGGGAACTCAGCCCGAATCGCTCACCCACCAGCCTGACTGCCACCAACCAACCCCAAGACCCCCCATGGCTTGCCCCCCCCCATGGCGGGGCCAGGAAGGGAGCTTCCCCACCTCCCTGGAGCACAATCCAGATCCAGGGAAGCGGCAGCGGTGGACCAGCAGGACAGGGGCGAGGCTTCTGAAACCCCCAGCCATCATCTTCTGTTTTTCTTGACCCCCCCTCCCAAAGCATGATAATGCGCACGCCACGATCGCTGGCTACTTCCCCTCCCAGCCTGCACCCCTCACCAGAGGGCAACCTACAGGCAGGACAACAATCCCTCCCTCCCAAGAGAGGACAGCAGTCCTCCAGGAGCTCAAACCTCTCTCTCCTCTGTTGACCCCTGACATCCCAGGCTTGTTCCTGAACTCAGGTCACCGGCATGGCGTGAGGTTTGGTGTCCAGTGCCTCAACCTCCAGCGCTACCGGGCTGGCCCAATCACTATGATATTTTAACGATCTTGTTATTCTGTACACTGACAAACTGCTGACACTGTTTGTAATATTTGATGTGCCTTAAGAAAAAAATCAATAAACATTAAATATAACAAAAAGGAGAGATACCAACAAGAACATTTTCATGGAGAGGGTGGTGAAAGAGTGGAGTAGGCTGATGGAAAAGGTGGTCTGCAGGGGTATTCAAATGAGAGTGGGAGAGATTCAAAGGCTTGGTAATGACCACTCCAAAGGAGAGGGAGGATGAGGGGAGTGAGGAGCTTCTAGGGCTTTCTCATTCAGCATCAGATAGGTATGAATGGGCAGATATGATGGACTAATGGGCCTTTTTTCGCTGATAGACGATTTTACCTCGCAAGGAAAAGGACAAAAAGGATATACCCCTCTAGCAATCCATTAGGTTCTTTCTCCAAATGCATAGACAAAAAAATGAGAAGAAAAGAGTGAAGACAAAATCCAGCCTTATCCTTTTCTCATATACTGTATACACTCAAAGGCTAGGTTTAACAGAGATCAAGCTTGCCAGGATAGGAAAGCCCCTATATGTACACCAGTCTGAGGCCTGTACCAGCAAAAAGAATGAAGCTGAAAAGCCATGAGCGCACAGTCCACTGAGTGTTTGGACAAGACGGGGGACTGCAGTCCTGGCTCCAGAATACCCTGACACAAAACAGGAGGGTGCTGGGTGAGTGAGTGTGGCTCTATGGAGAAGATATTCTTGAAGCTAGGAAAGTTATTTACTGTAACTCTCCATCTTCCAAGAACCAGTCTTCTCCATAGATCCCCATTCTTTGGTATAGTAACAAGCTTCCCCTTAAAAGGGGGGGAGGGGTCATCTTTAGTGTGAAAGGACCAGGATCCTCAGTGCTTGGCAGAAAAAAACGAGGATAAGGGGTGCCAAGGTTGCCTTCACCCAAAGGACTCATGTAAGAGTGCTGCCTAAATGGCTATTTAAGGGATCAGCTATGAGTGACCATTAACCCTCAGTCCACTGCTAAGAACCTTGAGCCATAATGTAAGTACAGTATAACAAAAAAGTTAAATACCCTAAGCTAGGTTTTCAACAGTTGCATGTGCTACAAGGAAAACCCTTGCAAGTGCTGAACAATAGTTAGTACGCAGAATTGCCCATTGACTCTTTAGAGACTTAGAAAAAAAAAACATTCAGCTGCACTGTCCATGGGCAGACTGCAGACTACAGTAAGCATTCAATTATTCTTGTAAAGAAAAAAAAAACACATATGAAGATCTCTCTCACAAAGTCTGACAGGAATTCTTCTAACAGGTAATACATTTTAACTTAAAATGCAGAATACTGTAATTAATGGGGAAGTGCAGACTCCTTCAGGAAGGTTGGGCAGGTTTTTTAATGTGAAATATTACATGTGTTCAAATTTAAAATGGTTAGGTAAAGTAATTTCCTCAATAGCAGTGTAAATTATAATCGTGGCAATCCCTAGAATGCACGTTTGGCAAGTGTAGTGCAACCCCCTGTTGTATTCAAAAAAAATATTAGCAAGCTAAGGGTTTGTGAGAGCAAAGATGTCCTTTATTAGAGCAGTCACAGGAGGAACACATGGTTTGGAAACATGTACAATAAAACTCCAAGAAATGTTATCGCAGCTATACAACAAAATCTAGGAGAATGAGTTAGAAAAGCCAGCACACTTGGATAAACTAAAGAGCTGCTTTTCATTAATAAAATAACACTGAGTAAGTCTGTAAAGTGTTACTGAAAAGAGTTCAAAGAATTTATGTGTAAATGTACCCTTTTGTTGTGAGTTGCTATTCAAGTCACGTCCTGGCACATGTGACATTAAAGAGAAGTCTTGTGGAAGCTTACCTTTCATTTAATGCAGTTCAGGCTGTTTCAAATTAACCTCTTGGCATTTGTTTTAAATGATAGAGCATGACAGAAACTACTTTTTTAGAGGGAAATCTTTGGGATGCGAGTGGATTTCAGGAGTTCACCTTGCTACGCCATGACTGTGTCAGTATGAAACAGGGCTATGCTACAGAATGCACAAAATGGTGCTGGCAGTGCAAGAACAGGTGCTCCTCAGGAGTGGCTAAGCCCTGACATTAACAAAATGCATAAGTGGTGCACTCCAAAGTGAAGCTGCTCCTAAAGACAAATCCAATGCACAAATGGCTCTAAGCAAAAAGCTTTTTTTTAAATCGAAAACAGATCCCAACCTGTAGTACATGTGCAAATACACAGCATGAAGGGCAACAAGACAAAGAAAGTGCTAAACAGCCAAAATACCCCTACAAAAGGCAATTAAACTCTGGCAGGAGCCACTACTACCAGTATTGCCCAGCTAAGCCTGAATTCAAAGGCTGAATGGGATATAGTGAATGGAATAAATAATTGCAAAATTATGTCTTCACAGGGAAAAGGTTTTGGAAATATGGAATAAGTGGGAGGCGTAATTGACAAAATTAGACACCTCAAAGGGTATGCCAGAGTAATCAAGGACCACACACCCCTATAGTAATTCAAGCACTAAATATAAAAATATATAAATAGAACAATTAAGGAAAGTCTCGGGATCAGAATACTGCTGGAGTGTCTGTGTTATATTTAGTTTTATGGTTACTGCATCTCTTATGGTTACAGGGTACACTCCCAAGTTCTTTGGGCGACATAAGCTTTGCTCTTCAGTTCTCTCAGCCAAAGAACTTAATAATGCATCCTTATAACCTTATGAGACACAGTAACATTACATATAAACATGCAGTATAAATCATATAAAAGACATTTGTTTAAAAAAATGGAATTTGAATTAATATTAAAGTTAGTGTCAGTGGCTCAGTAGGTAGCACACTCACCTCTGAGGCCGGGAGATCAGAGGGCTGTGGGTTCAGTTCCCACATCTGGCAATTGGGTTAATATCCCAATACTGACACTGTAGTGCAGCATGAGGGGGGTGCTACACTTCTGAGGTGCCGTCTTTCGGATGAGATGTTAAACTGAGGTCCCATCTGCCTGGATTGGTGGTAGTTCAGGTCGATGCTAAAGATCCCATGGCACTTATCGAAAAAGAATAGGGGAATTTCCCCGGTGTCCTGGCCACATTTCTCCCATTCACTAAAAATACCACCAGCAGCTTAATCTGGTTCAATTTCAGTTGCTTACCATCTGTATTCCCCCTCCCCCAGGTCGCCCCTGAAAAAGGGACTTCTAGGCCCAGTGGGCTTACCGGGTCAACAAAATTCAATAAATAAATGAAAATAAAGAGCTAGTGGAACCAAAACAGACAGGAAAATGATGCAAATTTTAATAAGTAGTCAGTTTAAACTTCTAATTTCTGAAGCGTTTTTCTTTTTCCTTTTGCTCATTAGAAAATGTTTTCATATGATAATGCTGTGTTGGATATGAGGAATAGCTTTCAGCCTGGTACCTGACATATCTATCTCTAGATCTCCCCCCCCCCCCGCCACTACATCATCAGCATTGTGATCTCACTGACAGTGACGTGGCAGCTACTGAGCGGCTGTTCCTAAGCAGCAGTGAGAGCAATGTCACAGTCACTAAGGTCACAATGCTGAATATGTAATGGGGGAATACACCTAGATATGTCAGCTGCCAGGCAGAGTGCTGTTCTACACATCATGCCTACTAACATCAGGTAAACAATCTTCTAATTAACCAAAGGGAAAAGAAAAAGTGCATCAGCTATAAAGGTAATGGTTAACTGCTTAAAAAACTAATATCAGTTATAGGCAGTACTCTAGCTCTTTAAAATATTTTTATTTGCAGAACATTACAGAATCCCCACTGTGGGAAATGAACTGTGCCAACTAAATTTTAAACTTCAGAATTTTAGAAATGTGTGCATGAGACAACCTCTTATGGTTATAAGAGTACCTGTAATGTTTAGAAATAATCTGATTGTTTTAAGAATTATGTCACGATTTATAATCTACAGTACATTATGGGTATAATCCTTTCCATATAGAGGGTCAGAGCTGAAGCACAACTTATTTTTTGTGCAGCAAAAGTCTCATAAATCTCATTTAGGGACTTCAGTAAGGGGTTAATGCAAGCCCTGCATGTTCACAAAGCATACTTTTGATCCCTAGTTATGAGGCGGGGGGTGGGGTGAGGAGATGAACTCAGAGTCCCGTACTACGTTACTATGTTGGGAGGGGTTGTTTGCTGGTAGTGGGGATGGGATCTCATTAGCAGACCGGATTATTTATGAGAGTGAGGTTCTATAGTCCGTGAGATGCAGGAGAGAGGATTTTCTCAACACACTGAAGGGGTACACAGTGAGTGGGAAGTGAGCTGAGATAAGCAGGTTACTCACCTGTTACAGTAGTTCTAGGAGTGATATATGGTGTTCATCCACACTTCTGGCAGTGTCCTTTCCCTTTAAGAGCTTGCCAGAAAGTCTTCAAGCTGGCTTCTCCCACTCACCCGAGTGGTAACTCCCTCGGCCCCACCCCACAATGCCAGATCTTGCCCACTGTAAGCAGCTGTGTGCACCAAAGTCAGGGGAGGCCGGGTGGGTCCGTGTGGATGAACATCATATACCACTCCTAGAAAGATCAGTTATGCAAAGATTTTTGTCATAACAGTAGATCTTCTAGGAATGTCTCTTGCAGCGAGTCATTACTTCTGGGAGTTCCCGATAGGTGGCGCTCTTGCATAACAGTCTCTTCTAGCAGTATCCATATCAGGGACCACGTGACCTCACTTCCTGGGATGTGCCTATAAAAGTGGGTGGTCCCCGGTAGTCTCCGTTCCTCGATGGTTTCAGCTCGTGAAAGCGAGGGACCGAGGGGAACCATTGTACCAAAGCCTCCTGACCCTACATCATTTTCCCTGTTACAGAATGGCATGGGTCCGGAGGGAGGGAAGCTACTTAATGCAATTGACATTCCTAGAAGATCTACTGTTAACGACAAAAGTCTTTGCGTAACTGATCTATCTTCCACGGAAAGGTCTCTTGCATCAAGTCATTACTTCTGGGAGATTCCCAAGTAGTTATGTGGCAGTGGGTGGCCAGATATGGCACTCTGCCTTACATAAAGTGTGGTCTTAGGACCGATGGGAACTGAGAGTAGTATATCAGCATATGCTGCAAAGAGAATTTTGTATTTTATCTGTAAGTACTCCATTACAGTATTTATTATAGAGTTATGTCTGAAAGACGAGCCCGACTGGCTATTACTAGGCATCATCAGATGAGTTAAGCAGATGTAAACCCGATCAGGGTATGGCATATCAGATACTGTAATACATCAGAAGAAATTCAGCCATATAATGGAGTAATTGGTAGGTTTCAGTGGCATGCACTGGAAAAGACGGTATATGTCAAAGCCTATTGGGTTTTGAGTTTTGAACAGTAACCCAAATAATACAATGTTATTATTTTGTACTGCTACAATGTAGCAGGCTACTATAGTGTTTTGCCATGTCTGGCAAGGCATTAGGAAAATGTATCCATTTTTGGAATAAATAGGCTACATAAGTAGCAAATAAAGATGTTATGAAATGAAACAATGTATCTATTTCATAATAAAATCCAGTGGTTCTTAGAGTCAGTAATATTGTTGCAGTCAGTATTGTACCCGTTTTAGGGTAAAGACATGGAATGCAACAGAATGATGTCAGTTCCATCGTGTCTTAGTAGTCTCATTTGCAAGGGGGTCCCAAGTATGTCAGGGCCTGCTGCCTTTTTAGGTGTAAACCTGAAATGCTAGTATAGTGGGCCCTTTATTTATGCTGTCTGGTGAACAGAAGCTTAATTAATGATCTGGATAATTGCAATTGTGAGCCATCAGATCTCATCTTTTAGATTCCAAACAGGTTAATCTGGGAGAACCATAAGGTGTTTTTTTGTCCAAGTAGCGCTGATAAAAATTTGAGAAGTCTTGTAGAGTTTATAAAGTTTATAATATATATATGTACTCACCATTGTTTCTGTGGCCTTTATCTATGGCTAGGTGAAGACTGCATGTAGCAGTAAAAGGTTGGTAAGAATATTATGATCTATATTATATTATTATTAGGATATATCGATCGTTTCTCAGCATGTGAGTAGTAGTTAGCTCTGTTCGCGGGAGGGACATGAGGGTCCGCGCACAACAGGCCGAAGGGCATCCTGATGAAATGGCCGTAATGGCCTGTAACACTGATACCTCAAAAGTGGCTACATGTATAAAGCCTCATGGGAAAGGCCTTTGTATAATTTTGAATCGAAGCCCCCAGAGAAAAGTCTCTGAGGCCTAGAAGAGGAGGCTGGGGCGTAGTCTGAAGTTTTTAATGAGAGGGAGAGGCATCCGGCCATCCTAAAGGGCGGTCACTGGTCAGTTTACATGTGTTCCTTGTCATTCGTTCTTTGCCTCTGAGGTTTCCTTTTTTGGTTATAGTAATTTCCAGTTTTGTATCAATAATTATACTGAGGGTGTGGTTTGTGGTACATATATTGTACTATTTTTAGTTGTCTGCCTGAGGCTTGTAGGTTATCCAGTACTGTTTGTGCCCCTGGGCCAAAGAGATGGTCACCAGAAAAAAGTGGCATAGCCACTTCTTGATGAATATCAGGTGCTAGCCCTGAGAGTCGGAGCCATGCCCAACGGCATATAAGAATACCAACTGCAAAGGCTCTAGACGAAGTGTCGGCAATGTCATACCCTAATCTTAATAAATGTAGAGAGGGGGAAGTATAGTAGTAGGCTCTGTTCCTGGGAGGGACACGAGGGTCCAGCACACAACAGGCCGGAAGGCATCCTGATGAAGCGACCGTAATGGCCTCTTACAGTGATATCTCTATTAAATATGTATGTATGAACATGATAAACATGTTACCTTCCGCCCTGAGGCCTGCCTCTATAATATTGGTGAGGTTATCCGCAAGGCATAGGCAATAATATGATGCCTTCTTAGTCAGTTCTGGGTCCTGAGTAGCGGACGCCAAAGAATCAGATATGTTGACTGTAGTAAAATATGAAGCTGATGTCAATGAAATAAGCCTCTTTGAATAGTAGGGGCATGCCATATATTTTATTGATAAATAGTCTCACAGTTGTATACATTGGCGGCGACTAGTGGGTTTTTTGCTCCGTAAATGAATGTGAAAAAGTCCTGTACCCTTGTTGTTAGAGGAGGCAGCCAAGAGACATATGTCGAAGGGGTACACCCTGTTGATGAGAATATGTAATCATGTTAATGTTCAGTTGACGGAAAATGTCTCCCATTAATAATTATATATATATATATATATATACACACACACACACACACACACACACACATAAAACATTTTATATAGTAAGGCATGGTCTGTGGACGGTGGAATGTTGGCCACTGATGATGGGATCATCCCCGTCAATGGTGTAGAAGGAATACCATGCCCCATAGATGGTGGAATGAAAGCAGTCTATGATGATTAGTAGAAATCATGCTCCGTCGACAGTGGGTCATCAGCCGACGACGATGAAAGAAGGGGAGCATATCTCGTTGACGGTGGAATGTGTCTCATCGACAACAGATTAAGATAATGTGCCTCGTTGATGGGGGTGTTACACCCATCAATGAGAGAGGCTTATTCTTCTACAGGCCACCGCTGATGATAGTCTTGGAGGAGGCCTCCGTCGACGGGGGATGAACCTCCCATTGATGAGAAGTATGTAGGAGGCCTCCATCGATGGGGAATGAACCTCCTGGCCGATTTAGAAGTATGTAGGAGGCCCAACAGGCAATGAACCTCCCATTGACGAGAAGTATGTAGGAGGCCTCCGTCAACGGGGATTATGCATCCGGGGCATGAATGGTCCTTCGATGACAATCATATAGGAGGCCTCCGTCAATGATGGATGAATATTACGTCAATGAGAAATCATGAAGGAGGCCTCCCGTCGATGGTGGATGAATTTTCCGTCAACGGGAATCATGCAGGAGGTCTCCGTCGATGGGGAACGGACCTCCTGTCGACAAGAAGTATGTAGGAGGCCTCCGTCGACGGGGAATGAACCTCCCGTTGACGAGAAGTATGTAGGAGGCCTCCGTCGGTGGGGCATGAGTGGTCCGTTGATGAGAATCATGTAAGAAGCCTCCATCGACAGTGGATAAATATTCAATCAATGAGAAATCATGAAGGAGGCCTCCATCGACGGTGGATGAAGTGTCCATCGACGGGAATCATGCAGGAGGCCTCCGTCAATGAGGCATGAACCTCCCGTCAACGAGAAGTATGTAGGAGGCCTCCGTCGACAGAGAATGAACCTCCCGTCAACGAGAAGTATGTAGGAGGCCTCTGTCAATGGGGATTATGCATCCGTCGATGGGAACATAGTGTGAGCCTCTGTACAGTGTTGTTGGAGGCCTCCATCAATGGGGATTATGCATCCGTCGACGGGAATATAGTGTAAGCCTCTGTAGTCTGTTCTGTGATGAAGATGATGTAAAAATGCCTGCTGTTGACAGGGTATTTGTCTCCTGTCGACAAAGAAAGTCTTCTTGATAATATATGTTTAGCATATATGACCGTTGAAAGGTGGTCAGGATGCCAGAGGTTAACTGGAGTGAAGTTGCAGCAGTCACTTCTAAGAGTGGGGTTATTCTAGATGCCCTACTTAGACAACTAGTATTGGAACCCACTCGAGAGGGAGCAATCTTAGACCTGGTACTCTCAAATGGAGATGGAGAGAGGATCACAGATCTAGAAGTGGGTAGCCATCTTGGAACTAGCGACCATCAAACAGTATGGGTCACAATAAACACAGCAGTAGAGTCAAGCCATACAAAGGCAAAAGTACTGGACTTTAGGAGGGCTGACTTTGCCAAAATGGGTGAGTGCCTAAGGAATGCATTAGCAAATGGGCAGGAAGGAGGGTGGAAGAACAATGGGAATAATAAAACTGCCACCACAGAGGCAACAAGCCTTTATGTGAAGCAAATAAACAAACAAAATGATGTAAGAAACCACTATGGTTCTCAAAGGAGGTGGTAGGGAAAGTAGAGAAAAGAAAGCATTCAGAAAGTAATGAGGAATCACAGAAGGAGCAGGACAGAGAATTGTATCAGTTAAAGCAAAAGGAAGCTGGGAAGGCAGTCAGAACAGCAAAGGCCCAAACCGAGGAAAAGATAGCCAACTCAGTTAAGAAGGGGGATAAAACCTTTTATAGGTACATCAGGGAGCGAAGGAAGACATAGGGGGGAATAGTGAGGCTTAATAAAGGGGAAGGGGTAGGCAGAGGGTGACTGAAAAGGCAGAGATACTAAACAAATATTTTTGCTTAATAGTCACAAATGAAGAGGGGGAGGTACCTGAACCAAACAACAGAAAACACTCTGGATACAGGAGTTGATACCAGCCCATTTACAGAAGAAAGGGTTCTGAAAGAACTCTTAAAACTGAAGGTAGACAAAGCAATGGGGCCTGATGGGATTCATGCTAGAATTCTAAAAGAACTAAGGGTAGAACTAGTGACACCACTGACTGCCCTCTTTAACAAATCATGGGAGGATGGATGGTACCTGAGGACTGGAGGAGGGCAGATGTGATTCCTCTTCACAAAAGTGCGAGCAGGGCAGAAGCAGAAAACTACAGACCTGTTAGTTTACCCTCAGTGATAGGGAAAATGATGGAATCATTTCTGAAGGAAAGAATTGTTGAGTACCTAGAGGCCAGAGGGGCACAAGACCCAAGGCAGCATGGATTTACAGCAGGAAAGTCATGTCAGACAAATCTAATAGATTTCTTTGACTGGGTGACCAAAGTAGTAGATCAGGAAGGGGCTGTGGACATGGCCTACCTAGACTTTAGAAAGGCATTTGACACAGTCCCACACAAAAGTTTAATACACAAGTTAGCCAGCATGGGAGTGGGTCCTAAGACGGTAGCCTGGGTAAAGAATTGGCTGGAGAATAGGACACAGAGGGTAATAGTAAATGAAGTCAACTCTGAAGAAAGAGCGGTTACTAGTGGGGTACCGCAGGGTTCAGTACTAGGACCGGTCCTCTTCAATGTCATTATAAGCGACATTGCAGAGGAATGAAGGAAAGTATGTCTCTTTCAGACAACACAAAGATCTGCAACAGAGTTGATACACAAGGTGGGGTGGAAAGGATGAGAAGGGACTTAGCAAGGTTGGAGGAATGGTCAAATGTATGGCAGCTTAGATTCAATGCTGACAAGTGCAAGGTAATGCACCTGGGAAACAAAAACCCAGGAGAAGAGTACACAATGGGGGGTGAAATACTAACAACAAAAATGGAAAGGGACCTGGGGGTAGTCATATCAGATGACCTAAAGGTGGGCAAGCAATGTGAGAGGACAGAAAGGAGGGCTGGGGGGATACTGGGATGCATAGGGAGAGGCATCACCAGTAGAAAACAGGAAGTTGTTATCCCTCTGTACAGACAGCTGGTGAGACCCCATCTGGAGTACTGCATGCAGTTCTGGAGACTCAATCTCTGCAAAGACATAAACAGGATGGAGCCAGTCCAGAGGAGGGCAACTAAAATGGTACAGTGTCTGCACCAGAAGACATATGAAGAGAGACTTAATGAGCTTAATATGTATAGCCTCGAGGAAAATAGGGACATGATAGAAACTTTCAAGTGCCTCAAGGGAATCAACAAAGTCCAAGCGGGTAGCGTCTTTCAGAAAAAGAGGTGTGCAAGAACGAGGGGCACAATTTGAAGATGGGAGGGCAGCTCAGAGGTAATGTAAGGAAGTATTTTTCACAGAGAGGGTTGTGGATGCATGGAAAGGCCTTCTGGAGGAGGCTGTGAAGTCAAAAACAGTGGTGGAATTCAAGAATGCATGGGACAGTCATAAGGCAATTCTAGTGGGTGGGGGTAGGAAGAAGTAGGCTGTTGGTCAACTAGGATCTCCAGCTTATCCATTAAGTAGGAAAATGGGCAGACTGGGTGGGATAAGCGGTCCTTATCTGCCATCAAATTCTATCTTTCTATGTTTCTATGTTTATGTTATGGTGAAGGAATACCTTCTGTTCTGATGCTTCTTGAATAGGACTCAGTGTTGTTGGAGCCTGTTAATAGAGCTTGAGTCATGCATCCTTAAAACTCTTGTTTGAGTATAGGAATATGGTGCTGTGTATGAAGCCCAGGCACCCCAAGCTATGGGTTCAATCCATGTCGTAGACTGCTGACAGAAGAATAAGCTGCTGTCAGAGCTGAAACCAGCGGGAAAATGAACGGAGACTACCAGGGACCGCCCACTTTTATAGGCACAGCCCAGGAAGTGAGATTGTGTGGGTGGTCCCTGATGTGGATACTGCTAGAAGAGACTGCCATGCTAGAGCGCCACCTATCAGGAACTCCCACAAATAATGACTTACAGCAAGAGACCATTCCATTGAAGATCTACTGTTACAGGTGAGAAACCTGTTTTCTAGAGATGTGGATATGATGTTCTATTCACACTTCTGGCAGGCTCCTAGCTCATCTCCCGGAGGAGGGAGGCGAGGCGCACACCCCCCTACTTAGGAAATAAGGATTGGAGAACTGAGGCCCCAAAACCAACATCCTGGTGCGACTCTAGGTCAATGTGGTATTGAGAAATGAAGGTGCGTGCTGACCTCCAGGGTAGCATCCATGCAGATTTCCTGGATAGGAACATACCTGGAAGCAGCCACCAGTGCAATGGTATGGTGGGTGGAATGAGCCCTTAGCCCTCCGGGAGGCTCCCTACCTGCCAACCTATAACAGAGATCACTGCAGGATGTGATCCACCTGCCAATCGTCCACTTGGCTGCAGGTCTGCCAGGTGTGGTTTCAGTGTAGGTGACAAATAGCTGGTGAACTTCTCCCCGAATTCCAGTCATGCACTCTTCAGGGCTTGCATTGGCACTAGTAAAGTGGGAGGCAGGTTGACTCTCTGCTTCAAATGTTGGGGGTTAGACCAGAAAATTCTGGTGTCAGAAATTTGTAGTGGCTTTACAAAATATTGCCCAATACTTTTTCTGGCAACAAAATCCATGAAAACTTTTCCATATACAGGGTCAATGCTGAAACACTGCTTTCATTGCTGTGCTTCAGAATCCTCAAAATTCCCATCTGGGGACTTCAGTAGGGGGTTAACACAAGCCCTGCACTCTTTATAATAAGTGAGCACTCACCACAGGTCCAAAGTATGGAGCCTGTGTTTGGCCTCCAAGGTGTGACTGGAGAAGTACACCGGGAGATTAATCACCTGGTTAAAGTGAAACTCCGACACAACCTTCAGGAGGAGCTTTGGGTTGGGGTGCAGGACAACCTTGTCCCTGTGGAAGACCAAATAAGGAGACTCCACCGAAAGTGCCTGGAGCTCACTGATCCTTCTGGCTGACGTGATAACCACCAAGAAGGCGGTCTTCCACGAGGCGAGAGAGATCACACCTGTGCATTTGTTGAAATGGCTTGCACATGAGCTTTGCCAAAACCAGTGACAAGTCCCACCATGGTGGTGGTTCACGCACTGGAGGGGAAATGTGGTCAAGGCCCTTGAAAAAGCACCAGACCACCTTCTCCTGCACAACCGACTACTGACCGGCCCACGCCCAGTAAGCAGAGATGGCTGCAAGGTGCACCTTAAGGGTCATCGACCGAAGGCCCAGTAGAGAGGGACCATAGATAATCAAGAATGCTAGCCACAGTACAGGACAAAGGGCCCAACCCCTTGCCCTGACACCAAATGGTGAATCTCTTCCATTTGAAGGCATAGCACTTCCTAGTCGACTCCTTCCGAGATGCCTCCACAACAGTGAAGACAGCTTTAGAGAGACCCAAGGCCTGGAACTCTAGCCACTCAGGAACCAGGCTGTCAGGTGCAGGGATTGAAGGTCTGGGTGGAGTACCATCCCCTGACTGACGGAATTCAAGTCCAGGCATAGGGGAAGATGCCTCGGGAGCCTGCTGCTGAGGCTGAGGAGACTGGGGTACCAGAACTGGTGTGGCCAGTCCAGAGCCACCATAATCACCTGTGCCTTGTCCCTTCTGGCCTTGAGGAGCACCTTGTGGATCAAGAGAAGAGGCCTGGGGTCCAGGGCCTCGAGAAGGCATCCCCCTGAAGTGTTCTCTGCTGAGGGGGGGTAGGCACAAAACAGTCTCAGCTTTGCGTCCTCCCTGGAGGCGAACAGGTCCACCTGAGGAGTGCCCCACTGGGAGAACAGTTTATGAATTACCTCTGGGTGGAGAGACCACCCCCGTGAGACGCCTCGCCCATCCGGCTGAGGGCTTCTGCCAGCTGATTGGAGACCCCTGCCACATGGATGGCTAGGAGATTCACCTCTAGCTGCACACGAGGGTCCAAACACAGAGAGTTTCCCTGCATAAGGGCAGGGAGTGAGTCCCGCCCTGTTTGTTGAGGTAGTACATGGTCATGGTGTTGTCCATATGGACTTGGACCACGTGACTCTGAATGTGCGGAGTGAACCCAGTCAGCGCCAGCCAAAATATCTGGAGCTCCAGCAGGTTGGTGTGGCATCAGGAATCCTCGGGGGTCCAGAGCCCGTGGACTCTGTGTTCCCCCAGGTAGGAACCCCAGCCCATGAGAGAGGCACTGATCATCGGATGACCAACGGCTCTGGGAGGACAAATGAGATCCCTTCCTGCAGGTGTGCTGGGACCAACCACCACTGGATGGTGGCCCCACATCTGCTGGGTTACAGTGACCAGCTGGTCAAAGTGAGCCTTGCACCGAGACCACTGGCTGGCCAGCTCCCATTGCAGGGAGAGCATTCTCCAGCGGGCCCAATGGACCATAATGGTGCAAGCAGCCACGTAGCCCAGCAAGCACACGAAGTCCTGGGCAGGGCACAACTGCCCAACATGAAATGATCTGGCACAGGAGGAGACAGCCTCTGCCCTGTCCACCGGGAGATGGGCTCTGGCTTTGCAAAAGTCGAGCTCCGCCCCAATGAAGTTGATCACTTGTGAGGGCATGAGTTCGGACTTGGCCTCGTTGACCAGGAGGCCAAGGGAGATGCATGTCTGGAGGGCTAGGTCCCTGGACCACTCCACCTCCTGCCTGGAGGGATCTGTGATCAGCCAGTCATCCAGGTAGGGGTAAACCTGGACCCTTTGGCACCTCAGGTTAGCTGCCACAACTGCAATGCATTTGGTGAAGACCCTGGGGGCTGAGGAGAGGCCGAATGGCATGGCCTGGAACTCATAGAGGGCTCCTTCTGCTCGAAAGTGGAGGAATCTTCGATGAGACCGATGGATCGGGACGTGAAAGAACACATCCTGAAGATCCAGGGAGCAAAACCAGATGTTTTGCTCTAGAGATGGTATGATCTGAGACAGAGTTACTATCCTGAAAGTACGTGACCCGAGAACTTGTTCAGGTCATGCAGATCTAGAATGGAGCGCCAGCCCCCTGTCCACTTTGGCACCAGGAAGTATCTGGAGACAAACCCTGGGTGTTCGAAGGATCTGCAAAAGGAACCATGACCTCCTTGCGGAGGAGCTGGGCTATGTCGTTTCTGAGAGCTGACAGCATGTCTGCGGAAACTAAGTCCTCCCATGGGGCACAGGCACTGCAAAGAGGGTACTGCTCGAATTCCAGAGGCAGACCCTGACCCACCACTTCTAGAACCCACCTGTCCATGGTGACAGCGGACCAGGCAGAAAGGAAGTGGTGGAGTCAGCCCCCCACGGGAGGCCCCAGAGGAGGTGTGAAGGGCATGAGGGAGGCACCCGTCATCCAGTCACTGGGCAGGCTTAGAGGTGGAGGGCCCGGCTGAGGCTCCACTGGAGCCTTTCCCTCCAGGCTTATGGAAGACCGAGGCCACCGACTGGGGCTGAGGTCACCAGGCCTGAGCCTGTTTGCCAGCCTGTTGCTAGGCTGGTTTGGGCACAGGAGTGGAGGTGGACTGAAAGGGCTTCCTCTTCTGCTGCTGCTTGGAGCCCTTAGGGTCCTTCTGGGCAGATGTCACGGAGTCCAAGGTGGTACTGGACTTCTCAATGTGGGTGAGGTGACCCTTGACCCTGGGCCCAAACAGGTCGGTGCTCAAGAAGGGAACATCTGCCAGTTTGTGCTAAGTGTCTGCCATAAAGGAAGAGATCCTCAGCCAAGCCCTGCGGCACATGGCCACTGAGGCCACCACAGAGCAGGCACAGGAGTCCCCAGTGTCCATGGCTGTCTGGAGCTGTTGTTTGTGTCAGGCAGCTTGTCAATGTCCCCAGTGTTGCCAGAGTGCCTAAACACAGAGTCGTCCACCGAGCCCTCAACTGAGGGGTGCCCTGTGAATCCCGGAAGGGAACCAGTGGGCACCATGTATTTGCGGGCCATCCAGGAACAAGGCGTTAGACAGGAAGCAGGGTGCTGCCAAAGCTCCAGGGCAGGGCCAAGGATAGCTTCTGCCACCGGGAAGGCCTCCGGAGAGTCTCCCCAGTCAAGGATCTTGGTCAGCGGGCAATAAGCCCGCTTTTGCACAAGCTCTATCTTCATACTCGTCGACTTGGAGAGCAGCAGGCGGAGAAGGCCCAGAAGAGATGTGGGACCCTCATCCACCTAGAAAGTTCCCACTGACTCAATGTCGACCAGACGGGAGTGCAGTGAGGAACCCTTTGACTCAGAGGAGCTGTCAAGGAGAGGTCGACTGCCCAAGTCCCCACTGACCCTCCACGGATGGTCAGGGATGACGGTGACCAACAGCCAATGTGGAAGCCCCTGGCTGGTCGATACGCCTTAGATGGAGCATCGACCACTGGCTGTTTGGGCGGTGGTTCCACCAAAATCAGTGGAGATGTTAGATGTGGCCAAGCCGGGACCAATTTGGTCGGCTCTGAAGGAGAAGGCTTCCAGCAACAGCCAGGTGATGGCCGGCGTAGAAACCGGGGTCGGTTTGGCGCTGGTCAGCATCAACATTTCCCACATCAAGTCTTCGTAGCATCGACACTACTTGCGCTAAAGCCTCTCCTCATCTGAGGACGAAGAACAGTGGTAGCGCGGCTTCCCATGGTGCCAAGAGTGGGAGCGCCGATGTCGGCAGGACCAGCTCGAGCCACGTGAGGAAGACCAAGACCTCGACCACCAGGGCAACCAGCGGCGTGGCTCAGAGGGAGTCGGAGATTGCCAAAGCTCCTCCTGGTCAGGGTCAGGGACCAGAGGCGGCAGGTCAGTGGACTGATCTGTCCCTTCAATGGTCTGCGTCAGGACCCGAGTCCTAGACAAGGAAGTATTGGCCTCCTCAGTCACCAACTGGTCGGTCGGCTCGAGAAAAATCTTGGCTGGGACTTCGACCAGCGTCTCAGCTGACAGGCCTGACGGGGTTGCTGTGGAGCCAGCGGCCAAGGCAGAGGATTCAACCAAAGTAAAATCCGGAGAAGCGTGGGAATAGGAGGCCCTCGACCAAGAATGCTTCCGATCCCACAATTGATGAAGTCTTTTCTTTTTTTAGACACTTTTTGAGATTTAGATTTGCTGGTGGGTCCCTGACTGAAGGTTGGCAGAGACTGGCAAAATTCCTTGAAGGAGCCTGTAAAAGTCAAGCCCAGCCGAAGCGGCATGAAGGCAGAAGCTGAGGAGGAATGGGCTGCGGCCTGGGCCACCTCCTTTTTGAAGGCTGCAAGCTGCTCGGCAGACCCCGCAGCCACGGAGACCACACAACAGCATCCTTGGATTTGACTGGCGGATTCCATTGCACTGGGCGGCCCAGTTTCAGGCGGGCGAGACAGTCTTCCAGGATGCTCGGGTGAAACAAGCAGCAAAAGTCACAGGCCTGGGGAACATGGTCATGCTCCAAGTAGTAGTTGCACATGGCATGCAGGTCAGTCCTGGACATCTTCTGCCCGCAAGGGCAACGGTGGAAGCCGGGAGCGGACTTACTGTCCATTGTGGTCGCAATCAAAGATCGAGCTAAAGACAAAAACTCTTAAGAGTTGAAGTTTTGGAAGAAATTCTGAAGAATTTAATTGCAAGGGCCTACTCAACGTGGGAGCAGTAAGGAGGGAACCTGCTTCTTCCAACGGAAAGGAAGATCTGGCGTCATGGGGTGGAGACAAGGGAGTTACCACCCAGGTGGGTGGGAGGAGCCAGCTTGAAGACTTTCCAGCAAGCTCTTAAAGGGAAAGGACACTGCCAGAAGTGTGGATAAAACATCATATCCAGATCTCTAGAATCTGCTTTTACATGGGGTAGGGGTGGGACTGCAAAGGAGGTGGGAAGTGTGGAATAAGAGTGCTGTGAGGGAAAGGGAGGATTCAATTTTCCATTCTGGTGGGGGTTGGGGGATTAATGTACTATCACAGTACAGGAAGGGGGAAATTAAGTACACTATTTATTAAAAATATGTGGTCAGGAGGCCCATTAAACCAGTGGTGTCCAATACACCTTATATTTGGGATCCATTTTGGTGGCTCTCAAGAAGCTCAGAGATCCACCAAAAATAAAGTGAACAAAAAGTACAATAATTGTGCTTATCCTTGAAAATGCAATCTTTGTTTAGCTTTGTGCCAAGATCCACCAAAAATCTCTTGAGAGCCACTAGTGGACCTAGATCCATGTATTGGCCACCACTGCATTTAACTGATACCAGCTCATATTCATGTACATTCTGGAGGACAGGCAATTCAATACAAAGTATGACAAAGTAAACAGAAATACACTTGAACTTCATTTAAAAATACGGACATTTATTTAAAAAAATCTACGTTGAGATAATATTAGGGCAGACAAAGCGCAGAAACTCAGAAATGCAAAGTAAGGGTCTTTGATTTGAAAATCCTGACAACACCTGTTCTCTGTAATCAAGGTAATACAGTTTCATAGTTGCTGTACCTGCATCACATATACATTGGTAAAGAACCCCTACCTGCAAGATGGGCAGAACAGGTGCAGTTAGAGTGCATCTCTTGAAGGTTGTCAGATGGATGTCCATAACGCACTAACTGACTGCGTGGAACAGCTTAGAAATCACCACAAAGCGAAGTACTGGCCTCTGAATCTTTCAGTAGAAAGATCTGCAGAACCATGGGGAAAGGCCTTGAGCAAATGTATTCAAAATTTGTGGGAGATAATCGACCAATAGTTTACTTGAGGATCTGAGCTTGTCCAGCGGAAGCCACACAAGTGTGGATAGGAAACTGCATCCAAGTAGTCAAAACTTCATCTCTTCTCTGGTTAATAGTCAGTATGAAAGCCATGCAGGTTTCTTATCTTAATGCAGAACTACAGTAAATTGCCCATTTGATTTTATTACACAAAATTAAAAATGCACAGTGAGAATCGGACCTGTAACACACCTTCTAAATACAGTACGTTGACAGTCACATCAGTCATTCTTATATTATTAGTGCCTACTGCTAGTCCAGCCCAGACTGGAACTAGGAGAATTTAAGCATTAAGACTCAATAAGAAAATAATTAAACTCAGCAGCAAGAAATGACATTACTACTAATGTCAAATAAACAGTTTAATAGCCTTCTGCTAGTAAGAACGTTGGTCCCTATTCTTTTGCAATTTAAAAAAATGCCAAACTTGAGACAGCCTGATTGTCCACATACCGACGACCTGGATCTGACAGAAGATTTGAATGATATCAGTTACAGCTGTCCCTCGCTATAACGAACACTTCAGGAGCCAATGTATACGTTTGTTACAGCGAGGATTCGTTATGACGGGAAACAGACTTCTGCTGTGTGTAAAAAATGGGAAACAGCACTTTTAGAGCATGTACTTCTGAAATAAATGATGTCAAGACTTCTGTGTATGAAAAATGTGTACATAATTTATTGCAACAACATATTGTAGTACTTTAAATGTTTAAGATGTTTTAAAATCATCTGTAAAGAAATAAATACAGTACTATAGTTTAAAGAAAGAGTCCAAAGTTGTTTGAACTATCTCGTGTTGCAGCATTTCTTTCTTTGCCTGCATAATGAGCTGTCTCAGCTGGAGTAGCTGCAATGATGAGATGTACAGCTGCCGCTCTAGGTAGCTGAGCCCAGTTTCCAAAGCTTCGATTCCCTCAGTTGCTTGAACAAAGATTTTAGCTTGCTCTCCCCCTCATCCTCTTCATCAGAGTCTGCTTCTGGTATGATTTCCTTGCCTTGCCCCCTACTTCTGAAAGAATTGCACAGTCACTCATGGGTTGAGCAGTCAGGATAGCATCATCTTCATTCAACCAAGCATTTAGCTGTTCCTGCCCTTCAACACCAGTCCCTTCAATAAGTCCCAACCCGCACACTATGCCTGTGTCTTCACTATCACTTGCCACATCAGCGGCTGACACAACAGGCTGAGATGTGCTGTCTTCAAAAATTGGCCCAAGTGCATCTCGCCAGCAGTTTTTTATTTTCTCAGCAGCTATTGCATCCCAAGCAGTCCCAGAGACATACAACATGTCCTTGATGTTCAATGCTTTAAGGAATTTGACCAACTCTGTGCCTGCATCTCTTAACAATGATTTCGCACAGCAACTGCTTTCAATACAGTTTCTTTAGGTTGGCAATAATGCCCTTGCCCGTAGGCTGGATCATGGATGTTGTATTGGGAGGGAGGTACAGTACTGTAATCTTTCCGTCTCGACTCCGTAGTTCCTCAGCATTTAGATGGACAGGACACTGACTGAGGAGCAATATGGCCTTGGTTTCTAAGCATTTACTTCTAAGGAACTAGTGAACAGAGGGCACGAAGTGCTTGTGGAACCACTCCCGAAAAATATCCCAAGTCATCCACGCATCTGAGCCACAGTCATATAGGAGAGGCAGGGCATCTCTGTTTAGGTGGTGAAAACATCTTGGATTCTGATATCGGCCAATACACAGGGGCGTATTTCATGTTCTCCTGTGGCGTTTGTGCATAACAGCAGAGTTAAGCGGTCCTTGTAAATTTTATACCCTTTAGAGGCATAGTTCTCAGTCCTAGCAGCAAGAGTTCAGTCTGGCAAGCACCTGTAGAATAGGCCGGTCTCATCAGCATTATACAGTTGTGCAGGTTCACAGTCACCTGCCTCCAAGATGTCAATGAGCTTTGGTAAAAAAACAGCTGCTGTGGAATCATCAGCAGATCTTTGTTTACCGGCAATTCTTAACCGGCGAATTCCATTTCTTTTCTGAAAACGCCAAAGCCAGCTGGTAGAAGATGTAAAATTACAGTTGTCCCCAAGAATCTGCCTAGCAAAAGCTTTGGCCTTTTCTTTGACAATAGCCCCAGAGATAGGAGCACCTGATGTGCATTGCCTTTCAAACCAAAGCCGCACTGCTTGATCCACATCGGCATTACCTGCCAGACGCAGCTTTTTTCTCTGCATCCCCTCCTTCTCGCAGCACTGATCTGTGAATGCTTGGAGAGAGTCCTCTTGTTTGCGGATAGTGCAAACTGTAGATTTTGTGAGGAAGGATTCTGATGCCTGCTTAGCGATACCTTCGCCATTCTTTAACCGGTTGATAATGCATAATTTGATAGTGACATCCAGGGCTTTTCTTTTTTTAGTTTCAGCCATCACAACTGACACCGACGTCGAAATGAGAGAACTGAGGAGACTAAAGCATTCAGAGGTGAGCAAAAGCCTGTAATTTAAAATCAGTGATTACCGCATATGGGGAAATTTCAGAGTACATGACTAAATAAGTGATTGGTTTACTGATTTCAGACAGACCGGTAATGTTCACAACAAGCACTGAGTATATTCAGTAGGTGATCTAAATAAACTCATTATTGGTGAACTTATTGATAAAATTAGTTTGTACGTAATGACAGTGTATTGAAGCTAAAGCAACAAGGTTAAAAAAAAAAAAAAACCCGCGCGTTGTTGAATGATCACACCAGCTTCATAAGCACTGATTTAAGCGGGAGCCAAGACTCAGGTTTGTTACAACCGAGATTCATTATAACATGGCCCATGGGGAAGAGCAGATCCCCTGGCAGCACATTTAAGCCTGTTGAGGAGAAGACAGCATGTTCCCCCATACATAGTGATCCTGGATTTACAGCTTTATTTACCCAGCTGAGAAGCAACATCCTGATTCCAGTGATGTCCTGCTTTTTACCCATTTCCACAGCTGGGTGAGCTGAAGTACTGGGAGGCTAAGTGACTTCTTCAACCACTCAGTTGAGTATTTGGCTCTTGTGGGTTTGAACTTGTGGTCTACAAGTACACACAGTATTTGTCTCTTGTGGGGTCTGAACTTCTGATCTCCAGTTCCCAAGCCAGTGCTTTAACCACTAGCCCACACTACTTCAAAGTTCTCAAACTGGGGATCACACTGTGTGCAACTAAGGCAAATAGTAGGTTGTGCACGCTGCTACAGGGTCAAAGAGCAAACAGAGTAAGACAAACAGCACTCTGGGCCATCACAGTGATTGCTGATTGCACTGTCAGGCCCTGTGCTATGTGGAATCCTGTTGGCTTGATCCTGTGCAGAGAGCAGTTGTCGGGACTTGGGGGGGAATGGCCTAAGGACTGGGCAGATGGTCCTGGATGGACAAAAAGCTGGATAAAAAAAACAAATAAGCTGCCAACCTTATTTCACTTGTGATGGCAGCTTGAATTTAAACCACAGTCTCCCACATTGACAGGCTATGTATTATTCACTAAGAAGAGCTACATCCCAGTCTTCCACTTTCAGGAAAGATATCCTTTTCAGGATGCCACGCTGCAGTCTGCTTAAGACCCACTACATTTTAATTACACAAAAGCTTATTAAAGGTCATCCATATTCATGGTCAGTGTGATACATGAGTAAAATAAAAATCAGCTAAATGTTAAATTACTCATTATCCAAATGAAATGACAGAATTTAAACAAGAATACTACAAATGCAAGGTCTTACAGTGATAGAAACCCTTTAAATCCTTAACTTACCCCCACTTATATAAAACAAATGCATTTTGCCATTACCAGTCTTAAAACCTGGTGGCAGTAGTGCCCTTCTTGTAGGTAGATCATGCACCACTTTTAAATGTTGTAACAGCAGGATTTTCTTTAGGTTCAAAAGCTGATTAAGCCAGTATCATTTTTCCGCGGAAGGCTGCCATTAGTCTTAGCTTCAATCTGTCAGCTTTTTAATTCTCTCAGCCAACGAGGTCAGCCTCTTTACATCTGTTCTCATCACTTATTTCGCTCTCAAATAAATAGCTGCACTGCAGTGAGTTTTGCAGCTTAATTGTGTTTCTAGCTTTTCTTCAAATCCCACACAACCAGTTTATACTTCAGTTTGCTGGGAGACAACCCTCAGTGAGAAGGCAGCGCAAACATACAAAGTGTAGAAAAATGGGGCACACGCCAACTGTATTATGCAACACCACGTCTGCTATGAACAAACCCGCTTCAACCTAAGAAACACACCATACACAATGGCTTGATATCAGTTCCCCACCCACAATGAAACATGGGGGAGGATCAGCACTGCCTAGCATAAACTGTGGAATCTGAATTTCAAAAGCAGTTAACACCTCCAGGAAAACTTCAAAAAACATAACATTTGGGCAAAATGTAGCTAAAATTTCATATTAGCTCTGCATTTCTTCTCACTGTTATTTATTACTGAGCTCATACACACGAACACAGAAGCCACCAAGGAACGAGCCCCGGATGTCAGGGGCTGGCCAGGGAAAGAAGGATCGAGTGTTCCACAGGACATGCTCCTCCCCTGTGGAGGGTGGGTAGCAGTCTTCACTGCTATAATGCCACCTGGATGGCCATAGGTGGCCATGCAGCTGGAGAGGTTTGTAAAAGGGAAGATGCCGGCTGGCTCAAGAGTACATGATGCATTATGTGTGCATGCACTACATGGAGCCTTTGCTGCCTGTGTCCTGGGGACAGGTGAAACCAAGGAGGACACCCCCCCCCCCACGTCGTATGCAGCAGTAGGATGTTGGCACTCTCAGGCCACATCAATCCCAAGTGCTCATCAGTCTCCCACATATGACGGGTTTGTGGGAAGAAGGCGCTTACACCCTCCAAATGGAATCCACTATGGAGAGATTAAATCTAGACTCTAGAACAGATTTCTTATTGTTTTCCAAATCCATGCACATCAGTAATGAATTGCAAAAAACTTTGGTAATGCACTAGTTAGGGTTAAACCTGCAAAAGTAGGGAAATGCTGCGTTAGGGTTTCCAACCCTAACACACCCCACACCCACCCTGCAGGAAACAGGAAAACCATTACAGTTTGACCTCTCCTGCATCTTCGCAATTCAGGTGTTGGGTGTGTCTCAGGGTCAACAACCCAAACGCTCACCCCATTCCATCATTAAAGAAGCTGAGTTGTGTAGAGTACATGAGAATGGGGTGAGCGTTAGAGCTGACAACCCAGAGGCGCACCCCACACCTGATCTGCGAAGATGCAAGAGAGGTAAAACTAACAGTTTTTCCTGTTGCTGCCTACAGGGTGGGGGTGTTAGGGCTGAAAAACCCTAATGCCACATGTCCCTACTTTTGCCAGTTTAACCCTAACTAGTGCATTAACAAAGTTTTTCTGTGATGAATTTCCTTACTTTTTGAGACAGTTTAATGGAATCCACATTTGCATGTGGGAACACATTGTCCTCTGGGCCCTGTGCTCCCATCCCTGCATAGATGCGTACATCACTTGCATTTGTAAAAAAACAGCAACCAAATTGTTAGCATAGCCTTCTTATTACCCCACCTCATGAGTCTGGCACTTATTGTCAAATCCATGATGAAATGTCATACCGTGCCACCGGAACATTCCATGCCACAGGTGCAAAAACACAGTTTGGCCAGGATTTGAAAAAAATGACAGCTGTCACAATCATGAGATGGTGTAAATAAATTACTATGCTGAATATTTAGGGTCAAAATATTTAAAATGACCAAAGTTACGGGCACGCATAGTCAAATTTCAACACATCTGCACAACTTTGCCATTTTTACATATTTTGACCTCAAATTTTTAACATAGCCTTCTTACAACCCCACTTAATGAACAAGGGCAGTGAAAATTTTAAAATTCTGCCCAAAAGGTGATTTCACCAAGTGACTGCAAAATCACCTTTCAGGCCTGACTACCGCAATTCCACCGCCGTCATTGGTCATGAGGTGGGGTCCCAAAAAGGCCATGTTGAAAATCTGTGGTCAAAATAAGCAAAAATAAAGTTATGCATCAAAGTTCAAAGCCCTGTTGAAATACAATGAACCACACTTACCTTAGTTTCTCACACTGAAGTTGGTGGTTCCAGCAGCAAGATGTGTCTATGATCGGAGAGTGGATGTTTACCCTGAGACCTGTTCGGGCGAGTTGTGGGGGGTGCTCAGTGGGAGGTCGGGGTGGAGGGGGGTCGGATCGGTGAGGGACCTTTTTCCTTTTCACGGGTGAAAAAATGCATCAAGGTATAGTTTTCTGTATTACAGATTAATTAACTACGGGGATGGAGATCAGAGGGTGGGGGTGTGCCACTGGATACCAGGGAAAACTTATTTACCGGGGACGGCGATCGGAGGGTGAGAGTGCCACTAGACACCAGGGAAATACAAAAACATTATGGGGATGGTGATAGAAGGGTGGGAGGTGCTACTAGGCATCAGGGAAAGACTAAAACATTATGAGGATGGTGGTTGAAGGGTGGGGGTGCCACTGGACACCAGGGAAACAACATTACAAGGACAGTGACTGGAGGGTGGGTGGTGCCACTGGACAACCGGGAAAGAATACAACATTATGGGAACTGCAATTGGAGGGGGGGAGGGTGCCACATTCAAAGGTAGAGTTATATATGGATCGGGGGGTAAGTGACTCCAGCCAGTGATTTGAGTACAGACAAATAGAGTTCAACCACTTTATTTGATTCAAACTAAAAATGTCCTGGTTCGTGAACCAGAAAATTTGTAGTTCAAATCAAAAAAAACTGGTTCGAACCAGAAATCACTCAGGAGAGATGGTGAATGTGTGAAATATAAAATGCTGGCAAGTTTCCCCATAAACAGATTATGAACTCTTGCTTAGGGAAAACATTGTACAGCAGGGATGTTTTAGTTTTGCTAAAACTATTCCTTTACAAGTGTTTTCCAACTTCAATAGTAATAGAAATAAAGAAACAAGATGGCAGCCGTCATGAACCAAAAAAAAGTGGTTCATGATGCATCAAATTTGTGAACCAAAAAAAACCCTTTCACGAACCAGAAATTTCTGGTTCATATGCAACAGCTTTTTTGAAATCCTTATAACTCAGGAACCATTTAATACCTTCGACAGACACTACTTCAGCACAGAACACATGTACCCTGAAGGTTTTGTGCATAAATTCAGTACTGTGTAACCCGGACATAAGAGCAAAAAAACCCATGTTAAGTACAGGGAAGAAACGTGGCAATTAGTATCTCGAAAACTGTACAAGATTCCATCATAAAACTTCCCATGTCTTGAGAGTCTGACAGCTTGACAGTGCATGCCAAATTTTGGGCTATTTCGTCAAAGGACGCCAACGTTACTAAGGTACAAATTTGGGGGTTTAGTGCCCCTATTAAGTTGATTCCAACACAGACGTCATATAATTTATTGCTTGGTCGTTCAATTGCAACCTCCCCTGAATTTAAATCTGGAAAACGTTTTTAGCATTTCAATAATTCTCTTTTAGGTGGTCCTGCTATTCAGATGGCTCTTCAGGAGTTTTTGTGAGCGTGTACCACTGTCAATCAATCAATATTTTATTACGCCGGCCCGGTGGCGCTGAGGGTTGAGGCGCTGGACGCCACACCTCGCGCTTGGAGCCGGGTTCGAGGACGGACTCGGGTGGCGGGGTCGGTGGGGAGAGGGAGGATCGGCGCCCCAATGGATGTCCTCCTCGGGGCGTACCAAGAGCGCACGCGCTCGGTATTCTTCCGTGAGCCGTGGAAGCACCGCAGTAGGAAGGATGGAGGCGGCTCGCTTTGTCGGAGCCGGGAGGGGGACGCCGCGCACATGAGGGTCTGCGGCGTAAGCACGCTACCACTGGACGACGTCTTAGCGCAGCCTAGGGGAGTGGAGACGAAGGGGAGAAAACCGAAAACTCTCTGGCAGCCCTAGATGAAGGTCGCCTTTAGTCCACCCGGACCACCTACAGGACAGACCCCACTGTGCGAGGAGAGGAGGATGGGCACTCTAGGGGCAGATCCCTAAGGTAGGTACCGGGGGGACATGAGCGGACGGAAGGAGGGGGCACCGGAGGTAGGAAGGAGGAGGATAAAGATGAAAATAAAAAAAAAAATCAATATTTTATTTATATAGCACTCATCTCCATTCGGACTCTGGGTGCTGCACAATAAGAACAAATTCAAAACATTTAAAATACAGCAAGCAAATTTAAAATGACAATAAAATAATTACAAAAGCATAAACCTCTTCTCTACTTAAAATGCTGACCACTATAACATAAAATTCAGTTAAAAGCCTGAACAAATAAATATGACTTGAGGCCCTTCTTAAAGGCTTCTACAGGGGTGCCTCCCTCAAATAGCCAGGCAAGGAGTTCCACAGGGTAGGGGCGGACACCGCAAATGCTCCATCTCCCAAGTGCCGCAGCCTAACCCTGGGAACCCCAAGACCACCACCCCCGGCAGAATGGAGGGCCTGGGCCGGACGGTAAGGCACAAGGAGCTCTTGCAGATAGGCCAGATCCCTATCGTGCAGGGTCTTATAGGTCACTGGCCCTATCCTGAAGACAACTCTCCACCGAACCGGCAGCCAGTGCAGTTCACGGAGCGCCAGGGTGATATGTTCACCTCTTTTTACCCCCATCAATAGTCTCACTGCCGTGTTCTGCACCAGCTGCAGTCTGCGGAGGTTGCCTCCAGATAACCCTAGATACATGGCATGCAGTAGTCCAAACTGGAAGTGATGAAAGCATGCACTAGTGTGGGCAGGTCCCCAGGCGGGATCAGGGCTCAAATTCAGGAGATATTCCTGAGATGATTGAACCCACTTCTCACCACGGCCGACACCTGTGGAATGTATGTATGATGATTTGGCTTCCTGGTGGGAGGATACCAAATGTGATATTAGTAAAATGGTTAAAAAAAAAACCCCTCGTAGCTCCCACCAGCAGACATATTTATGTTATCTTGTTCTGAGGCATCAATTGGAAAAGTTGATTTCCTTATAGGCTACTTCCTGTATTCATTTATATTCCCAGATACATAATATTAAAACTGACATGTAGTCATCACAATATGACTGAGCTAAACCTTTAAGTTTTGAATAAAAATATGGCACATAGGAGCTGCAAGTACCTGGAAATCTGTTTCAAAGTTGCTCTGAAAGGGTTAATAAACGTGTAATGACCTCACTGACTGATAACAATGGCATCCATCAATCATCGAAGACAGTGTTTCTGAAATGGCAAGGCCAACCACCCAGGGAAGGCCCCAACATGTTTCAGGGAGGCTCAAGCAAGCCTGTAAATGTACTGTATTTAAATTTTGAGTTTAGGATGTTTTGTGTGAAGGGACGAACCGAAAATAGATAATGGGCAGGTGAATTAACGAATATACATAAGTGAAAAAAGAAAGACAAAGGGAGGAGGATGGGGGCCGCGTGGAGGATGACAACAGTAAAGCTGACATATTGAACAGGTATTTCTGCTCAGTCTTTACTGAGGAAGAGGAGGGTGATGGGTCTGAAGGGAGTACAAGGGGTGAGAATGGTGCAGAAATGGACACAAATCCCTTTACACGAGAAAGGGTCCTGAAGGAACTGGAAGTAATAAGAGTTGATAAAGCAATGGGGCCAGATGGGGTGCACCCCAGGGTCCTTAAAGAACTAAGAGAGGTGGTGGCTGAACCTCTGGCTATCCTGTTTAGCCGATTACTGGAAACAGGGGAGGTACCCAAAGACTGGAGGACAGCAGATGTAATCCCCTTATACAAAAGTGGGAACAAAGAGGAAGCAGGGAACTACAGACCAGTCAGCCTCACCTCGGTAGTGGGGAAGATCATGGAAGCACTACTGAAGGAGAGATTGGTGGAACATCTGGTTGTCAATGGACTACAGGACCCAAGGCAGCATGGTTTCACCAGGGGGAGGTCATGTCAGACCAACCTCGTTGAATTTTTTGACTGGGTGACTAGGGAGGTGGATCAGGGAGGGCAGTGGACATGGCCTATCTGGACTTCAGCAAGGCCTTTGACACTGTGCCACATAGAAGACTATTACACAAACTGGGAATATGGGTGTGGGCAGGACAGTAGTGTGGTGGGTAGGTAACTGGCTGGGAGGCAGGACACAGAGGGTGGTGGTAAATGGCTGTCACTCCACAGAAGGAAGAGTGACCAGTGGGGACTACAGGGATCAGTGCTGGGACCGTCCTATTCAACATCTTCATCAGTGACATGGCGAGGACCTAGAAGGCAGAATTTCACTGTTCGCTGATGACACAAAGCTCTGTAACAGAGTAGACACACCAGAGGGTGTAGACAGAATGAGAAGCGACCTGCAGAAACTTGAAGAATGGTCAGGGGTTTGGCAGTTGAAATTCAATGCAAAGAAGTGCAAGATAATGCATATGGGGCACAAATACCCTGGCACAATATATCAGTTGGGGGGTGAGGCTATAGCATGCACCAAGCAGGAAAGGGATCTTGGAGTTATCTCTGATGACCCCAAGGTAGGGAAACAGTGTGACAAGGCAGCAGGTAAAGCAAATAGGATGCTGGGATGTATAGGCAGGGGCATCACCAGCAGGAAAAGGGAGGTCATAATTCTGCTAGACAAGACACTAGTCAGGCCCCACCTGGAGTACAGTGTACAGTTCTGGAGACCATACCTATGTAAGGACATAGACAGGGTAGAGAAGGTTCAGAGGAGGGCAACAAAGATGGTGCATGGATTGCATCACAAGTCCTATGAAGACAGGTTGAAGGAACTGAACATGTACTCCTGGAGGAGAGGAGGGAGAGAGGGATATAATAGAGACATACAAGTATCTTACAGGGAGGAACAGGGTGCAGGAAAACACTATTTTTAAGCGAAAAAGATGTTCCAGGACTAGGGCATGGGATGAGCTGGAGGGAGGGCGATTCAGAGGAAGCGTGAGGAAAGAATTTCTTCACAGAGCGGGTGGTGGACAAGTGGAACACCCTGCCAGAGGAAGTGGTGGGGGCTGAAACCATCACGGGATTTAAGAATGCATGGGATAGACATAAAGGAATTCTGGAGGTCAGGGGTTAGGGGCAACAGACTTCTAGGAAAACAAACTGAACTTACAAGCTCAAATGGGCAGACTGGGTGGGCCATAGGCCCTTATCTGCCGACACTGTCTATGTATCTATACAGTACAAATTCGTGACCAGGAAAAGCACACTGAGCTGATGCTTGTTTCTAGGCATTTAGTTATGTACAAATTGGTGACCGGGAAAGGCATCCTGAGCTATGGCTCATTTCTAGACAAGACCAAGTGGAAAGGTACAGAGAGTGAATACAATTCAGAGGTCACTGTACAAAACAAAATGCACAATAGTGCAAACAAGTAGGATCAATGTGCAAACTATGAAAGGTAACAATTGACCAATTAGACTTGTGGCAGAACAGTGTCAGTAAAAGGGCTATGAATAGCTGTACTAGGGCTGTGCATAGAAGTAACAAGAGTAGGAGGGATCAAAATGATTTCTGAGAAAGGTAAGTGGGAGAGAGGAGGGTCAGAAGGTTGTTCCAGATAGAGGGGAAACAGAAGGAGAACTCTGTTTGGCCTGTGGAGGTACTGCAACGAGAAGCAACAAAGGTCAGAGAATCAGAAGAGACAGAAGGGAGGCGTGAGTAGGATAACCCTGGGTGTGGGAGTTACTAAGGGGAGAGAGACAATAAGGTGAATAAAATGAAAAAACAAAAAAAAAAAAACTGAGCCAACTACTCAAAGGCAGTTCACACGATTCCTGGTGCGTAGTGCAAAGTAATTTTTTTTTTTTTTTCCATGAGGAGGCCCAAGATTATTTCCCTATGGGGAAATTCCTTCATACTTACTGTAATTTTCTTTACTGTAAGCTCCAACATTGTTAGTGAAGAGTTAATACATATGGATAATGAGCTCCCCCACTGGGGTAATGGTACAGCCCAAGCTGTGATTCAGCATAGAACCCTTGGCACATGAGGATTCCGAAGGCAGAAGTTACTCAGTCACATTTATTCACACATTACCTATACACTTTCATGTAACCACCGATATCAGTGTTGCTAAGGTCAATCAACTCTTCCTTCAGCCAAAAAACTTTCTGACATATAAATGATTTAGCACATGATAAAAAAACGACAAATGAATGACATACCTCATTTAAAGCGTTGTCTGAGAAAGTCTTGCTGAATAACTAACTCTTCTGTTATGTTCCTTGAGCATCAGGCCACTGATCTTTTGATCATGCTGTCCTGCTGCTGACAACACTTCCAAGAAAAAGAGGTTTAGTCACAAAGCAACAGTAAATATAACTGAAGAGAGCATACTAAGCACTAACCTGGAACAGTGAAAGTACCAACAATACTAAAAAAATCATAACCTGTTAACCTGTGGACTTGGAAATGTCCAATCAAATATGGAGATATAGATATACAGAGATGCCTGTGCCCAGCAGACAATTCCTGACATCCAGCTGTAATCACAAACAATTTATCTTTGCTGAAATCAAAATTCCTTAGCTTATTATAGCCTGGGCAGACATTTTGTATCAGGAGAATCAATGGATGGTTCGGACTTCATATGGAGCTATTGGGTACAATGAGGTAGACATACCAAACAATATTCTCTAAACCATTGTTGGACCAAACAGAAAAGGAAATTACAGTTAAGTATGAAGGAATTTCTCCTTTATTTATCACTTCACGTTGTCAATGGGGAGTTACTACATACGGGTTCTAAGAAATAGTACCTATTCCAGAACAGGGTGGGGGGGGAGAATACCATCCCATATATAACTCATATGGGCTAAGTGTAAACAGAACAGTCACATAAGAACTTACCATAACAGTAGATATTTGACAGAATCTCCTCCATTAGGCCACAGCTTTGACACTATAGTCATCAGCGCTAGGACCAGATGGAACTTTTACTAGCTGGGGGCCACCCACAATGACATGCTATGTCTGTGTGTATATAAGTGTGGGCCGCCCCATCATTCCTCAGTTTCTTGCTGCAGATTAGCCTTGGAGGACCAGCAACTGTGGGGAACCAGGAGATAAGACCAGCACCATGCATGCAAGGAGAGACACGGGGCTGGATACAGGATGCATAGAGTACTGTAGGTTTTAGGCACAGCATCTGATATAAACCTCACTGAAGCAGAAGGGGAAAGAAGGGAAGGATGGCATGGGCCTTACAGGGGAGATTTTCCTCGAAAATCCACTGTTATGGCAACACCTTTGGAACAATTTCCAAGCAGTACCAAGCAAAACTGGGAGGATGGTCTGTTATATATTCAGGACAGAATGCCTTGCAGTACAGCAAGCCCAAAGCCAGCACATCTACGAGAGACTATAATGTTTCGAGATTGTATGGACAGTGCTTCTTGTGGCTGCAGCACATATGTCAGCAGTAAGGACATTTTTGAAGTAAGCAATAAGGCACAAGGGGGTGTGCATTAGAAGAGTGCCTTCAGCCCATGGCCGTGCATTAGAAATGTCTGATGCACACCCCTGGAGTATCTTATTACACTTATAAAATGGGCCTCTGTATTTTAAATGCCTATAAAAATCTAGATTTTTATATTTACATTGAGAGAAATTAAAATGTTTAATGTACTTGGTTGCAAAATAGTGCTTCCACCTCCAGTAGATAGCTGTATCTTTTTTATCCTTAGGCCTTTTGTCCTAGTGTGGCCACCATAGCTGTAGCTCCCCAACCCCCCCCCCACAAACAAACACACAATGTACGTTGAAACAGGTCCTCTTTTTTTTTTTTTTTCCTTTTAAGTTTAAACACAGTTTTAATATAATTGTGATACCAAGGGGCACCAGATTTTGGGATGCCAAAAAGAGGACAGTCCCTTCCCCGATGAGCCCCTGTGCCAAACCCTGAGTAAATAGGTTTAAAGTCTCCACCGCCTTCACAGCTCATTTACAAGGAGTTCCTGGGCAGGAGAGAGTAAAAAAATTATAAAAATAATAATACAACAGGATAGAGAAGGTACATGAAGAATATCTGGCAGCTGGAAAAGAGGACATGTCCTCGTAAAAGAGTACATCTGGTAACCCTAGATACCTCCTGACAGTGGAACAAGCAAGCAGACTGAGCGTGTGCATGGCCAACTGGGAGGAAAGGCACAAGATTAGCATGAAGAGTGCTGGTAAGGTATTTTTAAAACACAGGCCAAAAAAAGAAAAGAAAAAGAAATACACCGAGCTGATGCATCGGTGTTTAATCTGCATCATTTAAGCCTTACTGTTCAGTTCTAAGACTGTTCTGCAGCGTGTGTGCAGTGATCGGCAGTATTCCGGCTGTTCTCATGTTCTGATTAGTTAAGTAACGAGCGATTGCGGTGGGGGGGGTGTACATTGGGCAGGATCTTCTTTTATTAAGCGTTAACTGAAATAATTATTCAAGTTTATTAGTTTTGCCGAGAGGTGTACAATTCTGGGACGGTGTGTGTGTGTGTGTGTGTGTGAGGCATCAGGCTGTTCCTGAGGGCTGTACTGATCTTTGGACAAGACAATGTTGTAATGTGCTAACTGATTTTCTTTTTGTGTGTGACGTATCGGGTACGGTAAGCGAATAAATAAATAAAAAAAAATGCCTGCTAAGCTACAGTGAGTGCTTTGATAAGTACCTGGGATGACTATGACATTTTCAGGGTTTGGGAAAGTTTGCGGTTAGTGACAAAAAGAAAATGGCAGCAATTCAAAAATGAATGTTCTTTTTTGGCTTTGTTAATACACCATTTTTTTTTAATGTAGATGTGGTTACTTGAACTTACTGCTAGCCGTGCATAAGATACTACTTTTTTTTGTTTCTATTTTACTTTTTAGCTGCCCCGGCCATTGGCTCATCTGCCCTGGTCACGGCGCCCCGTTGTGTTTCTACCTCCCAGATTTTTGTCAGTGCTCTCCCAGTCATCCCTGGCTTACCCTCCAGAGGGTGGGTTCGCAGCACTGTACTCTGGCAACCAGTGCTGCGAGACTGGGACTGGTCGGGAGAGCGCGGCTGGGAGGCTAATCGAAGCCCGGGGCAGGGCTTCACGGAGATGGTCGGGCAGGATTTTTTGTTCCCCCATAGGCTGTGGTGGGGATGTGCAATGACGACCAGCGTCCAACCTGCCCCAGAGTGAAACTGGCGTTGGTGCTATGCGAGAGACCCGCCCACCACCAGGTGTCGCTCCTGCACCAAGTGCAGGCCACTCTCTCCCCCCTCCCCCCCCCCAGAGAAGGAGAGCAGTCCTGGGAATGCTCACTCCTTCTCCTCCCGGCCGGCCCTCTGACGACCCAAGTCTGTTCCCAAACCCGGGTCGCCGGTGTCGCAAGCGGAAATTCAACCGCTGCACCGGCGGGCCAGCTGTGCATAAGGTACTACTAATGCACAGCTAGCAACAAATCAAAATACAGGATTTTTCCTACCTGTTTTAAAAAGAGACAACAGAAGTGATCATACCCCTTGTGGAATGGCCGCAAACAGCAGCAGGAAGTTCCTTACCATACTTCCTATAACAGAACGTAATACAATGTGCCAACCATTTGGACAGGCACTGTTTCCACACAGGAACATCCTCTTTCCCAGGGGCAAATGAAACAAAAAGCTGATAGGACATTCTGCAGTCCTTGGTGCAAGTAACACAGTATTGCAGTATTCTATGTACGTCCATTGTATGAAGCAGTGCCTTACCCTGACTGATATGCTCAGGGTAATAAACAGGAAGATGTATTGTTTGATTCTGTGTAAATTCAGATACCACCCTCAGTAGAAACTTAGGATTTGTACGCAAACACACTATGTTGTTGTTAAAAATCAAATGAGGCTCAAACATTAAAGCCTAAAGCTCTGGAATCCTTTGAGCAGAAGTCACTGCAACTAAACATAACGTTTTCTGAGACAGAAAATGTAGGCTTCAATTTGCGGCTGGCTCAGAAGGAGCCAATGTCAGTTTCTCAAGTAAATAATTCAAGTCCCAATTTGGGACTGAATTATGGATAGGAAGGGACAATGGAGAATACATCTCAGAAACTAACAGGATATCTCTAAACTGGGCAACCGTACAACCATCAATAGGGGCACAAGAAGCTGACAAAGCGCCAAATGCACCTTAACTAAGGAATACTATAGGCCAGAATCGAACAAAGACAGCAGCCAGCCCAGTGTAGGAGCAGTTGCGTTTCTGCCTCCCATGCCAGTGACCCGGTGCGGAAGCAGACAAGGGTCTCTCAGTGGGCCAAACGGGTGAGGGAGTATCGAGCACCCAACAGCAGTTCTCCATCCTTGGGGAGGGGGTACGCTAGGTCCTGCTGCAAAGAATGCCACCTGGCAGAGGCGCAGGAGTGCAAGAAAGGTAGGGCTGTAGCATGACGTGCCTGGTGCACATGTCCCAATGCTATGGCCCAAAGGAATAAAATGAAGAAAGAAGATGCCAGGTTGCCAACGGCCAGCACACTACGCAGACTCTCACATGAACAACATGGCAGGCCACCCACCCATCAAGGTTCAGTGCAAGTGGTGGACAATTGTAAGTCCATGAGAAGGTCAGAGATGTGGCTCGGGGGGTGCTGTCGGTTAGACCGGAGGGGTTTAAAAAAAAATAATCAAGTATTCCAACACCGCATTTACAGGACATGTAAAAGGGTCCACATTCCTGGAAGCAGCATGTAGAGTGAAATGCTTCCACCTCAAAGAATAAGCATGTGTGGTAGAAGACTTTCTAGCCAAAACCAGCACATCAGCAACCTCAGGGGATACCCTGAAACATGTAATGGCTATGTCTTCAGGAGCCATGCATGCAGATGTATGAACTTCAGGTCTGAATGGACCAGAGACCCCTAGTCCTGAAACAAAAGACCCCAACAGAGAGGCAGAGGTACAGGATGCTCCACTGCCATATGTTGTAGAAGGGGAAACCATATTTGGTGAGGCCATAATGGAGCAATGAGGATGAGAGTGGCACTCTCCACTCACAGTTTGAGCAGGACCATCTGTATTAGAGGTACTGGAGGAAATGCATATAGGAATTTCCCTTTACAAGAGAGGAACAATGCATCTTGCAAGAAAACTCCAGGCCCTGGAGCAAGCAGGCAGAAATGCAGTAGTTTTGCATTGTGTGGGGACATAAAAACATCAAACTCTGGACAACTCCATCTTGCAAACAGGTGGTTTAACACGGAGGTCAGCAGTTCCAATTCACGTATCCTAGACTGTGACCTGCTTAGCCTGTCTGCCAAGATGTTTTTGAGACCTGGGAAGCATGGCTGATAGTTGTAGGCTGTTGGACAGTGTCCAGTACGGTGGCACTAGGACTCCAGATAAGATTTTTAGGGATGAGTACTGTACTCCTCATTTTGAAAGTGAGATGAGTAAAGGAAAGCCAAAATTCAGATGCGTACAAATGTCTTGACAGAGTGCAGTGAGGAGTACATTTTTAAAACAATGTAGTTTTTTTTCTATATAAGTGATAAAGTGCCAACAATGCTGCAGATGTTGGCAGGTAGGAGTAATTTATTCACCAGTTTTCAAATATAGTGAATAAAACAGAACTGGGATGGTATGAGTGCTGTAAATCTGGAAAAAAAAATGCTCCTTTTGAATCACTAGTTATGTTATAAAGCAATAAAGTCACATAGTTAGACAGTAGTTGTTGGCAGAAAAAGACCACATGGTCCATCCAGTCTACCCTGGTTCTAGATTAGTTCTTACTTCTTTTCTACAGATCCTGTCAGACCTGTGTTCTTAACCCCCACCCGCCTACCGCCACACACTTCTTTTCTATTTGCTATTCTTTGCAGCACAGAGTATTTACAAATGTTGGGTGAGTATTGGTACTCATTAAAAAAAATTCTCTGAAGAGCATTTCCTAAAATGAGGTGAGTAAAATAATTTAGTACTTCCCTTATCTGGAGCCCTAGATGGCACTCTCCTTGCTTCCTGCATAAAGAAAAGGAGACAGGACAAAGAATGATTCTAAAATGCCTGGAGGCTGTGTAGGACAACCCTCATTTCCAGGACATTTATATGCACTGGTCTCGCAGAGACATACTGGCTCCTGTATACCAATTGTGCCTATGCAGCCGGATTGTCTGCTCTGTCCTGAGGCCTGACAGCATATCCCTTCTCTGTGTCCAAGACTGCCCCTAAGTATTAGTCTTTCATAGCGAGTCAAAACTGACTTTAGCACATTTACTTTGATCCCCAAGTCACTGAACAACTGATGTGTCTGAGACAGAGTATGTTGCAGAGCTGGCAGGCAGCTCGCCTTCAGAAGCCAGCTGTCCAGGAAGAGGAACAAATACAGGCCTTCCCTGCGAAGAGCTGCTGCAACTACTGTCAAGCATTTTTAAAGACCTGTGGTGCAGAAGACAAGCCAAAGGGCAGTACTCTGAACTGGTAGTGTGGTCAAGCAAGCATAAAGCAGCAGTGTTGTCTGAGATGTCCTGATCTTGACATGAAGGTATGCATACTTCATGTCCAGAGAATAAAGTCAGTCCCCAGTTTACAGAAGGGGAATCGAAGCTTGCAGGGATACCATCTGCAACATTTGTATTCGATGTGGAAAGCAAGAGCCCTCAGATCCAACACAGGATGCAGAGCAACTGTCCATTTTGGGACAAGAAAGTATCTGGAATACAGCCCTTCATTTCTCTACCGAGGAGGAATCAGTTCTATAGCATGTTATTGGAAAAAATAACAACTTTTTTCAGAAGGGACAAACAGCCCAGAGGATAACAGCAAGGAAGTACAAGATGATCTGGAGGGATTTGTAATAGCTCCAGATCATAACCCCTTACAATTATCTCCAGAACCCACTTGTCTGTGGTGATCTCCCGCCACTGTTTCAGATGCAGGGAGATCCTGCCCCCCACAACCACCCCGGAGGTAACACTGGAGGTGGGGTAGTAGCCTAGTCAGGTGGAACCAGTGGGGGCAGTACCACCAGAACTGATTGCTTCCGGTGCTTTTGTATGGGTATCTGAGGGGAAGGGGGCCCCTTACCACTGCCTTGCTGACATCAGGCACAGCCACCTCAGGCAGCAGGCTGATGAAAGGAGCCCCTCCCATGACCACTAGCAGGAGTGGGATACAGGGACTTTACAGATCTTAAGAGTCATTTTTGAGGCCTGAAGGTCACGTAGGGCCTCTTCAACATCATAGCCAAACAGTACAGTCCCTCTAAAAGGGGCATTCAAAACTGCCTGTTACACATCTGTGGCAAAGCCAGCAACTCTAAGCCAAGACTATCTTCTCACGCAAATGCCAGAAGCAGCAGCCCTGGCAGAAAAAATCAGAGACATCATAAGCTGAGAGTGGCAAATGTTTGCCAAGCTCAGCACCAGAGGATAATCATTACTTTTTTTTTTTTTTATGTTCCTCTCCAGATGGCCCTCCTTCGGGCAGGCACCCCAGCCCCATCACCCTGACCTGTGTTGGAACTTACTGCCAGCCATCTCCCGCGCCCCCCCCCCCCCAGCAGGGTCAGCAGTCCCCAAGGACTGGATCCAGTTCAGACTGGCGATCCCACCTAGTCAAGCATGGGGCCCGTGAGCACCCGCTGCTAGCATTAGTCGCCAAGTTTTTGTTCTCCTGGGAAGGAGTGGCATGCAAGGACATCATGGTGCATGCCATGCACTTCTATGTGATGTGTGCCGATGTCTGCCATGCCTCCCAACCTTCAGGCCCAAGCTGCCTTCCCCTAGCTTCCGCCAGGGACCAGGCAAGCATCGGGTTCTGTCCACCCTCCCTCACAAGAGGAGAGCAGTCCTGCAGATGCTCGATCCTCCTCCCCTAGGCCAGCCCTCTGACTCCCCGGATTTGCTTCCAATCTCATGTTGTCAGCATCACAAGCAGTACTGCTACTGCTGTGCCGGCAGGCCAGCCCAGAGGGCAATTTATTTGTTTTTTTATTTAGCTTTTTGGTCCCCGTTGCCTCCTACCACCAACTGGTGATGGGGACACACAGCATTTATTTATTTTATTATTTATTTTTTTCACAGATTTTCTCCAGACTCCCCAGCACACAGCCGTGCGTGCGTGTGGAAGCACGCTTCACACACCGTGGTGCCAGCTCAGCCCCTTCCACCTCCCGATTCTCTGCCACCCCCTCTCCGCCTATGCTACCCATTGGACCTCCACCCGGTGGGAGCGGAACTACAGGGGGCACCAGCCCACCCTCACGAGAGGAGAGTTGCCCGACGGCATGCTCAATCGTGCTCCCCCCCAATGCCTGCATCCCAAAGTCATTCCCGAACCTGGGTCACTGGCATAGTGCGAGGTAAGGTGCCCAGTGCCTCAACCCTCTGTGCCACTGGGCTGGCTCAGAGGGTAATGTTTTAAAAGTAACTCATTCTTGGTAGAATCATCAGGCAAAGCCTGGGCTGCAGTATAAGCAACTTTCCATTGGCTGTTATATTTTATCATGTGAGTCTGGAAGTTTGCAGTTCTAAGGCCCAGTGATGCAGAGGTACAAGTACGTTTGTCAATCACATCCAGCCTCCTACATTCTTTGTCAGGAGGCAAAATATTGTGTGTTTAGGTACTCTAGACCTATCATGAGCAGCCATGATGACTAAAGACAGTTTCTGGCAGGTTAGCATAATAAGGATTAACAGATAGTGCTGGATACTGTTTATCTGTCTTTCTAGGAACTGCAGGCAGTGAGTTAGGCCTGTACCATGCAGTAAAGGCAGGACCCTCTAATGAAGGATGTACAGGTGTAATTATAATGGAGGGAGAGCAGGGTACCTCAAAAATTCAACTGGATTTCTTTTTGTGGAATCTTTGTCTTCCACAGCGAGGTCCATGGCAGACTGCATTTGCTGCAACATGCTGATAGCAAACAGGAACGTTCAAGCCTCCACCCACAAAATATGGCAGATAGGAGGGTAAACACTGAAGTACAGAGCTTGACAGAGGGCAGGATAGGGGTAAATGGAAAAATAGACAAGGGCAACAAGAGCAGGGATGGGGTAAAAAAGGATAAAGCCAACATTAAATGGAGGACAATGAGTACCAATGCCCATAGTCTGAGAAACAAGCTTCCAGAGCTAGTAGCCCTGATGGAAGAGGAACACTTGGATATTGTGGTAGTCACAGAAACATGGTACACGGAGAACCATGACTGGGATGTCAACATACCAGGGTACACAATCTACAGAAGGGACAGGGAGGGTAAAAGAGGAGGTGGAGTAGCTCTCTACATAAGGAAGGATCAAAGCTACAGAACTAAAAAGTAAAGGGGGAATACAAGAGGTACTCTGGGTCACCTTGGAGACAGGGAATGGCATCACAATCCGCACAGGGGTTGTATACAGACCCCCATCTCAAGGGGAGAAAATGGACAAGAAAATGATAGAGGGCATTCTCAAAATGGCTGAAAAAGGGGAGATACTGTTGATGGGGGACCTGAATATGCCAGATGTTAACTGGATGACATGGACTGCAGCTACATCCAAGAGCAGGGTCATTCTCGATGCCCTACAGGGGGAATGCCTTAGACAGCTAGTGGTGGAACCCACTCAGGAGGGAGCAATATTAGAACTGGTACTCTCAAATGGAGAGAGGATCACAAATTTAGAAGTCAGTAGACATCTGGGAACAAGCGACCATCGCACAGTGTGCTTCACAATAAACACAACCATGGAAACAAACCATAAAAAGATAAGGATACTGTACTTTAGAAGGGGCTGACTTTGGCATAATGGGTGAAAACCTGAGGAATGCATTAGCAAATGGCCAGAAAGGAGGGGTGGAAGAATAATGGAGAAAAATCAAAACTGCCATCATGGAGGCAACAAGCCTTTCTGTGAAACAAATAAAGAAAACAAAGTGGAATAAAAAAACACTATGGTTCTCAAAAGAGGTGTCAGGGAAGGTTAAGGAGAAAAAGGCTGCATTCAAAAAGTATAAGGAATCACAGAAGGAGCACGACAGGGAACTGTATCAATTAAAGTAGAAAGAAGTGGGGAAGGCAGTCAGAAAAGCAAAGGCCCAAACCAAGGAAAAGATAGCCAACTCAGTTAAGAAGGGGGATAAAATATTTTATAGGTACATTAGGAGCATAGAAAGGTTAAGGAGGGATAGAGAGATTAATAAAGGAGGAGAGGTGGGCAAGGGAGACAGTGAAAGGCAGAGATACTGAATGAATACTTTTGCTCAGTATTCACAAAAGAAGAGGAGGAGGAGGAGTTACCTAAACCAAACAATAGAAGCACTCTGGGTAGTGGGGTTGGACGCCAGTCCATTTACAGAAGAAAAGAGTCCTGAAAGAACTCCTAAAACTCAAGGTGGACAAAGCAATGGGCCTGACGGATTCACCTAGAATCCTAAAAGAACTAAGGGAGGACCTAGTGACACCACTGACCATACTTTTAACAAATCATGAGAGGATGGGTGGTACCTGAGGACTGAAGGAGGGCAGATGTGATTCCCTTCACAAAGTGGGAGCAAGGCAGAAGCAGGGAACTACAGACCTGTTAGTTTGACCTCAGTGGTGGGGAAAGTGGATGAACCACTTCTGAAAGAAAGAAAGGAATTGTTCAGTACCTAGAGGCCAGCGGTCACAGGACCCAAAGCAGCATGGATTCACAGCAGGAAGGTCATGTCAGACGAGATCTAATCGATTTCTTTGACTGGGTGACCAAAGTAATAGACCAGGAGGCGGTGGATATGGCCTACCTAGACTTTAGCAAGGCATTTGACACAGTCCCCAGAAAAGATTAATAATCAAGTTAGCCAGCCTGGGAGTGGGTCCCAGGGTGGTAGCCTGGGTAGCAAACTGGCTGCACAACAGGACACAGAAGGTAATAGTGAATGGAACACATTCTGAAGAAAGGGGGGTTACTAGTGGAGTACCTCAGGGCTCAGTACTGGGTCCAGTCCTCTTTAACGTCTTTATAGGTGACACTGCAGAGAGTCTAGAAGGAAAGGTATGCCTCTTTGCAGATGACACAAAGATCTGTAACAGAGTTGATACACAAGGGGTAGAAAGGATGAGAAGGGACTTGGCAAGGTTGGAGGAATGGTCAGACATATGGCAACTTAGATTCAATGCAAAGAAGTGCAAAGTAATGCACCTGGGAAACAAAAACCCAGGAGAAGAGTACACAATAGCAGGGGAGGTACTAACAACAACAATAATGGAAAGGGATCTGGGTGCAGTCATATCAGATGACCTAAAGGTGGGTAAGCAATGTGAGAAGTCAGTAAGGAGAGCCAGGGGGATACTGGGATGCATAGGGAGGGGCATCACAAGTAGAAAAAGGGAAGTGGTTATCCCTCTGTACAGACAGTTGGTGAAACCCCATCTGGAATACTGCGTGGCGTTTTGGAGACCTCATCTATGCAAGGACATAGACAGGATGGAAGCAGTCCAGAGGAGGGCAACTAAAATGGTGCAGGGTCTACATCAGAAACCATATGAAGAGAGACTGAGAGAGCGTAATAGGTATACCCTTGATGAAAGGAGGGACAGGGGGGACATGATAGAAACTTTTAAGTACCTCAAGGGAATCAACAAAGTCCAGGAGGGTAGCATCTTTCAGAAAAAGAGATGTGTAAGAACAAGGGGGCACAATTTAAAGTTAGAGGGGGAACGGCTCAGGGTAATGTGAGGAAATTCTTTTTCACGGAGAGAGTGGTGGATGCATGGAACCGCCTTCCTGGAGAGGTTGTGGGGTCTAAAACAGTGGGGGAATTCAAACATGCATGGGACATACAGGCAATTATAGTGGGGGCTGCAGGAAGTAGGCTGTTGTTTAACTAGAATCTGCAGCTTATCCAATAGGTAGGGAAATGTGCAGACTAGGTGGGCCAAGTGGTCCTTATCTGCCATCAAAGTCTATGTTTCTATGTAAAGTTGGATCCTCAGGAGATCTCCACCAAGTACTCAGTACAGGATGAGAGGGTAGAACTAGAGTGAGTGCTAGATATTGTTCTTCCTCATATTTCTCCTCAAGGTCAGGATTGTATTCCACTTCATTACTAATGTCTCTATTCATGAAGGGAGCTGCAGAATGCACCTCCAACATCAGCAGTGGCTGAGAGAGAAGAATCTAAACAGGGAAGGGAGCAGATAATCCTGGGGGATTTTAACTCCAGTTGGTTGGCACAAGATACCTTGGCTACTAGCGATAAAATCTACAGCCTTTACCTTACTCAGATGATTCCCCCAAGTGACCAGGAGGATCTACCTCACTGGCACCAGCACCCTCATTGACTGGCTTCTCACCTCCTCCCCTGAACATATCTCAAATGTTTCCATACTACCTGACACACTAAGTGACCATTCTCCAGTAGTTTGTTTCTGGACAAACAAGGGTCCAAAAGATTCCCCCCAATTTGTCAAACACCGATCCCTCAGAAAGGGAACCTGAATCACCTAAAAATACCTAATTAGTGCAGACTGGTTTATTGTAATGATGCCAATCAGGCCCTTGACTACCCTCATCACAATCTTTAACAAAGCCTGCAACTTATATGACCCGGTCAGAACCTCCAAAGTTTTAAGGCACCATAAGCTCCTGGCTCACAGGCCAACTCACTGAGCAAATGAACCACTGGGACCACCTTTGCCACAAAGCAAGAGCTACTGGTTGTCAGGCTGATTACACTGTCTACAAAGCTGCCAGGAATAAGTGTACCAGACTGGTGAGAAAGGCGAAGGCATCGTATTACAAAGACCAAATGGAAAGAAATTAGGGAAACGGGAGGGAGTTTTGGAATAACGTTAAAGCTCTGACTGGCAAGGAATCTAGAGCGCCTCCCAACCTAATGAACTGTCACCCCTTCTGGCCCACTACAGGAACCAAAGACCTAATAAATGTCTTTAATGATGCCTTCATGGACCTAAGCACAGTCCTTCCACTGGAATACCTAAAAACACAACCCACCTGTAAGTCCCCCAGTACCAACCCTCCCCTCCACCTGCATCACCAGACAGCCTCCTTTTTACTTCAAGCAAGTCTCAACAACTCAGACTATTAAATATGTTAAAGAGGATCCTGGGCAAAACAAAAATCGGTAGTAACAACATAGATATGAAGACAGTCACCCTCTCCCTGAACAAACTAGCCATCCCACTCACAATGTTATTTAATAGATCTCCAAGAACCGGAGTGTCCCCAGACAAGTGGAAGACAGCTTTTGTCACTCAGTGTAAAAAAAAAAAATGATGACAGAACCAGTCAGGTAATTACAATCCTATATCCATATCCCCCCCTTTCAAAAGCACTTGAAAAGAAATGTTTCTGATAAACTTACGAATACATCTGAACATCTGAAATTTGCCTCTAGATAAAGGCCTAGTGGTCTATCAAGTCTGCTCGAATGTGCAGCTAGCACTTTATTCTGCAGCTACGTTCCTCCACCCTTCCCTCCCTTGACCCTCCGCCTTACCCTGTCCCAGCCCCTTTTAAAGCAGTCCACTGTTCTACTGGATACCACTTCTGCCGGTAACTCATTCCACCCAGCTACCACCCTCTCCATAAAATAGTGTCTCCTCATCTCCCTCCTGAACCTTCCTCCCTCCAGTTTCATATCATGGCCCCAGGTGTCCCTCCCCTCCCTTACTTTGAACAGCCCCTCCGTACCCGTCTTGTTTATTCCTTTCATGTACTTGGAAGGTTTCAATCATATCCTCCATGTCCCTCCTCTCCTCCAGTGAGTACATGTTCAACTCCCTCAGCCTCCTCTCGTATGGTAAGTCCCCCAGCCCCTTGATCATCTTTGTTGCCCTGCACTGCACCCCCTTCAGTAACTTAATGTCCCTCTTCCGACATGGGCACCACTACTGCACGTAGTACTCCAGGTGCAGTCTAACTAATGATCTATACGGTAGCAGAATCACCTCCCCCTTCCTCAAGGATATATCCCTTGCAATGCAACCCAACATTTTGTTGGCCTTTGCAGCTGCTTTCCTACATTGTAATGAGTTGTTCATTGACCCCATAATGAGCATCCCCCAGATCCTTCTCCTCCTCTGTCTCAGCTAGCTGCACTCATAGAAACATAGAAGTTGACGGCAGATAAGGACCGCAAGGCCCACCAGTCTGCCCATTTCTTTTTCTACCTTATGAATGTGCCATTGGCTTTTGCTCTGTCAATGGCCTATTTATTCATACTCACCTGTATTGCTCCTTATGCCTATCCCATGCCTGTTTGAAGCCCTGCACTGTATTCATATCCACCACTTCCTGAGGTAGGCCGTTCCATGCATCCACCACCCTTTCTGTGAAAAAGAACTTCCTCACATTACCCCTTAATCGGCCTCCCCAATCTTCATACGGTGTCCTCTTGTCCTGCTATTTTCTTATATTTAAACATGTTAGATTCTTTCACCTTGTTAATGCCCTTAAGGTGTTTGAATGTTTCAGTCATATCACCTCTCTCCCTCCTTTGCTCTAGGGCATACATATTGAGCTTAGTTAATCTGTTCTTATATGTTTTCTGAATCAGTCCCTGCACCATTTTGGCTGCCCTTCTCTGGACTGCCTTAATTTGGTTAATGTCCTTGTGAAGGTGTGGCCTCCAGTACTGCATGCAGTACTCCAGATGGGGCCTAACCAGTGTCTTGTAAAGAGGTATTATTACTTCCTCTTTGACTTGTGATACCCTGCTAATACACCCAAACATCCCTCTAGCGCTACCTACTGCTTTAGTGGTCTGCTTAGATGATTTCAGGTCATCGGTGTGAGTGATGATGGCCTTAAGTCTCTTTCTTCCCTTGTGACTGCCAGCAACTCCCTCCCAGCCTATAGGTGGCTTCAGGGTTTCTCTTTCCTATGTGCATGATCTTGCACTTCTTTGTGTTAAACCCCAGTTGCCACTCTTCCGACCATTTTGCTAGTTTATCCAGATCTCTTCTCATTCTGCCCACCCCATCTGGATCATCTACTCATCTACTCTGTTGCAGATCTTGGTGTCATCTGCAAACAGACAAACCGTACCCTCCAGTCCATCTGCAATGTCACTGATTAAGATACTGAAGAGGACTGGCCCCAGGACTGATCCCTGAGGTACCCAACTTGTGACCTGCATCTCTTGTGACTGTATACCATTTACCACCACACTCCGTTTTCTGCTCATCAACCAGTTTTCCACCCAGCTGACCAACGTCTGACCCACCCCGAGCCTACCCGGCTTATTAATCAATCTTTGTATGTGGAACAGTATCGAAAGCTTTGCTGAAGTCAAGGTAGGCAACATCAATTGCTCCCCTTGGTCCACCACTCTGGTTACCCAGTCAAAGAAATCTATGAGAGTAGTTTGACAGGACCTTCCTTTTGTAAACCTGATGTCTTGGATCCTGTGCTCCTATGGATTCCAGGTGTTGCACTCTCTTTTTCTTAAGGAGTGTCTCCATAATCTTGCCCACTACTGTGATAAAACTGACTCGTCTGTAGTTCCCTGCCTCCTCCCTGCTACCATTCTTGTGGAGCGGGATTACATGAGCCCTTCTCCAGTCTTCTGGGACCTCTCCTGTGCTCAGAGACTCACTAAATAGTTCTGATAATGGCTAAGCTAGTTCCACCCTTAGCTCCTTTAGTACCCTGGGATGTATGCCATCAGGTCCCATTGTCTTGTCCACGCTGAGCTTATCGAGCTCTTGTAGGACCCTTTCTTTTGTGAAGGGACTAGTGCACACCTCCCTTCCCCCGTGTCCATGGTGCTGAGCTGTGGACCCTGCCCTACCTTCTCTTCAGTAAATACTAAGCAGAAGTATCTATTTAGGATAGATGCTTTTACATGGTCCTCCTCCTCCTCACACGCCCCTTATCCCCTCTCAACTTAGCAATTTCCCTTCTGGACTTTCTCCTGTCACTAATGTATCTATAGAAAATCTTGTCACCTTCTTTTACTGTTCGTGCTAGTGTTTCCTCGGTTTGGGCCTTTGCCTGCCTTGCCTTCCCTGCTTCCCTTAGGGATGCATACCAAACTTCCCTATCTTCATCCTGCTGTGTTCCCTTATAGTTCCTGAAGGCCAGCCTTTTGGCTCTGACCTTTTCTGCTACTGTGTTTGAGAACCAAATAGTTTTTCTCCTTCTTTTGCACTTCCTTTTCTCACTAACACAATGGGATGTTGCTTCAAGTATTGCATCTGTAATGCCTGCCCACTCTGCCTGTACCCCCTCACCTGTATTTCTTCTTGCCAGGGCTGGCTTAATTCTATTGGCCATCTTATCAAAGTCAGAGTCCCATATTTTTGCCTTGAATGGGATGATTTTGTTCTAGTGGCCAAATTGAACCATACCATGTGATGGTCACTGGCACCCAAGTGACCTTCTACCTGGAGATCTGTGATCCTTTCCCTATTAGTCAGTACTAGATCTAGGATAGCCCTGTCTCTTGTGGGTTGTTGTACCAGTTGTTTGAGGCCCTCCCCCTGCAGGGAATCCACCATGTGTCTAGTTCTGGCAGATGTCCCTGCTGGTATTGACCAATCTGTATCTGGCATGTTGAAGTCTCCCATTATCAGAACTTCACCTTTAGCTGTCGTGTTTTGGATATCTTCTAACAGTAACGTGTCTATGTCCTCTCCTGGTCTGGAGGCCTGTACACAACCCCAGTTCAGTACGGCTGTACCATTTCCTGTTTCCAGAGTGAACCACAGTTCTTCTGGCTCCTATATGTATTCTGAATTTCTGTAGCTTTGATATTTTCATTGACATAAAGGGCCACTCCATCCCCCTTTCTGAACCTCATCTCTTCTGAACAGTACATAGCTAGGTACTAGAAGTCTCCCAAGTGTAATTCCGATGAAACCATGTCTTGCTAATGGCTACTCACGTCCAGTTTAGCCTCTATCATTTTGCCTGCAGGTCTAGATCTTGTTTCCCAGACTGCAAGCTTTTGTGTACATGATTTCCCATTGGCCAGATTTGATTGTGTGTTAGTTGTTGGGGCGAGGTCAGCATTTCCCCTATCGTCGTATGGGGAGCCAGACCTTTTCTTTACCTGGTGTTGCAAATGAGCTACAAACATGCTGAACTCCTGTTTGACTACTAGCTGAGGGGGAGGTGTTCTTCACATTCGACGTATGGGTGTTGCACCCTCTCCCATTTGCTAGTTTAAATATTTTGCAAAGACATCAAACTTCTGCCCCAATGCACTGACTCCTCCTTAGTCAGATGCAGTCCATCAAATTTAAAGAATTCTGTCCCAAAACTGTTGCCAGTTCCTACATTTGTGTCCCTTTTCCTGGCACTAACCCTTGAGCCACATGTTTAGCTCCCCTAACTCCCCCTCTCTGACCTTCCATCCATCTGTACTCCTCTCCCAGACTGGCAGGAGCACAGAGAAGGAGATGCGGATGAAATGGATGATAGTTTGTCACCCAGCCTGGTCAAGTGTTCCTTGGTCTCCACAACTGACCGGCTGGTGAGATCATTAGTCCCTATGTGTACCAGGACATCAACATTTTCTCCTGCTTCCTGAACAATTTTAGCAATGCGGTCAGTGCCTCTCAATGCTGATGTACCTGGGAGACATCTGACCATTACCCCTGGCTGGAGATACGTATTAACTCCCCGAATCATGGCATCTCCTATGATCAGAAGGTTTTTGAATTTCCTTTTTGCTTTTTTGTTTTGGTTCCTGTTTTGGGTGAGTTTGTTGTGCTAGCTCCTGTGCCGCAGTGTCCTGTTCTGCAGTGTCCTTTGTTTGACTCCCCCCCAGCTGTATACCTGTATAAATATAATCTACTCTGCCCACAACAACAACATGGGTTTGGCAAAAGCACAGCACAATCACAGCACTCACAGACTATACTTCACACCTGTATGAAGCCCTAGACACTGGAAAGACAGTGGGGTTAATCTTCATAGACCTCACTAAAGCTTTTGATACTGTGAATCATCAGATCCTATTAGACAACCTCTTAACACTAGGCCTGTCCTGCGACATGGTCTCCTGGTTTAGGAGCTGCATGTCACAATGATCACAATGTGTGAGGATGAGAGGGGTAACATCTAATTCTAGGGAAGTAACTCTGGGGGTCCTACAAGGTTCAATTCTAGGACCCCTACTCTTCAGCCTTTTTATAAACATGCTACTGCTTTCCCAGCTAAGATGCTGTTCTATGCAGTAGATGAAGTAATCTCCATGTCAGGGAACCACCTGACAGAAATAACAACTAACCTACAAGTTTCAGGAAGTTCGAGTCCTGGTTCTCTCAAAACTGTCTCCTCCTAAACTATGAAAAAACTAAAATCATGCCCTTCTCACTGCCACACTCAAAGAAGAACAATGACCCATTAACCATCCTTAGCCAAAAAGGAGACGCCATTGAACAAGTGGCTTCCTTTAAATATCTTGGCATCCACCTAGACGACACCCTTTCCTTCACCACACAGATAGACCATGTCTATATTTGCTGAAACAGCAAATGCCTGCTCAACTTCTGGTGACGTAGCTGTAATGGTGGCAACTTGATCCACTAGCTCCCAGTGCCAACTCAGCCATCGCAATCCATCCTCCCTAATTTAGGGCACCTTTCCTTCCAACGATGCTCCGTAATTGTGCAACTCTTGCTGGGGATGCCACAGCGCTCGAAAGGTATTAAAAATCAGGACAGAAACCAGCGATGAAGCAAATGAAGATTGGAAGCTTTGCAGCCACGAGAAGGCCCTGCTCCCCATCAGAATCCTCATGAGAACCCAATCTCGACTTGGAGGAAGAGCCGCAAAACAAAACTGAAAAAGCCCTCCAGAAAATCCTAAAGGCAGCTAACAAAACAGAAACATCTATAGCTGATCTGCGCATGGATTTCAAAGCAGTTAATGTCAAAGTCCAACAGAATGAAGGGAGAATCATTGAACTTACCGAAACTCAGGACTGCCATGGCAAGGTGTTGCTATATCTCCTGCAGAGAGACCACCAGACGCACACCAGACTAGAGGATGCGGAGAACCGAGTGAGCCAGAACAATTTCCGCATTCATGGAGTACTGAGGGCGCCAAGAAGGATACCCGACTCAGCAGACTTTATAACAGATTTACTTAAAAAGAATCTATCTCTGCCTTCCGATCTACCCTTAACCATAGAGAGGGCACACTGTTCTCTAGGCCTGAAGCCCGCAGACCCCGAGAGTCAGACCACGCTCCTGGATAGTGTGCATGCTGCACTATCAGTCTAAAGAATACATACTAGTGGAGGCTTGGAGACACAGAGATCTGTAGCATAAGGGGCAGAACATTTATTTTGAGCATGATTTCGCCTCTGAACTGCAAGCAAAAAGGACACAGATCAGAGGGATCATTAAAGAGCTAAAGGAAAAGCACAACATTCTGGCTCAATTAAACTTCCCCACTAAAATTTAAAATCTTTCTGGATTCTGTCAACAAAATTTTTACTTCACCGGCCGAGGCCGCTCCGTTCATGGTGGAACACAATATCACCATCCCCGACTAGAAACTACAGACTCTTAAGCATCAATTGCAGTCCTCGATGTGGGGAACCCAAAGCAGCGGGTGCAAGAGGCCACTTCCATTGCCGATGCCACATAGAACGGCATCCGAGGTGCAGAAAATCTTGAAGAAGGCTGATCGAAACATCCCTTCCTCCAGCTCCAACGGATCTAATGCAGACAAACCCAGGTGACTGTGTAGGAGACTATCTCTGTCCTTTTCTTTCTGCAAATGTAAATGTTACATCGCTAGCATTCATCAGCAAGAGTGCTGGGGAAGAGACATTATTATTTTTGCTGTGTCACAACCACCATCCTGAACTTGGCCCTGCTTAACGTTGGCTTACACTCAATTAAGACCTCATACAGACACAACCCTGAAGGAGATCGAGACTGGGCTATGTCAGTGAACAGTATTACTTTGGTATTCAAGCTGACTCTTGATTTGAATTTACACTGAATTACAGCAGGGGCCATCAAGGAAAAAACATTAAGGGTCAGCCATGTTTGTGGTGTTATTATGCAAATTGTTATTCGGCAAACATTGGGGGGGATCTTTAATCCTTAAAGATGGGTGATCACACCCATAGAGGGGGCTGGGGAGAGCGGATGGATCATATCCAGTAGCCCAGTCCTGCCACACGCATACAGCACGTTATATGGTAAGTGTGCTGATGCCAATTCTTGTGCTACTTAGGTGGCTCTGGTATTCCATGCAACACCACGAGAGAACATCAGTGTTGTACTGTAAAGGGGAAATTTTACACCTAGGAAGTCATATATTGACCAGAAAAAGTAGTATGGAATATTGCTTATGTATGAAGCAATACACTTTTTCTATACCATCTAAACCTGACTTGTTACAGTTGCCGGTTCAAGGCTATGTTTACAGTTTAATGCTTACAACCTCCACAAAAGTTTACTGGAGGAATCTGTTATTCACTATGTTTGTTCAGTGTCTGTCTGATATTGGTAAGGATCTGCTGGTTGGCAAGATATTAAAAATGGGGGAACAAGACCATTATATTATGAGAAGAAGGTGTAGAGGATTCAAGTTTAATGTAACTAGACTTTTCTTTAATAAAAATGGATGACATTAATATAGTGACTTACAATGTTAAAGGGATTCATTTGCCTATTAAAAGATCAGAATACTGAACAAACTTAAACTACATTGCTCCATTGCGTTCCTGCAAAGGACGCTTACAGTCACAGGAACATGCCAAGTTATGGAGGGCATGGGTGGACAGGGTGAAAGCTGCCCACTCCCCAAATGGTAAGGGGGCAGGGGTCACCATACTTTTTAGAAGGGGATGTCCGTTGCAGATAATGTCAGTGGAGAGTGGCTGGGAAGGTCGATTTCTGAGAGTCACGGGAACATTGCATGGGGAGGTTACCATTTAGTTAATTTATATGCTCCAAACGTATACCCTCAAAATTTCATAAAGGAAACATTTCACAAGCTAGCCTTTTTGCCAGCTGGACAGTTAATTAGAGGGGATTTTAACATTGCACCATCAGCAACTATGGTAGACAGATCAACCAGACAGTGAAACACGGCAGGCTGACCAAAGTCCTTAACTCCTTAATAGAGGAGATGGGCCTGGTTGAAATCTGGAGACATCAGCACAATGGTGAGCGGGATTATACTTTTTTCTCTCAAGCTAAACAATCTTACTCTAGGATACATTTTTTTTTTTTTAACAGCCAAACCCCACTTGCATAGGGTGTTATCCTCCAAAATTCATATCATAACTATCTCAGACCATGCGCCCATGTCCATTAAATGGGGGACCTCCAAGGCGGACAATAGTAAATTATGGAGGTTAAATGTTTCCCTCTTAAACGTCAAAAGCCTCATTAAGAAAATGTCGGAATCTATCAAAGAAATTTATGATATCAACCTAGGACAACATTGTTCACCATTATCCACCTGGGAAGCTCTGAAAGCAGTGTGGGGGATTTATAGGATAGCCTCCGAAGAGAAAGATTAGCAAGGTTAGCATGGGATAAAGTCCACACAAAATACAGGAATTAGAAGTTCTGCACAAGGAAACCCCAGTAATAGATGAATATTGACAAAATTGCATCCAGAAAGGGAAGAACTCCAGAAAATAGACATCCAAAAATAGAGGGACAACTTAGATTTTAAATCAGAGTACCATGACACAGGAGGTAGGGCTGTGAGGTTCCTCACACTGAGGCTACATAAAGGCCGATAGAATGGTTACAATGATCCATAACCCACTGGATCTCCAAAATTCCTGGTGTAGTCCCTCAGCCATAGCGGTACAATTTCAGCACTTTTATCAGCAGCTATATCAGGAAGAGGTCCGGACCTTGGCAGTTAAAACTAAAACTGAGCAATTCCTGCAGGACCTGCCAGTGCCTAAATTATCAGACCCAGCAAGAGAAGCGCTGAACGCCCCCATTAATTTAAGAGAAGTCAGGGAAGTGATTACATCCCTTCCAACTGGCAAATCACCAGGCCCTGATGGCTTTCCTCCTGAATTTTATAAACAGTTTAAAAATGTACTAGCCCCCAGCCTAACCACTGTATTTAATGATTGCTTAATTGAAGAGCGGACACCTGACTCCTGGAAAGCAGTCTTAATTAGTGTCGTCCCTAAACCTGGCAAACCCACAGATAAATGTGAGGCCTATAGACCTATATCATTATTAAATCAAGATTTAAAAATTCTATCCAATAGTTTACAACAATTCATTGAGCTTTTGATACACCCAGATCAAACAGGTTTTATACCGAATAGACATTTAGTAGATAATATCCGCAAATTGCTAAATGTTTTTACATATAGTCCCCCCAAGACCACTACACAACTTGCCCTTTTCTTGGACGCTGAAAAAGCGTTCGATCGACTTAACTGGAACTACCTTCGGGTAGTCCTTGAAAAAAATGGGGTTGGGTGACAAATTTATACAATGGATTTTTCTGTGTTATAAACAATCCTACAGCTAGGGTCCAGGTAAACGTCACTATTTCGAAGAAAATAAAACTTGAAAGACAGACACGAAAGGGTTGCCGCCGCCTACTTTTCTGTTAAACCTAGAACTGCTGGCTATTGCCTTACGACAGTCCCAGACATACAGGGTATACAGATGGGCCACAGCTGCTGCAAAGTTTCAATGTATGCAGCGATACTCTGCTTTCCACAGAGAACCCATCTTTACCATCCCCAATCTGCTACAGATGTTTAAAGATTGGGGCTATTTCAGGATTTAAAATCAATTTAGAAATATCAGAGGCATTATTGATAAAAGGAGCTTAACCCCGACAATTAAAACAATTTCCTTTTAGTGGGTGAAGGACACAGTCAGTTACCTAGGTATATGGATTCCAAAACACCCAAGTAATCTGTACAAATATAACTATGGCCACTTTTTCAACAGAGATATATATACATATATATATATATATATATATATATACACACACATATACACACACACACATACATACACAGACCTAGGCAAATGGCACAATCTGCCCATGTCGTTATTTTTTTTTTTTTTCCTTCTATATACTCCTCTGCTCCTCCCAGCCAGCACCTCCTTGGGCCCTCAAGGTCCCTATCCCGTCTGTCTGCCATCCCCACGACCTGCCACCCCTTACCTCAGGTCTTGGCCCACGAAGTAGCCTGGCGTAACCTTTCGCCACAGGTGGGTCCCTCCCAGAGGGAAGGCACCGTGGCTGTCCAGCACACTGTGGCATCGCTCCAGGTGCTGCTGAGGTGGAGATCGTGAGGCCGTGACGGCAGCGAGGAGAGACAGAGAGCCGCCATCTGGCTAGCCAGGAGCCATTTTCTGCTTTTCTTTTCCCTTGAGAGTGACGCATTTGACGCCTAGGTGAGTGCCAATGTCTGTCACTCCCCTGAAATTAGAGCCCTGACAGACACCTGCCATGCTCCTGGCCTCTGCCGGGGCCAGCAGGCGCCTGGCTCACATCCCACACCTCCCCTGAGAAGGCGAGCTGTCTACGGACGCCCAACCTTCTCCCCGGCTGGCTTTCCAATGACCCGCCGGTCCGCTCAAGAACCCGGCTCACGGCGGCCGCAAGCGAAATCCAGGCCAGGCCGATGAAATGCCCCCATAAGTCATTAGAATTCAATCCCATAAAATGAATGCTACCAAGGTTACTCTTCCTTTTTGCATAATTAATTGTACATGGCCCCAAATTAGATTTAAATCAAATACAGCAAAAGATCACAAACTTTATCTGGGTGAACCGGAAGCCCAGAATACACAGTTTGGTCTTACAGAAAACTAAAAACAGTGGTGGCCTAACTCTTCCAGACATACAATGGTATTATTGGGCAGCACAAATTGTCCCCCTGATCAAAACAGTGAAAAGCCCCTGGCACACACAATGGTGTGGGCCATAACAGAGTGGGCATATAGGTACCCCCCTGAAGCTATTACCTTGGATAATTCTACCTGGATCTCTAAATACCATTAAAAACAAATGGACCAGACCTCGGGTGACGTCACGGAGCTGAAGGAAGCCTAAACAGAGAGCTCCCAACCCAATCAATCTACAAACCCTCCATAAAACCTCATTTTTTCCAGTCAAAATGTCTAGAAGCTCAGGAGGGACATCTGTAATGAACAGCAGAGGCAGAAATCATTCCGATGGCAAAGAAAAAACTAAAGATGCCATTAGATTGAAAGGAGGCCCTCCCAGCAGATCCATCTCGCCGGCCAGCTCACACGCATCTGAAAATGATGCAGACGGGGAAAATGAACAGCTCTCTCACACAAGATTCGAGGCACTCCTGAATGAAATACAAGACTCTAGAAAATAAAATAAGCAAGAGTTTTGAGCGGTTCAAAAGCAGTTAACCACCCTAGAAACTCGCATTGGTGCGATGGAAGAGAGAGAGTATCTGAAACCGAAGAAACAACGCTGCAAATTACGGAGATAGTCCAGACCTTACTTTATCAAACAGAGGAGTTACAAGCAAAGTGCCTAGATTTGGAAGGTCGTTCCCGACATGATAATCTGCATCTATATGGACTCCCAGAGGATATGGAAACCGCTCCAGTGGCCCCGTTTATAGAAAATCTTTTGAAAGATATATTGGATCTTCCAGCTACTCTAACGTTCCGAGTAGAAAGGGCGCACAGATCCTTGCAGAGAAAGCCATTGGATCCAACAACACAACCCCGCTCTATTGTTTTTAAGCTCAACTCATACAGTGCAAAGGAACAGATCTTAAGACGAGCTTGGGGTAAAAAAGAGCTTAAATATTTAACATGTCGACTGTTCCTTAATCATGATTACCCCCAAGAAGTACAGCAGCAGAGGCTTAGATATTTTCCAATCCTGAAATCCTTGCATGAGAAGTCCATCAGATTCCATACTCCATACCCCTTCGGGCTGCGAATCTTTTGGGAGGATGGGGTGAAGATCTATTCCACGGTGGAGGAGGAGACTGAGGCCTTGAAGGAAAGGAAAATCCCCATTGCAGATAACTGGAACCAAAGTGAAGGGAGAAGGTACCAGTTTGGCAACGTACTACAAGCAGGAAGCGTGGGGGAACCAAAATAATACAGCACAACAAGGCGCTGTGCAGGATCAAAACGCTGTTCGGCAAGAAACAAGGACAAACTGAAGTAAATACTTGAAAAACTAACATTTCTACTCTATGTGGGATTACTCATATCTGCTGGACCCTTGAGGAAGCTTCCAAGCGCAGCAACGAGATAAGTACAATAACTATACCGAACAGTCTGATCGTTTTCTATTTACAAAGATGAAAGCTGCGTTTGGGGGCGGGTTAGATTGAGGACAACAGATCTGTACATTTGGTTAAGTCCTATCAGCCTAAGGGAAACCTTCAGGGCTATGTACAGATAATTACACAGGCCATATTAACTGATAACATACTTTTAAACCTGAAGGGACTGAAGAATGTTTGTTAAGCAATATGGCTGTTATAGGATGTGAATATGCCTCTGTCTCTATATTAGAATCCTACTGTTACATAAGGTGCTGATTGGGGATAGGGAGCATAATGATGCTTGGTCAGTTAGTGTCGTCAGTACCTAAAGGTATTAATTTGAAGTAGGAGCCAAGTGTAATCGAGGCCGTAGAGGAGGTCCTCTGGTAACAGAGGCACACGCATTCCTCCTTGTTCTCCCCTTAAAGGAGAACACAGGGGCGAATACGGTACATTAGCCCTCAACCTTGGAAGCACGTAGTTCATAGTTCTAAGTTAATAATTTAGCGATAATATAAAGTTGAAGCCATGTTGGCTAATAATCTTAATTCTGATTTTGGTTTGTCAGGGCAGAAGGAATCTACCAGTGATAAATTTAAAGACAAATGGGTACATGTTAGGGGAAAGGGGAAGCCACTGTACCTAATAAGGAATCTGAACCTATACATACATTTTCAACCACGGGAAGTAAAACTTGTTTAATATGGTACAAGCCCAAGTTGTTTGCACATACAATGTGCATGGAATCACTAACCCTGTTAAGAGAAGCAAAATTCTACAATATATGAAAAGGGAAGGGGCTAACATTATATTACTGCAAGAAACCCACCTTTCGCAGGCTGAACATAAAAAGTTTGAACGCCTGGGTTTTTCACAGGTGGTGGCCTCCTCTTATCGGGGGTAGAAGAAGAGGGACTGCAATAATGATTAAGCAAGGGGTAATTTTTGAGCCTAAAGACAAAATTATTGATAAAGAAGGGAGATACGTCCTCTTGAAGGGTACGTTGGAAGGCCAGCTGGTCACGTTGGCAACAGTCTATATCCCTCCAGCAGCAAACTTTATAGTTTACAAAACCTTTTTTTCCATATTAACAGAATGGGCAGAGGGGCAAGTAATCTGTGGAGGGGATTTTAATCTAGATATTTCTGGGGGAGGGACTAACTCTGCTCCTCAAGGTCAAACAAGTAAAACTGCCAGAGAGGTCTAGAAACTAATCCAGGAATTGGGATACAAGGATATATGGCAGTTCATACACGGACTCTCCCGAAGACATACTTTATTCCCCCAGGCCCATGAAACCTATTCGTGTCTCGATTTCTTTGTGACCTTAAGAGAACAGTTAAATACTATACAGCATATCTGTCAGGGAGATTTTTGTCTCTCGGACCATGCCCCAATTTTTTGTAGACTTAATAAACAAATAGACTGGAAGAACTTTTTGGAGGCTGAACTTGTCCCTTCTCAGAGACAAGGAGGTGCAGGAGATGATTGGGGAGACGATAACACAGGCCATGCTTGATAATGATACCCCAGATACCACAATATCAGTGGTATGGGATACCATTAAGGCGATAGTAAGGGGTAAATTAATAGGAATCTCTTCATACAGGAAAAAGCAGAGGGAAGCCCATAGAAAAGCCCTGGAGGAGAAGATGGGGTCCTGGAAAGCCTCCAGTATAGTAAATTGTGTAAAATCAGAACACGAGAGCTTACATCATTAAAGAGGAATTAAATAATATCTTAGACTATGCCATAGAGCAGAAACTGATATTTCTAAGGCATAAATACTACGATGGGGGCCCCAGATTTATGAGATTGGTAGCGAGCCAGTTACGGCTCAGAGGGTTAAATCTACTATTCTCAAAATAAGACATCCTACCTCTGGGGAACTGGCAAAACATAGGAAGGGGATCTCTGATGCCTTTCTAAACTTTTATACATCATTATATGCTAAGGCAGCTATGCCCTCAGATGAGAAAAATCAGTGAATTCCTTACTTCCCTAGACTTCACCACACTGTCCCGTGACCAAGGTGACAAACTGACGGCCCCCTTTACCAATGTAGAGATAAACGCAACAATTGGCAACTTAAAAACAGGGAAATGCCCAGGAACAGATGGCGTCCCAGGAGAATTTTATAAAACCCTCTCTAAAACACTTACCCCAATACTAAATAGGGTTTACACCTTTATAACAACAAAGGTAGGGGTAGTTCCTCCGTCCTGTGATGAAGCCATAAAGACCCATATCTGTATTGAACATGGACTATAACATTTTTACTTCTATATGGCTAAGAGACTTGTTCACTTTGCCACGGCTAAAATACATGGTGATCAGTATGGCTTCATCCCAGGATGTCATGCTCAAGACAATGTGAGACGTACAATATATATTATTGAACATATCAAATCTCAGGGCATCCCAGCAGTGGTACTGGGCCTAGATGCAGAAAAAGCATTGGATATGGTTTCATGTTCGTTTTTCCGTGGAGTCCTGAACCAATTTAATTTCCCCACACAATTTATCGATGCTGTCTTTAAATTTTATAGTAAACCTGTCGGATTTATTAGAACCAATGGACATATCTCAGAGAGCTTTCCCCTATATAGAGGAACCCGATAGGGATGCCCTCTGTCCCCCCTTCTTTTTGCTTTTTATACTGAACCTTTGGCCCAATACCTCCGTGCTACACCAACAATTCAGGGAGTGAAGATAGCAGAAACAGAACAGAAGCTGGCCCTTTTTGCCAATGACATTTTGGTTTATTTAACAGAACCTGATTCATCTTTGGCAGCCCTTTTTTTAAAACTACAAGAATTTTCCTTATTGTCTGGCTACTCCTTAAACATTAATAAATCAGAGGCCCTCTCTTTTGGTTATAACCCCCCACCCATGTTCAAAACACAATATCCAATTAAATGGGATAGGACATCCATAAAATATTTAGGCATTCAGATTCCTACGGACTCAGCACTTTTATTTACTCATAACTATCATCCCCTATTAACAAACATAAAACAAGATCTAAGAAGGTGGGATCTCCTGCCATCCTCTTTCTACACACGGGCCCTATTAAAATGAATGCCCTACCACGCTTTTTATATCTATTCCAGTGAGTACCTTGCACTGTCTCGATTAAGGAGATTCTCTCATGGCAGAAAACCCTGAATACTTACCAGTGGAATCAGAAGAAACCACAGATAGGTAGGACCAAATTATACTTACCAAAGTTAATGGGCGGAGTGGCTCTTCCCTCACTTCAAAATTACTGGATCTCAGTACAGATGAGACTGGCATTGTTATGGGGGTACCAAAACATATAAAGCAGCCTGGAAACAAATAGATCTAGCCAGACTAATAGATATCCCACTTCCAGCATGTTTATTTTCTCCCTTACATTTAAAGAAAGCATTGACTAGAGTTCCACAAGCCACAGCAAAAATCCTGCGGGGTTGGCACTTGGGAATAAAAAATAAAACCTTCCAACAACAATCCTGGAAATACAAGTGGTTCATAGCAACACCCCCATTTGGCTCACCAATGCAGATCACATGGTTTAAGACCCAGCTGAGGAAGGGACTAGAGGCACCCTGGCAATTGATAAAAGGGGAATGGAGTTGTAGACTTCTTAGAAGCCCAAAGGAGATACTCCTGGACGGAAAAGGTTAGACCACACTATTACCAAATCAGAAATTATATACTTAAACAAATTAGAATTAGAGAGGGAAATTCCAAGATATGGGAAGACAATACTCCATTTTGCCAAATATGGTCCTCACTACATGGGGAAAAAGCAATCTCAATATTATACAAATCCCTAATACAGCAATTGGCATATGTAATGGAACCTTTACAATCTAAGTGGGAGAAGGACTTTGCACAACCACTGACTAGCAAAGATTGGCTAAGAATTTGGCAGAGCACGTGGCCCACCACATCTTTCCCACTTTGGAGGGAGTTCATGTGGAAAGTTAGGACGAAATTTTTCCTGGTCCCCTCGATGGTTGCAGTTAGGAGCCCAGGGACGTCTGCTCAGTGCTGGAGAGAGTGTGGGGAATTAGCGGCGCCGCACAAGCATGTTTTTTTTTTTTTTTTTTTGAGTACCCGAAACTGTGTTGGTTTTGGAACCAGGTATCTCATTACATTAAAACAATATTCAACATCCAAGCCTCCATTGTTGGAATCAATTTAATACTGAGTATCCCCCCTTTAGAGATTAGAGATAAAGCTTCTCTGTACATGTGGTACATCTTATTAGGAGCTGCTTACAAATCTATTACTAAAAGATGGATGCAAGAATCCCCACTCCTGGTGTCAGAATGGAAAACTATAATACTCAATATACAGCACAATGAGCAGATGTCTTTTGGTCTCCAGGATAAGATGGAATTGTATATTTTAAGATGGAAAAGGTGGGAATTAAATCAAGAGCAAATTCTATAGGTGCAGTAACTGTAAATAATGGTACATAAAAGTAGGATAGTCTCCCCTCAGGCAATATCTGCTGTAGCCGGGAGGGGTTTAGATCATCTAATGATTAGCAGGATTCTACCTGATTAAATACTCCCCTTATTATACTGATAAGATTTGGGTGCTCTAAGGAGCTTCTAAAAGAAGGAAATTTTAAAATAAACCTATTAAAATGTATCAGATAATAAAACAGCCCTGTAACTAATTTAATTATTTATTTATAGTTTTTTAAAAAGTTTTAATTCTTCTTTTGTGTTGTTAAGTTCATTCTAGTTGTTAAACAAGATATGAATTTTATCTCAAGGCTGTGTGTTTTAACAGCCAATACATGTATATAATACGTATGTACCAAACCAATTGCTTCTCAATAAAGAAAGTATTAAAAAAAAAAAAAATGGACCAGACACACGCTATCATTTTGGTTGAAAATCAATCAAAGTCTTTATTTAACCAGGCAATCACCGTTGAGCAAGCTCATTTTCGAGGTGGACCTAGGTTTGTTAACAAGGAACAAGGGACAATATACATGGGATGCAACACACAAGAAAATAGTAATAATACAAATAAAGTGAGATACAATAATGCAGTATATACGAAGTATCAGCAGGTAGCATTGACAGCAGCATATGTTAGGAACAGAAGATACAGCTAGTTTTGGGTAGGACACAATTTTTCATAAAAGTAAAGAAATATACATACCAGGTGCACCATACACAAACAAAACCTAATATAAAAAGATATATAGTGATATGGTATGGTGAATTTAGAGCTGGAACCAGGGTCAAAGGAATGTGGAAGGGACAGATATGGGGGGCAGAAAAAGGGGAGAGGGAAGAGTCGATTATAGATGTGATCAGTCTTTTAACAGTAGTAATTACAGTGTGCTTGGACTTATAGGAGTCACTATTTAGGGTAGACAGGCACAGGACTCCTTATTGTGGTGCAGATATAGAGATTTAAAAGCTGCTAGGCTGATGGGGTGAGTTAATTTCAAAGTTTTTTGCAGCTTGTTCCACAGTTGAGGGAGCACAAAGCTGATGGCTGCTCTGCCAGTGCGAGATTTTGCTTTGTAAACATAAAAGTAGATACTGCATATGAGGCGCTTCTCAGGGCATACTTCCCCAGAGTGCACAAAGGTAAACAGACAGAGATATACTGGAGCAGTTTATTTGAGATAGCTTTGTACGTCCAAACTGCAGCATTTTTTTGCCGTCTGTAAGCAAGGGATGACCATCCCAATGCTGTGTACAATGCATAGTGGTGGGTTGAGTATGGAAGACCTGTGATAAATCTTATGGCTCTGTGATAAAAGCGTATCGAGTTTGGCCAGGGTACCTGCAGGTCCCTGACTATATAAAAAGTCTGCGTAATCCAACAGGGAAAGCAAGGTAGTTTGAACCAGTTTCAGTTTAGCGTCTCTTGTGAGGAGATTATTAATCCTAAAGAACAGACCAAGTCTTTGTCTAAGTTTCTTTGCCAGTTCTTCTAAGTGATCTGTGAAAGTAAGTCTATGGTCTAACCAGACCCCCCAGGTACTTGAACTTTGGTACATAGTCCAACTGCTCACCTAGAATGGTAGTGATCTGAGGAAGTGTCCCAGCAACTGCAGGATTTATTGCATTTTGAAGGGGCAAGAGGAACATTGCATTGGTTTTTTTTTGCATTTAAGAGCAGTTTCTGGTTTATAAGCTGATGCTGCAGCAGATTAAATTCATTTTGAAGGGCTTTACAGGCCGCTTCAGGTGTGGGGCTACTAGCATAGAGTACCGTATCATCCGCGAATAGGTGTATTTGTGCTTCTTTGATGGGGGCATCTACGTTATTAATATAAATGGTGAAGAGCAAGGGACCAAGAATGGAACCTTGCGGTACACCCCTCAATAGGGGTTTTGGTGGAGAAACTTCCCCTTCTGCTTTTACTTGTTGAAGTCATCCTGAGAGGTAGTTGGAGAACCATTTAAGGGATACGGAATCCAAACCAATGTTCTGGAGGGACGACAGAAGCAGTCTGTGATCAACGGTATCGAACGGCTTGCTTAGGTCCAAGAAAACTGCGCAAAGTCTTTTTTGTCTAATTCAAGCTGCCAGTCGTTAGTCACCTTGGCTAGAGCAGAGATTGTACCGTGCTGTGCTCTAAAACCGGACTGAGCAATTTTTCTGATTCCAGGTACTTCCGAAGCTGGGAGTTCACTATTTTCTCCAGCATCTTTGACAGGATTAGAAGTAGGGAGATTGGCCTGTAGTTATTGAGGTCACTAGGATCTCCTGACTTAAACAAAGGGACCACAAGTGCATTTTTCCAAATGGGCGGTAGGTCACCTTGGGACAAGGATAAGTTGAAGAGATGAGTAACTGGGACTGCAAGGACACAGTAGCAGACCTTTAAGAAGTATAGGTCAATGAGGTCGTCCCCAGCACTTTTCCTAGTATCCAGCTGAACGAGAAGATTTTCGATTTCTTTCAGGGAGGTAGGCTGCAGAAAGAAGGATGGACTGGGGATGGGTTTTTCTTGTGTAACCAATCTAAGTTGTCGGCTGAAGATATTCACGGGAGAGGAGTCAAAGGCTAGCCCTGCAGTGGCAAAATGATTATTGAGAGCATCGAGGAAATAAGAGGGGTCTGGGAATGACTAACGTATGTTTGGCAATATATTCCACTACACCACTTGCCCAACTTCCTGACAGCCCAGACGGATCCTGTCTTGCTTCGATGGAAAGAACAACGTTTACAATTTTTATCACAATTTGTAGTGGGTGACCAAATTAAGGCTTTTAAAACCCTGCAGCAAGATCATAACTTGCTCCACACCGACTTTTATAAAGATTTAGTTTAGACATTATATCACTCAGGTTGTGGGTGTCCATTCTTTGGGAGGACAACCAGAGGAGGGATATCCCTGGTCTGGAAGAGAGCCCAAGCAGGAGACCTGTTAGGCGATGGATTGTCTGAGTTGGCAATCTAGCGGATACAAAATGGTTGGGCAGAGGAGTGTGGGCAAGATATTTCCAGATGAGGAGGGCTAAGATTTGGGCCACCCAGTGTAAAACAACAAATTCGATAGTTTGGAGGGAGTTTCGCTGGAAAGTGTCAACATGGTTTTTTATCACTCCCACAATCTCTCAGCATTACTCTAAAAATCCTACAGACAAATGCTGGAAGAAATGTGGGCAATTAGACAACCACTTTCATATTTTTTAGGCCTGTCCCAAGATTCAATCCTTTTGGTCTCAGGTGGGGTGGGAGATCCAGAGAATGTTGAACCTGGTTCAGAATCTAGAATTCTGTCATTTGGTCTTGGCCTACACTCCTCCAGAAATCAGATCCAAAGGGAGGGAGTATTTGTTCCTAATATTGACAGTAGCAGCAAACAAAGTGATTACACAAAATTGGCTCTCACATAGTCAACTGACGACCACTCAGTGGCTCACCAATGTTAAACTAATCGGAGACATGGAGGCAACCACCGCTAAATTGCGATTAAAAGTGGAGAGACACAATTCTTGGTGGCATCCTTTCTTTACATATTTAGAAGAGAATGAAGGACTGTCAGTGATAGCCCAATAATTAAATTGACTCACTGACGATGGGGGATTATCTACACCTTCACAGCAAGTAAGTTTTAATGGTAAATATGACATAACATATAATACAGACACAAAGTTCGTTGTTTATTCTTTTTAAGGTTTTATTTGTTGGATTTTTCTTTTTTCTTTTCTTTTTTATTTATAAACAAAAAAAAAACTGAGGCTGTCACAGGCAACAGAAATATAAGAACATGGACGCCAGTCAGGACCACAAGAAAGATTAACTGTTGAATGAACAAAGATTAAGCCAAAGGGTATACTGAGAATAATCATAACTCCTTTCTGATGCCTGTAAAAGAAAGAATTGCAATTAATAAATGCATTTTGGAACTGTAGACAGAGTTCATATGGAATGTAACTAGTTCAAAGCTACTCAGGTTGTCTATATGTATGAAAATTGCCTCCAATAAAATATTTAAGTTAAAAACAAAAAAAAAGAAACAGCAAATGCCTGTATCTCCACAGGCAGGTCATTACCCAGAGACTCTGAGCCTAGTAACCCAGAGTTCAATACTCTCAACCATAGACTGCAGGCTAGTCATCTACGGTGCTGCCACTGAATCAGCATTGAAAAGGTCAAGTAACTACTAAACAAGGCCTGTAGGCTCACATCAGGGCCAGACACTTGACTCACACTTGTAGCGTCTACTCAGACACTAGGTGGTTCCCCACGCCTTAGGGCTAGGTATCAGGCCTGCCTAATTAGGAAAAAAGCCTTTAGGGACTAGCACACGGTTCCAGGCTACTCTGTTCCAGCGCATTATAACCACTGAAAAGACTAGAAGATCAGCTAAAGGTGTGCTCCAGGTCCCCTTCAAGTGCACTTCCATTGCTCAGCATTCCTCTTGCCTACCATGGGCCCCAGTGGGTAAATGACCTCCCTTCTTCTCTCTCACAGCATGAAAAGATTGGTCCTTTCAAAAGAGAGCTCCGATTATTCCTAGCCCAATCAAGCCACTGTGACTGTCTCACCTAACTGCTTATTGTCACTCTACCCTTTCCTAACCCGCCACAGGACAAAGCCTTCTCTGGCTGCTATCACCTTACTACCAGCACTTAGAAACAAAACAGCGAATCTAAGTTTATAAATGAGACATGATAATCGCTCCTATTGCACTTGTAACTGCCTAATAATCTTTTACTTTGTGTGAGCATGACTCTGCCAATTGTGATACATTTTGTTCCTTGTAAAATGTGTACTGTAATGTATGTTTGTGTTATATCACTTGGAACCTTTGTAAAAGAGCCATGTGGGTTCAAAGGTACTAATCCAAACCTGAAATAAATAATCTGCAGCATACTAGTACAACTCATGGATGGGGATGAGTACCAGGAGGCCCCATTGACGAAATAACTGTCCGTAGACAGTAGTCCTGGCAGACTATGTCTCATCTTGTCATCATGAAAACAATGCCAGCACAGCCTGCAAGTCAATGACACCCTGTAAAGGACCAGGACTAGTTGTGTCAACAGGCCTTGGCCTGATGACAATGGTGTCCTACCATCCATAATAGCCATGGCAGTGAATAAGCCAAGCCCCAATCTTGGTGTGTCATCAACGGTCAGGGGGCTGTAGTCAACACTGCTGGAGCAGGCAATGACGCTGATTTATCTTCTCTCAGTGGTGACTGGGACCACACTAGCAAAGCAGATCTTTCTTTTTCTCTTTGTCTATGCTTGTGGTCGGATAACGAGGAGGCCACAATGAAGAATGTTCCCTGTCCTGATCCTTCAACTCGATGACCGCTTCTCAGGTGACAGTGAGAGACACAGACTTTGGGCCCCTGTTCCTTCTCCTTAACTTTCAAAGTTGCTACAGCTTTCTTATGGTGACACCTTGCAGTCTGGCTGAAGCGTGGCAATCTCACAAGTCCTCATGTTGTGAGACAGGCCCAGACAGCACACACACTGTGTGTGTGTCTCATTTGTAGAGATTATCTCTTCACTTACAATACCGAAATAAAGGCTCTTTCGAGTTTGGCTGCATGCAGAGATGACAAAATAAACACTTAGTAAAATAAGAGAGTAAATGGCAATGGCTAGGTTGATGGCATTCCCTTCAGCAGGTCCAACAAGGATGATTGACAGCGGAAAAAGAACTGAGGAGTGATGGGGCCGCCAATGCTTATGTACATGCAGACACAACAAGTAATCGTTGGTGGACCCTGGCTGGCAAACATTTCTGTGTGGTCTTAATGCTGACGGCCACAGTTCCAAAGATGTGGCTTAATGGAGGAGATATCCTCAAAGACACTGCCGGTAAAACTCTGTGCCCGAAGCCCGCATCAAAGGAGCTCTAGCTATCTAATCTGTAATGCTTAGTAAACAGGTGAATGGAGGACCACATTGCTGCTTTGCATGATTTCAATACAAAGGCTCTCTCTCTCCACCCAGTACATAGCTAGAATCCTCAAGGAATGAGCCCTGTTCACAGCAGGTGTGTGTACCTGATCAGTCCCATATGCCTTGGCGATGCAAGCTCTCACCAACCTGGGTAGCTTGACTTACAAGCCTTTGACCCTTTTTTGCCACTTCAAACTGGACAAACAAACTCAGATTTTCTGAAGTCCTCTGTCCTGTTTAGATACATTTTCAATGCTATGCACAAATTCAGCTCATGGAATTCTTTTCTTTTGGATTTGCCAGTTTGGGACAGAAAGACAGCAGACAAATTTCCTGATTTACATGGAAGGCTATAGGAATCTTTGGCACAAATGATGGAACCATCCTCTACATCACTTTCTCCTTATGCATAATAAGGCAAGGTTCCATATGGGACACAGCTTGAAGTTCGCCAGCTCTTCTTGCTAAACAAACTGCAATCAAGAAACATTTTGTGAGATAAGATGTCTAAAGACACTGATGAACGCAGTTTGAAAGGTGCCCTACATAAAGCGTTCAACATCAAGTTCATATCCCATGGTGGCACCAGAGACCGAAATCACGGTCGACTTCTGCTCATAACCCTCAGGAAATGTACAACATCCAAGCTGGCTGCCAAGGATGAACCCATAGATGTTCCCATGACTGCCCCAAGAGCAGACACCTGCCTGCTCAGGATACTCAACATTAGACAATTGTCCACCCCTGCCTGCAAAAAATCTAAACATTTGTGGCACTGTAACCTTGGACAGTTTGATAATTCTCTCTGGCCCAACCAAAGAAGGTATTCCACCCTTGGTGTTAGCTGCTCACATACAGACTTTTCTGGAGACCACTAGGAGTCTACAACTTGCTTGCAGAAACCCTGTTTTAGTAGTCTTGTCCTTTCAGAAGCAAGGCTGCCAGCTGCATTGCCTCTGGATCTGGATGCAGGATGTGACCTTGGCTGATAAGGTCCCTACAAAGTAGCAATCAAAATGGGACCTGCCGGGCTAGGTTAACTTGGTCTAAGAACCACAGCCTTCTTGGCCACTCTGGAGCTATCAGGAGAAAGCTGTCTCTTGACTACATTATCTTTTGAATGACCTTGGGTACCAGCAGGAGCAAGGGAAACAAGTAAGCTCTGTAGAAGTCCCACTGTTGAGACAAGGCGTCCACCTGAAGGAGCTCTATCTATGCAGTCTACCCTTCAGTGATACAGTAAACACTGAGTAACTGCTGCCTTCAGAATCCTCATGTGCCCAGGGTAATATGCTGATTAAGAGATTGGGCTGTACCACCACCCCACTGGAGGAACCCATTACCCATGTGTATTCCTCCCCACTGACAACATGAAGTGATACAAAAGTTTAAGAATATCTGGAAAATTCTGCAGGCACTGCTTTCCGTATATGTCCAGAAAGTCAGCTATTTCTTAAGTCACTTGAATGTCATCAACTATCTTTGGCTGATATAACATTTATAATGGCTCCCAATTCTTGGAGAAGAAATGGTTTCTACTATAAAATCTTTAAGCAAATAGCTATCCCCAAGGATTGACTGATGATCTGACCTCAGAATTTTATCAATCATAAACTGATTATCTGGACCCAATACTTGTGCCCGTTTACAACCATTATTTATTGTATATTATACCATGGACCTCGGACACCAACCAATGAAAACGACAGGCTGGCACCTTACCTCTGTTGTAAATCCTCTGATAATCACCGCAAAAGGTGCCAGCCAGCCGCATCTCAATAACAACAAAAAAATTAAAATCATTCCGAGCCGCCATCTTCGTTTCCTCGCTAACTAACTCGCTAACTCGGTGTACTAACTAGCCCTCTACCTGTGCAACCTGTGTTATTCATAAAAAAAAAAAAAAATTAAACAGCCAGAAAAAATTCCTCTAATAAATTCCCCTCAATACCATTTTAGCTGCACACCGGAAACTCAACAAAAAATAAAAATAAAAAACAAAAACACGATCTCAGAGCTCCACTCACCCAGTCGAGCGCTTGAACACATCACGCTGTGATTGCAACCCGACACCTGCTAGCAACATGTTCCCAAATGTAAATACAAACTGTAAAAAAAAAAAAAAAAAATTAAACCTTGCTCCTCTCTTTCTCTACGTGAGCAGCAACTAACATTTAATTTTCACACTGCTCTCTCCCTCGACGAACAAAAATGAAACTTCACAGTCTCTCTCTCTCGCTCTCTGACCTGCACCCGCCTGACCTCTCCCTTGCTCTCCATTACAGCTCCCTCTTTCGCAACCATCTACAAAGTTTATAAACATTCACATAGTGCTACATTCACTCATGACCTAAAACAAAAAAAGACTGCAGCCTTAAAAACAAAATATATCTCTCTCTGTTACGAGATTACTAACGGATGACACCCATTTTAGATCGCAATAACGGACTATTTAACTAACACAGGAAGGTTACCACACTAAAGAGTCAAGAAAAACACATTTGAAAAATAAATATAAACTATTTATTGCTCTTTTTTAATCTTTTCCTTCCAATCCCTTGTATAATCGCAATACTGCACCCTTCGAGGGTGTGGGTTGTGGGGATTACCATGGCTGGCATGGATTTACCCCTCGAAGCCACCCCAGCCGGGTAAATCCCTCGATAACCCACACCCTCATGGCTTATTGCTTAAATGTATGGTGGGCAATTCTATTAACCACCATAATCAGCAGTCACACAGCTTTGTTATGCACTGTTTAGAATTTTAAAAGTTGTTAACCACACTTCAGAACTTCCAAACAGTGGCATAACAAAAAGAATGCACCAGAGTTCCATAATTCTCACACATAGAATGCAAAAGTGTTTTTGAGCATACACTATAAAAGATGATGGCTGGGGACCAGGTGACAACCATGCTGAAATCACCTCTCGTGGTTGCTAGGGCTACAGTAAACCTCTCGAGCTGCGCTCTTGAGGTTTACCACGTTGCACTAGCAACCACTCGAGGTGATTACAGCGTGGTTATCACCCGATCCCCAGCCATTATCCTCTATAGCAACTAGTTCTTTAATGGGTTCTATTGGTGAAGCAATTATTTTTTTTTTCTTTTCAAGATTGATAATCACATGAACATTAAAAACTGGAGCTCCACCTGTCTTGTAAGCACTTACCAAAATCTTACCAAAAGCTCTTGGCAAAAGGTTAATGTCTGTCTTATCACATTTACTACAATCAATCACAGATCTGTTCTATCCAGGCCGCACATTTCTACTTATGCGTGAAATTCTATACTTGGTAGCAATTACCACACTTTACTCTCAACCTGCACCAGGAGAAAGCATGTAATAGAAGTGCCACATGCCTTTATCTTTTCAGTTTTAAAGAAATACAGATTTCCGGCTGAGTTCATCCATTGGATCAAACATTTGTATGAAACAATTTCTTAAATTCTGAATGTTAATAGTTGATTGGGTTCTCAAATGGTACTTAAGAGGAGTATCTAGCAAGGGTGCCCCCTGAGCACAATTCTTTACATCCTCACCCCGAACCTACTTTTAAGCACTATAAAAAATATTCCAACCATTTAAGAGATTCAGAATCCATATTCCAATCTTCAAGTTAAGATTTCTGCCTACACAGACGATACTGGTCTTTTTAGGTAGCATACTCGCCTCTGAGGCCAGGAGATCAGAGGGGTGTGGGTTCAGTTCCCACATCTGGCACCTGAGTTAATATCCTAGTACTGACACTGTAGTGCAGCATGAAAGAGGTGCTGCACTTCTGAGGTACCGTCTTTCGGATGAGACGTTAAACCGGGGTCCCATCTGCCTGGACTGGTGGTAGTTAAGGTGGATGTTAAAAGATCCCATGGCACTTATCGAAAAGAGTAGGGGAATTTCCATGTGTCTGGCCAAATTTCCCTCATTCACTAAAAATACCACCAACAGCTTGATCTGGTTCAAAGTCAGTTGGCATTCATCTGTATCCCCTTTCCCTGGGTCATGCCTGAAAATAGGCAGGATTTGTCTAGTGCACTTACCCGGTCAACAAAAACTAAATAAATAAATTAATGACATTACCTCTGGTATCAACGCTGTTCATTTTTTAATTTAACTATCCAACTGTCAGGTTCACAAATTAACAGTAACAAATGTTATGGGTTAACACAGAAAACATAGAAACACAGAATTTGACGGCAGATAAGGACCGCTTGGCCCACCCAGTCTGACCATTTCCCTACCTAATGGATAAGCTACAGATCCTAGTTAACCAGAAGCCTACTTCTTTCTACCCCCAACCCCTAGAATTGCCTTATGACTGTCCCATGCATGCTTGAATTCAACCACTGTTTTGACTCCACAACCTCCTCGGAAAGCTGCTCCATGCATCCACAACCCTCTGTGAAAAATACTCTTACATTACCTCTGAGCCACCCCCATCTTCAAATTGTTCCCCTTGTTCTTGCACACCTTTTTTGAAAGATGCTACCCTCTTGGACTTTGTTGATTCCCTGAGGTACTTGAACCTTTCTATCATGTCCCCCCCTCCCTCCTTTCCTCGAGGCTATACATATTAAGCTCCTTTAGTCTCTCTTCATATGTCTTCTGGTGCAGACCCTGCACCATTTTAGTTGCCCTCCTCTGGACAGCTTCCATCTTGTCTATGTCCTTGCGGAGACTGGGTCTCCAGAACTGCACACAGTACTCCAAATGAGGTCTCACCAGCTGTCTGTACAGAGGGATAACAACTTCCTGTTTTCTACTTGTGATGCCTCTCCCTATGCATCCCAGTATCCCCCCAGCCCTCCTTACTGCCCTCTCATATTGCTTGCTCACCTTTAAGTCATCTGATATGACTACCCCCAGGTCCCTTTCCATTTTTGTTGTTGTTAGTATCTCACCCCCCATTGTGTACTCTTCCCCTGGGTTTTTGTTTCCCAGGTGCATTACCTTGCACTTCTTAGCACTGAATCTAAGCTGTAATACATTTGACCATTCCTCTAACCTTGCCAAGTCCCTTCTCATCCTTCCCACCCCACCTTGTGCATCAACTCTGTTGCAGATCTTTGTGTCATCTGCAAAGAGACATACTTTCCCTTAGAGTCCCTCTGCAATGTTGCTTATAAAGACATTGAAGAGGACCGGTCCTAATACTGAACCCTGCAGTACCCCACTAGTAACCCCCCTTTCTTCAGAGTGGACTCCATTTACTATTAACCTTTGTGTCGTATTCTCCAGCCAATTCTTTACCCAGGCTATCATCTTGGGACCCACTCCCAGGTTGGCTAACTTGTATATTAATCTTTTGTGGGACTGAGTCAAATGCTTTGCTGAAGTCTAGGTAGGCCATGTCCACAGCCCCTCCCTGATCTACTGCTTTGGTCACCCAAAGAAATCTATCAGATTGTCTGTACGACCTTCCGTTGTGAATCATGCTGCCTGGGTCCTGTGCTTCTCTGGCCTCCTAGGTACTTGACAATTCTTTCCTTCAGAGTGATTCCATCATTTTCCCTATCACTGAGGTTAAACTAACAGGTCTGTAGTTTCCTGCTTCTGCCCTGCTCCCACTTTTGTGAAGGGGAATCACATCTGCCCTCCTCCAGTCCTCAGGTACCACCCCATCCTCCCATGATTTGTTAAAGAGGGTACTCAGTGGTGTCACTAGTTCTACCCTTCGTTCTTTTAGAATTCTGGGATGAATCCCATCAGGCTCCATTGCTTTGTCCACCTTCAGTTTTAAGAGTTCTTTCAGAACCCTTTCTTCTGTAAATGGGCTGGTATCAACTTCTGTATCCAGAGTGTTTCTATTGTTCGTTTTAGTTACCTCCCCCTCTTCATAGGAAGTCATGCGAAAATTCCTTCAGATATAGGAGGTATCCATGTAGCCTATTTTCTGATGTTGGGAATCTGTTTTGTGATCTGTTTTGGGACAGGTAATTTGGCTACTCTTGACTGGGAAAAGATGCTTCGAGGAGAGGCTACAAAAGTAGCATCATGGAAAAATTGTTAACCGTTATAAAAAATAAAAAAAGAACAGAGTCAACATTGTAAAAACTTTTAGATTCAATTTTCAAGTATGTTAGTGCAATCTTTCCTTAGCCTTAACATCCAGAACCCAAACTACTCAGTTTGCTTTGTTTTTGCAAATGGTCTGGAGCAGTAGATTTTTATTCCCACAGAGGCTTTTCTGTCTTGACTACGTCTGTCAGTCAGGGATGTACACTGGTCACAGGGATGAACCCTGTTCAGGCCTGCATCTCCTGGCCTCCCACAGTCCACCAGCTACCCCCATGACTCTGCCCTGGTCTTGGGGGGGGGAGCTGTTCTTGCCCCCCCGAGACAGTCCACCATGTGGACTAGGATTCAGTGCCAGCAGGCACTAGGATCCAGGGGAGCCAGGAGCCTAGGCTGTCATTCAGATGGCTGTGGGTTTTTCTCCCTTCTCTGGTCCCTCCCACCTCCTGACATGAGCACAGCCTTTGTCGGCCTTGTGCAAACGCAGCATGTCCACTGCAGTACACGCAAGCTTCCTGGCCCATGTTGCAGGCATTGCTGCAGCACTGGAGCTTGCCATCAACCCTCCCTGAGGCATGCTGCCTCCACACCTGACCACTCAGGTTTGCTCCCATCCCAGGACATGTGAATGTCAGTCCATCGTACTGCTGCTGGGCCATCGAGTCGGCCCTGGAGTAGCAGACTTAATCCCATAAAGTGGGATGTCTTGTACCTCCCTTTAGGAAAAGGAGGTTTTGATATGTTGAATCCTATTTTCTTATTTCTGTTTATGTTCTTTTTTTAAACATTCTTTTTATTGATAGATTTTTCATTATACAACATGTAACAACAACAAAACAAAACAACTCATAGCTGTGGTTAGGTCTGTTCTGAGTATGTTCTTTCAGTATAAAGTCAGACCTCGGTTTTAATGAATGGACTCAATCGTGGATGACATGGGCTAACACTGTGGAGGGATCCTTTGCTAATGGAATGGTTGAAACCTAGGTCCAGCCTTACAAAGAATACCCTCAATCCTTCATTTTGGATCCTTTCATAAAGGTGATCAAGAAAAGAAAGATTTCTTTGGACACTATTAAGGACGACAACGGAAACAATTCCTGTCTTTGTCTTGCCCAATCATGTGGAGGTATTTCCTGGAGCAAGAGACTCATCAGGATTTGTGTCTTAAAACATTGAACCGACTCAGTGATTCCAGTACAGTACTGGGATACAGTATGGGTAGGTGCCATGGAAAACTCAATACTAGGGGATAATCTGAAATATTAAATACAAAATATTACATGTGGTAGTGTGTATAACAAGAATTTCACATATCTGAGGTGTTGGATGCTACATTAACCTGAGAGCACAGCTCCAGGGATTTATTTATACAAGCATCCAGCACCAAGGGTGCATGTAAAACAAAATTTAAATACCTATAAATTTTTTTCTCAGACAACTGGTCTCCAGGCTTCCATACTGATGGACTGTACCTCCTGATGATATCATGCAGGCAGGAACCAAAACTCTGCAGCCTGGATACCCCCAACACACACACACACACACACACACACACACACACACTTCTTGTGCACACCAGTTCTTCCTAAAGCAGTCCAAATCTGGTAGCACTATATAAACTTGGAAACAAAATGAGAAGTATTATTCAAACATTCGGCCAACTGGCCTCATTTGTACATTCTGGAGAGAGAAGCTTCGAGACCAGCCATCGGAGAAAGAAAATTTACAGGTATTTAAATTTCATTTTCTCTCCTACGCTGGCCTCTGGGCTTCCATATTGATGGGATATAATAAATGCGGTACATCCCCCAACATCCCGGTGGGAAGAATGTAATTGCCCTTAAGGGTCCACCACTGCCTGGGAGCTTTCGGTGGCCAAAAGACACCTCAGCTGAGGCCGTCACATTCAGTTTGTAAAACATGGCGAATATGTGACCAGACGACCAGGTAGTCGCCCCGCGCAGTCTGCTGGAGAAGCTCTCTGAAATCCACTCACTAGGTGGCCACAGCCCGGGTTGGGTGGGCTTTCACTGGCCCAGCAAAGGCACTCCAGCCTGACTGCAGGCAGTGGTGATGGCGAATGGATCCATCTGGATGTAGTCTTTAGAAGCTTTTTGCCCATATTCTGACCCACAGTGAGAATGACAATTAGAAGGCTTTAGCATTGACTCAATCTTTTAATGTAAAGCTGCAGTTCATCTGAGGCACAGAAGAAAAATTACTCACCTTAGTAATGTTGTTTCTTCTAATGAGTCTTGCTATATTCTGACATATGCAGTGAGTCCCAACCTTCGAACTGCCTGGAGATGAAAGAGTTAACTTTCCATGCCAGGCATGGAACGCTGAGCTCGAGCTCGGTTGAGACTCTGTCTGTTGTTCTTCAAACTCAAACCGTCAGATCTTTATGAGCTAAACTCACTAAGGTCCTGTGTGGAAGCTGTAAACCTACACTAGCCAACTGGCTACTAAACATAAAACACATTTTTGGTCCCAAAACAAAGACTCAAGTCAGGAGACCCAAAAAATGAAAAACACAACACCAACTCACCCCAAGAAAAGAAGGGTGAAACAAAAGGTGGGCACCTACTAAGTGCCACTACTGCACTGCCCACCCACATCCCAAAAACAAAGGTTCTGAGAGGGGCAGGCAGGGGAGGTCAGAATATAGTAAGACTCCATTAGAAGAAACAACATTACTAAGGTGAGTAATTTTCTTCAAACAACATGAAGTCTGCTATATTCTGACATATGCAGACTACAAAGCAGTACCTCCATGGAGGAGGTACAGAACCTACTTAGGAAATAGGCTCTGACGCACAGCTGTGCCAAACCGAGCATCACTCCTAGCCTGGATGTCCAGGCAGTAATGTTTGGTAAAAGTGTGAAATGTTTTCCAGGTAGCTGCTTGACATATCTCTAGAATAGGGATGTCCCTGGCAGCAGCCAGGGAAGCAGCTGTACCTCTGGTTGAGTGAGCCCTCAGGCCTGAGGGAGGAACCTTACCCAGTTTTTCATAGCAAAATTGATACAAGAGACAATCCACCTGGCAATGGATCTTTTAGTGGCAGGTCTCCCTTACCAACCTGCCCATAAGTGAGGAACAGTTGGAGGAGTCAAACCTGTGACCCTTGAAATACGCTCTATGTAGTAACTAAGGGCTCTTTTCACAACCAAACTTGCAGCCTCCTCTCAGCCAGAGGAGGAATGGTCAGTGAAGTACACTGGAAGAGACATAGATTGATTAAGGTGGAAATCTGAAACCACCTTAGGCAAGAACTTCCTGTTAGTCCGAGGACCACCTTATCTCTATGAAAGGAGATAAAATCAGGCTCCACTGACAAAGCCTGTAATTCACTTATGCCTGGCAGAAGTGATGGCTACCAGAAACACAGTCTTCCAAGTCAAGTACTTAAGCTCTGCTGCAGACAAAGGCTCAAAGGGGTTGCATAAGCTGAGCAATGCAAACATTGAGGTCCCAGGCAGGGGCAGGGTCCCTGAATGGAGGGTTGGTGTGAAGCAATCCCTTGAAAAACTTGGAGAATACAGGGTGAGCTGAAAGAGAAGAGGGCTTACCTGCTGAAATAAAAACAGACACAGCTGCCAGATGCACTTTCAGTGTAGCTGGTCTCAGCCCCAAGCTATTTAAGTGGACCATATAATCAAGGACTGTGGGCAGATCAGCAGATTCGGGAAATATGCTCCAGAGCACCATATGGAAAATCTTTTCCATTTGGAATTATAAGTAGCCCTGGTGGAAGGTTTTCTAGAAGCCTTCAGGATATCCATTACACCTTGGGAGAGGTAAATCAGCAAACCCTAAGTCTTCAAGAGCCAGGCCTTGAGATTGAGAGATTTGAGGTTCAGTACCAAACCCTCCTGAGCACAGGTTAACAGGTTGTAATTCCTGGGAAGACACAGGGGAAGATGGACTGCTAAGGACAGTAGGAGTGGATACCAGGGCTGTCTGGCCCAGTCTGGAGCAATCAGGATCATCTTGCAGGGTTGAGATCTGATTTTGACTAGCACTTTGAACAAGAGAGGGACGGGAAGCATAGAGAAACTTCCTTCCCAATTGAGAACTAAGGCATCCAGGGGGACTGAGCCCAACACTGGGGGCCTGCAACAAAAAAGGGGAAGTTGGTGATTGTCTGGGGCTGCAAAAAGATCTATCTGCGGGGTGCCCCATCTGGAAAATATCACCTCCAAGACCAGGGGGTCCAGTGACCATTCGTAATGGCCCTGGGAAATCCTGCTGAGAGCATCTGCCAGGACATTGTCCTTGCCTGGGAGGTGAACTGCCGTGAGGGAGGTGTTCAGGGAGTAAGCCAGAGACCACAACTTCATTGCTTTGGTGCACAAGGCCGTAGACAGAGTACCTCCTTGCTTGTTGATGTACCACATTGTGGTGGTGTTGTCTGTTCTGACCTGTACAACTTTGTTCTGAACAGATTTGGAAAAGCTTGAAGTGCGAAATACTGCTTGAGTTCCAACAACCCTGGGTGGTGAGGTCGCCTGTGAGCCCCCACCCCAAGAGGGAGGCATATGTAGTAAGGATTAAAAGAGTGAGACTGAGTGACAAAGGGGACCCTTGTCTCAGATTGTTCTGATCCTGCCACCACTGTAGGGCCTGGATCAGGGTCTGAGCACTGGGATCACTTGGTCAGACGGTCCTTCCTTCCTTTGAGTCCAAAAGGCTCTCAAATGGAACTGAAAGTCCCTCATCTGAAATCTTGCTCCCACACTACTGCTGTAGAAGCAGCCATGTGCCCCAGGAGCTGTAGAAAATGCCTTGCTGGTCGAGACACCTGCAGGGTGAATGAGGAGGCCAGAGAGACCAGGTCCGAAGGCTCTGGCCTTCTCTGTGTCTAGCTCTGCACCTATGAAGGTGAGGAGCTGGACAGACTCTAGAACTGACTTTGGAAGATTTAGAAGGAACCCAAAGAAGTGAGCAGTTGCTGAGTTATCTGTAAGTGTAACTTGACTTTGTTCTGGGGACTGGCCTACTATGAGCCAGTCGTCCAGGTAAGGGAAGATGGCAATCTTCTGCCTTCTTAGAGAAGCAACTACTACTGCCAGGCATTTTGTGAATACCCTTGGAGCAGAGGTGAGGCCAAAGGGCATTGCTCTGAACTGGTAATGGCCTGAGGGCAGCTTGAACCTGAGGTACTCTTGATGGGAGCTTCTGACGAGAATATGGAAGTAGGCATCCTTGAGGTCCAGGGACACTAGCCAGTCCCCTGGCCTTAGGGAGGATAGAATAATTCCCAGAGTCACCATTTTGAATTTTGGTTTTAAAAGGTGCTTGTTTAAGTAGCTGAGATCCAGGATGGGCCGCCATTCTCCTGTCTTTTTTGGGGTAAGGAAGTACCTGGAGTACAACCCTTTGCCCTGGTGTAGGGGTGGAACCCTTTCCACAGCTCTGAGAGCTAGGAGGGAAGAGACCTCTGCCTCTAAGGCAAGTGCCTCTGATGGATTTGCAGGTGGAAAGGATCTGGTTCTCATCTTTGGAAACTTTTTGAAGCCGAGAACCAGTCCCTGGCTTACTACTTCCAGGACCCATTTGTCTGATGTCAGAGACTCCCAGTCCTGGACAAAGTAAGCCAGCCTGCCCCCTACAGGTAGCTGAGAATCGGCCCTGGCAACCCCATCAGGGTGCCTGTTTGGCAGGGGCTTTGGGCTGAGGGTGGAAGCAGGTCTGCTTGTACCCGTCTGCCTCTCCTCTAAAGAACCCCTCTGGGCATAAGCAGAAGAGGAGGCCTGGGCTTGGTAAAAGGCTATGAAAAGGCCTGCCCTGGAAGCTGCCTTTGAGGAGTGGCCTGCCTTTCCTTGGCCTGTGCACTCCTATAGGTGGTCCTATACTCATCCATTTTTTCATGTAATTCTCTGTTTGCTCCCAAACAGAGAATTACCCACAACAGGAAAATCCATGGCCTTAGTCTGGGTATCCTGTGACAGGCTAGTACATCTGAGCCAAGCCATTCTTCGAGGTGCCACAGATGTAGCCATGACCCTAGATGACACATCATTGGAGTCTACTGCAGCATGGAATTGCACCTTGGATGCCTCAATACCATCAGCAGCCACGTGCTCCAGCTCCTTGGCAAGCTGGCCAGGGACCCGTTTTGCTAGGGCCATAACAGTGTCTCATCTGGATTTTTGATACCTAGCAGTATAGGCCATATAATTGGCCTGTCTGAGTCCCAAGGATGCTGCCATGTACTGTTTCTTTGCCATGGCATCAATCCTCCTGGAGTCCTTGTCCGGGGGTGTGAAGCCAAGGGAATGTTTGCCTTATCACAGGCTGCAGCCTGCACTACCCCAACATGGCTGCATTGTTGTGTAAGGAACTCCGTGTCTGAGCCTGACAATGTATACCTCTTGTCCATTCTTTTATCCACAGGAGGTATAGTGTTAGGAGTTTTAAAATCTTAAATGTCTGTTTCCCAAAGGATTTGTGCAAGGGAATAGACAGCCTCCTAGACTCTGGGATATCATTTCCACACAGTCAGGCTCCTCCTGGTCATCCACAGCTTCTTCCATAGGAAGCTGGAGGTTTCAGCCACTTTTTATAAAACATGAAATGGGAGGGACTCAGAAAGCCTAGGAAGAGACACCCTGAAGGTCTGTCTGGGAGATGTCCAGGTCAATGGGCACATCCAGACTTTCAAATCCACATTCACTTTCCTCATACTCCTCTTCCTCCTCCGGTTCATAAAATTCCTCTAAATCATACTCTTGAACCGGTGGAACCGGCCGAACCGAGCACCTGCCTGATGGTGCCGGTTTGGTCGGAACCGGGAAGCGACTGAACAATTTTGATCGCTTTGGCTATTTCTTCAGTGGTTGGAGAGGAAAGTTTGGCTCCACATCAGCTGATTTTTTCTTTCTAGTTCTTTAGCTGGAACCGACTCCTCAGAATCGGTTCTCCTTGTCTGAAGAAGTCTCGCCCTGGTCAGAGGGCACTCCTTCTGGTTCGGTTTGAACTGAACCGGGCTGGCCATCCAGTTCAGCAGACTTTTTGGCCTCCCTTTCCCTGAGCCTACCAGCTCTCTTTTCTAGGGTAGCTGCAGGGAAATTTTTGCAAATCTGGCAGTCTGCATAGAGGTGGTCAAACCCCAGACAATAAACACAGGTGGTGTGGGGGTCAGCCTTAGCAAAGACTTCCCCACACACACTGCAGTGTTGAAACCCAGTGGGTCCGGTTTTTCCTTTGGGTTTCTCAGACATAGTGACAGTCCTAACCAAACTTGCTCTTTTATGGCAATCCACAGGCAAGACCCTCTTATCGGTTCCCAACTGTGTCACTGGTCATGGAAAACCGTAATAAAATCTGTTTTTGTTTAGAACCCATAAGAACCGTAACCACACTCTAAAAGCACAATGTAAGATTTTTAAACAACTTGATCGGTTCAAACCGAACCGATAAACCGCTTACAAGTTCCACACAGAATAGAATAAAATAAAACCTATCTAGTATTCACAAATACCACAGACAGAGACTGAACCGACAGGTTACGGTTTAAATTCGGTCGAAAACCGAGAAAAGCGGTATTTAACCGACAAATTGAACCAAGCAGAAGGAGAAATCTCCGGAGTGACTGTTCAGTGAGGCGGAGTAAAGAATCTGACGGTTTGAGTTTGAAGAACAACAGACAGAGTCTCAACCGAGCTCGAGCTCAGCGTTCCATGCCTGGCATGGAAAGTTAACTCTTTCATCTCCAGGGCAGTTCGAAGGTTGGGACTCACTGCATATGTCAGAATATAGCAAGACTTCATGTTGTTTGAAAGTGAAATTCCCTCTCCTTGTCATTTTTTTTTTTTTGGGTGAGGACAGATGGAAGGCAGAATCAACTCCTGGTTGCAATGAAATGGAGGCAGTGCTTTAGGCAAAACAACTGGATCTGTTTGGAAGACTACAGAGTCCTGATGAAACCCAGTATAAGGTTCTTTAGTCTAGTCAACAGAGCTCCCAGCTTGCTGATTCTTCTGGCTGAAATAATGGCTATGAAAACGGCGAATTTCCTCGTGAGATGTATAAGGGATGCCTCCCTGAAAGGTTCAAAGGGAGCCTTGGTCAATGCTAGGAGGACCAAATCGAGTCTCCAAGGGGGTACCTTGGTTTAATTGGTGGACGTTTTAGAGTTGCTGCCCACAGGAACCTTCTAACATAGGGATGAGAACCCATAGACTTCTTGAATCTATTAATAAGACTGCCCCAGTGTGGAAACCTGAACTCACAAAGTGGCGTTTGCAGCCCTTTGACAAATCCTTCTTGAAGGAACTGGAGTAGAATAGCTAATGATATTGGTTGGTTTGGTGTTTGTTGGGACTGAAGCCCAAACAGGAATCTCTGTCAAATCCTGTAGTACACTGTGGAGGAAGATGTGCAATGTTATTACACTTTGGAAGATGTGCGACACGAGTGAACCATTATCTCAATCACGGGAGCTGTATATCTTAGCCCTTTGAGAGTTTCACGCTCAATCTCCAGGCCAAGAGGGACCGTTCGCAGACTGGGGTGTTGCACAGGGCCTTGATGAAGAAGGTCTGGACCAATTCGAAAAATTAGAGGGGGTTGCCGTGACAGATGAATCAGAAGGGGGAAACCATGGACGACGGGACCAGTGCAGGCAAACTAATATCAGCTCTGCCCGATCAAGCGCTACTTTTGTGGACAACTCTGGATAGGAGCAGTATGGGGGGAAGGCATCCAGGAGACTGTACTGACTCCAGTTTAGGAAAGGCATCTTGAGCCACCGCCAGTTCGGCCTTGGCTAGGAGCAGAATTGCTTGACCTTGAGTTTTGCTGATAGGCTAAAAGATGTACCTGAAGACAGCCCCATCATTCTGTGAGGACTTGGAAGGTGCTGTTCTTCTCAGCTCCCATTCCCAGTAGGGACGCCTTTGCGACTAAGTTAGTATGCTGTGATGTTCTCCTGACCTGGAATGTACACCGCCCTCAGGCTTGCGAGGTGACGTTCAGCCCATTGAAACAGCAGAAGAGATTCCCTGAGCACCCGCGAGCTTCTTGTGCCACCCTGATAATTGATGTATGCCACCGATTCTCAGTTGGCGTGGAAGCCCCAACTTGCGACGTCTCATGATATTGGTCCTCAGTCCTCCAATGAATGGAGGTCCTCATCTGGTAAGAAATTGGGATCTTTTGGTCCTGGTTGTGTCTGGACTGGGACCATAGTCTGAGAAACTTTGCCTGGATGGGTCGCATGTGAATTAGTGCCCAGGGGACTGTATAGGCCAGAGAAACCATAGTCCACATGATCTGCATGAAGTCATGAGCCAGCAGCTGTTGGGCCATCTGCAGTCTCCTGATGAGCTTCTGTAGGTCCTCAAATTTTGTTTCCGTGGGGAACACCCAGTTCATTTGTGTCTTGAAATCTGCCCCAGATGGTTCAAGGTCAGCGTTGGAATTAAAGAGCTCTTCTTCCAGTTGTGATCAACTCGAGTGCCGAAAAGCTGTAACCGTTGGCTCCGAATTCAACCTAGAACTGTCACTAGGACCTTGGAGATGACTCTTGTGACAGATGAATGCCCGAATGGAACAGCCTTGAATGGGAAGAGATTCTCCCCCCCCCCACTTTGAATCTGAGAGATTGCCTGTGTGCCTCTAGGATGGGAATGTGTAAATTGGCGTCCTTCAAGTCAACAGATGCCAAACAGTCGACCTGATGGAGCTCCCTGATGATGGATGGCAGGGTCTCCATATGAAGGATCTGTTGCACACAAAGCAGTTTAGATATCTCAGGTCCCAAACTAGTCTGAATCCCCCTGTACGTTAGGGAACAACGAGGAAAAGCGAGAAGGGGCCCTGGTTGAATTCTGCGGTGGAAAACTTGCTTGATAGCCCCTGGTGGTAGAGGGTTTGTAATTGCCTGAACAGCACACATTTTATGCTGAGTTGCCCAAAATGGGTGATGGTACCACATGAGGTAATGGTGGCTCCGAGTTGAACTCAATCAGATAGCCCTTGTGCATGATGTCTAAACCCATCTGTCTGTTGTGGTATGGACCCATTCCTCGTGAAAACTGGAAAGCCTGCCCCCATAGTGAGAATGGGGCCAGACTGTGCAGCATGCAAGGCTTGGCCTGGAGCCCATCTGCGATGAGCCCTACTCGAAGATGGGTTTGAAGTGTTTCATTGATGTTATAGCTCCCTGGGCCTGTTGAGCGACACTGCCTCCTCCTCTAAAGATACACTGGTTTCGGATAGAACCCCATTTGTTTGCCCGAGAAGTTCTGTTTTGCCTTTGATGTAATTCTGGCACAAAATATTTTCCCGTGACCTGTTAATCTGGACTTTTCTCTTGTCTTAGATCATGTAAGCACACCATAGCGGTTTGCCCTGATTCTTTCACCACTTTTGAAGACAGAGTCAGACAGAAGATGACCTTAATGCCACTGGAGGCCTGCTGAAAATTACTTATCTCTGGTCTCTGGCTGCAGCCTGCGCCCTTGAACTGACTTCCCATTTACCCTACCTCCTAGTACTTACGCCTCCTCTGCCCAACTTATGCTCTTATCCTATCCTCCTCTTGACAAAGCTGCCCTGGCTGCTGCATATACCCCTCTCACCTCCCCCACTCCCACTCCCACCCCCATTATGTCCCTCCAGCTCTCAATGTTACCCTTCCCCATGCCTCTCCTGACCTCTACGTTACCATCTTTGATGCTTGATCACTTGTAAACCTTGTATTATTCATGTCAAAACCTACTTTGTTAATGATTGCTTTGTACTATTATTGTAACTCCAAGACTGTACACCCTGACGTGGAACCTTTGTAAAAGAGCCTCGGCTCAAAGGTACTTGTAATCCTAGATTTAAACAAACAACATACAAGTCACATAAGCAGTTGGAAATTATTTCCAGTCTCGGTCTTACTGCAGATAGTATGGTACAGGCAGCATATCAGAATTCCTGCTCATGTATAAAATATCATAAAATAAAACCTATTAATAGCCTCCCTGACAGCATATTTTAATTTTCTTTTAAAACATTTTAGGCTTTCAAACGATTTGATTAATTCCCATGGATACCACTGTGATCTTCAAAATGAGCTGTAGTAGATCATTAGGTGACACTAAGATTCTCATCCCACAGTAGAACAAAACATAATTATTTCAGTCATTTACAGCAGCATCATTTAAATCTGAACAGGTTTCTTAACCCACACATTCTTTAACAGAACACAACAATGTTTTCCCACTAGAAGGGTGCTAGTCACTCTGAAAAATGTACCGCTAATTCTACCACTGTTAAGAGCAGTGCTAACAGAAATCTTCCAACTTGATATTCGTCAAAGGAACTGACCTTGGCTAACTGCCTGGCCTCCTTTGAAAATGAAATCCACATTCTGAATGCCAATCTGTTTGGGGGGGGGTCACCTTTCCTTGCACCCCACATTTATACACACTGGGAGACACTATGTCTCACTGCCTATTGCAAGCAATGTTTTATTTCTAAAGCCCCCTTTCCCTGAGGTTCTGCAAAATGCAGGCAGATGAGAGATAATTAGCGCGGGTATAACTAATTAAAACATTCTAATATGACAGAGTACTAAGGCCCAAAGACATCTCTAAAAAGGTGCGCCTCCCAAGGGGGCCTCGCTCAGGGAAGCGAGTTCCACAGGACCAGTGCTGCCAGTTCAAAGGCACAATCTGGTTTTTTTTTGGTGGTTTTTTTACGGGTTTTCTCCTGTCCCATTCCCATGCGTCCCTGACGCGATGCATGCATGTGGAGGCACGCACGTGCCTTATGGGACACCCCTTCCTTCCAGTTGCACCGCTGTCTGCCTGCACCAGCCACGGGCTCTCCATCCAGTGATGGCGGGACTACAGGTGACCCACCCATCCCGAGAGAGGAAAGCCACCGTCAATCCTGCTCCCACCCTCTCACCCCTTTGTCAGGCACCCCAGTGACCCAAGGGCATTCTCGAACCCCGGTCACCGTGTAGCATGGAGTAAGGCATCCAGCACCTCAACCCTCGGCACCACCAGGTCAGCATAACTCTGGATGTTTTAACCAGGCCTGGGAACCACTAAGAGGCCCTCCTTGGCAGAACAGAGGGATTGCAAGGGGCAGGCAGGAGTCAGGAGATAATGCAGATAGCCTGGAACCCGAACCATACAGGGCCTTGTATGTGAGCAGACCCATGCTGAAGGAGATCCCCCACCTAACCAGCTGCCAATGCAGGCCACGCAAAACAGAGTTCACATGACAGGACCTAGGACCATCAGCACCTGGACTGATACAATAGGTGGAAGCCACAGCACTAGAGGCCAAATTACTGCTGCTTATGTCTTGGAGACAAACTGCGGTCCCCTCTACTGCTAGATGGAAACAGTCGGTTGAGGGTCTGGTCCATCAAGAGCTCCTCAGCCACATTGTTAAGGGTAAGCACAGTCAATATAGGATAATCTGGGGCCTCTGTGTAGAATTCACCCAAAGCTCAGTGCTTCCTTACTCAGGTCCGGTATAAAAGGCCCTAGTTTTTGCCTCCAATAGCCTACAAACGGATCTCAGGCAATAAAAAGTATGGCTAGGTTGGACTGTGCTTTGCTTATACTAAGCCACTCAAGGGTTGTCCTAGTGTTCTGTAGTACAGGTTAATAGTACGTGTTGTTGCAGCCAGCTCAGTGGTGAAGACATGCACCTTACCGTTTCCCTTCGCTGGTGACACGAGTTTGGGAATGGACTTGGGTCGTCGGGGAGAGGGGTAGTGAGGGCAGAGGAGGACTGAGAGTCTGACAGACTGTTGTCCTCTCCCAAGGCAGGGTGGCTGCCATCTCCACCGTGTGACTACCATCAGGTGACAGCCTGGTAGGAGGACATCCAAGAGCGCACACAAGAGTGGGAGCTGCGGACTTGAGGAAAGTGTATGCCTTTTCACACATGCACACACACCGGTGTGTGCCCCAGTGTTAGGGAGGGACCAAAGAAAATGGAAAATGCAGGATGGCTCACGAAGCCCTGCCCTTCTTCCTGTATCCCACTCCACAGGGCCATGGAACCAGTGACCTCTGGATGTGTCGTCGGGGAGACAGCCTTCCCTCTCCTAGCCCCACCATGAGGGGAAAATTCGCGAGGGACCCTTACCAAATACTCATAGTGGTAGATGGCTGGTGGCAGGATGCAGGGATAGGGCTCATAAGATGTCCGTATGATCCCAAGGCAGAAAAAAGCTTTATGGCAAAAAAAGTACGTGTTGTTGAGGTTTTATCAAAAAAAAAAAAAAAAAACACAACAAAACTGGGGCACAATGTTTGATACGCATACATTTATTCATTCTTAAAACTGGTATTACCATTCCATTCTAATGTAATTCTGACATGCTAAATCTGAGTTTGCATAGATATTGGTGTATTCAGTCTGTAACTGTAACCTGTAAGCTCTTTGCTATTTAAAAAAAAAAAAAAAAAAAAATTTAACCACAAAACATAAAACCAGAATCTATTTGTTTTGTAAGTTATTCCCCCTCCTTACCTGGTGGCCTTTCCACCTACTAATCCACTGCCCTTCCCACTAACCGCCTGCCCTGCTCCTCCACCTGTGTAACCAAAGTCACTGCTCCATGTTCTCACAGATTACCCCCGGGTGAGCCCTTTGGCAGCACTAGTTTCAACTAGGTGACCAAATCCAACCAGGGATGGATGATGGGGCTGTGGAGGAGAAACCGGTACAGCACACAGAGACATGGGAGGGAGCTTTATTTGCCCATTAGGATCATTTTTCACTTTTCTTCCCTCCCTCAGTGCTGTCGAGTGAGTGCACCCAACATATCACATCTGATGTACTGGTGCCTAGGCAGAACCCCCACCCTCAATTTCCCACCTCATACTGATTCCCTAATTTTTGCCAGTCTTACTCTGTGATCCTGGGCTCGAGGCATGAACCCAAGTCAGTAGTACGACAGTCTGATGTTGCCTGGTGTCACTGGTGACCCAAGTCAGAATCCGTTTTATGTAAATCCCCTTGTACTTATTTCATGCATACACAAGACAAGAATTTGGATATTGCAAGGAATTAAGATTTATTTTCTCAGGCAACCACTCCAATGTACTCCCTGTACCACAGAGACCCTTGTATGTTCTCTATCCCCCACCCTCATTCTGCTGCTGGCCTATCTGCCTTCTCCTATCATCTCCAACTTCTCTAGAACAAACTCCCCTCTGATCCTCACCTATCCTCCTCCTCCTCCTTCTCTGCCAAAAGGCTCCTCAGACTTCTCCCCTCACCACAGTGCTCTCAAATCCTCCCCGCTACTCAAGCAACCTCCCTCCTCAATAGTCTGTTTTCCTAGTGTATCTCTCTCGACTCCCCCTTCCCTGGTGTAGGGCAGAGTGCCCTGCTCCTCTAATATTAGTCCGAGTTTCAAACATAATCATCACTACTGAATTGGTCTAACAACTGTACTTGTATTGTGCTTATTTTATCTTGTATTTTGAATTACCTTACCTTACTGTACTGGACTTGTCACTGTATACTTTCATGATTTGTACTACGGCTTTATTTTTATGGTCCCCTTCCCTTGGGCCGCACCTGGGAATGAGCCTCGGCTCAGTGTGCCTTTCCCAGTTACAGAATTTTAAATAAATAAATAAGTTCTTTTGTACTGATTTGGGCATAAAAAGGATTATTTATTTGATACTGGGGGAAGACCCCAGACCCTCCCCCAACCTGCCTTCAGATTTTGTTTAAAATGTCTATGCAGGCTGCCCAATAGCCCAGATGTGCTCCTGTGCTGGCAAGTCTGGTTCAGCAGCAAACTCAGAAAGCTGACAATCAAGTGGCAGGCTGTGGAGCTAACGTGCCTCGCCTGGGGAAGGGTCAGTGCCATGATCCAGCACTTAAATGACTTCCAGTGGAGGGCCAGGGAACTTCTTCTGCTACAGGGTAGTCTCATGTAGAAGGCCACCACAGAGCTGTTTGTGGCATCTGGGTATGTGGAAGGGTTATTGGTCATCAGGAGAAATATGGAAAAATGCTGCCCATCTACATGATGGCCCCACGCCTGCACTGCTGACCTCATGTCAGACTGTCTTATCAGCAGGGAGTGAAGCCTTACTGAAAGAACAGCCACAGGGGAAAAGTTGTGTGGGTCCCTGGAGTGGCTTGTGCTGGGTAACAAGGCTGGGAGGTTGCCTGAGGAGTAAGCCTAATGCAGGGCGCCAACAGACAAGAGAGATAAAAATCCACATTGAAAGGAAAAAATGTCTTTTTATGAACTTACTTAGGAATACAGCACACTTACAAAACACTGACACCAATAATGATAAACATGAATATCTCTCAGTGTTAAGGGAAGAACTGTGAGGCTGGCTTACCAGTTCATCAGCTTGCCAGTTTGATCAGCACGATTTGCACAAGAGCGTGGACTGTCGGGAGCCAATCGACAGGCAGAGAGTGCAGACTTGGCCACCTTCTCCCTCTGACAGGAAGGGCTGTTTCTTCCATTGCACAGCTATGCCCTGGTGTCTCAGGAAAAGTGGAGTCATACTGGAAGGATTATGAAGCCCTCCTTCTGGAGGCAGCCTTTCACTATCATGCCCCCGCAAGCCTAGCACATGACATGAAAGGGCCTTGCACTCAAAGCAAAGCTAGTAGGGGATTTATAGGGGAAGGGTTCTCATTGTTCGTCCAGCAGCACTGACAGGTGTTAGGCTGGACCATCTCCACAGGTTACTCCTCTAATGGCGGAGTAATAGGAGGGCCTTAAAAAATACAAGTGCCAAGCAGTCATGGACACATGAAGTCTCCCTGCACCCCCAACTTAGCAGGGCTCCTTGGCTTCACCAAGCTCGCCTGTTCTTCCTACCAGGCTCCCATTAATTAAATTTGGATAGTCTCATACGAACATATGAATATTGCCAGCAGATGAAGGCCTACTGGTCTGTCAAGTAATCAGTGGATACTAAGGGCTCCCTCTGACTACCATCTATCATTCTTTCCCACCCTGGCTTTGACACTGACCTTCCCTCTACCCTATCCCACCCCACGCCTTTCTGAATCTGTCTGCTGCCTCCAGGAAGACCACTTCCTCAGGGAGTTCATTCCACCCTGTAACCACTCTTTCCGTAAGAAAGCGCCTCTCTCTCTCTCTCTCTCTCTCTTGAACCATCCCCCTGCCAGTTTGAGGCAGTGTCCCTTCGTGGCTTTGTTTTCACTGAAGCCAAAGAGGCCCCCGGTATTCACCTTATTGATGCCCTTCAGACACTCGTAAGTCTCAATCATGTCCCCCCTTTCCGTCATCTCTTCCAGAGAGCATGTCTTGAGGTCCTACAGCTTCTCTTCTTATGTCCTGCCCTGCAGACTTTAAACCATTTTTGTTGTCTGTCTCTGGACTGCTTCTAGCAGGTTAATGCCCTTTTCAGGTAGGGGCATCTGTGTACTGTCCGCTATACTCCAGGTGCGGCCATACCAGTGATCTGTATAGCGGCAATATGACCTCCTCCCCCTTTCTAGAGATCCCCCTGGCAGTGTAGTCCAGCATTTTATTGACTTTCAACTCCACCATCCTGCAGTGTGAAGAGTTCTTCAAATTACTAAGGACGGTCACTCCCACATCTTTCTATTCCTCAGATTTGGATACCATGACCCACTTAGGCTGTACTCCGTCCTCGAGTTCCTGCCTCCTATGTGCATGACACTGCACTTCTTGGCACAGAACCCAAGTTGCAATATTCCTGAACAACTGTTCAACCTGGCCAGATCTCTCCCTCTCTCTTAAGATCCTGTATCCCCACTGCTGTATTCACCCTCCCACAGTGCTTGGTGTCATCTGCAAACAGGCAGATCTTACTCTTTAGGCTATCTCCAATGTCACTAATGAATACATTGAACAGCATCGGGCCAAGCACCAAGCCCTGTGGGACCATGCTGGTGACTGCCCTTCAGCTTAAGATCTCCTCACCACCACCCTCGGGTTCTATCCTTCAGCCAGTTTGCCACCCAACCAGTGAATTTCCCCCCTACCCCCAGATCCTCCAATTTACTGATCAAACTCCTGTGAGGCACTAAGTCAAAGACCTTGCTAAAGTCCAAGTAACGGATGTCAACCACTTGGCCCTTGTCTACTGTTCTTGCCACCCAAAGAAGTCGATCAGGTTTGTTTGACAGCATCTCCCCGCCAACTTTCATGGGAATTGTACACTTCTGGGGGCATGCCTACACTAGATAAGTTTTTTATTTATTTTTTTTTATTTTATTAAACTTTAGGATTACAAGTACCTTTGAGCAGGAACTGCTCATTTACAAAGGTTCCACGTCAGAAGATGGGGGGGAACACACACACAAAGGTTGGCAGTGTACTACAGTTATAACACACTTTAGAAATAAAAGACATTACTAGAGAGCAACTTAAATAAGCAGTTAGCTGAGGTAACAGGGTAAGACATTAAGAAGCAATCAGACTATAAGCATGTGATTGGGTAGAAGGGGACAGAAAGTAGGCAGGCTGAGGGGCCCTGTCAGGGGAGGTGTCTAGTACTGAGGAATTTGATGGTGAGGTTTGAGAAGTGGAGTAGAGGTGTGGGGGGGGGGTGGAGGAGGGGAGCAGGAAAGGGGTCACATAGAAAAGCAGGAGCCAGAGAGAGTGATGCTCAGATAGGATTGGAGGCAGGTCACTGGTCTTGAGCAACTAGGTGGTGGTTGGAGCAGTCCTTTTAGGAGAAGCAGTCATACAGAGTGGTAGAGGTGAGGTAAAGTCAGAGATTCCGTTTAAAGTGTCCAAGCGTAGCAGAGGAAAGTGCTTCTTTATTGAGGGTATTGAACCACTGTGGAGCCCTATGGGTGAAGGACCGCTGACCCATGGAGGTACGACATCTGGGAACCTGGAAGGTTTGATATTGGGCACTACGAGTATGCCGATTACCACTGTAAGCAGTAAGGTGCTTACCAACACCTGGGGGCATGAGCCCAAGGACAACCTTTTTGGTTAGCAGGCAGGTTTGGTATTGTATTCTGCTGAGGAGTGGCAGTCAGCCAGCCTATGCGTAGAGGTCACAGGTGTATGTTTGGCAGGCAGCGCCCATAAAAAGCCTGCAGGCTTTGCTGAGTGAAACTGAGATCCTCCGGAGGGCAGTTGCAGAAGTGGAGCTGTAGATGGCAAGACCGTAGTCAATGACAGAGGTGCCAGAGCTGTAGATGGCCAGTCTAAGGGCATCCACAGACATACAGTGCTTGTGCAACATACCAATCCGTATGTTGGTGGCCTTGGCAACAGTGTCAATATGCCGAGTGTAGGAAAGGGTACTATCCAGCATGACACCAAGGTACTTGAACTCCGGGACATGTTAAAGTGAGCTCCCAGAGTGGTTCTTGATGGTGAGGGACAGAGATTTGTGCCTGCTCCATGGATTGCAGAAGGTCATGACTTTGGTCCTACTGTGGTTCAGGACGAGTTTTTGTGAGCTGAACCAATCTTCAACACGCTTGGAGTCGAGCTGCTGCTGGGTTTCAAGGATTATAGAGTCATGGTGGCTAGCAAACAGGACTGCATCATCCACGCAGACTAGTATTTCTTGCTGGCAGACACTAGAGAGTCTGTTGAGGAAGAGGGAGAAGAGTAATGGGTCCAAAATAGACCTCTGGGGGACTCCGGAGAGGACTGGCTTTTCATTAGACAAGACAACTGTTAGACCAGATTACCCAGATAGCTAGCAAACCATGGAAGGACATCATTGGAGACCCCGATGGATGACAGTTGCCCGTGTAGTAGAGGGTGATTAACGGTGTCAAAGGCCTTCATCAGGTCTATAAATACTGCCCCCAACCCCACAGTTTCCTTCATCGAGCATGGCGTGGATGAAACTTGTAAATCCCAGAAGAGCCGTGGTGGTGCTGTGCCCTTTTCTGAAGCCATGCTGTTCTGGGCATTGGACTTCGTACTTATCCAGGAATTTGGCTAATTGGTCCGAAACTATTCGTTCCAATGCCTTAGATAACGGGGGGGGAGGAGTGAGATAGGTCTGTAGTTGGTGTGAAGAGTCCTGTCACCACTTTTGTGCACCGGTGTGACAGCTGCCTGTTCCCAGAGTGAGGGGGATTGGCCCAGTCTTAGTGAAAGGTTTAAGATGTTTGTCAGGGGTTCAAGGATTTCATCCAGAACTTGCGCCAGCAGTTCTAGGTCAAGGGAGTCGCCACTGTACCCATGTTTGTGGATGGCCTTGAGGATATAGTTACAGGCCACTTGTGGTGGAACCTCTCTGAAAAAGAACTGTGGAGTTGTGTGATCATGTTGGGGGGGGTCACGTGGGAGATATTGGAGGAAGAGTCATCGGAGAAATTAGGAGGAAGGACACTGTCCAGATTAGAGAATGCATTATTAAAGGTACTGGTGATGGTACCACGGTCGAGCGTTAGAGTACCAAGAATGTTGAGCATAGTGGGGGATGCCTTAGGATCCTTGCCTGTGAGTTCTTTCAGGTTGTTCCAGAAGTTTTTCCCATCACCCCAGGAGTTGGTCAGTGCCTCCTTGTAATATTTGCTTTTAGCATTCTGTATCTGTCGAGTGCAATCATTTCTGGCTGCTTTGTATTTTTGTATGTTTCCTTGCATCAGAGTTGCGTGAGCACAGTGCCAGAGGTGGTCCCTGTGCTCGAGTCGTGTTACAAGCTCAGTAGTAATCCAAGGGTTGGATTGTCCTTTGACCTTCATCTTTTTCAGTGGCGCATAGATGTCACAGGCTTCAGTAAAGCGGTTGATGAACAAGTCCAAGGCTTTGTTAGTGTCACTGAATGTGTCAATCACTGCCCAGTCCAGTCTGTTTAGATGGGATTTTAGCAGCTGAAGGTGCCCCTGTTAATAACCCTTGTGTAGATTAGCCTGGGAGGGGGCTTGTGGAATATGTTAGCCCAGGAGTAGATGATAGACGAGTGATCACTTATTGTATCCGGGAGTACTGAAACATTAGAGATATGTTCAGGGCGGTTAGACAGAATCCAGTCTAGTAGTGTGAAAGTACCTGTCCTATAGTTACATCTGGTGGGGGCGAGGACAAGCTGAGTGAGGTACTGCACCGTGATTGCATCATTATAGGTAGAGGCCTCAGGCGAGAGCCAGCTAATGTTAAAATCACCCAGAATTATGGTTTCTGAGTTATGATGCTGGACCCTTAAATATTACATGATGCTATTGAAGCCAGTGGCCTGGTCCTTTGGGGGTAGGCAGACTGAGACAACAGTAAGTTCCTTGTTATGGTCTCCAAGGAGGACTTTGATGGCGAGGACCTTAGAGGAGTTGGCCTGGTAAGGGGATGGAATGACATGACCCATAAAGGTACTCCTTAGATATATTAGCACAGCCCCCACCACGCTTAGTAATCCTGTCTTGCCTAAATATGGAGTAGCCAGGATTGAAACTGAGGTGTCGGGATCTTAGGTTTAGCCATGGTTTCAACAACAGAGCGGACATCAGGGTTGTGTTGTTGTATCCATGTTTGGAGGAACTGCTTGCTGAGGATGCTGTAGGCATTGATAGATGCCAGGTGAGAGTCTCTTTCCTCCTTTTTGACGTATCTGCGGACTGCCCAGATGGTCCTGGGTTTGGGAGAACATTTCCTGAGAGCAGAAGCAGCATTATCAGAATTCGTAGAAGAAAGGATTTGAGCATGTTGCAGACTTGCTTGTTTGTTATGTTCCTATGCCTTTTGGTGCCACAGCACTGGTGCCGATTGTATATGTTGTAGAGTACAAACATAGCTTGAGGATCATCGGGGGCTGAGTGCTTTTAGTTTGAGAAGGTAACCAAAGTGCCATAGAGGGGAGCAGAGGTCCAGGTTATCAGTGCTATGTGTCCCCGTGGCCATACCAACGGTATAGTGCAGGGCATTGAGAGGTGAATGCTGTAGATGAGATTGGCATGGGTTGCTCGCAGGGGAATGGGACAGAGAAGTAAAAACATAACCACTACAATCAACTGAGTAAGCATCATTAAGTCAGGAGAAAATCTGCCTCCATGACATATCAAAGATGGGAGTGGGAGTTCACTATTATGGGCAAAAGTGGCAGTGAAGCTGGTCGCAGAGAGAGTGTGCAGCCTAGAAGAAGGAGTGGTTAAGACAGGAATAGCCGACCCAGTGAGAGAAGGGCATTCAGAGTGGGAGGAGGAAAAGTGTATTTAAAGCAGGCCTAGAAGGTGGGTGGGGTGGGACAAAATATACAGAGAGGAGAGACACTATGAGGCAAAGCAGCAGACCAACAGAACAAGGAGCGCCTGTCGGCGCAGCGGTGGGATTTCCGCTTGGCGCGGCGACCCGGGTTCGAGGCGGATCCGGGTCGTCGAGGAAACGACTGGGGAGTATGGGATCCGGCGTCGATGAGCAGCTCTCCTACTCCGGGAGGCGCGGGCAGCACTCGTGCTATAGGGACCCTGGTGGAGACCGGGAGTTCACGCAAATGACGCCGACGTGGGGAGGCTGGGCGGACGCTATGCGCCATTGCACGCCCCCACCTCCTCCGGGAGAAAATCTGGTGGAAAAAGAAGGGCAGGACCACCGATCTATGAAGCCCTCCCTGAGAGCTCACATTGCCTCCGCTGCTGCGACCCCGACCAGTTACAGTTCCAGGGTCACGATGGTGGCCCGCGGCCCCACCCTCCGGGGGGCAAGCCGGAGGTGACTGTGGGTCCCCAGCAGCAATTGACGGAGGTAGAGGTCTCCGGGGGCCGTGACCAGGGCGGATGGCCCCGGTGGTCCTGCCAGGAAACAGGGCAAATTTAAAAAAAAAAAAAAAAAGACCAACAGGGCAGAAAGCGCACCAGTGGCCATGCTGCCTGAAGCCGTACGGTGCAATCACAGGCCACTAACAGTGGCAGTAAACCAATCATCCTCCAGCTGCAGAGAACCAGGCTCCTTGACTAAGGGGCGGTCATACCTTGAGCAAGGATCTGAGACTGGGTTCCAGGAGGGTGGACTTGTAGCGGTGGGGCCGGCGCAGCAGCCAAAGTTGCTGCCGTTGGGCGCCGCTAATGCCAGTCGTGCCGTCCATGCAGGCAGGCTCCCTAGAGTGAAAATAGGAGAGAGAAGCCGATTAAAAGGGCCGGGGCACTGGCGGCAGACCGTAAGCGGGTGGGAGTGGGTGAAGATGAATTACAAAGAGGAGTTAGAGTGTCTATGGGAAGGGTTGGAAGACGAGACAAGGAGATGAGAGGCAGCAATTAACCCACAGAACGGGACTTAAAAGTTAGGGGGAGAGTAGAGGTGGCATGATCTCGGAGGAGTCAAGCCAATGAAGTAAAACAGAATTAAGAGAGAAATAAAAGAAAACAAATGAGAGGAGGTAGAGCTGGGGGCAAGATACCAGCAGTTCAGGCTGTGGCAGGAACGCTACAACCCAGGTTAGAGGGGCTTGGGGAAGCGAGCGGGAAGAAAAGGAGATAAGTGAATTCAAAATACACAATACAGTATTAAACAGCTGATCATCCACAGCAATATTCAGGCAGACAACAGTGCAGCAGTAACTGTGGTAAAATAAAACTTGTAACCAGAAAATAAATAAAGACAGCGTTTAGTGCAAAGTTCTTAACAACATACAGAGAGGAGAGACGCTATGAGGCAAAGCAGAAGACCGAGAGAACAGGGCAGAAAGCGCACCAATGGCCGTCCTGCCTGAAGCCATCCAGTCCAATCACAGGCCACTAACAGTGGCAGTAAACCAATCAGCTTCCAGCTGCAGAGAACCAGGCTCCTTGACTAATGGGTGGTCGTACCTTGAGCAGGGATCTGAGAGTGGGTTCCAGGAGGGCGGACTTGTTGCAGCAGTGGGGTCGGCACAGCGGCCGAAGTTGCAGCCATTGGGCACAGCTAACAGCTGTTGTGGCACCTGTGCAGGCAGTCTCCCTAGAGTGAAAATAGGAGAGAGAAGCCGAAGTCGTCAACTACTGTGGGGACCAGGCCCAGGAGTATAGCAAAGACTGGACAGGACACATGGTTCTTTGGCAAAATCTAGAGTAGCATGTTGTCACTGGGCAGAGGAAGGAGGTGCCAAAGCTAGCCAGAGGAGAAAACCAGTGACAAATAAAACTACAGAAAAGGAGTTGGAAAGCCAATTTAAATTGTTGATTGGTAAGTGGGGGAGAAGACAAGACATGACTAGTTATGACTTGAATAACCTTAATTCTATTAATAATCTAAACAAGAGTTTTAATTTCTTCCTCATTTTGCTTGACAAGTCAACCACTGCTTTTTTCAAGGAGTACCCTAGTAATTATCGAATATATATATATCAATAGATTTTCTTCAATCTTGGCATGTGGCATAAATGTTGCAAACAAAAATTGGTGAAAAGATCAAATCAATTAAAAAACAGCAGCACTGCTTTGTTTGTCAAAAACAGAAATGTTCTTGTTTTAACATGAGCATAGCTTAGAGGCTTGAAGAAGACTTGCTGCACTGAGTGCAACAAAATGATTTAATGATAAGAAAGAATCCTAGAAATGAAAATTCCATACTCACTATAATTCTTGATCCTCCAGAATATTTTCACCATTCATCACTGGTGGGTCTTAGACCAGAAGCACTAGGACCCCGAGGGAGCATACTGTATGCCTTTAAGAGTTTTGGAGGAAGGGAGCCGACGTCAGAGACAACACCGCCCACAAAGCAGTATGACCTGGCACTCATGGACTGGCCAGTAACTGATAACGGCTCCCCCTCCACCTCAGTTCTGTTCACCTAAGAAAGAAAGAAAGGTTAAGAAGATAGAATGGTTGGGGCAAGAGAGCCCAAGGGATGGGGAAAAGAATACAGGCTACAAAAAGAACAAATTAATAAAAAATGACCAGAAGAGAGAAGAATAGAAATTCTGGGCAGAGGGACTTCACAATGGCCAAGGATGATCAAGACAACTAGGCAGCCAAGAGAGAGAGAGAAAAAGACAAAGTAAATGGGGGTAGAATATATATATATATCATACATATATACACACACACACACACACACACATATACATACACACACACACACACACACACATATTATATATATATATATATATATATATATATATATATATATATATATATATATACACATACACACACACACACACACACACACACAAAAATATAGGGATACATGATGGGCACAAGTGGAATATGGAAAATATTTTCACGCCTGCAGAGTGAGCCTCAGCACGAGTGAAATATACAGTGCTCACAAGGCAGGCGTGAAAATATTTTTCATATTCCACGATGTGCACATCATGTGTCCTATTTATACAATGGGGCCTCACTGTTGCAAAATGTACCATTTGCGTGGCTTTGTGCAGGTTTCGGGGGTGTGATAAATGTCAGTTCTTACAGTTATCAAACGCCTGTGAAAATAACATGATTTATCACACTCATTTATCGCTCACCCCCATTGTATAAATATATATATATATAGAGAGAGAGAGGAGAGACAAAGAGGGAGGACCCCAATTATCGGTCAGAAAAGGAGTGTCAGAAGAAGTAGCTTGTTCTCAGTCCAACTGAGGCATGTCTGACACCCTGTCCCCGCCCCCCACCCCAGTTTGGTAACTGAACAGAGAGTTGGTCCTCAAAACATTTAGGACCAGCCTAGGATGGATTGCAAAGAAAGGAGTACTTCACTGAGCTAAGAAATATGACAGAACCCATGAGTTCTGGGTAAACATAGACAACTCTAATAGTCCCTCTGAGGAGGAGGAGGAGGAGGACCATAACAGGCTAAAGTTATGAATCCCATATGACCAAAAAGCACTAGGAGCACTAGGAAAGACTCACATGGGTAGTGACCTTGTAGACATGAAGATGCTAGCACTAGTGTTAACTGAGGTAGTTGCACCTCTCACTAAAGTCTTCAATGCCTCCATTAAGTCTGGGGTCTTCCCTGAAAAGTAGAAGGAGGCACTGGTTACCCAGGTCTTCAAATCTGGTGACACTACAAACACGTCCAACTACAGGCCAATATTGATCCTCCCACTGTTATCCAAGGTCCTGGAATGAGTGGTCTCAGATCAGCTCACTGAGTACCTATCCAAGTACAACTTACTCTGTGCCAAACAACATGGGTTCAGAAGAGAACACTCCACCCTCACCGCCCAGAGTGATTTTACCTCTCATATATATATGATGCCTTTGATGATGGTTAGGCAGTGGGGTCTATCGTCATAGACCTCACGAAGGCATTCAACACCTTTAACCATCAACTTCTGCTACAGAACCTCCTCTCATTGGTCCTGTCCAAGGATATAGTGGCTTGGTTTAACAGCTACGTCTCCTGTACGACTCAATGCGTTAAAACAGATGGGAATCTCTCGGAGCTCAGGGAGGTGTGCCTGGGAATCCCCCAAGGATCAATACTTGTGCCTCTACTCTTCAATCTCTTTATTAACCCACTACCCGCTATATGCCCAGGGCACATCACGCTTTTACACAGGTGATGCAGTCATATCTGTTCAAGGTAAGAGCCAGGCTGAGATCTCGGCTGGACTCCAAGACAACCTCTACATACCTGAAAAATGGTTCTCGTGTCATAGGCCTGCTCAACTATAAAAAAAAACGAAGAGCATGCTCTCTCGTCCCACAGAACAGGAAGAAGTTTGGACCCCTACAGATCCAGTGTCTCAATGGTGGCATGTTCAACAAGTTCACACTTTCAAATACCTAGGGGTCGCCTTTGATGATGCCCTTACGTTTGGAACTCACGTTGACCAAGTGGCGAAGACTGCCAATGTGAAGCTTGGCATCCTTTACTGCAACGACATCTATGATGCCTGAGGTCCCAAATTGGTTACTGGATGCTCGGTCCTATCCACCATAGACTATGGTCTTGTCATCTGTGGTGTGGTACAGACACTGCCCTCAATAGGGTTCAAACCCTTCTTAACGAAGTTTGTCGCCTGGTTCTAGGGGTGGATCATCGGACACATACCTGTGACCTCTATCAAGACACAGGTTGTCTCCTCTTGTGCCTTAGGATAAATTACCAAACGTGTCTGCTTGTGAAGAAATCCTGCTGGGACAGACCCCTAGTTCAACCTCCTGTCTATTCCAAACTGCACAACCCACGATTAGGACCCGAAATGCTGGTAAGAGGGACTGGTTATACCTTTCAAGCATACAACCCTAGCCCAGAGATCCCTCGCCTACTATGGCCCTAAATGGTTCAATGGACTCCCCAAAGCCTTAATCAGTGTAATAAGGTCAGCCAATTCAAACTGGGACTTAAGTGCCCAGTTAGCCAGAGAGAATGTCTGCAAATGCTATGGGAACTTGTAGTTATTGTTTCCGCACCTCCTTTCAGTACCCTTTAGCCTCCCACCTTTCCTCCTTTCTTCCTTCCTTCCCTCCCTACTTTCTTACTACCCCACAATCTACTAGTACTTGTTATCTGCCCTCCTTTCCCACCTACAAAAGCTGTCAAAACTACTCCCTCAAATCCTCCCTCCAGTAACTCCCATATTCTACTCCACCACCACCTCCTCGTGCCATCACTCTCCCTACTCCCTATGCCATGCACTCCTTTTACCCCTCCTCTCCTCCTCCTCCTCCCACACCTCCTCTATACCCTCCTCACATCCCCCCAGCCTCCCTACTACCTCCTTTTTCTTATAATGACAAAGTCTACTCTGGCTGCATTTCCTCCCCTCTCATTCACCTCTCCCACTCCCTCTCATCCCACCCTATTTCCCACATTCTCCTCACCACCTCACTCCTCATACCATGCTTGGACAAAGCCAACTCTGGCTGCTTACCATGCTCTACTGTTTACTCACTCCCCTAGAGTTCCCTCCTCCTTTGTGGGACCTATCCTACATCACCAGAGTAATTTAATTATTTCTGATCTACCAATTTAGTTTGTATCCTATACTTGTCATGCTGCTGACTGGTTCTATGAGCTTGGCAATACCCTAAGCACTTACGTAACTCCTGTTATTCTATGTAACTGCCTTGTAACTACTGTGGAGTCCTGCAACCCAATTCTAATTATTGTACCGTTTCTATATATGTTTTGTCTGTATTGCTGTATCATTCAAGCTGGAGCCTTTGTAAATGAGTCTATGGCTCAAAGGTACTAATCCTAATCTTAAATAAATAAAAAGTAACATGGGAGAAAGGGAAGCCTCCGATTTTAAAGGTCTGGGGGTTGCTGGGGCTCAGGCAGCTAAAACAGACTCCAGTCCTAAGACATAAGAAACCAAGTAGAGAACCAACCCCTAAAAGGCAAGACCAAGAAGAGGGGCCCTCACTAGGACAAGGGCAGAAATAAGGATTCTGTCCTTCACTCAAACTCTGAGTGTGTGGCAGAATCTCAAAATAGGAATTAAGAGAAAGAGAGGTGCAGCAGGCAATAAAATAAGGCGATGGACTGCATGGGAGGCTGAACTGGTAGTGAAGTGGGATACTGTAAAGGATCACTAGCCCATAAAGAATCAAGTTCTCCTGTCAAGCTCTGTCCCTCAAGGGGTCAGAACAGACAGTCCAACAGCAAAAACACAGACCCTTCCTTGCTGGAGGATGCGGGTGGGGGAAGGGAATGACGCTATGGAGAGCCTGTTTTTTAGAAAGGGTCTCTCTCTGTCTCTCTCCCATTTTCAGAGAAAACAAGGACCAAAAGGGGTCTGTCAACAACACGTATATACATTTTTTTTTTTTTTTACAAAGGGTGCTAAGACTAGAAAAGAGGCACAGTCACCCAAAGAGAGAAACTGCCTTCCCCCAAAACAAACACGGACCAATGGGAGGGTCTGAGAAAACACACCATTTTTTTTGTATGGGGGGCCTCAGGTGGCAGATAAGGGAATAAGCCACTGCAAGACTTTTGCCTCCTGACACCTACTCCCCCTTTTTTTTTTCTTTACAGGGGGAAGGTAGAAGGAAAGGGAGGAAAAACTGCCCCGAAGCCTGGCCACTGTGGGGGAAGGTGGACATGATGCAGTGATGAATGGTGAAGATATTCTGGAAGATCAAGAATTATGGTGAGTAGATCATTTTCATATCTTCAAAGAATCAATCTTCACCATTCATCACTGGTGGATCAGAGTACCAAGCCACCACTGAATGGTGATGCTGGCAAACCCTGAGGGAAATGGTTGTTCCCTCCGCTTCCTGTTGGGGAGGAGGGGAAGATACAGAGAGGCAGGGGCCTTCACAGGTCTGGTGAGGCCAGAGACTGGTCTGGGGAGGTGGAGGCTCCTGTGGCCTGGGAGCAGGAAGGCACCCCCTCCCCAGCTCACACCTGGCCTAATGGGAGAAGAAATGGGGCCCCTAGTACTGTGAGGCAATCATCCCACGCGGACCAAGGGTGATAACTGTGGTACATCCACCTAATGTAGACCGCAGTTCCTACCAGTCTACAGGCTACTTCACTGTTGTCGTACAATGCCTTAGTTTGGTGCCTCACCAGCTCCAGACCCTGGGCAGAAGGCAAATGGCCTGTATGGTTGCCTCCCAGTCTTGCAAGGACACTAGAAACTGACTCACTGTCTGCCATAGGACACCTGGTGTGCCTGATGTGCAGCAATGCATAACATGGTGCATGCCATCAGAACATTCTATGACCCCAGGCATAAACTCGGCTGAATGTGACTCTGGAGAACAGTCGTGCATGGGCGACAACGCCAGAGGGATTATCTAGGAGCTGGACCCCAGAAGTGGGGTGAGGCATGACTCCTGAAGATCCCGGGGGCGCAAGAAAAATTACTCACCTTAGTAATTATGTTTCTTCTAGTGGAGTCTTGCTGTATTCTGACAATTGCAGTTAGCCCCAGCCTTTAAACTGCCCTGGAGAACAAAGGGTTAACTTTTCTATGCATGGCACAGAATGTTCATCTCGAGCTCAGGTTGAGCCTCTGCCTGTTGTTATTCGAACTGCAACCATCAGATCTTTACAAGCAAAACTCACTAGGTGTTCTGTGTGGAAACTGTAACATTTTTAACTTGCCGACTGGCAGAAAAATAATGTTTTGGGTCCTTAAAGGAAGACTCAAGTCAGGAAACCCAAAAACCAAAAACAATCAAATGAAATAACATTCCACCCAAAGAAAAAAGAGGGAGTAAAAGGGGCACCTCTAGGGTGCCAACACTGCACCTGCCCACCCTTATCCCAAAAATCGAGGTTCTGAGAGGGGAGGCCGGGGGGTGGGGGTCAGAATACAGCAAGACTCCACTAGAATAAACATAATTACTAAGATGAGTAATTTTTTCTTCAAACAACATGAAGTCTTGCTGTAATCTGACAATTGCAGACTACCAAGCAGTACCTCCATGGAGGAGGGACAGAACCTACTTTGGGAATAGGCTCTGAAGTACTGCTGTGCCAAACTGAGCATCACTCCTAGCCTGGATATCCAGAGAGTAATGCTTGGTAAAGTATGGACTGTTTTCCAGGTGGCTGCTTGACAAATTTCTGAAAGAGGGATATCCCTGGCAGCAGCCAGGGAAGCGGTGTACCTCTTATGGAATGAGCCTCAGGACTGAGGGTGGAGTTTTACCAGTTTTTCATAGCAGAATTGTATACAAGAAACAATCCACCTGGTAACAGATCTTGGTGGCAGGTTTGCCTTCCCAACTTCCCCATGAGTGAGGAACAACTGAGGAGTCAAACCTGTGACCCTTGGTACACTCCATGTAGTAGCTAAGGGCTCTTTTAACATCCAAACTGTGTAGCCTCCTCTCTCCCAAGGAAGAACGATCAGTGAAGAAAACAGGGAGCAATATAGACTGATTCAGGTGGAAATCTGAGACCACTTTAGGCAAGAACTTTCTGTTAGTTCTAAGGACCACTTTATCTCTGTGAAAAGAGATGAAATCAGATTCCACTGACAGGGCTTGCAACTACTGATACGCTCTAGCAGAAGTAATGGCTCTGCTGAGGACAAAGGCTCAAAGGGGTTGCATAAGCTGAGCAATGCAAACATTAAGATCCCAAGCAGGAGCAGGATCCTAAAGGGGGATTGTGACGCAACCCTTGAAAAACTTACAGAATACAGGATGGGATGTCAGTGAGGAAGAATTGCCTACTGACAGAAAAGCAGAAACAGCTGCCAAGTGTACCTTGAGAGTAGCTAGTCTGAGACCTAGGCCATTGAGATGGACCATATAATCCAGAACCGTAGGCAATTCATTCAGCAGAGTCTGGAGAAATATTCTTCTTAGAACACCAAATGCTAATCTTTTCCATTTGGAGTTGTAAGTCTTTCTGGTGGAAGGCTTTTGAGAAGCCTTAAGGATATCCAGAACCCCCTGGGAAAGATGCAGATCTGCAAACTCTAACTCTTCATGAGCCAAGCCTTGAGATTGAGAGACTGAAGATTGGGGTACCAAATCCTCCCCTGAGAGGATGTTAACAGGTTGTAATTCCTGGGAAGAGACAGGGGAAGATGGACTGCTAGGGACAGCAACAAGGGATACCATGGCTGCCTGGAGCAATCAGAATCACTTTGCATGGTTGTGACCTTATCTTGACCAACACTTTGAACAGGAGAAGGAAGGGGGTAAAAGCATACAGAAATTTCCCTTCCCAGTTCAGAATCAGAGCATCCAGGGGGACCGAGCCCAAGACTGGGGGTCTGCAACAAAAAGAGAGGAAGTTGGTGATTGTCTGGGGCTGCAAAAAGATCCATCTCTGGAGTGCCCCATCTTGAGAAAATCACCTTCAACACCAGAGGATCTAGGGCCCATTCGTGATGGCCCTGGGATATTCTGCTCAGTGCATCTGCTAGAACATTGTCCTTTCCTGGAAGGTGAACTGCTATCAGAGAGGTTTGCAGGGAATAAGCCAGGAACCACAACTTCATTGCTTCTGTGCACAAGGCGATAGACCGAGTGCCTCCTTGCTTGTTGATGTACCACAAGATGGTGGTGGTGGTGTCTGTTCTGACCTGAACCACCTTGTTCTGTACTGATTTGGAAAAAGCTTGCAGGGCCAGAAACACTGCCCTGAGTTCCAAGAGACTGATGTGTAGAAGAGATTCCTGAGGCTACCACAGTCCCTGGGTGGTAAGTTCCCCCAGATGAGCTCCCCAGCCCAGCAGGGAAGCATCTGTGGTGAGGACCACTGAATGAGACTGAGTGGCAAATGGAACCCCTTGCCTCAAATTGTCCTGATCCTGCCACCACTGCAGGGCTTGGATCAGAGTTTGAGTCACTGGAATTAGTTTAGTAAGGGAATCCTTTCTTTGGGACCAAAAAGCTCTTAAGTGGAACTGAATGTCCCTCATTTGGAATCTTGCACCTTGGACCACTGCTGTAGAAGCTGCCATGTGGCCCAATAGCTGAAGGAAGTGCCTTACTGGTCGAGACACCTGAAGGCTGAATAAAGAGGCCAGCTCTATGAGAGCCCTTGCCCTGTCCAGGGGAAGGAAGGCTCTTGCTTTTACCATATCCAGCTCTGCCCCTATGAAGGTGAGGAGCTGCACTGGTTTGAGAACTGACTTTGGCAGGTTGAGAAGAAATCCAAAGATGTGAGCACTTGCTGGGTCACTTGCAAGTGTGACTTGACTTGTCTGGGGACTGGCCCACTATGAGCCAGTCATCCAAATATGGAAAAATTGAAATCTTTTTTCTTAGGAAGGCAACAACTACTGCCAGGCACTTTGTGAAGACCCTTGGGGCTGATGTTAAGCCAAAGGGCATTGCTCTGAACCGATAGTGGCCTGAGGGCAACTTGAATCTGAGGTACTTTCTGTGGGAGCACCTGATGGGAATGTGAAAGTAGGCTTCTTTGAAGTCCAGGGAGACTAGCAAGTCCCCTGGCCTTAAAGAGGGAAGGATAATTCCCAGAATTATCATCTTGAACTTTGGCTTTAAAAGATGTTTGTTCAGGAATCTTAGGTCCAGGATGGGTCGCCACTTCCTGTCTTTTTGGGGGTTAGAAGTACCTGGAGTACAATTTTGCCCCAGTGTAGGTAGGCACTCTATAGCTCTAAAGCTAGAAGAGAAGAAACGCCTGCCTCACGGCAAGGGTCTCTGAGAGATTTGCAGGTGGAAAAGATCTGGCTCTCATCTTAGTAAAATTTTTGAAGCTGAGAACCAGTCCCTGGCTTACTACTTCCAGGACCCACTTGTCTGATGTAACAGACATCCAGTCATGGACAAAGTAAGCCAGCCTGCCCTAACTGGGATAGGAGAAACTGACCCGGCAGACCCATCTGGGTGTCTGCTTGGCAGGGCTTTAGGCTGAGGGGTGGATGCAGACCTGCTCATCCCCCTTCTGTCTCTCCCTCTGAAGAACCCCCTCTGTGAAAGGAAGAAGAGGCCTGTGCTTGGTAAAAAGGCCTTTGGAAAGGCCTACCCCTGCCCCTGGACTGCTGCCTTTGAGGAGTTGCTTGCCTTTCCTTGGCCTGAGCACTCCTGTAAGTGGTCCTGTATTCATCCATTTTCTTCATGCAGTTCTCTGTCTGCTCCCCAAACAGAGAATTACCCACTACAGGAAAATCCATGGCCTAAGCCTGGGTATCCTGTGAGAGGCTAGTATATCGGAGCCAAGCCATTCTCCGAAGAGCCACAGATGTAGCCATGACTCTTGATGATACATCACTGGAGTCTACAGCAGCATGAAACTGAACTTTTGATGCCTCAATCCCATCTGCAGTCACCTCCTCCAGCTCCTTGGCAAGCTGGGGGAAAGCCTGTTTAGCCAGTGCCAGTACAGTGTCCCACCTGGACTTCTGGTACCTGACTGCATAGGCCATATAATTAGCCTGCCTGAGTCCCAAGGATGATGTCATGTACTGCTTCTTTGCCATGGCATCAATCTTCCTGGAGTCCTTGTCTGGGGGTGTGATGCCAAGGGAATGCTTGCCTTATCACAGGCAGCAGCCTGTATAACCCCAACATGGCTGCATTTCTGATAAAGGAACTCTGTATCTGTGCCAGAAAGAGTATACTTCGTCCATTCTTCTGTCCACAGGAGGTATGGAATTGGAGACTTAAGAATTTTTGTGTCTGTTTCCAAAAGATTTGTGGAGGGAACAGACAGTCTCCTGACTCTGGGATATCCATCATCTCTACATAGTCAGGCTCTTCCTGATCCTCCACTGCTCCTCCACAGGAAGCTGAGGTATCAGCCACCTTCTGTAAAACATGAAGTGTGAAGGGACTCAGAAAGCCTAGAGAGGAGAAACACCTGAAGGTCTGTCTGGGAGATGTCCGGTCAATAGGCACATCCAGACTTTCACCATCGCCATAATCATCTTCCAACTCTCCTTCCTCCTCAAACTCCAGTTCAAAAATTCTTCCAGGGTATAATCCGAACTGGGGAACCGACCAACCAAGCCTGCCAAAGGTGCGGATCAGTCAGAACCGATCAAAGCGATTCCACAATACATGTCGCTTGGTTATTTCATTACGGACGAGTATGAGATTCTGCATCCGAACCAGTCAACTTGTCTTTCGCTTTTTTGTCGGAACCGATTCCTCGAATCGGCTCTCCTTTTGCCCAAAGAAGTATCGCCCTGGTCAGAGGGCACTCCTGGTTCGGTCGGAACCGAACCGGGCTGGCCATCCAGGTCAGCGGACTTCTCGGCCTCCCTTTCCCTTAGTCTACCTAACCTCTTTTCAAGGGTAGATTTGGGAAAATATTTGCAAATTTGTCAGCCTGAATCGAGGTGGTCAAACCCCAGACAATAAACACAGGTGGTGTGGGGATCGGCCTTAGCAAAGACCTCCCCACACACACTGCAGTGTTGAAACCCAGTGGGCCCGGTTTTTTTCTTGGGTTTCTCAGACATGGCCAACCTAACCAAACTTACCCTTTTTTCAGCAACCGCCAGGCAAGACTCCCCCATCGGTTCCTGACCGTGTCACGGGTCTTGGAAACAACAGTACTGAAACACGTTTTCTTTAGAACCGATATGGACCGGTAACCACACACTAAAGTAAAGTACAAATTTACAAGTTCCACACACAAACAGAACAAAACCTATCTAGTACCACGGTACCACAGACAGAGACTTGAACCGACTATGTGGAAACAACAATTTTGGTAGAAAAACGACACTTCAACCGACTTTGAATCGAGCAGCAGGAGAAATTCCAGAGCAACTGTTCAGTGAGGTGGAGTAAGAATCTGACGGTTGCAGTTTGAATAACAACAGGCAGAGGCTTCAACCGAGCTTGAGATGAACATTCTATGCCATGCATAGAAAAATTAACCTTTGTTCTCCGGGCAGTTTAAAGGCTGGGCTAACTGCAATTGTCAGAATACAGCAAGACTTCATGTTGTTTGAATACCTGTGTTGGCAGTTCCTCAGGGCTGGAGAGGAGGTAGAAGGACAAAGCCAGGCGTTCCACAAAACCTTCTTAAATGGCAGAGGCCATGGAGGTATGACCGAGTCATAACTGTACTCCCCAAGGAAGGACAGCACTGGATGAGCAGGATTGCTGCCTGAAAAATGGGACAAATGCAGCTCCTTCACCATCTCTAACAGGAAGAGCCGATAACGAGTGAGATCAGCATCGGAGGAGAGGTGGATCAAGCATCCTCTTCCTCAGAGGAGGAAGACGGAGAAGATGAGGAGCTGGATTCAGTGGGTGGCACTGCCAGGGTTTCGGGCTGAGAGATGGCCTGGTACATTTCCGTAAGGTATGGGGAAAGGGAAGGCACTCACAGACGCCTGAATTGGTCCCAGGTGAGTGGCCCCAAGGACCAGAAATACCTGGGAGAGGGTTAAGAAAAAATGTAACTCCAGGCAAACGTTACTGTCACAGACACCCTGATGAAGAGGTCTTTCTGGCCTTGAAGCGTGCTGCTATCACCAACATGGTATGTGAACCTGTACATTATGTTTTAGGAATTTCTGAACATCTTGATTTAATTTCTGCTTTTTCCTCAAAATAAATTTATTTAATAAAATTGACAAACCAGTAACGCTTGCCTGGAGTGCCATTTTTTCTTAACTATATATTTATATTTTATGGCACCCGACCTTAATGAGTGCACCTTCTTCTTCTTTTCTGGAATACCTGAGAGAGGGGGGGAGGGACAGGTAGAAGAGGAGGAGGGTCGTGCAGGACCAGCCCGTTTCTCTGCCAGGGCTGCAAGAGCTTACAGGTGACCTCGAGGGGAAGGGCTGTGCAACTCGATCACACAGAACACCCAACAAGAGAGGGGCAATCAGGGTGGTGCCCTTGGGGAGAAACTCCCTGGTGGGGAGGTGGAGCTGTACAGGTCCCACAGGGAAGCCCCTTTCCCCACCTACCACAAGCTCAGACAATTCCAGAGGGGTCCGAAGACCCAAGTCAGCACTCTGACTCCTGCCAGAGCACCCAGCCACTTTGGTGAGGGAACATGGCGCTGACTGAGACCTCCCAACCCCCACCACACCACAGAGGGTTCTACTCCTTGGAGGAGGCCTACAGCAGCCTCAGGATCAGAAACAAAGAGTAAGGGAGACCTGGCACCATAAGTGGCACCAGCACTCCCCTCGGCACTGCAAATAGCACTGGAATTGGACCTGGCACTGTGAACAGCATCGGAACCTGACCTGGCGCAGCAGCCAGCGCCACCATTCACAGCACCACAAGCGACACCATGGGATGCAGGGGAGGCGGCACCACAGCCAGCACCAAGAAAAGAACTCTAATACCTCGCCAATGCCAAAGGACTGTAGCTAGATTCAGAAGGAATGTGGAAACAACAATTTTGGTAGAAAAACCGACACTTCAACCGACTTTGAATCGAGCAGCAGGAGAAATTCCAGAGCAACTGTTCAGTGAGGCGGAGGAAGAATCTGACGGTTGCAGTTTGAATAACAATAGGCAGAGGCTTCAACCGAGCTTGAGATGAACATTCTATGCCATGCATAGAAAAATTAACCCTTTGTTCTCCGGGGCAGTTTAAAGGCTGGGGCTAACTGCAATTGTCAGAATACAGCAAGACTTCATGTTGTTTGAATACCTGTGTTGGCAGTTCCTCAGGGCTGGAGAGGAGGTAGAAGGACAAAGCCAGACGTTCCACAAAACCTTCTTAAATGGCAGAGGCCATGGAGGTATGACCGAGTCATAACTGTACTCCCCAAGGAAGGACAGCACTGGATGAGCAGGATTGCTGCCTGAAAAATGGGACAAATGCAGCTCCTTCACCATCTCTAACAGGAAGAGCCGATAACGAGTGAGATCAGCATCGGAGGAGAGGTGGACCAAAGCATCCTCTTCCTCAGAGGAGGAAGACGGAGAAGATGAGGAGCTGGATTCAGTGGGTGGCACTGCCAGGGTTTCGGGCTGAGAGATGGCCTGGTACATTTCCGTAAGGTATGTGGGAAAGGAAGGCACTCACAGACGCTCTGAATTGGTCCCAGGTGAGTGGTCCCGAAGGACCAGAAATACCTGGGAGAGGGTTAAGAAAAATGTAACTCCAGGCAAACGTTACTGTCACAGACACCCTGATGAAGAGGTCTTTCTGGCCTTGAAGCGCTTGGGCTGCTATCACCAACATGGTATGTGAACCTGTACATTATGTTTTAGGAATTTCTGAACATCTTGATTTAATTTCTGCTTTTTCCTCAAAATAAATTTATTTAATAAAATTGACAAACCAGTAACGCTTGCCTGGAGTGCCATTTTTTTCTTAACTATATATTTATATTTTATGGCACCCGACCTTAATGAGTGCACCTTCTTCTTCTTTTCTGGAATACCTGAGAGAGGGGGGGAGGGACAGGTAGAAGAGGAGGAGGGTCGTGCAGGACCAGCCCATTTCTCTGCCAGGGCTGCAAGAGCTTACAGGTGACCTCGAGGGGAGGGGCTGAGCAACCCGATCACACAGAACACCCAACAAGAGAGGGGCAATCAGGGTGGTGCCCTTGGGAGAAACTCCCTGGTGGGAGGTGGAGCTGTACAGGTCCCACAGGAAGCCCTTTCCCCACCTACCACAAGCTCAGACAATTCCAGAGGGTCCAAGACCCAAGTCAGCACTCTGACTCCTGCCAGAGCACCCAGCCACTTTGGTGAGGGAACATGGCGCTGACTGAGACCTCCCAACCCCACCACACCACAGAGGGTTCTACTCCTGGAGGAGGCCTACAGCAGCCTCAGGATCAGAAACAAGAGTAAGGGAGACCTGGCACCATAAGTGGCACCAGCACTCCTCGGCACTGCAAATAGCACTGGAATTGGACCTGGCACTGTGAACAGCATCGAACCTGACCTGGCGCAGCAGCCAGCGCCACCATTCACAGCACCACAAGCTGACACCATGGGATGCAGGGAGGCGGCACCACAGCCAGCACCAAGAAAAGAACTCTAATACCTGCCAATGCCAAAGGACTGTAGCTAGATTCAGAAGGGCCCCAATCCTCACTGGAACTGGGAAGAAAGTCAGGATCATCCTGGTCATCACCTCCGATTAGAGGACAAGATCAGGGACATCTCCAACTGACAGACCCCACTGACCCTTCTCTTCTGGTGCCGCAATGGCAGCAGAAGGGACCCGGCATGCGGATAGTATTGCCCCACACCACCACCAGCCTTAGTGCCAGGAGCTGAAGCGTACAAGACTGTAGCGCTAAGGACTCACTGGTGCAGACCCAGTGTATAGCTGCACTGGCCACCGGGGTGCCCAGACCCCTGAGGGTACAAGACTGAGGATGCGCAACCTGCCCCTGGAGGAAGCCAACTGTCCCACAGACCCTCCCCAGGCTACCCATCTCGCCGAGACATGGATTAGCAGAGGCCTGGTCTCTCAATACATATAGTACGCGGAGGGGCTCAGGGTAAGAGCCCAGGACCTATCTTGGAATCTCGTGTGCAACACTGGCCGCCGAAGATGGGGGGGGTCCCATCCCCACCTCATCACATGGAGTATGAGAGTGTGGAGGTCCATGGAGAAGCGGGCATCACAACAATCCACATCATGGTCCGATCCCAAGCAGGTCCAACATCAGTCATGGTGGTCCCGAACAGACATATTTCTCCCGCAGGGGCACCAACGCATTGGAGGGGGGTTGCTCCATTCTTTTTCCAGTCTTCTTCTTAGGCCCCTGACTGGACATCACTGAACTGTCAGCGAACAATAATAAAATGAGAGAATAAAGGACCATACTAGAAAGACAGTAAAAAAGAAAAGTGTCAACAGGGCATCAAATGGCTGTATGGTATTGAGTAGCAGCAACAAACAAAACTGCTGCACAGATGAAAATAACAGAACACTCCCACGGAGTACCTTCTTCGATGGCAGGAAGAACAGAACCGAGGAGGAGGGGGAAGCCAGCATCGGTTACTGGCCAGTCCACGAGCACTACATCATACGTCTGCCTCATGGGTGATGTCAGCTCCAGTGTTGGCTCCCTTCTTCCAAAACTCAAAGGCATATGCTACCACATGGTCCTAGTGCCTCCAGGCTAAAAACCCACCAGTAATGAATGGTGATGATCGATTCTTGAAAGATTTAAAGAGACTCGGGGAGGAACATTTTTTTTGTTTCGTTTAAATAAAGGTCAATAACATTTTCTTGCATATAAAGGCAGAAACAACCTTGTGTTTTACAAGAAAGCATACGTAAATGCAAGAACTGCCTCAGGCACTTGGTTTTGCAATTCTTAACTCCAGTAGCAAAAAGATGTATAGTACTGGGGGAGCATGTACAGTAGGTGGTGGTGTAAGGATCTAACTAATCCATTAGGTGCCACTACTCTTCCACTACAATGGGTGCAAGCTTTTATCCACAAACTTCTGCAAGTCAGGCTTAAGTAGTTATCTATTGATTCTGGTATGGCAGTGATTCCCCTGTTTGCCTGGCTCAACCATGACTGCCAAAAGGCCCAGCTTGTTACAGTGATAATGCTGAGTTTTGCTCAACCCTCTGGATAGTTCAGTAGATGGAATCATTACCACACTGTCATTTGATCGTCCCTCCAACCTCTCAGCATCTCTGAACACCTTTTCAAGTTAAAAAAAAAAAAAAAGAATTCCGTATATGCACAGTGTGTGTAAAATGTATGCATCCACTGTTCTTTAAATGAAGGTTGCTAACACTAACAATATATTATCTTTTCTTTATTAAACTTTGGTTCTAAATACTGTCATGTGATTGGTCAAAATCAAGTCACATGACAGTATTTAGTAGCAACAACTCACAGCTTTTCCATTTCACTGGGCAACAATTCAGGATGATGGGCAACAGTTCAAAAATTGTTGACCATCACCATCAACGCACATGTATCCACCCCCCACTCAACCCCGCAGTCAGCCACCATCCCAAACAAGTACAGTCACTTGTACTGTACAAATAACTTTATCAATATTGTACTTGCATTAGTACAATATCAACAAAGTTACTGCTATATGCAAGTGACTGTACATGCATAAGATGGCAGCTAAGGTGACCAGAGGGTAAGTGCCTGTTTTCTATCTCAGATGGTGGAGTGGGCAGAATTTTTGGGATACCACGAGGGGCCACAGGACAGCCAGGGAAAGTGTATTTATATATATTTTTTCCTTTTAACAAAGTTGGGAGCAGTACCACTGAATCAAGTTTACCTTTGGGGGGGTAACATTCATTCAGACAAGATTTAATAAAACAAATATTGACTTAAATTATTTAGAGATCTAGTGGGAAAATCATCTCTGGCCAATATAACTATTGTTAGTCAATAATTCGTCCCTCAGATCAATCTTTTCCCACTATATCCCTACTCTCTGGTCAATATTTTATATATTATAAAGCAATACATGAATTATGTTCAAAACATCTCTTATAATAGAAATGTGTTGCTCTATTTTGAAGGAATTTTAGAAGTCTAACCAAAAGCATAAAACAATGCCCCTTCAATGCTGAAACCTGCAGTTAATATCTCTCTTTCAAATCTGAAATGTACAACAATTTGCTGAATTCCAAATGAGGTAAAATAAAGCATTCAATTGTGCCAGGCTACATGATTTACTTTAACAACATTTTAAGAATTAAGTTGTTGTTGTTCATTGCTTTTAACACAGGATTCAGGTTAACCTTACACAGAAATATTGAAACATAACATTTTACAGACAGATAAAGACCAATGGTCTGTACCTCAGTCCTGATACTAGTCTAACAACAGCGAGACCATAAATGCTTAAAATAGCTCACTTTTCCCCATTAAACCACTCTATATGAATTACTGCTTGAACATTAACATGTTCTTGTGGAAGTTGTTCCATTTGTCTACCTGTCTTTCAGTTAAAAAATGCACTTTCCAAAATCCCTTTCGAATTTACCTCCCACTGGCTTCATATGTTATTCCCTTGTATTGTTAACAGCAAGTACTGAAACATGCTCAACAACTTTTGCATGGTGTTTCTGCACATACCACTCAGTACTATAATCACATTGTAATAATCAGAAGATATTCTGGTCCAGTACTGAAAAGAGTTAGCCAACAGTGTTCAACCACCTCCTGGAATTTTTCACTTTCAGTATGCAGACGGTAAACTTGTCTTGCAGTAGTTTACAGTATTTGTAAAACATTTATGTAGTAGTTTCAACTACAAAGAAGACTCAAGGAATAAAGGTGATCCCTCTTACCTGCACTACTATTCACTAGTGCCGAGGAGGAGCATTCCTTTCCCAGAGCTGATTCCGCTAAGGCATGTGAGTATCCGTCATCAGCCAAGAACACCATAGCTTATACAACAGCAAGCCTTGCTTAAACGGTCAGCAGAAAATGGGACATTTCTAGTGCCTTTTGTCTATAGATCGATCTGACTAATTGCTAACCGAACATCTAGAGTTTGACTAATGAGACAGAGACCAGCAAGCTATTTCTTTGGATGATTAAACAGTCAGCACACTGGAACTTCAGTGAACGCTCCACTCTGCCTCCTTGGTATCTGCAGTGCTGAAACAAGATAATTCAGTCACTATCAGAGCCTGGTGAGCACCACTTAATCCCAGCTGCAGACTATTATCCCACAATCCCTTGCTTCCAAAGGTACTCCACAAGTACAGAGGCAATAATGGAATCTAGTGTAAGTGCAGCAAACATTCCTGTATTTATATGTTGTTACAATGTACTATACAAATGCAAGAAAAATGCATAAAGAATGGTCAGAAATGTTCTCCATAGTGCTGGTTACATTATGCTTATAAGCAATACAAAGTTGCACCAAATTGATGCTGCATAGCTGGGATATTTTACCCAATAATTGTGCAACTCATTGATAATCTAAATAATGCAAAAACAACTGAAGCCAGGAAATATGTTCGTCCTTGGTCCACCAGTGTGCTGAATGAACCTTTTGCACTTGGATGCTGTTAATTCATGCATCAATGTTACCAGACACAGCGGGGTTCAAAATGACAGCACAGCAGCAGCTGTTCTGTTAGAGGCAGAAGAGCCAGATACACTTGCAGATACACTACCTGCTTGAGAACGGTAGGGTTCACTGACATTACATTCAGAGGAAAAGGTTCAGTGGGTATAGAAGGAAACAAAGAAGGAAAACTGTTTAAATATTTTGACAGCTGTTTGATTTTACAGAGGGCTCAACTTTCTACATACTGTGTTTTAAGTGAAGGAAGGTCTACTAGAGAACACACTGTCAAACACTGCCTGTTAAATCAAAAATGCCAAAGGTACAGAGAGGTGTCAAAGCTGTCCCAAGCAGAAGTAGAATCCCACTTAAAATGAGAAATGTAAATAAAGACTTGTAAATAAAGCTTGCAAAGCACTTTGGGACACAGTGTATAAAAAGCACTATAAGTAAAAAATCAATACTTTTTTGCAGCCCACGAAATACCAGTATTTACTGATTGACTGATTCATTTATTTGTTGACCAGAGTTAGTACGCTGACCCAAGGGACGTTTTCAAGAATGACCAGGACTAGACAGGCAAAAGAATAAAGGTGGTACGTGGTTATAAACAAGCTGGGAAATACATCAGCAAGAATAACAGAAAACGTAAAAATTAGGATACAGTGTTAAAGTAGCACAATAACTAAACAATTAGTTTTCCTAAATCAGCATAGGAGAAATGGAAACAATGGTGCTAATATAGCATAGTGGAACACACAGTGCTAACAAAGCACATTTAAACTGTCAAGGTAGTAGCTAGTGGCATCTCAGGATGCACAACTGCAGATAAGGCCTATTCAACAGTTGCTCCAAGAGCTGTGATTTAAAGAGGAGGTGGGATGGGGCAGATCTGATACCCAAGAAGAGTGTTCCACAGGGATGGGGCAGAGAAGAAAGCCATTTGCCCACGCTAGAATATACATGCAATACTTCAAGCAGAAACAGATCAGAGGAACATAAGTTGCGGGGTTCGTTCTGTGTCTTAGGAACCTTGACCAGGAAGAGAGGTTAGGGCTGTCAGTGCTTCATCAAACAGGCAGCTGAGGGTGACGTCCTTGTGCCTGGCAGGACAGCAGCCAAGGTTCAAAGGTCACAGTGGTGTGTTCTAAAGGGGCCGGTAAGGTAAATGGGTATATACTGCTATAAACAGTAGTTAGCCAGATGACAGCTCTTGCAGCAGCTTGGAAGCAAAGGAGGGCATAGTCCAGTACAGGCAGCACGTACATTTGGCAACTGTGAGTCAAACTTCAGGTGTCATGGAGTGCTTTAATCTGTATGCAAACTCAGTTTTTGGTAACATTTTCTACTCAATGTGGTCTGAGAAGGGAAGGGAGGGATCAAATGTGACAACCAGTTATTTGAAAATGTGTACAGAAAAAGTGAAAAGCAAAACACCACACACTGCAGCAATACATTTTTGCTGTGGCAATACATAGAGGTACCTGCTTCACGATCATGTCATTGGAGTAAGCAATATTTAAGGAAGTGGATGGGTTAGATAAAGAAATTTGGATTTAGTGCCAAATAGCATGGATTTGGTCTTTCCTACATTCAGAAATAGTCTGCTTTTAATGAATCAATTCTGTAGTAGGGAAAAGTCATTATTTTAGGCCTGAGAGAGGCTGGTCAGTGACTTTGAGCTATGGAAAATTATGAGCTCATCAGCGTACAGGACAGTGTTACAGTGTTTTCAGGCTTGGGGAATGTTGTTTATAAATAAGGAGAGGAGAAGAGAAGAGGGCCTAGGATAGATCCTTAGAGTACCCTGTATTTTATAGGTTGAGTAACACAGTGTGTGCTTCCAAGTGAAACAGGTTAGGATCTACCTGAAATATGGTTTTCAATCCATGAGAGAGCCTTGGTGGATATTTCATGACTTGGGAGCTTAACTATTGGGAGATAGTTGTCGACAAGATCAAACACTTTTGTGAGCTCCACAAATAATGCTCCTGTAAGTCTGCCATCGTCCAAGCTGAGGGTGTGATCTGTAAGACTGATCAGGGCAGTGTTAGTACGGTGTCCCTTCCAAAGCCATGCTGCACAGGGGCGAGGAGGTTATGCCAGGTTCACACCGGAATGGAGCTGTGGAAAGACTTAACATTTTTTTTTTGGCGTACCTTTACTCGTGGAGATAATATAGAGACTGGTCAGTAGTTCTTAACAAGCGGCTTTTGGGTACTAGCACAACGTGAGACCTCTTCCAGATAGCAGGTAGGGTTGATGAGATGAGTGAGATTAAACATTTTTGACAAGGGTCTGGCAATTACAGGTAAGTTTAAAGAGCCAGGAGTCAAGTGAATCAATGGTAGTCCCACTTTTTCGCAGGGAAAGCAGAAGTTTAAAGGTCTCACCAGGAGAAACTGCTTTGAAATAGAAAGGAGGCAAGCCAAGGTTGAGGAGTGAGCAGTCACTCCAGCTGTTGGAGAAGAGGTTTGGGCTGTCTGGATCAAATGAAGGCATTTTAGATAAATAACCAGATATACTGGTAAATCTCTCATTAAACTGGTCCAGCACAGTGGTGAGGTCAGTAATTAACATACCATCAAATGAGAGGCCTTCCTATTTTTCTCAATGACCTCAGTTCTTACTTTTCAACTACATAACCTTGATTGAAAGTCCAAAAGATGTGTCATTTTGTTTCTTCAGCAACAGCCCAGCAAAGTGTCATATACAACACCAAGCTTGTTTGTTCATTACAATCCCCTAGAGTATTTAAGGCAATGTGCACAGCGCACTTACTTCAGAAGAACAGTCAGTCGTCAACTAGACCAGTGGATGAGACATCATTACAGTCAAATAGCTGTATCGTATAGTAATGCAGTTGGCATACTTTTGCTCTTGATGTCATCGTGTCACAACATTGTGACAATTTTAAGGCAGATTTCAGAATGTGCACTTAATATGATGGTTTTTTTGTTAATCACAGTTCCTTAGGTGCAGTCATGTAATGCACCTGGAAAACAAAACCCAGGGGAAGATTACACACTGGTGGGGAGGTAGTGACAACAAAATGGAAAGGGACCTCGGGTAATCATATCAGATGACCTTAAGGTTGGCAAGCAATGTGAGAAGGTGGTAGGGAGGGCTGGAGGATACTGGGATGTAGGGAGAGGCATCACCAGCAGAAAACAGGAAGTTGTTATCCCTGTACAGACAGTTGGTGAGACCTCATCTGGAGTACTGCGTCCAGTTCTGGAGACCCCATCTCCGTAGGACATAGACAGGATGGAGGCAGTTCAGAGGAGGCAACTAAAATGGTGCAGGGTCTGCAAGAGAAGCCATATGAGGAGAGGCTAAAGGAGCTTAATATGTATACCCTTGAGGAAAGGAGGAGAGGGGATATGATAGAAATGTTTAAGTACCTCAGTGGAATCAACAAAGTCCAAGAGGGTAGCATCTTTCAGAAAAGAGATGCAAGAACAAGGGACACAATTTGAAGATAGAAGGGGACGGCTCAGGGCAATGTGAGGAAGTATTTTTCACAGAGAGGGTGGTGGACGCATGGAACAGCCTTCCTGAGGAGGTTGCGGGTCTAAAACTGTGGGATAATTTAAGAATGCATGGGACAGATATAAGGCAATTTTTGTGGGGGGCAGGAAGAAATAGGTGTGTGGTTAAATGAGATCTGCAGCTTATCCTCTAGGTAGGGAAATGGGCAGACTAGATAGGCCAAGTGGTCCTTATCTGCCGTCAAAGTCTATGTTTCTATGTAACCCTCAATAGAGCCCAAATCCTGCAAATGAGCAGAGACTGACATACCAACAAAACAGGAGGCAGTGAGAGGGAAAACCAGGCATGAAAAAGGCAGCATCAAGACTTGTTTTATTGATAGCTATCTGTTCAGTGGGAGGAGTCAGTGAACTTCAGGCTTTTTCCTGTAAAGATACTTATCCTGTTTTCCTAGAGAAAACAGTCTTTCTCCATAACATCCCTTACTTTCTCCAGAAGAGTCCAATGGCTCTCATTTCAACTAAGAGGTTAGCTTACTGTCTTGCCTGAAGTGGTTACTGAGAGGGAGAAGCAACTTCACAAGTTAAAATGCTCAAAACAGCAATCAGAACATTACTGGTTAGAACCCAAATCATTTTGGCGTTCAACATTTTTTATTCTGTATGGAACACATCAAAGAAGGGTCAGAAAACTTGCCAGACCTCAACCATGATACTAATGATCACAAGGTCCTCTAAACTGACCTGCGAGCTATGTACAAACAAAGAATTTGTCAGCAGAAAAGGATCACTTGGCCCACCAAGGCTGCCCAGATGTTCCCTGCCTAATCTGTCTTCGCATACCCTAAATGGTCTCCAGCGACCCTCCATCCTCCTTGTCTGTTTTCTAATACACCCCTATATCTATCCCATGCATGCTTGAAGCCCCCCCCCCCAATGTTCTGGCCTCCACTTCTGCTGAAGGCATCTACCACCCTTCCAGTGAAGAAATATTTCCTCACATCTCTCTTAACCCTCCCAGCTTCATCTCACACCCCATTATTAGTGCTCTCTCTCATTTGAAAGAGACTCCCCTCCTGCACCCTCTTCACCACTGTGAGGTACTTGTAAGTCTCCATCATGTCACCTCTCGCTCTCCTCTCTGCCGGGGTGTACATTTTCAGGTCCCTTACTCTCCCCTCCAGAATCTGATGATGCTTTGATCAAATAGCATCTAGATAAATGGTATACATGGTGCCCTTTTTCCGGAGATGAGCCACTAACACAATTAGGATTTCTGTGAATACGACTGAAGCTTAAGCCACTCAACATGAAAGAACTTGGTAGCAGAAATACTGCCCTTCAGTTACAAACCTCAAAAATTTCTTATGAGGGTTCTTGACTGGAATCTGTAGCATGCATCCAACAGATCAATGGAAGACAGGAAACCCCTACTTGAACTGCTCTGAAATTAAACCAAGTGACTTCACCTTAAACTTGTCTGACCAGGAAAATGAGTTAACCCTAAGGGTTGGAACTAGGAGAAGGTCCCTGAATTTTTGGGACCTCAAAATAAATTGAGCAGAAGCAGGTTTCCCTTTCTTGAGGTGGCCAGGCTTTAAAGGGTTAGCTGTTTCAACTGTCTTTCAAAACAATTAATATGGCAAGATCACATGTGGCTGATGTGCAAAAGGCAATGGTAAAATAATCCATAGCCAGATCACAGAGTAAAACTAGTATCCTGCCCAGACTGTACTGCTTTCTCTAGTTCTGCCACTCTACATTTATTGGATCTTGCCTCCTCAGTTTGCACATGAGCTGAGAACGACTAAGTTTAGACAGCTACTTTGGAGCTACATCATCTTCTGAAGGAGCTCGAGACCCATCTTTTGCTGACTCACAGGGGTCTAGACCAGAAATGGAATGTAAGTTTGGATAATTTGAGACCTGTAAAGGAGTGGGAATGAAGTTTTGCACCAGATTTGGAAAAACTGCTGTTAGCTATGCACTACCGTCTGTTTGGAATAATCTCCAAAGCACTCTTAGGCTATCCAATTACGTGTCTCTGAGCAGGGACAAATCCCTGATAAGCAACGCCTTTAAGGAAAAATGTCGTTGCCACGCTAGCTAGCCTGGCTCCAAGGTACTTTTACCTAGCACTCTACTGAACACTGTGGGGTCCTTGTGCCTTCCTGCTTTGACACTACTGCACACTTATTACTATCACGCTGTTTCTGCTGGCTGTGAATTTTTTTTTTTTTTTATGAAACTGTTTATGCCTCTTCCAGGTTATATGTTTTTTCATCCCTTGCATCTCTCTTTTGTATTATTTGTTAGTATTAGTATTGTACTATGTATTTGCTGTTTCACTGTTCCTGTTCTACTGTGTAGGACCTCCTTGTAAATGAGCTTGCTTAACAGAGCTTTCCTGATTAAATAAATTGAACTTAAAAGGAATGTGTCCCACTAATGGATTTTTTTAGTTATTATTATTTACTATTTTCCTCCCTACCGGTGGCCCCATTCAGCCAGGAAACCCCCAGCCCCATGACCCCAACATTCGTCAGGACTTACTGCCGGCCAGTACCCCAGGGCTTGCGCACTCCCCCAGAGGGGGTTGGAGAGTCCCCCATTCCCACCATGAACCAGATCCAGCAGCTGGACTGCAACCCAAATAGTCAATTGCAGGGCCTTCGGGTGTCCCAGCGCCATCCTGCCACCAGCATCCATTTTTCCCTTTTTTCCCCTGAGAGGCAGGCATGCACTTACACCATGACATCCCCACGTCAGCATCCACTGCCCCTCCTGCCTTGGAGGCAGTCCAGGGTGCCTCCTTCCAGCAATCCGCTAGGGGCCAGGCATACACCGGGTTCTACAACCCCACCCCCCAAGGAGAGCAGTCCTCTGGATGCTCAATCATCCTCCCTCTGGCTGGCCTTCTGATACACTAATGGATTTCTGCCCTTCCCATGACCATCTTGGCTCAACAGGAGTTGCAGCTTCTTCAAATCTGTTATGTCATTAGTGGACTTGTACAGAGTGTCCCCAGAAAGACACAACCTGTAGTTGGATCATTCATATTGAAAAATGAGTGGATAATATAAAGAAAAAATTAGGTATGTTATATATAGAGAAAATAGTGCCTTTCCACTGAGACTAGGAATCACGTTGTAAATACAATGATATACCCAATTTTGGATTATAAGAGCATATTATTCTCCGGGGCATCGGGGAAGGAGCTGGCGAGGACAGATAGGCTGTACAACAGCCTCACCCGCTATTCTTGATTACCTTGGAGACAACACCATTGCCTCATGTATTCGAACTGGGAAGGTTACATTTATATAAAGAAAGGAGTTTCACATAATCAAGTATATGTATCAATGTTTTAAAAATAGAGTGCAGGGAAATATCTTACACAAACTGGAATTTAGAAATACAAAGGAAGGCTTAAGAGCTGCTCACGGTATAGAAGTTATCTTACTTAAAAAAAGAACAAACCATGGGAGACCATCATTTTTCCATCTTTGCCCGAAAACTTGAAATTCTATACCCTGTCATTTGACACAAGCCAAAGGCCCAATACTATTTAATAGAAGCAGTGTTTTTTTGATACTGCAAAGTCCCCATTACAGTGTTGTCCTAATTTTGATGTTCCATAAATATTTGTTGGTACTGTAACAGGTGATAATAGACACCAACTGACCAACCTAGACTATAGTAAAGAATGGTACATTTTAAATGATTGTATAGTTTTAGGAACCTGTGTAATATACTGTATGTTATATTTTATAATTTGCACTTTATTCTACATTTCAAATTTGGAATTTGTATTTTGTATTGCAATTATGTGTTATTTGTTATTTGGATTTTTTGTTTATTATTTGTATTAGTTGATTTGTAACTTTGTATATTTTTTAATGTACTGGGACCCCAATGAAAATGAACTTTGGCTCAACTGGGTTATCCACATTCATGGAAATTTTACGAATTAATGAAATAAACTACTACTACTACCATTATTTCTACTAAAAGGATGAATCCTTTAAAGGAAAGCAGTGTCAACTGATTTTTTGAAGTCGGATTGCCTGATCATGCTTTCAGTCAAAAGGTATGCCTGTCAGTAATCAAGGCTATTGAGGACAGTCAAGCCATAGTGATCATATCCAATAATGTATTCGCTAAGAAAGTGGGGGTCCTGTCCACCCGCTTGACCTCTCTTTCTTCTTCTTCCTATCTATGAGAAGGTAAAGCTCCTTAACCCACATTTCAACAGCACACATGATGTACGCCATATAAATCACCATCTGCAGAGGTATAGTAGTAAGGCTGCAAGGTTTTCTAAGTATTGAGTCTAAATATTTGTCCTGAGGTCCTTGGTGCTATGCTGCCCTCCATGGATGTAGCCACCTTCTGCACCAGGAGGGCAGGATGGGGTCCACTTTGGGAATCGAGAAAAGACTGCTGTTTCATGTTTGTCAAATTTGCAATTTGGGTTAGAGTCTAGAAATAGAGTAGGGCTTAAAATAATGAGTCCCACTACTTCCTAATCCTCTGGACCAGAAGTGATGGACTATAAAACTAGATCTTGCACATCCTCTGAGGAACAAATAGACCACTTTTTCTCTTCAATAGGACCAACTTTCTGAAGCTGCAGACCTTGGTTAACATCAGTGACTCAATTAACCAATCAATCAATTAATCAACAGTAGTTTATAGTGCAGCCTCTTAGCTGCTACACTTTCTACAGGAACAACTGCTTCTGCCTCAGGGACCAGAGTGAACAATGACACACACAGGGCATAGAAAAACAGATCTTTACTGTAGCTGCAGTGTAGCAGGCTGAAGGTCTTGTATGGCCACAACTACTGGTAGAGCTCAGCTGACCTCTGCTGGAACTGAATTTCTGCTAGGCCCTGGCACTGGCCTGCAGAGGTGCTGGCTTGCTCTGGTGGTTGTTTAATTTAAGAAAACATATTTTTCTTTGTAGTGTGGTCTGTATTTTTTTTTCTAATCTAGATGATCCTGTCATATACACTGTTCCCACTGTAAATACCGTAAAACTTAGCACATTTTGTTTGACCTTTTTCTATATCATCAATTTTCTGTACCACTGGACGTTTGTGAAAACGGGCATTTTTGCTCACATACTTTCCAGTATAAAAATAAAATTGAATTGAATTGTTCGATCTGGAGCTAGCAGATTGAAAAGAGACAGAATAACTCCGTATAACAGAAACCAAGACTATACCATTGTTGAATTTTTACTGTCAACTGGTCAAGTTATAAAATATCTCCAAAGCAATAATTTATTTTATTTTATCATTTCTAAGCATTCCCCTGATGAAGCCATTTTTAAAATGGCAAAAAGTTGGTGTTAAAAGAAAATAAAAGATCATCAAGAGCAAGAATTTAAAAGTTATATGAGAACAATTTTTCTTCAGTGAAGTTCCCCCAACCCCAGCAGTAGTGAAAACCATATAACCCCAAGATTTGTAACACCTATATATGGTTACGATCCATCATGTTTAGAAATCTATGGGCTCCAAAATGTTATTGTAATTTAGTCCAGAGGTCAAAAAAAACTTTTACCATAGCAGTGAAATCTCTACTATGGTACAGCTTTTTTGTAGCCTCAGAACCTCATGTGCTTAGTAAACCCATGAATACTGTCCCTACCCTGAAAATGGCTAGTTTTTGTTTAGTTTAAGAAAACATAACCTGCACCATGCTGCTCTATAACTACCCACCCAGTACCCCCAAACCATTAAGTTTCATTTTGTTTTTTTTTATTTGCTGATACATCCACTGACAGGTGCGGACTCCTCACTGTAACTGCTTCCATTTCACTAAGCAAATTTAACTTCACTGTCAAGGTCTTTGATGCAACAAGCTTAGTAATGGAGACATGAAATGCTCCCGTCAGTATCTCCTGTCACAGCAAGGACAACTTTCTACCTGCACAAAGGTTGTTTCTTAACTAAGGTGTTGGGGTGGGGGTAGTTGGGTGGGAGAGTAGTGGGAGGTGAGAAAGAAAAGAATAAAGATGGGAATAACCAAGGTAACGGCAAGCTGTTTAAAAGTAGTAAGCAAGGATAAGAGAAGAAAGAGGCCACCGTGGTTCTCAAAGGAGGAGGATAAGATGGTTAACGGAGCAAAAAACAGCTTTCAGGAAGTACAAGGAGGCCCAAACAAAGGCAGACAGGGAAGTATATCCAGAGAAACAAAGGGAGGCAGGTAGGAGGGTATGTGCAACAAAGGCTCAAACTGAGGAAAGGATCACTCAAGAAGTCAGAAATGTGGATGAGACTCTTCAGGTACGTGAGTGAAAAGAGGAAGGTAAAGGGTGGTATAGTGAGGATCAGGAGATGGGAGGACTCTGCGGAGGAAGACCAAGAAAAAGCTAAAATTTTAAATGAATACTTCTGCTCAGTCTTCACAGTAGAAAAGAGAGAATGTGCAGACATGCATTAACAGGCATGGGGGAGGAGTGGACACAAGTCCATTTATGGAAGACAGAAAGTCTGCCAGGGGGATGGGAGCCCTAAAGGAAAATAAGGCAATGGGGCCAGATAGGATCCACCCAAGGGTACTAAAAGAAGTAAGCACGGTGCTAGCCATCCTTCTGGTAACACTATTTAGCACCTCACTGGAGATGAGGATAGTTCCAGAGGACTTAAAGTAGGCTAATTTGTCCCACTGCACAGCAGGGGCAGCAGGAGAAGGCTAGTAATTACAGAGCAGTCAGTCTCACATTAGTGTTGGGGAAATTAAATGGACTCCCTGATGAAGGAGAGACTGATGGCGCATCTGGACACTATATGGGCTGCAGGACAACCAGCAGCACAGTTTAACCGGGGGTCATGTCCAACAAATCTTATAGATTTCTTGACTGGGTAACTAGGAGGTGGATCAGGGAGGGCAGTGGATGTAGCCTAGCTGGACTTCAGTAAGCCCTTTGACAATGTACTACACAGTAGGCTGATCAATTTAGTAGCCTGGGGTGGGAAGAAGAAAATTACTCACCATAGTAATGTTGTTTCTTCTAATGGAGTCTTGCTGTATTCTGACTATATGTAGTTAGCCCCAGCACTTGAACTGCTCCAGAGAGTAAAGGTTAACTCTATGCAAAGACATAGAACGTTGAGCTCGAGCTCGGTTTCCAAACCTCTGTCTGTGGTACTCTGAAGTGTAACCATCAGATTCTTCGAGCCTAAACTAACTAACTCAAAGTAAGAAGTTTCAAAATTTCTGTGCCTGTGCGGCTACGTGGCGCCGAGTGAAGGGGGTTCGCTCGGCACACTGGCGACCTGTGGGAGGATTGGTGGTGAGCTTGGGGACGTGGTTCAACACGCCCATGGCACGCCCCCGCCCCAGGAATACCCTGCTTGCTTACGCAAGGTCGAGAACTGTGGTAGTTGGGGCGCAGAAAACGGAAATTACGCCCCGTTCTGACCGGATGACGAGCCCCTCGGCCACTGCCACCCAAAGCCCCGGAGCCAGCCCGGATCCAGTCCTGCAGCACCTGAGATGCAAAGTTATCCGTAAGGCCATTCCCTCCCCGGAAGAGAGGGACCCTCTTGGCATAGGGATACGCTGGGCTACCCATGGTAGGCTGCAATTGGGGCTGGGAGTAGGTGGCAGGAGGTCAGAGGAGGCAGGAAGGCACTGGCGCTCTGAAGGTGAGCGGTCGGGGTGTGGAGGCTCATAAAAAAATTCTATGCCAAGTGGCAAAAACAGGGTTTTAGGGTCAAAGACTCAAGTCGAAAAAAACCCAAAAAGAACACACCAAACAAAGAAAAAAAAAAAACCAAGACATGGAGGCATGTCCAGAACACCTCTGGGGTGCAGCACTGTGCCTGCCCCACCACATCCCAAAACTACTAGGTTCCAGGAGGGGAGGCAGGGAGGGAGGTTAGAATACAGCAAGACTCCATTAGAAGAAACAACATTACTATGGTGAGTAATTTTTTCTTCAAACAACATGAAGTCTTGCTTTAATCTGACTAGATGCAGACTACCAAGCAGTACCCCCTTGGAGGAGGGAGTTACAGAACCTATTTTGGGAACAGGATCTGCAGCACAGCTGTGCCAAACCTAGCATCACTTTGTGACTGAATGTCCAAAGAGTAATGCTTGGAGAAGGATGTGAACAGATTCCCAGGTAGCTGCTTTACATATATCCACTAAAGGTATATCTCTAGCTGCTGCGACCGAAGAAGCTGTACCTCTGGTAGAATGAGCCCTCAGACCTGAGGGAGGCTCCTTCCCAAGCTAGAGTAGCAGAATTGGGTACAAGAAACAATCCACCTGGCAACAGACCTCTTGGTAGCAGTCTTGCCCTTTTCCACCTCACCATAAGTGAAAAACAACTGAGAACAGTCCTTCCTATGGGCCTTAGTATGCTCAATATAGTAACTAACAGCCCTTTTCACATCCAGACTGTGTAACCGCCTCTCTCCAGAGGAAGAATGATCTGTGAAAAACACAGGCAGAGACATAGACTGGTTCAGATGAAAGTCTGACACTACCTTGGGAAGGAACTTTCATTGGTGGGGGACCATCTTATCCCTATGAAAGGAAATTAAATCAGGTTCCACTGATAAGGCCTATAGTTCACTGATCCTCTTAGCAGAGATAATGACCACCAGGAAAACAGTTTTCCAAGTCAAGAATTTCAGCTCAACTGAAGATAAAGGTTCAAAAGGGGGCTGCATAAGCTGTGCAATACAGATGTTCAGATCCCAGGAAGGAGTAGGCTCCCGAAAGGGGGGATTGACATGAACTAAGCCTTTGAAGAATTTCCTGAAAACTGGATAAGAAGCTATGGAAGAGCCCTTGCCAGCCGAAAGAACGGCAGACACAGCTGCTAAATGCACTTTAAGAGTAGTTGGCTGGAGGCCTAAACTGTTAAGGTGTACCAAATAGTCCAAAACAGTGGCAATGTCAGCCAGCTCTGGCTTAATATGTCTACTGGAACACCAAAACCCAAACCTTTTCCATTTGGAATTGTAAGTCTTCCTAGTAGCAGGCTTCCTGCTAACTTTTAAAATATCCAAAACTGATATGAAAAGACGCAAACCTGCATATTCTAGTTCTTCAAGAGCCAGGCTTGAGCTTGAGAGTCTGAAGGTTGGGTACAGAATCCTCCCTTGAGAGGAGGTGAGAAGATTGTACTGCCTGGGAAGACACAAGGGCAGTGTTACTGACAGACAACAGCAGAGGATACCAAGTCTGTCTGGCCCAGTCTGGAGCCACCAGAATCACCTTGCAAGGGTGAGACCTGATTTTTATCAGGAACCTGAATATCAGAGGAAAAGAAGGAAATGCATAAAGAAACCTGCTTGTCCAATTTAGTAGAAGAGCATCCTGGGGAAGAGGACACAGAAGGGGTGGTCTGCAACAATAAAGAGGGAGTTGATGATTGTCCGGGGCTGCAAAGAGATCTCTCTCTGGTGTGCCCCATCTCCTGAAAATGACTTGAAGAATGACAGGGTTCATGGTCCATTTGTGATGACCCTGGGAAATCCTGCTGAGAGCATCTGCTAGGATGTTGTTCTTTCCTGGGAGATGCACCGCCATCAGAGAAGCCTGAAGGGAATAAGCTAGAGACCAAATTTTCATGGCTTCTGTGCATGGGGCTGAAGACCGAGTACCTCCCTGCTTTTTGATATACCACATGGTTGTGGTATTGTCTGTTCTGATCTGCACCACTTTCCCTTGGACAACCGCTGAAAATGTTTGGAGAGCCAGGAAGACAGCTCTTAATTCGAGAAGATTTATGTGTAGAACAGACTCCTGGTGTGACCAAGTTCCCTGAGCTGTGAGATGATCTAGGTGGGCCCCCCACCCGAACAGGGAGGCATCTGTGGTGAGAATTACAGAAGGGACCTGACTGACAAAGGGGACCCCTTGTCGAAGATTGTCTTCTTCCAACCACCACTGAAGGGCCTGAACCAAGGTTTTGGAAACTGGAAGCAGTTTGGAGAGAGGGTCCTTTTTCTGAGACCAGAAAGATCTGAGATGAAACTGAATATCTCTCATCTGAAACCTTGCTCCTTGAACTACTGCTGTGGAAGCTGCCATGTGGCCCAGCAGCTGTAGAAAGTGTCTGGCTGGCACAGACACTAGAAGACAAAAAGAGGAGGCCAAAGTGACCAGTGGCTGAACCCTTGAGAGAGGAAGAAATGCTCTTGCCCGAATTGTATCTACTTCCACCCCTATGAAAGTGAGAAGCTGGGCTGGCTCTAAAACAGACTTCTCCAAATTTAGAATGAAGCCCAAGGATTCTAGAAGTCTTTGGGTGACCTCTAAAGCTGACTTGACTTGGTCTAAGGACTGGCCCACTAGAAGCCAGTCGTCCAGGAATGGGAACAGAAGGATGCCCTGCCTCCTGAGGAATGCCACCACCACTGCAAGACACTTGGTGAACACCCTTGGGGCAGATGTTAGGCTGAAGGGCATGGCCTTGAATTGGTAATGGCCTGAGGACAACTCGAACCTGAGGTACTTTCTGTGGGAATGTCTGATAGGTATGTGGAAGTAGGCATCCTTGAGATCCAGGGAGGCTAGCCAGTCTCCTGGTCTCAGAGAGGAAGAATTACTCCCAGAGTCACCATTTTGAACTTTGGTTTTGTCAAATGTTTGTTCAGGTACCTTAAATCCAATATGGGTCACCACTCCCTGACTTTTGGGGGTAAGGAAGTATCTTGAATACAGTCCTTTCCCTGTGACAAAGAGGTATATTTTCTACTGCTCGCAAAAGCAGAAGAGAGGAGATTTCTGTCGCTAAGGCCTTTGTCTCAAGGGAGAGGGAGGACTGAAAGACTTTGCTCTCATTCTGGGAACCTTTGAAACTGAGAGCAAGTCCCTGGCTCACTACTTCCAGGATCCATTTGTCTGAAGTAATAGACTCCCAGGCCTGGGAGTAGTGAGTCAGCCTGCCCCCTACTGGGATTGGGGAGGCAACCCTGACTGACACCTCAGGGTGTCTGCTTGGCAGGGGGCTTGGACTGAGTAGCTTATGGGGTCCTAGTTATCCCACGTCTACCTCTTCCCCTAAAGAACTCCCTCTGCTGAAAAGAAGAGGAGGGGACCTGAGCTTGGTAAAAAGGCCTGCCCCTGCCTCTAAACTGCTGCCTCTAAGGAGTGGTCTGCTTCTCTTTGGCTGCAACACTCCTATAGGTGATCCTGTATTCATCCATCTTCTTCATGTAATTCTCTGTTTGGTCCCAAAAGAGAGAATTACCAGTTACAGGAAAATCCATGGCTTTAGCCTGGGTATCCTGTGAGAGGTTGGTATATCTAAGCCAAGCGAACCTCCTCATGGAGACAGATGTAGCCATGACCCTGGAATGAACATCACTGGAATCAACAGCAGCGTGGAACAGTTCCTTAGATATCGCTATACCATCTGCAGCCACCTGCTCCAGCTCCTTGGCTAGCTGGGAAGGGGCATCCTTAGCCAGTGCCAGAACCTGATCCCACATAGATTTCTGGTACCTGAATGTGCATGCAATGTAACTGGATTGCCTGAGTGCCAAAGAGGATGCCAAGTACTGTTTTTGCCATGGCATCCACTTTCCTGGAATCCTTATCTGGGGGTGAGATGCTAGGGAATATTAGCCTTGTCACAGGCTGCAGCTTGTACTACCCCAACATGGCTGCTATGATTTGAAAGTAATTCCGTCCCTGGACCTGACAAAGCATACCTCCTGCCCATTCTTTTTTCCACAGGAGGAATGGATGTATGAAACTGTAAAATTTTTTGTGTCTGCTTCCCAATGGATTTGTGTAAGGGGATAGACACCCTCTTTGACTCTGGGACTTCCATCATTTCCTGGTAGTCATGTTCTTCCTGATCGTGTTCAGCCTCTTCCATAGGAAACCGAAGAGTCTCAGCCACTTTCTTGTAAAACAAGAAATGGGAAGGGGACTCAGAAAGCCTGGGAGGAGAAGCCTGAAAAGGCTGTCTGGACAGATGTCAGGCTCTACTGGCTCATCTAGGCCCTCATCTTCTTCACAGCCTTCATCCTCCTCCCAATCGCCCTCACAGTATGCTTCAGGATCTATATCTGAAGCCAATACTTCCGACCGAACCGATCGGAACTGAACCGAAACTGATTCGGTCGGAACCAGGCAAAGCGACTGAACTACTGAAATTGCTTTCACTATCTCATCAGCAGTCGGACCACGGGAAGCGGGATCCGAACTGGTTAATTTCCTCTTTCTTTTGCTCAGAACTGCTTCCACAGAATCGGCTCTCCGTTTGCCCAAAGAGATATCGCCCAGGTCAGTGGGCACCTCTTCAGGTTTGGCCGCAACTGAACTGGCTGGCCATCTGGGTCAGCGGACTTCGGCTCTCCCTCCTTAGCCTACTCAAACGCTTATCGAGTGGCTTTGGGAAAGTTCTTACATATTTGGCAGTCTTCCTTGAAGTGGTCAAACCCCAGACAATACACACAGACAAGGTGAGGGTTGGCCTTAGCAAAGGCCTCCTTACACTCGGTACAGTGCTGAAACCCAGTGGGTCCGGTTTTCTTCTTGGGTTTCTCAGACATGCCTTAAACCAGAAAAAATCACCTTACACAGTGGTTAAGCCAGGTGATCACAAACTCAACGGTTCCAACCGTGTCATGGGACGGTTAAAAAAATCCTAAAATATCGGATTTTTTTAGGAACTGATGAGTACCGGAAAAACCACACACACAGTAATAATAATTAATATAAATGATAAGCTTCAGTTCTGAACCGGACCGACTGGCAAATAACCGAAATAAAACAATTTCTTAACGAACAACACAGAAAAATAACCACTACCTATAGCTGCCACTTACTGTACCAAGACAGAGGTAAGAATACCGAAATGCAGAAAAACACAATTTGAAAAAAATTACCGATTCGAACTAGACCGAACCAAAGCGCAGGAGGAATCTCCGGAGTGATTTCACAGTAAGGCGGAGTAAAGAATCTGACGATTACACTTCAGAGCACCACAGACAGAGGTTTGAAAACTGAGCTTGAGCTCAACGCTCTATGCCTTTGCACAGAGTTAACCTTTACTCTGAGCAGTTCAAGTGCTGGGGCTAACTGCACATAGTCAGAATACAGCAAGACTTCATGTTGTTTGAAGGTGGTGAGCTGGGTAACTAGTTTAAAGACAGGAGGGCAGAAGGTGGTGGTAAATGGCAGTCACTCGGAGGTTGAAAGTGACCAGTGAAATACCACAGGAATTGGTACTGGGTTCTGTCCTCTTCAATGTCTTCATAAGTGATATTTCTGAGGAACTGAAGGAAGGTGTGTCTCTTTGCAGACGACACAAAAATCTGCAACAGGGTGGACACCCAGGAGGAGGTAGAGAGAATGCAAAGAGATCTGGGAAACTAGAGGAGTGGCATCTGGTTTCAATGCCAAAAAGTGCAAAGTCATGCACCTAGGGTGGAACAACCTGGGGCTGCGTCAAGATAGGGGGTACTTAAATTTACCAAGCAAGAGAGGGACCTTGGGGTGATTATATCTGATGATTTCAAGGTGGCAGGGCAGTTCTACAAGGCAGTAGGCAAGGTGAGATGGAAGACGGGGTGCATAGGGAAGGGGATTGGCAGCAGGAGAAGGGAGGTGGTATTGCTTCAGTATCATTCACTTTTGAGACCCCACCTGGAGGAATGTGTCCAGTTCTGGAGGCCGCACCTCTGCAAGGACATTGACAGGGTGGAAGCAGTCCAGAGGAGGACTACTACAATGGTGTGGGGGTTGCACGAGAAACCATATGAGGAGAGGCTGCAGGAGCTCAGCATGAACTCCCTAGAGGAGAGCACAGCAATAGAGTACATGACTGAGACAGAACAGTTACATACTTACCATCACAGTAGATCTTTAAGAGGATCTCTTCCACCAAGCCACACCTACGGAACTATAGCTGCCAGGTACTAGGATCACATGGAAACGTTTTGCAAGCAGTCCTCTTGGTGCCACCCGCAATGATGTCCTACATCGGCACTTCCCATATAGAAGTGGGTGTCCCCCTTCCTCTTCAGTTCCCTGACGGAGATCATGCTCAGAGGACCTCCCTCTAGGGAACCAGGAGAAAGCTTTTGGTTCCAGCTACCAGGCGAGGCTGGAAACAGCAGGTAGGCCATCCTGGAGAAAGAGACAGGAGTTATAGAGCTCTATGTCCCAGGGGGACAGAGGGTGGGACGGCATGGCCTTATGAAAGAAATTCTCTCGAAGATCTACTGTTACAGTAAGTATGTAACTGTTCTATATTCTTTGAGGATATCTCTTTCATCAGGCCACACCTATGGAACTAGTACCAAGCAGTACTGACAATACAACAGTCTGGGTGGCTAGAGCCCAGAGGCCTATGAAAGGAGGCCCTGACGTCCAGCTAGGCCAAAACCTGCCCTTTTTTAAGATGCAATGTCTAGACTCTAGTGTTTAGTGAAGGTATGGTCAGCACTCCAGGTGGCAGCTGCAGAGATTTCTGCAGCTGACACATTCTTGAAACAGGCAACAGAAGTGGCCATACCTCTGGTGGAATGACCCTGAACACCACAAGGAAATTTCTTACCATACTTCCTATAACAAAAGTAATACAATTGGCCATCCATCTGGATATGCACTGTTTAGAAACCAGTGTGCCCTCTTTCCAGAGGAAAAAGGAATAAAAGCTATGAGGACTTCTTGCAGTCCTTTGTGTAGTGTATATAGTACCCGAGTATTCTGTGTACATCTGAAGTATAGAGCAATGCTTCCCCTGGATTGGCATGCTCAGGAAAATAAACTGACAGGTGGATAGTTTGATTTAAAGTAAACTTAGACACCACCTTAGGAAGAAACTTAGGACTGGTGCATAAAGACACCCTGTCTTTGTGGAAAATCAAATAAGGAGGCTCACAGAGCCTGAAGTTCTGAGATACTTCCAGCTGAAGTAATAGCAACTAAAAATCACACTTTCCCAGAAAGGAAGCGTAGGCCACAAGTCGTGGCCGGCTCAAAAAGAGCCAAGTAAGCTTTTCTAACATAAAATTCAGCTCCCAAGCTGGGACAGGATTGCGGATAGAGGCTTCAATGCAGAATGCCTCTCAAGAATGTATGGCCACCTCCAGCTGAGCAACTGTACCACCATCAATAGGCACATGAAAAGCTGAAACAGCAACCAAGTGCACTTTGACAGAAGAGTACTGCAATCTTGCGTTTGAAAAGAACAGCAAATACTCCAGCACCTGAGTTACCGGACATGTAAAAGGATCCAGTTGATTAAAAGTGGCCCACAAAGCAAACTGCTTCCACTTCATGGAATAAGAGGTTCTGGTGGAAGGTTTCTGGCAGCCACCAGAATGTCAGCTACCTTTTGAGACACCCCAAACCTCACAATATCTATGTCTTCAGGAACCATGCATGGAGATGGAGTGACCAGAGGTCTGGATGGTCCAAGGTCCCCTGCTCCTGTGACAGTAAGCCCTTGCACAGGGGCACAGACACTGGTGGTTCCACTGCCAATTGCTGTAGTAAGGGAAACCAGATCTGACGAAGCCAAAGGGGAGCAATAAGTATCAGAGTTGCTCCTTCCATCTGGAGCTTGATTAACACTCTCTGGATTAGAGGGCAGGGAAAAAAGGTGTAAGGGAACCTCCCCTTCCAAGAAAGGGACAACACATCACACCAGAAAACTCCAGGCCCTGGAATGAGTGAGCAGAAAAGCGGCAGTTTTGCATTGTGTGGGGATGCAAAAGGTCCAACACTGGACAACCCCACCCATCAAACAGGTTTTCTGTCACCGAAGCCAGCAGTTCCCATTCGTGCATCCTGGACTGCGACCTGCTTAGCCAGTCTGCCAAGATGCTTTGGATGCCTAGAACATGAAAGTACAGTTACGTAAGAACTTACCATAACAGTAGATCTTTGAGAGAGGCTCTTGCAGTAGGTAATTACATATAGAACTGATGCCGCAGGCGCCAGGACCCCACTTAAAATTTCTAACTAGTAGTCTCTGGCGGGGCTGCCTCTACAGGTGACCGAGCATCATGCATATCAGTATACAGTGGGCGGTCCCCACACCCGCCTCTTCCAGTTCTTTCCCCCGCCAAAGGCCAAAAGGCGGTGACGAGAGAGAAGGGATATTTCCCATCCTGAAAAGGAGCTGAAAAGCTTAGGGGGATGGAGGGTAGGAGTAGAAGATATCTGCAAGAGCCTCTCTCGAAGATCTACTGTTACGGTAAGTTCTTACGGAACTGTACTATCTTACTTCGAGAGGGCTCTTGCAGTAGGTAATTACATATAGGACTGAGTCCCAAGCAGTCTGGAACAAGAAGAAGCAAATGGGAGGAGGAAAACTACTCAGGGTAGACCCTCTGGCTGTGAAGGTCTAAGGAAAGGAGACCTTGCAGAACAGCAACCCGAAGCCCGCTCTACGGCAAGAGGCAATGTCCAAACTGTAATGTTTCGTAAAGGTATGGACAGAAGTCCAAGTAGCGCTGCACAAATGTCGGTTGCTGACACATTCTTGAGAAATGAGCCGCAGAGGCAGCAAACCCTCTGGTGGAGTGGCCTCTGACTTGACCTGGCAGGGTCTTCTTGTACTTGTCATAACAGAAAGTAATACAATGAGCCAACCATTTAGACAGGCATTGCTTGGAAACAGCATTGCCTTCTCTTTTATGAGCAAAAGAGACAAACTGTTGATCAGCCTTTCAGAGATCCTTTGTCCTGGTGGTGTAATATCTCAGAATCCGGTGAACATCCAGAGTACACAAGAGGTACTCCCCTTGACTGGAGTGCTGCGTAAAGAAAGCAGGTAACTCTATGGATTGATTCAGCGTAGATTCCGCTACCACCTTGGGGAGAAACTTAGGGTTGGTACGCAGAGCCACACGTTCCTTGTGAAAAATCAAATATGGGATTTTGCACATCAGGGCCTGGAGCTCAGAAATCCTTCGAGCAGAAGTAATGGCCACGAGGAAGAGAGTCTTCCACGAGAGGAACTTCAGGTCTGCTGAGGCTGCCGGCTCGAAAGGAGGCAGAGTAAGCTTCTCAAGAATAAAATTCAGATCCCAAGGATGGGCAGGAACCTGGATGGGGGTCTCAAGTGGAGGACCCCTCTAAGGAAGGTCTTAGAGACCTCCAGCTGAGCAAACGTCCTTTCTGCAAAAGGGACATGGTAGGCCGAAATGGCCGCCATGTGAACCTTCAAAGATGAATGACTGAGGACTTCCGGTGACGTCAGCGAGCTAATGGCTGCTTGATCTCAGAGCTCCGTATCCCAGCCGACAGCAATCTACTTGAACCACCAAATTCTAGAATGTCTTCACCGGCAAAACAAAGGAGAAATAAACAAGTGAAACTTTTTTTTAACCCCGACACAAAAATTGAGAGACCTGATCTAGGGAGAAAGGGAAGAAAGTACTGAAGTTCAGGAGCCCACGGAGGGCTAACTACAGCCTGGCCCGCATGGCGAAGAGACACACTCCGACCTCGCTGCAACGATTCGACAAATGGCCCAAACAATCGGAAGAATCGACAGAAAGCTGACCGACCTCAAAACGGACATTAATAATATAAGCCACAAAACGGAACAACTAGAGCTATGTACCTCACAAATCGTTGAGCAGTCTGACAGACAAGACAGATTACTTCTGTATCTCCTAGCCAGAGACCGTGAACTCACACACCGCATGGACGATTTGGAAGACAGAAGCAGGAGGCAAAATATATGGATCTTCAGAGTGCCTGAGGGATCGGAGGATAAATACCCGAACGTAATCGAGTTCCTGCAGAAATTCCTCCGGGACCTCCTTGATCTTCCTCCGGAGTTTGACCTGTCCATGGATCGGGCACACGGATCCCTAGGTCCCAAACCACGCGGTGTAGAAATGAAACCTCGATCCATTATAGCCCGATTAACCAGCTTCAGAGCTAAAGAGGAGCTGCTACAGAAGGCCTGGCAACGCGGCAACTTGGAATTCTCCGGTCACCGCATCAATATGGAGAACGATCACACAGCAGCAGTACAAGAAGCCAGAAGAACCATGTGGCCGATCTTGAAACAGCTCAGGTCAAAAAACCTTAAAGCCCAGATTCTGAATCCTGCGAGGCTCAAGGTCTTCACTGAAAATGGACCTAAAATCTTTCAAGATTTACTAGCAGCTTCTTCATACCTGGAGGCTCTCGGCATCGTTACACCTCCCCTCACTAAAGAGAAGCTAGAAAAGGACTTACTCGCTTCTGCCTGGGCTATAGCTTGAAAGGGATCTTCCCGCTTTGGAACATCACAGCCAAATCTTCGCTCGATGTCTCTACGCTGCTCTGGCAATACGGTGACCCAGCCAGGATTGACAAGAAGGCCCAATATCTACAGGCGAGGCAAGGACCAGCTCAAAATGACACTGTTCAGTTAGAGATGGAGACTTGATTACAAAAGTAGTTGGCCCTATTTATGATAGGGTATACCAGTATTTGTGAGACGCCTCCACTGGCTCCTCCCCTCTTTGGTACTGTCCCTATCACCCCTGGGTCAGCGCCTGTGGGTCTCGAGGTGAAGCAGGCCAACCTATCAAAACAGAGGGCAGTGGCTGTAATGCCTTGGAATTCTGTAAGTACCATTTCTGCCTTTCCCTCGAGACCTGTCTGACCACTGTCGGAGCCTCGGGGGGGGCCCCCGAGGAAGCCCAGTTGTATCCTGGGTTGGTGCCGAGTGGGGGAGAGTCCATGGGTGTTCTCCTTGGCTGTCCCCGATGCCTCCTCCCCCACAGATGAGCGTTTTTGAGAGGCGGCAATTTGGGGACGCTCCCTTCCTCTAACACCCGCTTCCTCTTTTGATAACGTTAACACCACTCCCAGGTCAATTCTCGCAGGTCTCGAGGGGCTGACAGGATAGCGTTATGAAAGCAATGGCACTGCCGCACTACTTTTAATGAGCCCTGTAAGTACCCCTTCTGTTCACCCTTTAGGTGGCCTGCCTGACCACTGTTGGTGCTTGGGGGTTTGACGGATCCCAGTCTAAGCCCCGGGTTGCTACTGCGGCCGCAGGACGCCGGTGGGATCCTTCCGAGGTACCTGTTGCTTCCTCTGTCATTAGTGAATGCCCTTGGATGACGCAATCTAAAGCAGGGGGAGTGAGTATTATTCAGAAGAAGTTAAAACTAGCACTGTTCAAAGGGGCTAAATAGGGTCCTGGGCCTCAGCACATGGCAACTATTACTCACTCTGGCCTGCTCGGTGAAGTCTCTGGGCGATCAATACTTCCTAATTATGCGGTCGATCTATTCCATCCTCCACTGTCCTCCCCCCATACGGGTGGACCTAATTATACGGACTTGCAGCCTAAATTGTTGCTAAGGTAGTCAATAATGTGAAACCAACATGTTCCAGTTTGCTCAGCAATGTTATGTTATGTGATTTTTAAGGCTTTTACAGGTGAATAGACAGCGATTCCTTGAGGTGGCCATGGGTCCGTGTTATAACCCAAGGCACCGACTTTTTTAGGTGTGTAGGTGATTCTTTACCCTCATATGTAAATGGTCGGCAAAAAAAAAAAGGGGGGGGGATTTTTTGTAACTTTTGACTTTGCCTGACCACAGGGCATGCTCTATATGGGGTTTCTCCCAGGAGCCTGAGGGCTATACCCTAAATTTCTGGGTTACCCTCTTCCTATGCTTAATTGCAACTGCCCTGCAGCTGCACCTTGGAAGTCGCTCCACACCTGTCCGGAGGAGGAGTCCTCAGGGCCTAGTGTCCCTGGGTCTTACTACCTCCATTAGGGTGCTGGCCTCACTTAACACTAGGCCAATGTATATAGGTTCTGCCCTTCACGGGGCCCTTATGAACATCCCAAAGCCATCCAATGTATTTAGTTTCTGCCCTTCTTGGGGCTGTTACGAACATTTTAAAGCCTCCCACTGTGACTGATTTCACTACAGTTTCTGTTAGGAAGGCTAAATGTTTAAGCCCACAGATATTTGTTAAGGGCTACTGGTTAGTTAAATTACCTCTAAATCCGCCTTGTCAGGGGAAGTGTTTTAAAAAGGCGGTAAGCAGTCACAAGGTTTCAACAGATCAGATTGTAATCACAATTCCGACATGCAGAGATACATGATTTGATGTACTTGATCTACATATGTGTATAAAATGGCTCGCAAACACCTGAAGGTATACTCGCTGAATGTAAATGGACTGAACAGCCCGATAAAGAGATCTAGAATTTTAACGTTAGTGAAGAGGTCCTCTGCTGAAATTGTTTATCTGCAGGAAACCCATTTGACGCAGGCGGAGCATGGGAAGTTAAAGGGAAAGGGCTTTGCGCAGGTTTTTTCATCGGCTTTGCCTAACGGCAAGAGAAGGGTTGTTGCCATTTTAGTCTCGGCACATACCCCATTCCCAAAAGTGAGAGAATGGGTGGACCCGGCTGGTCGGTTTATTATAGTCCAAGGGGTTTTACATGACCAAGAAGTGACCCTGGCTAATGTTTATCTCCCGCCAGCATCGGATTCCTTACAATCCACTTTTTACTGAATAAGGTAGTGGTGATGTCCAGGGGGATCTTAATCTTGGCGGGGGATTTCAATATTGCCCCAAATCCCTCCCTGGATACCTCCAGGTTTCAGGGTGGCAGACAACAGGCCCCACACAAATTTTTTAAACAATTTTTGGGGGAGATGGGATGATCGGATGCATGGCATTCCCTTCACCCCAGGGATAGGGGTTATTCATATTATTCAGCGGTCCATGGGACATATACAAGAATTGACCACTGTTATACACAAAGGGAAAACCTAAGCACATTGATTGACGCTACATTAGGCGTTATAGCACACTCTGACCATGCTCTGCTTGTGACTATATGGGACTTGGGCTAAGAGAAGCGTAATACCAGATGGCGATTTAACCCTTCCCATATGAAAAATGAAAGGTTTAGGACTTCCTTAGTGAGAGGATCATGGAAATTATTCAGGACAATCTCTCCCAAGAAATCCCACTAACTGTACAATGGGACACCTTGAAGGCAGTCCTGAGGGGCCACCTGATAAAATACACAGCCACATTGGCGATGAAACGAAGAGAAAGACAATCACAACTGGAGCAGACACTGCAGTTCCTACAATTAGCACATCAACAAGGTGATCATTCGGTTACTGCCCAAATTAAGCAGACAAAGAATGACTTAGATGCCTTATGCTTACAACAGACTGAGGTGGCTCTGGCATACCTTCGCCAGAGGTACGGTAAGATTGGTCCCCGAGCATCTCGTCTTCTGGCATACCGTCTTCGGCAACAGTGGAAAATATCCACCATAACGGTAATAAAAGACCCCAATACGGGAGCACCCCAGACCAAGCTTAAAAAAATATCCCAAGTTTTTTCTCAATACTTCCGAACACTCTACACTACAGACCACACGATAGATCAGGAAAAGTCGAACTCCTTTCTAAAGGCGCTTAAACCTACCTAAACTTAACTTAGGCCAGCAAATGGATTATTACAACCAATTACCCAGGAAGAACTGACTCTGGCAATCTCCTGCTCTAAAACTCAAAAGCAACTGGCCCAGATGGATAGGGTGAATTTTACAAGGGCATCACGCAGTCAATCATTAGCTACTCCTGGGTTCCTTTAACAAGGTCCTTTCAGGGGAATCTCCCCCAGCTGGGCATACACAACAATTTCACTTATTCCTAAACCAGATAAGGATCCTCTATACTGTGGCTCATACAGACCAATCTCGTGCTCAACATGGACTATAAATATTTTATGTCCATCCTGACCCAGAGGGTGGACTAGATCCTGCCCTACCTAATTGCCCCAGATCAAACAGGCTTTGTAAGCTCTAGATCAACCTTGGACAACACCCGAAGAGCCCTACATCTGGTACATGAGATGCAATCACTGGAATCTCCGGCGGTCCTTCTCAGCCTGGATGCTAAGAAGGCCTTCGACCGGGTTTCTTGGTCCTTTCTTTTTGCCACTATGGAATTGATGGGGTTCCCATCTCCCTTTGTGTCCACACTTCGGAATATTTACTCCTCTCCACAAGCCTGCATAAAAATTTCAGGGTACCACTCAGATTATTTCCCTTTATTCATAGGAACTCAGCAAGGGTGCCCCCTGTCACCCGGTCTTTTCGCTATCTTCATAGAACCATTGGCCCAGGCAATAAGGCTATCATCCGGAATCACGGGCCTAAATGTAGACAGTACAGAACACCGCATTGCCCTTTATGCGGATGATGTCCTATTATTCCTTACTAACCCCTCGCAGTCCATCCCTACGCTCTTCCAAATCCTGGAGGAAATTGGGGCCCTCTCAGGCTATAGGCTTAACACCAATAAGACGGATGCTCTTACTTTTTACTACTCCCCCCCGGATTCACTAAAGGGTAAATACCCTTTTCGGTGGGGACTTTCCAAGTTGAAATACTTGGGAATCTACCTTTCACACAGAGCAGAAGATGCCTTAGATAATAATTATCGCCCCTTTACAGCATCGATGAAGCAGGACCTCGGTAGGTGGAACATTCTCCCACTGAACATTATGCAGAGAATTGATGTAGTGAGAATGGTGATCCTCCCAAGTGCCCTCTACCTTTTTCAGAACGCCCCACTTAATTTATCAAATCATTTATTCCGGATGTGGAATAAGGCTATATCGGCCTTCGTCTGGACAGGCAGATGCCCCAGAATTAAAACAAAGATTCTCTTTCTCCCTAAATCACAAGGAGGACTTGCACTCCCCAACCTTAAATTATACTACTGGGCTACACACCTGTCCCTCATTCTCCAGTGCCTGGCCGGACTTTCCCAGGCTCGATGGACGGAGATTGAGGATAGCGTACTACCCCAGAGAGACTACTTCAGACTCATTACCTATAAAAACCCACCATCAGTAAATCAGCTAACCCAAAACCCATGGATCATACACCAGTTTAAAGTCTGGTACTCAATGCGTAGATCTCAGGGAATTACCTCATTCTTGGTGTTGTTCTGTCCGATCGACCTGTTGGAAAATTTCCTCCCAGCAGTAATCGATCATACATTCCGTGAGTGGAGACATACCCGTCTCACAACACTCTCACAACTTAATAATGGACCCTCTTTAGGGAATTTGGAGAAATCAGGCAGGAATTTCAGCTTCGCCAATCGGATTTCTTCGGTTACTTACAACTGCGACATTATTTTGAGGCGCTCCCCCCACCTGTACACACACCGGGGGACTATCCACAACTGTTTCAACTTCTTCAGCAAACACTAAAGTCCCAAAAATTATCACATCCTATCTCAACTTTATACAAATCCCTGACCGAGGTACTGGGTGGAAACACAATGGCATTAAGGGAGAAATGGAGTGAGGAATTGGGCACCCTAATACCTCCACAACAATGGGTCACGACATGCCGCAACATGTCGAAAATCACCTATTCACATACGTGAAGGCTGTTTGCATGGCAATTATTAGTAAGATTTTTCTGTACCCCAGTCATAACCTCTCATTTTGTCCAATTAGGTGTGCCAAGCTGCTGGTACCAATGTGGCGAAATTGCGGCCCAACATACCCATATATTGTGGTCCTGCTCAAAGCTGCAGCCGTTTCTACAAGACTTATTCTCGGATCTTGAAGAAATGTTTGGGCTTAAGCTTCCCTTTACAGGGGAATTTTATATCTTGCACGTCTTCCCGCCTGAGTTAAGGGACCCCCACTGCCAGTATTTACTGGGAATTTGTCTCCTAGCAGCAAAGAAAGCTATTACTAAGCACTGGTTAACAACTCGGATACCCTCACTAACAGATTGGAGAGAGATAGTGAACCTCATATATAGGTCAGAAAGAATAACATATAACTTAAACGACAAAGCAGACTTATGTTCTCTAAAATGGAGAAGGTGGATAATGCATATTATCCCCAGAGATCCACACTTCATTCCCTAGATGCATCCACTCCATAGTAAATAGCTTAAACCGGACACGTCAAATATGGGGTATACTTTAAGATATAGGGATTCAACAATACAGAAGATCCTGTCTCCTGACTAGATGAGTGGAAAAAAAAGGCCCAACGGAAGCTACTAGCTTTGAGAATGTGTGAGGAAGTGGCAGGCTAGGTGAGAGAAGGAGGTTGGAAAGTCAAGGAAGGGATTTAAGGCTTTAAATGAATAAGGCGCATTAGACCATGGGGTGGATTGAACCAATTCGGGTTGGAATATATATCAAACCAATGAATGGTATAAAAAAGACATATGAATTGTAACTGTATATAAGCTCTGTTGTGCTTCTTAATAAAGATTTCTTTGCAAAAAAAAAAAAGATGAATGACTGAGACCTAGATCAAAGAACAAAGCAAGATCCAGAAGCCACCCAACAGATCATGAGAAAGGCTCAAATCTTTGGAAGTGGCCCAGATAGTGAACTGTTTCCATTTCATGGCATAGGTAGATCTAGTGGAGGGTTTCCTGGCCTCCACCAGAATCTCAGCCACTGGGGAACCCCGAATCGGGCTTGAGCTACTGCCTGCAGGAGCCACGTGTGCAACTGAAGGGACTTGAAGCCTGGATGGACCAGGTCCCCTGATTCTGGGTCAGCAAAAGTTGCAACAGAGGAAGAGGACGAGGAGGTTCCTCTGAATGCTGTTGCAGAAGAGAGAACCAAACTTGCCTGGGCCAGAAAGGAGCAATCAGTATCATTCGAGCTCCTTCTGAGCGGAGTTTCTATAAGACCCTCGGAATCAAGGGAATCGGGGGGTGGGGGAGGGGAGCATAGACGAATCTGCCCTTCCAGTCTAGAGACAGAGCGTCTCTCCAAAAAATGCTGCGCCCTGCAGCGAGCGAGTAGAAGTCAGGAAGTTTTGCATCGAGAGGGGATGCGAACAGGTCTACCTGTGGTGTTCCCCAACGTAGGAAGATATCATCTGCTAACCCCTGATCCAGTTCCCACTCATCAGCGAGAGCAGACGACCGACTGAGTCAGTCTGCCAACATGTTCTCGACCCCCGGGATGTGAATTGCCGTGAGGTGAAGGTTGTGCTGCACTGCCTAATCCCAAACTCGCATTGCCTCCCTGCAAAGAGGGTAAGACGAGTTCCTCCCTGTTTGCTGATGTACCAGACCACACACATGTTGTTTGTCTGTACAGCCAGGTGCCCAGGAAGCAGATGCAGATGCAGAGCCTGAAGAGCGTACAGCACAGCCCGAAGCTCGAACACATTGATGTGGAGAGATTTCTCAAGCTTGGACCAGGAGCCCTGGGTCCTGTGAGGCCCGAGATGGGCTCCCCAACCCTCGCCCGAGGCATCTGTAGTCAGCGTCTGGGAGGGGGGAAAAAGATATAAGGGAACTCCCCGGCAAAGGTTCTCCTGAACTATCCACCATTGCAAGTCCCAAGCCATGGTAGTGGAGACCAGAACGAGTTGATCTAGGTCGCCCACCAGCTGATCCCACTGAGACCAAGCATCCACTGAGAAAGTCCTCATGTGGAGCCGAGCGCCGAGGACTGTCGGAATCGCAGCCGCCATGAGCCCGAGGAGGCAAAGGACCGACCTTGCGCTGACCTGCCTACGGCTGGATAACAGGCTGACCTGAGCCTGGAGTGAGGCCACCCTGTCCAGTGGCAGGAAAGCCATGCTGCAAGTCGTGTCCAGGATCGCCCCGATAAACTGGAGCCTCTGGGACGGGATCAAGTGGGACTTGGTCTGGTTGACGGTAATACCCAGGCAGGCAAAAACCTGCAGGGTAAGGGAAAGGAAGCGCAGGAGTTCCTCCTTGGACGGGGCCGTAAGGAGCCAATAGTCCAGGTACGGGAAAACCTGCACCCCCTTGGTATGCAGGTAGGCTGCTACCGCTGAAAGACATTTGGTGAACACTCGGGGCGCTGAGGAGAGACCAAATGGGAAGGCCTAGAACTGGTAGCGGTCCCCCTGGAACGCAAAACGTAGGTATTTGCGGTGGGAAGGGTGAACAGGGATATGCAGGTAAGCATCCTGCATATCCAGAGTGCACAGCCACTGCCCCAGCCGAAGAAGGAGTAGAAAGCCCTGCAGAGAGAGCATTCTAAACCTTTTGTATTCCATGAACAAGTTCAGGGAACTGAGGTTGAGAATCGGCCTCACATCTCCTGACTTCTTTGGCACCAGGAAGAAATGGGAATAGTGCCCCATCCCTAGAAGGTGGAGAGGAACGGGCTCTATTGCCTCCTTCAAGAGAAGAGCGGATATTTCTTCCTGAACCAGAAGAAGATGTCCTGGGGAGTAAGATGACCTGGGGGGGAGGTTTTCGAGAAGGTTTCAGAAGAAACTCTATAGAGTGTCCTTCTACAGTCAGCTGGAGCACCCAACCCGGTAGGTGGAGGGAGAATCTCCCTCCTACCGGTTCCTCTGGAAATCCCAGAGGCTGTGGGAGAGGGAAGGAGTCAAGTGGTGTAAGGCAGCACCACCGCTTAAGCCCCCGCTGCTTTTTTGGGTGGGGGGGCTTGGTAGCCGGAGGGGCCTGACTTTTATTGGCCCACTTTCCCTGAGGTTTCGCTTTTTGACGATTACGCCTGCGAAAGGGACGACGCTGAGCCTGGAGTCGACGGACTTTAGTGCAGTACCTTTCTTCCTGCAGATTGGTGATGATGTCCTTGACATTGCCACCGAACAGCACCGAACCCCAGAAGGCGCCTGGATAGCGGACCTGCACCTCCGGGACCAATCCTGACACACGGAGCCAGGCATGACACTGCAGACCCACGGAGAAAGCCGAGCTCCTATCGGCAGCATCCACTGCATCGTACGTGGTACAAAGCATGCGCCGGCTGGCCGAACATGCAGACCGGACTAGATCAGCCACTTTCTGCTTCGTCTGAGACTCAGGAAGGGAGTCCAACTTAGATTCCACCTCACTAAGGATCGCCTTCTGGTAATCCCCCATATGACCAACATAATTCAGGGCCCTTATATCCAGAGTGGAAGAAGTGTAGACCTTGTTTCCGTACTGGTCCAGAAGGCGAGATTCCTTGTTAGGTGGTGACAAGCTCAAGTGCTTTGGATTAGCCTTCTGGCCGTGAGCGGCGCTAATCATGACCGAATCAGCTTGAGGGTGAGAATTAAGAGAGTCAACACCCTCGGGAGCCTGATAAAGCTTATCCAACATCCTAGGAAGAGGGGCTAGGGCCGACGGTTGCTTCCAAATAGTGGAGACAAGGTCGGCATGAGGCTCAATCCAGGGTGGCACCAGGGTCAGAGCGGTCTCTGGCAGATCCAGGTGCACAGCGAGCTTCTTATGCTGTGGATCCGGCTCCAAGGAATGCCACTGATGAACCTCCTAGATTTTACGCAGCAACTCCATAAAAGAAGGATCCCCCAGAGGTGACTTCAGAGGGGTCCTCGGCCTGGGCTTATCCGGAGAGTGGGGCTCGTCGTCCAGGTCAGAACGACCGGAGTCATCCGAGGTCTCCGAGGAGGAAGAAGACTCCTCCTCCGCCGGTAGGGAATGAACGACCACTTGAGAAGTCCCCAGGGAAGCATATCCTGCCCCATCCTGGAACCGGAGGGCTTGCCTCTGGTATCTGGAGGAGGAGGGAGTCTCTCGCTCCGATTTAGGGGTCCGGAACCGAACTGGCATCGGAAGATGGTTTTTCATTTCCTGGTGAGCTGAGCCTGGCCTCAGCCCACCAGAGGTTAAAGTCTCTTCAAATCCACCAACGGCCTAAAGGGCGGAGGGGCGGGATACAGATATTGGGGATATCCAGACAGCGATTCATACCCAGATGGTGGGTAACCACGCGTTGGGTAATGAGGCACCATGTACTGCGCCGGACAGGCCAGCGCCGGGTACTGGGGCATCGGATACTGCGGCCCCGGGTATGACAGCGTCGGAAAGGACGGAGTCAGATATCCAGGGACCGGGGGGTCTGCAGGGGCAGATGGCCCGGGAGTATGCCCAGCAGGCGGGCCTGGAACAGGAAGCCCGGCAGGCGGCAGGCCCAGTGTAGGGGCGGCATCCGGGAGAGGAAGAGGGATGTCAACTGGCGAGGGCAGGACCGGCGTTGGCGCCGGCGTCCAAGGGACCGACGTCAGGTCGTCCAGCCCGGCAGGAAAGAGACCTGATGCGAGCATACCTATATCCCCTGCATCGCCTGGAGAAGGAGGGGAAAAATCCCGGGGTCAGGCTGAGGAGACGCTGGGTCCTCAGAGGGCAGCGAATGCTGCAGGGAGCCGGGGACAGTGGACATAGCTTTAGGGTCCAGCGTCAGCTCCGGTGCCATGCGACCATCGGAGGAACCAACGTTCGACTTAGCGGAACCATTGCCTGAGGCAGGTCGCGATGGGGGTGCAGTCTGGTCAGGCGGCTTAAGGGCCGTGCGCTGTCCCGAAGATGTAGAAGCGGCAGCGGCCTTCTCCAGGTGGGTGTCAGAGGAGCTGGCGTCCGGCTTACGGAGCCACTCGCACCAGTAGACCGGCGGCAGCGCCTTGCACTGGTAGTGGAAGCCTCAGCCCGGAGGCACCTGAAGAGCCCGACGCGAGAGCCAGATGGTGGGCCGTCGCGGAGCGGTCTCCCGGGAGGGGGGGGGATGTTACCTTTAGCACGGCGACTCCAGCCAAAGTCACAGTGGCAGAGGAAGAGGAGTACCAGTCCCGGTGCTTCTCCTCGTCTTTCTTCTTACGTTGACCCTTGGGGGAAGTTGAGGCCTGACGAAGCTTCTTCAGCTCCTTCCCATGGAGGTCATTTTCTTTTTAAGGATGTGAGCCTCCACGGACTGCTGCCTCCATCTGCGGGTGGCGGCACTGAATTTCAGGCAATGCTGGCACTTCTCCACAGGGTGATCCGGGCCCAGCAGAAGAGGCACTGGGAGTGACCGTCCTTGTGCGGGAGTTGGGTGCTGCACGAGTCGCACTTGTTCTTTTGCTCGGAGGGTGTAGGGGACGACATACACCACCGAAATAGTAGACAAAAATTTGAGTAATCGAAGAATAAAACAACGGTAGAACTACCGACGACAGACTGATGAGCAGTTGAACTTAACCACGAGGCGCTGACACGAGCTAACGGTGGGAAAGAACTGGAAGGCGGGCGTGGGGGACCGCCCCTTTATACTGATGTCGCCATAACGTCAGTCACCTGACATGGGGGTGGTCCCCGCCAGAGACTGCTAGCTAGAAATTTTTCCATGGGGTCCCGATGCCTGCCTGCCGGCATCAGTCCTATATGTAATTACGTACTGCAAGAGCCCTCTCAAGTAAGATCTGCCAGTAGTACTAGACCATGTTCTAGAGCCCAGTACCAACCTCATCGCTTCCCCTGCATAGAGAGGGTAGAAGTGAGTTCCTCTTGCTTGTTTATGCAATGTACCACACTGATGTCCGTTTGCACCAGCAGATGTCCCAGGCATAGGTGGGTCTGGAAGGCTTGTAGACCATACAGAATAGCCCTCATTTCTAGTACATTTATGTGGAGGGTGCACTCCACTTTTATCCATGTTCCCTGTGTCTGATGAGGCCTCAGATGTGCCCCCAGCCTATCCTCAAGGCATCTGCAGTGAGGATCAGATGAGGGGAGGGAATCAGGAAAGGAACCCCCTTCACTAAATGGTTGGGTTCCATCCACCAGTGAAGCATCTTTTGGACAGAAGAGGTTACCAAAACCTGCTCTAGGTCATCAGTGCATTGGTCCCACTGGACTCTTAATGTCCACTGGGGAATCCTCATGTGCAATGTGGCCAGTGGTACCATAACAATGGCTGTTTGCCACATGCCCAACAGTCGCAGTAATGCCCTGGGTGTGACATACCTGTTGTTGTATACCATTTGGGCCTGTGCAATCAGGCATTCGGCAATGTCCCGGGGCAGGAAGGCTAAGCCTTGGGCTGTGACCAAGACTGTCCCTATGTATCGTAGATGCTGACAAGGGGGCAGGCTGACTTTGGCACACTGACCGGGATCCCAAGGGCATCAAAGAGCTGCCTGGTGTGTGCTAGAGTCTGAAAAAGCTGCTCTTTGGAGTGGGCCTTGAGCAGCCAGTCATCCAGGTAGGGGAAGCCATACAGTCCTTCTTTCCTGAGTGCTGTTGCCACTACTGCTAAACATTTGGTAAAAACCTGTGGTGCAGATGATAAGCCAAAGGGCAATATCCTGAACTGACAGTGTTCCCCCAGAGAAGAAACCTGAGGTATTTTCTAGAGGGGAGCAGATCCTGATATTCAGGCAAGCATCCTGCATGTCCAGAGAAGAGATCCAGTCCCCTGCTTGCAGCAGTGGTAAGAAGCCTTGCAGAGTGACCATCCTGAACTTCTTATATTGAATAAAGAGGTTCAGATCTCTCAGGTCTAGAATGGGTCTCAGGTCTCCAGTACATTTTGGGACTAAGAAATAAGAGAATAGAACCCCCGGTTCCTGTGTTCCCAGAGAACTGATTCTACAGCCCTTTTCTGGATCAGGGTCTGTACTTCCTCTAGCAGCACCGGCATGTATTCTGGGGGATAGGAAGATGGCACTGGTGGACGGTCTGGAGGTAATTCCAGAAGCTCTAGAGCATGGCCCTATTCTATTATCTGCAGGACCTAAGCATCTGATGTAACCTTCCTCCACTGGTCCAGGTGGAGGGAAAGGCGACCCCCAGCTACCACCCCTGAAGATACTGGTGAGTGGGGATCTGGGAAAAAGTCATGCAGATGCAGGTCCTGTGGCTGCAGCTGCACCCCCCACCTCTCGGGGATTTTGAACAGGTACCTGGGGTGGGTCCCGGGGCAGGCAAAGCTGATCCTCTTCTGCTTTTACTTGGTTGTCTGGTACTTGAACAGTATCTGTTGCTGGCCGGACAAAAGGGTACCCTCTGCCTACTTCTTGGATTTGTGCAGTAGAGGGAATGTACTGATTTATAGTCCCGCACGAGGCCTGTAGCTTTGAGAGGATATCCTGAATGTCTGTTCTGAACAGCTTGTATCCTCTAAATGGGATATTTAGGATGGACTGCAGCACATCATTGGCAAATCCTGCCACCCTCAACCAAAAATGTTTTCTCACACAAACTTCCGAAGCTTGCTCTGGCAGAAGCATCAGATATGTCATAGATAGAGCGTAGCTTACATCTCATCTGTCGCTGCCTAATGGGCCTTTAATAGTTCCTGCTTAGGAGTACCTCTGGGAGGGCTTGGGACGCTATCTTGTTCTTTCCTCCAGAGGGTACTCTGGTATTTCATATGTGCCCGATAATTGCAATCCTCAGGCCCAAGGTAGCAAAGCAAAGGTCTTCTGCAGATCCGTCCATTTGCTTTTCAAGAGAAGCAAGACGGACTTTTAAAAGGTGGGCCTCCAAAGCCTGCTGTCTCCGCTTGGCCTAACTGAATGTTTGGCAGTCTGAGCAGGATGAGACAGGGTGGTCTGGGGCCTAGACAGATCACGCACTTCAGATGACCATCCTTATGAGGAATTTGTGTGCCGCAGGATGAGCACTTCTTTTTGGGTGAAGGCATCAGCAAAAATTTTAAAGGAATGGCAAAGGAAAAAATCAGACCAAGAACTAAAGCGACGATCGCTACTGGAAGTCTGCTATATGACTGACACAAGGTGATGGCGGTAAAGAACTGGAAGGCGGCCGTAGGGACCGCCCACTATATACGGCCACGCTGACGTTGGTCACATGACATCGGGTGGGCAGTCCCCGTCAGGGATTGCTAGAAAAGTCTGCCGTGTGGCCCAATGCCAGGTGGCGCCAGTCTTATATGTAATGACCTACTGAAGGAACCCTCTTGAAGTAAGATCTAAGATGTTCAGGCACTTTAGACCTATCACGGGATGCAGTTATTACAACTGAATCAACCTCAGGTTGGCCTGCAAAAAAAGGCTTACCTGAGGGGGCCTGATATAGTTTATCTGCCTTCCTAGGTATGGCAGGCAGTATATTTGATCTGTGCCAGGCCACCAGGGTGGCATCCTCTAGGGCAGGCAATACAGGATGAATAATCATTGGTGGAGAGTTAGACAGTTCTAGGAACTCCACCAAGTTTCTCTTGGTGATGGCCTGCTCTTCAGACTCAAACCCCATGGCAGACTGTAGTTGCTGCACCAAGAAGACAAATGAAGGGTCTTCAGGAGGGGACTTAGGGGTATACACTATGGAGTCTGCACTCACTGTGGAGATGGTGGAGCTGGACCTCTCATAATAGCGTCCACATACTCTTCCTCCTCCTCTTCCTCTTGCATAATGAGGTCAGGGTTATATTCCTGATCCTCGTCGACAGTTTCTGTAAGCCTCAAAGAGGGAGCAGAAGTCATCTTCGATGCCCTAGAAAGCAATGGGCATGTCTACCTGATAGACATCAGCGCTAGAGATTGCCAGAGGGGCCCCATTGATGCCGCTTCTGTCACAGGAGGAGTTAGCAGGCATTGCAGCATGTCCGTAAGGGGCGAAAGCACCGCTTGCATGTCGGTGTTTGACTGAACTGCAGGCGTGCTTTGTGATGTCGACGGCACCTTGCCAGCCATGATGGGTCTGGTGGTGCTCACAGCCTGTTCTGACCTGGAGGGGTAAACAATCTGGGCGACTGGCATCATTGCTAGGGCAGTTGACGGAGGAGAGATGGTAGAGTTGGTAGAGGGGCAACCTAGAGCGTATTGGGAGGTTTTCTCTGTGCTCCTTCCTGGTGCTTGTGCTTATGTTGCCCAGAGGTCATCTTCTGGGACCTAGATGAATAAGAGCCTGAGGAGCAGGATGGCAACATGGTAGAGCTCTTTTCATGAAGCTGTTTTTCCATCTTGGCTACCTGCTGTTTTAAAGGTGAGTCTCAAGGCATTCTTTCTGCGTTGCGGGTAGTGGTGTTGAACTTAAGGCAAGATCGACATGCCTTAACATTATGGACCATGCTGAGGCAGCACATGTAGACGTCATGTAGTCACCCAAGTAAATCTTTTCCGCATTTGCAGTATCTAAAGAGCTTTGCGGGTTCTTTAGACGACATACACGACAGCGAGCATCACTTCCGAAAAGTAATAGCGAACTAATGAAAGAAATACACTGACTAGCAGTTGACTATAGTGGCGGTGTCTCTGTGTGGGGTCTGGCGAATAAGGTTGACGATGGGAAAATAAGTGAATTTAAAAAAAAATGTGTGATAGACAAATGGGTATAATAAACAGAGGTAAGGGAGGAAGGAAGGAGGGGCACCTATGACCATACAGTGTCCAGGGTGTAGTGATAGGCAGGGAAAATATGGCAGACTAGGTGGGCCTACTGGTCCTTTTCTGACAACACATTCTATACTGCCACCAATAGCCCTCCTTGAACCTTGTCTCCACTCCCACCTTCCTCCTCTGCCTCCTGAACTAATATTGTGAGTAATAACACTCACGGTAATCTACTGCATATCTTACATTGTATATTGTTTATTGTTGGTTTGACAAATGCTCACCTGAGCTGCATGTATCCAATTCTGATGATTGTACAGGCAAATACTCACTTTTGCTGCCTGTATCCAAATCTGTTTGTTACAAATACCTGACGTGGAACCTTTGCAAATGAGCACTTAGCTCAAAGGTTGTCTGATGTACAAACAAATAAAAAAGAAATAAAAAAAACTATTTTTAAGTCCGATTTTCATATAATTTATTATTTCAACTCCACACTGCTATGGATTGCTACTCATGTGAAATTCCAACTTAAAAAACAACTGTTGCAAAAAATGTTTAAGTCACTGTTAGGATTCAAACCATGGTCTCTTGATGAAAATAAAAATATTGTGCTTCTACTACTGATTTGAACCACTGATCCTTTGCTAAGTGAACATATATCCAATGCGCCACTGAGCATGCAGTAAAGGAAACTGCAGATCCTGTGATGTAGAAGTTACAACCTGCCAAGCAGGTGACCAGGTTTCTAATCCCAGCAGGGGGTTATAAATGACAAATTATATAAAAGCTGTAGTCGTCCTGACAGGATATTTCATGTCACCTTTATCAGCAGACCTTTGAGCGTGTCAGAACCCCGTGATGAAAACACAGCCTTTGTTGTGCATGGTTTCCATACATTATTTTCTATTTATTGTAAACCAGTGGGATTCCACCAGTTGAAGTTATTACATAAACACCCAAAACAGTTAGATAGACCAATAATATCTAAAGCAGCTAGGAGGACCCAGTTGTGAACGGTCATGTGCAAAGTCACAACAACTATACCTCTCAACCTCCTGCCTTGCACCTTAGGGACAAGACATGAAAAAATCAGGTACAAGTGGCCAAAATCCAGGGCACATCCTAAAAAATGTTAATACCTGTAGCCAGGGCTCTAGATAAGATTTTTTGGGATGAGTACCTGTACTCCTCATTCTGAAAGTGAGGTGAGTAAAACAAAATTCAGATGTGTACAAATGTCTTGCTAGAGTGGACTGAGGAGTACGTTTATTAAAAAAAATGTAGTTTTTTTTCTAGATAAGAATTTCAGGTGCCAACAATGCTCCAGATAATGTTGGCAGGTAAGAATTTACTCACCAGTTTTAAAACATAGTGAGTAAAACAAAAGTTGGATGCATACAAGTGCTGTAAATCTGGCAAAAAACTGTTCCTTTTGAATCACCAGTTATGTTATGAAGCACTAGTCTTTGGTGTCTGGAGTATTTACAAATGTTGGGTGAGTACTGGTACTCATTAAAAAAATTTCTGAAGAGTATTTCCTAAAATGAGGTGAGTAAAACAGACCGAGGTACACACCTTATCTGGAGCCCTGCCTGTAGCTCAAGAAGTTAGCTGTGTGGCTTAGTGTGAAAAACATTTTGTGAAGGAGAACTAGACTATAACACTAACATTTGGCATAATTTAATTTAAGGTTTTGAAGCCTCATTCTTCAGTGATAAAAATGCTACATTTAGGAAGGAAGGACCCTGGGCATTTCTTAGGCAAAATCAGGGGCATCCATGAAAATCAGTGATATCCCTGAAAATCAATGACAGTTGAGAGATATGGCAACAACAACAACATCAAAAAGCACAAGTAAACAATGTGCCATGACAGGGTGTAGGTTGGTGTCTGATAAAAGCATGACCCAAGGTGCAGTGAGGCACAAGGCGTTGCACCGAGTGCTTTCAATACGTGGGGAGAATTGCACTGGACTTATAAATTGGCTCTAACTACAAAATATTTACAAAAAAAATGAACACATCTTAAAAAAGAAAAAATCACTCACTGTGATCTTCTTTCTTCCAAGAGGTCCTTTAACATCAGTAACAATAGCAGTTAGCTGGTCAGGTGCAACTGCCCCAGAGTGATGCCTTTAAGATAATGAGCTTAGGGAATTAGCCAATCAGAAAAGAATAGGCGAGTGTGCTGAGGGAGAGCAGCCTGAAGGGCTTCAGAATTTTTTCTAAGATAAATGGGCACATGCCCCAAAAGTGAAACAACATGATTGAAAAAAAATGCAAATGTCCAAAATTACAAAACAGATATCAAGAACCTGAGCAGAAAACATTTTAAATGCAGAGACAAATTTGGTAATAAAACTGAGAACAGAGCCCTCCTCCTAAAAGGTGAGCTGAGGAGGAAGGGTGGAAGCTTACTGATGCTAAAGGACCCCTTGGAAGAAAGAACATTACTTACAGTGAGTGATTTTTCTTCTCACCCCAGGAGTCCTTTAGCATCAGTAACAATAGCAGATTACAGAGCAGTACAAAAGTGGGAGATGGGCAGAGAACCTACTTAGGAAAGAGGCTCTGCAGAATCGCCCTGCCAAACTTAGCATCAGATCTGGAGTGCATATCCAAACTGTAATGTTTGATGAAAGTAGTACAGATTTCCAGGTAGCTGCCTTGCAGACGTCCAGAAGAGGTAAGTCTCTGGCTGCTGCCACAGAGACTGCAGTGCCCCTGGTAGAATGGGTTCTGAGCCCTTCAGCTGGTTGTTGACCAGCTTTTTCGTAGCAGAATCTAATGCAAAAGACTAACCAGTGTAAAATAGTTCTCTTGATAGCTGGTTTTCCTCTGCCTACTTCCCAATATATGAGGAACAACTGAGTGGAAGAGCCTCTGAACTACCTAGTATGCTCTAGGTAGTAAAAGACTGTGGAGCTTTTGTACGCCAGGAGTAGATTTCTCAGTAAAGAAAACAGGTAGAGTAATATAGACTGGTTAGGATGAAACTCAGAGCCGGCCTGGTGGCACTGACAGTTGAGGCGCTGGACGGCACACCCAACGTCATGCCGGCGACCGGGTTCAGAGGCGAGCCCGGCCGTGTGGAGTCGGCGGGGACAGAAGAACTGAGCATCCGTGGGACTGCTCTCTCTCGGGAGGGATCCAGGAAGCCCGGCTACAGCGGCCCCGTGGACCGGCGTACCGACAATTCCATGGGGCTCAGAAAGCATGGGGTAGACATTGGCAGCTGCCTTCCGACGTGGGTGGGAGCACTCACATCGTGGGCCAGGCGGCATTGCACGTCCAACGTCGAGGGCATAATAACAAGAAAACACCCTCCGCCTCGGATAGGTGACCCCTATCAATGCCCTCGCTACACGCCTAACGCTGGTTCCCCGTCACTGCTGCCCTGCGGTCTCCCGGTTGCTGCCCTCCCGCCCTGGAAGCTGCGACGAAATTGAAGATGTAGGGAAACACAGAGGCGGTAGAGCGAGCACAGTGGCCGAGAAAGTTCCGAGATGGAGAGGCTAGAAAAATAGTTGGAAAAAAAAAAAAAGATGAAACTCAGAAACCACTTTAGGCTGGAACTTCCTATTTGTCCTCATTTCAATTTTGTTTCTGTGAGGAATGATGTAATTGAGCTCAGTGCACAGAGCCTGTAACTCTGAGATCCTCCTGACAGAGGTAATGCCCACTAGGAAAACAGATTTCTAATTTACAGACTTGAGGTGGGCAGTGGATATAGGCTCAAAGGGTGGTTCCGTCAGCCTGGCAATGCAGAGATTCAGGCTCCAAGGAGGAACCGACTCCCTAACCGGAGGCTGAAGGTGCAAAAGGCCTTTGAAAAACTGTTTAAACACAGAGTGGGAAGAAACAGACTTCTTCTTTCCCACTAAAATGTAGGCCGAAATTGCAGCCAGAGAGAGGAGGGCCTCAAGCCTGAAGCCTGCAGATGCACCACGTAATCCAGCAGCTGAAAGTCTGACACTGTAAGACGGCTGACCTTTTTGCCCTTGCACCAGAGGGAAAACCTTTTCCATTTGACTGTGTAAGACTTTCTTGTGTTAGGCTTTTTAGCCATTCTCAGGACCTTAAGGATCTGTTCAGAGTACTGAGAAACTGGGAACTGTAACTCTTCAAGAGCCAGGCTTTGAGGTGAAGAGAGTGTATATCTGGATAATTCACTCCTGTCTGGGGAAGAGTCAGCAGAGTGAGCTGGTGGCAGGCAAATAGGCCTGCTGCAAGACAGCGAGAGAAGGAGAGGGTACCAGGCTTGCCTGGGCCGGTCTGAAGCCACCAGAATCATAGATGCAGGATGTTGTCTTGAGTTTCAGCAACACCTTGAGTGTCAGGGGAAAGGGAGGGAAAGCGTATAGAACCCTCCCTGACCAGACCAGAATCAGTGCATCCAGTGGAATTGTTCTCGGGACTGGAGGCCTGCAACAGTACTGAGGAAGCTGGAAGTTGAGGGGGGAAGCAAACAGATCCACTTCTGTTGTGCCTCACCTTCTGAAGACTGTGGCTAGCACCTACTTGTTCAAAGCCCACTCGCTTTGGTTCTGTCTGATGCGGCTGAGAGCATCTGCCAGGGTGTTGTGCTTGCCTGGGAGGTGGATAGCTTAAAGGCTGACCCCCAAGGAGTAGGCGAGAGACCAAATCTTTAGAGCCTCTGAACAAAGCGTTCCTGATTTGGTACCACCCTGCTTGTTTATATAAAACATTGCAGTGGTGTTGTCTGTCCTTATCTGCACAGTCTGCCCTTTTATGAGAGGAGCAAAGGCCTTGAGTGCTAGGAAAATGGCTCTGAGCTCCAGGAGGTTTATGTGCAACTGTGACTCTTGAGAAGTCCAGGTACCACTTACTAAGGCACTGCCCAGATGAGCCCCCCAGCCTCGGAGGGAGGCATCTGTGGTAATCACCTTTGCAGAAAGAGGAGCCTGGAAGGGGATCCCCACTGCCAAATTTGCAGGGTCCTTCCACCAAAGTAGAGCCTGAAGAAACTGTTCTGTCACAGGTATCAGTTTTGATAAGGCATTGCTCCTTTGAGACCAGCGAACTTTGAGGCAGAATTGCAGGTCTCGCATCCTGTACCTGACCCCTGGGACCACTGCAATCATTAATGTCGTGTCCCAAAAGCCTGAGAAAATGTCTGGCTGGTCTTGGCTGTCCCTGGACAAAAGAATCTGCCACTGACAGGAAACTTTGAATTCTCTCTGGAGGGAGGAAGGCAGATCCTTTCAGGGTGTCCAGCTGAGCTCCTATGAAGGTGAGTAACTGAGTGGGCTCCAGGTGAGATTTCTTTAGATTTACCAGGAAGCCCAGAGATTTCAGAATGTGTTCTGTGAGGGAAAGGGACTCCTTGACCTGATGAAGAGACATTGCCACTATGAGCCAATCATCCAACTAGGGGTAGACTGAAACATCCAGCTTTCTGAGGTGTGTTGCCATAACTGCTAGGCAACTTGGTAAAAACTCTTGGAGCAGAGGACAGCCCGAAGAGCATCGCCACAAACTGATAGTGACCCGAAGGAAGTCTGAATCTGAGAAACTTCCTGTGAGACTTCCTTATGGGTATGTGGAAGTATGTGTTCTTTAGGTCCAGGGAGGCTAGTCAGTCTCCCTGCTGTAAGGACTGAATGACCAGTGACAGGGTGACCATTTTGAATTTTGGTTTTAGCAGATATTTGTTCAGATATCTGAGATCCAAAATAGGTTGCCACTCCCCAGTTTTCTTTTGTGTCAGGAAGTACGTGGAGTAGAGGCCTTTGCCCTTTTTGTGGGCAGGGACCCTCTCCACTGCTCGTAAAGCTAGAAGGTCTTATCTCTAACTCCAACAGAAGTATCTGTGCTGGGGTTAGGGTCTTTGACACCTGAGTACACCTGAGGTCTGGCATCTGCTTGAATTGTAGTGGCATACCCATTTCCACTATCTCCATGACCCACTTGCCTGAGGTAATGAGGGACCAGGATTGAAGACAGTGGGAGGGACTGCCCCCTACTGGCAGAGGGGAGGCGACCTAGACACTCACATCAGGGCTTAGGCTGGGAAGCTGCTGGCTGGGCAGAGGTGGCTCTTATTTGGCCCCTTCTGCCCTTCCCTCTGTAAAATCCTCTGAACTGAGAGTAGTCAGGCTGAGCATAGGGGGCATAAGGTCTGGGATAATAACCTCTGCCCCTGTTTCCCCCTACAGTGGGATTTTTGTGGGGCAGCAGGTTTAGACTAAGAGGAATGACTTTGCCAAGAAGTATTGTACTCATCGAGCTTTTTCATATAGTCTGTTGTCCTGGAATCAAACAACACGTTTTGATCACAGGGAAAATCCATGGCTTTAGACTGGTGTCTGGAGTAAGACTGGTGGTTCTAAGCGAGGCAAAACACCTCAAAGAGATGGCATGGGCCATGGCTGTAGAGGCAGCATCATTACTATCGTCTGCCATGTGGAACTGGTATTTCGTAGCTTCTAGGGCAGTTTTTACAGTGTCAATCAAGTCCTGCACCACTGTGTGCGATTCATTCTGGGCAATAGCCAGGACAGAATTTCACAGTGCTTTTTGATACTTGGCTGTGAAAACGTTATAGAATGAAAGGCGGAAAAGCAGAGAAACTGTAGTGTACATCTTCTTTGCAATAAAATCCATTTTTCTGGAGTCCTTGTCAGGAGGCAAGGAAGACAAAGAGAATCCAGCTTTCTCACATGCTGCCTGCTGTACAATACTCTCATGGCTGGGGTGTACAGACAGAAACTCAGTGTCATTTTTAGACAATTGGTATTTTTTTGTCACAACGCTTGTCAACCCCTGCCAAGGAAGTGGGGGGTTTGAAGCAATTTCATGGTATTTTTTCTGAAAGGATTATAGGTAAGACCAATCTTTTAGAGGGTGGAAGACCTTTCATCTCCCTATAATCTTGGTCCTCGTCATCATCCTGGTTGGTCTCCTGGGTAGGGAGGTCCAGGGTGTCCAGCATATTTTGAATAAATGTAAGCATAGAGGAGGAATCCTCCTGGTCAGCAGGGGAAGCCCTAAAATGAGGGTCAGGGGACACATCAGGTTCTAGGCCCTCTGAATGTATGTATGTATGTCTGGTGCATCATAATAATGTTCTTCCTCTTCTACCTCAACCTCAGAGTCTCCTATAGTGAGAACTGTAGAAGAGTGTTTACCAGAAGGAGCACCAGAAGAAATAGACTCCATGCTTTGTAGGGTCTGAAAGATTTGCCACGCTTTTGCCATATCTTCCACAGATGGGAGCTCCTGAGAAAAAGCAGGTTGGCTGCCAGACTGTGGCTGTGTATGTTTAGTTTTTTCTTTGTGCTTTTTGTTGCCTGTTGACCCACTATTCGCTTTTCCAGGAGGAACAGGAGCATTTTTGTCTTTGCCAACATTCTTTTTAAACACCTCATCAGCGGTGTGATCATGCTTCCTTTTTAATCCAGACACTTCATCACTGTCTTTATTACTTTTTGGTTTTGAAGGAACCTCATCAGCTCTTTTGGAAGCTTTATTTTTAGGTACCTCATCAGCACCTCCTTTTCTTGGCTGGGATTTGGAGGCTTCATCAGCACCCCATTTTAATTTTTACTGTTATTTTTTGATGGCCCTCATCGTTAACCTTTGATTTTTCCTCAGCCATATTTTTTTCCAAGTCTCTTTGCTCTGTTTCTCAAAGTTTTCTTACAAAGTTTGGTGCAAAGAGAGCAAGTATAATCTGGACCTAAACACTAAAGGCACAGGTTACGAGAATCTGCTATAGCAACAATTCTGTGACAGTTGACACAATTTTTAAAACCTGTAGGTCCAGTTTTCTCTTTTGTTTTTGGGATCTCTGACATACCAATCCACAGAGAATCCTGAAATATCATGTAGAATTCAAGAAAAACAGTCAGTTCCCTAGTGGTAAAGAACCATGATTACTGAGGTAAAAAGTAGTGAAAACCATCCAAAATCATCGGTTTCCACAAGAAAAGGGGAACCGAGGTTAAAATACAAAAGGAACCATCGAATACTTTTGGTCATGATTAAAATAAATTAAAAATAAAGTGGAGGGAACAGCAGAACCGCTAACAAGCTAAACAAATAAACTCAGCAAACTATGAAAAAAGGTTTGTGAAGAAAACTTTACCAGGAAAAAGCAGAACAAGCTCTTAACATGGAAAGTTGAGAAAATCCTCAGGGGCAGTGTTGCTCAGTCAGCAGAGAAACAATTCTAAAGCCCTTCAGGCTGCTCTCCCTCAGCACACTCCCCTACTCTTTTCTGATTGGCTAATTCCCTAAGCTCATTATCTTAAAGGCATACCTCAAGGGCAGGTGAACCTAGCCAGCTAACTGCTATTGTTACTAATGCTAAAGCACTCCTGGGGTGAGAATTAAAAGATTTCAGAGGTTTTTCAAGTATTGTTTTGTTTGTTTGCAAAGTACTCCCTATTGTGGAATTTCAGTGGTTGATATACACTAGCAGAAGGCATTTGTTACTATGTAAACTAGTGTACTTGTCAGCTTTCCCTTCCAGTCCCATTCATTTGTTGTAATGTGAAATGGTGCTCGTTTGTGCTTGCCCTTGCACACCCCTTCCCTTTGCTGGTACAGTTCTGTTTAGAAAGCCGTTGTTTTTCTTGGCCCATTTTTCTTTATTTGAAGCTGTTTGTGCAACTGGCACATGTATAGCAGTGTTGCTCGATTTCTTGCTTCATTGATCATGATGGAGCGGAGCCAAAAGCCAGCAAGCCACCTTCACACTTAGTATGAATGCTGTTAACGCAATCACCCACATTTAATTATACAGCGCTCTTAGTGTTGTGGTTCGGGGGGGGTTGAGTAACGGAGTCCTGGTGGAAAAAGAACAAGCGGTCAGGCATGCCAGGGTGGTGGCGCTGGTCACTGATGAGCACCAGCATGAAAAGGAGTAAGTGGGAACAGTGCAGCAACTCAGTGGCCATGGATTACAGGCCTAAAAAGAAGAAATGTAAAAATAAAATGTAAACACAGGTTAGTTACTACATGTTTTTTTTTTTTTGGGTGGGGGTTGCAAGGTCTTGAGTGGGGTTTTATTAAAATATGTAAAAATGTTTGTTAATGCGTTTGCAAGTAATGGGTATTAAGTATATTTACTTTACTAGCATGGCTGCCAGAAATTTTTTTTACTATAGTTTCTGGCAGGCATGGATATATGGAATGTGCTGCGTCCTGACTGCCAAAAAACTGCCCCTTGCAGGGTTGTTGCTCTACACATGCATGGCTGCTGGCGGAACCTGACCAATAAGGATGCAGCAATTTTCATACCCATTTTATAATACCTAATTATCTTTCTCTCTCTCTCTCTCTCTAAGCTCTTATACTTTACCCTGGTGGCGTTAAATTACATTTGACTTTCTTTTTGCTCTTAGTGCCTTTCCAAACTTTTGTTTCCCACATTTCCTGGGTCCCTGTTTGTCAAGAAGGGACCTTCATTAATCTCACAGTAGTCGCTACCATGCATAAATAAGTTATTAAATCTGGCCCCATTGACTTTAATTGGGCTCACCCCACACGCCCTTCCTGGGCACATGTCATAATGTGCCTGAGTGCAGAGCACTCAATTGGAAGTGGAAAGGATCAGCAAGCCACCTCATTGGGTCCAAACTATGACTCCCTTCCCCACGCAGACTTGACAAAAAAATGTTAAAATAGCTAGAAAAATTGCATAGCTAAGCTTCCAGTATATATAAGCAGTAGAAAATCTTGGAAAAAGACTTTTTAAGTTTTGCCATCACTGCCTAAAAAAAAAACACCAAAACCAGAGCACTCCCACCTCCGAGGGTGCTAGCGCTAACAAAGAATTTTTACTGGACTTCACACAAAACAATAAAAAAAAAGAAGCACAGCACTCTCCACATATTGGGTGTAATCTTTACTGCAATATAGCCATGTGTTATAGGATGCAGAGCAAACTCTGCGTAGCACCCTACATGCAGGACTACATCAGGGGACATGTGCAACAACATGCAGCAGTATTTAAATCTACATCAGATTAACATATTCATTAGTTCAATTATACAGTGGTTGTGGCGAGTGACTCCAACTGGTGCAGTCTTTCTTTCTATCCAACACCCCCGTTCTGCCAGCTGGCATCCCTGGGATTTACCTTCCAATCCTGGTGCTTCCCCAATGGCTTACTCCCACTCACCATCAAACAGATCCAGTTCTAGGAGATGGTCGGTATGGAGCCTATGAGGGGTCGATCTGTCATCGTGCACTGCACCCAGACATTTGTCTCCACCAGTTTTCTCCCAAGAGGAATGGCGTACAATGCCATCCATATGTACCTACGCATGCTCCTGTGCATAGGATGTCGCCAGCTGCTGTTCTTCCGTTTCCCCAAGTTGCGGTCCATGGCTGCCTGCATCCCCAGCCACCAGCAGAGGCCAGACATGTACCGGGCACCATTTCCCTCCCTCCCCAGAGGAGGAAATCAGTCCACTGGATGCTCGATCCTCCTCTTCCCAGCCAGATCCCAGCGACCCAAGTCAGTTTCCAAACCCGGGATGCACACTGCCTCAGCCTTCCATGCCACTGGGCTGGCTAATATTCTATAAATTGTTGAAAAAACAATGCAGTGGGGTCATGTCAGTTGATTTTTGAATCTGGAAAAACCATTATATTACTGCCTGACTAAGCCAAGCTGGTTTCTTTTTGGTTCCCTCATCAATCAATCACAGTAGTTTGACATTCTGAAAAAGAACAGGCAGTTCTGCAAACCTGAAAGCCCTGCCCATAGCACTGTCGTTCCCGTCACATGATGTCAACTACAGACTGCTTATTAAGGCTGAACGGAGGATTAAAGGCAGTGGTGGGTGGTATAATGGAGCTGAAAATGTTTTTTTTTTTTTGCATTCTTTTTGATGGCACTTTGTCTCTACCACTGACAGGAAATCCCCTGAATATAACTTGTGTAACTCATGCCAATTCACTGCACAGATTACTGTTGGGGTCTTGATACCCTAGAAAGGAGAGAATGATTGTGAGCTAAACTCACGCTGACTCTTTGAGAAGGAGGAGGAAAGGACTTAAGCTCGGAGAAGAAACTTCTGCACTGCAAAACATGCACGCGCGGCCGCACACACACACACACACACACACACACACCTTCTTCTTGGTGTCACCGAAGGAAGGCCTTATTAATAAAATCAATGGTGCCAGGAAGGAGAACTGGACTGGCTGGAGTCTGTGATCCTAAGCACCTACACCACCAACTGCCCTGATCTATTCCTTCCCAGTACTTGACAGGCTTCCCTCTTCTAGGTGCTGCATGTCTATCTGTGCAGCATCCTTTGCAGAAAGTACTTATACTGATTGCCTTCATGGGATTCCACAAACAGGGCACTCGAATCCTTTCTTAACTGCCATCTGACACCATGAACAAGGGGCTGGTGTGGGGACCACACCATGGCTACTTCACTAACTACAAAACACGAGTGAACAGCATCTAACTGGGAGTAAGCGATTCATGTGGGGTAGTCCAGGGAGATGAATCACAACCTTGTCTGTTAGCCTAGAGAGAGTGATACGTGAGTTGAGGAGAAAGTCTTGAAAGTCTGAGTAACTGTACCCTCGAAATAAAAACTCTGTTCTTTCTCCAAAGAAACTCACTGAAAGTGTTGATTTACTGGGTCGATTCACTGGGCCACCAGGTAACAAAATGTATATATGTTGGCTTGCTTATGAAACGTGGATCTGGCCATTTACACACTCTGTCCCATGTACAGGGCTTGCAACACAAGAGTTATGAGGATAGATTAAGGGACCTCGATATGTACTCGCTGGAAGAGAGGAGGGAAAGAGGGGACATGATAGAAACATTCAAGTGCCTCAAGGGTATAAACAAGGTGCAGGAGGGAGACATTTTCCAATACAGGAGGAGCACAAGAACGAGGGGGCATGACATGAAATTGGAAGGTGGGAGGTTAAGAGGGAATGTGAGGAAGTTCTTCTTCACAGAGAGGGTGGTGGATGCATGGAATGGTCTGCCTCAGGTGGGAGTGAGCCCTATGGATGGATTCAAGCATGCTTGGGACAGGCATAGGGGAACCACAGAGGTACAGCAGTGGGTGGGTCGGAAGCAGTAATCCAGCACAAGGGCTTATGGGCAGACCAGATGGGCCAGGCGGTCCTTATCTGCCAACAGTTTCCATGTTTCTATGCCTGGGACTTCCATTCTCACAAGGTGCAATTCAGCCGTGTGACCAAAAGAACCCTATTTTGGTGAAGGTTCACCCCTAGAGGAGCCGCTGGGAATTATACCCTTAGAGTAAAGGTACCTTTGGGAAATGCATGAATATTCTCATATGGAAAGAGAAATGGGATCCAAACAATCAACAATTATACCATCCAGGCCCAGCTTATGGTGGACTACTGGTGCAGGGACCACAACACAGATGTTTCACTAACTACAAAACATGAGAGTGGTACACAGCACTTCTCCAGGTGTGATCAAGGTGTGGGGCAGCCCAGTGAGGTGGATCGCAACCTTGTTTGTTGGCCCAGGGAGACTTACACCTGACCTGAGGAGAAAGAAAGACTCAACTAAACATGTTGCCTAACTGTAACCTAGAAATAAAAATACTTTGCTCTTCTTCCAATAAAAGTAATTGAAAAATTGATTCACTGGGTCACTGGGTATCAATGAGCATGCACGCTGAATCTGGCCATTCACACTCTCTGACCCACCAGTAGGACTACCACCATCGCCAAGGAGCTCAGCCGTGTGACCAAAAGAACTCTCATCCTGGTAAGGGTTCCATTCCTAGAGAGGCCACAGGGAACTGTCCCTGTTAACTAAAGGCACCTTAGTTAAATGTGTTGATATATCTATTTGGAAAGCAATGAGGCTGCCAGAGGAGATGGGAAGGATAAGCATGTGCTTATAAAGAAGCTTGGTGGGGGGGAAGGCATGTAGCCAGCCACACAGTTGAACTCATGGAAATTTGCCTTACAACGGTATTTTGAGCATATCATCTCCTGTACCTTGCTCAGGTCCTGCTGTGGTTTGCCTGCCTGCCTGCCTGAGTGTGGCCCTGTGAAAAATGTGTAAATTCTGTACATATCTGTATATATTGCTGGGAACGTTGCATTAGTGACTCTGTACTTTATTACATTGGAGGTGTAGCTCTCTATGTAAAGGAAGGGATCAAAGCAACAGAACTAAAGAGTAAACAGGGAGCAGATGAGGCACTCTGGGTCACCCTGGAGACAGGAAATGACACCACAATCTGCATGGGGGTTGTATACAGACCCCCACCTCAGGGGGAAGGAATGGACAATGAAATGATAGAAGGCTTCCTTAGAATGGCAGAAAAAGGGGAGATATTGTTGATGGGGGACCTGAATATGCCAGATGTTAACTGGAGCACCTTTGCTGCAGGCACATCCAAGAGCAGGGTCATTCTTGATGCCCTACAGGGGGCATGCCTCAGACAGCTAGTATTGGAACCCACTTGGGAGGGAGCAATCTTAGACCTGTTACTCTCAAATGGGGACGGAGAAAGAATCTCAGATTTAGAGGTGGGTAGCCATCTGGGAACAAGCGACCACCAAACAGTGTGGTTCATGATAAACACAGCCATACAATCAAGCCATACAAAAGCAAGAGTATTGGACTTTAGGAGGGCTGACTTTGGGAAAATGAGAGAGTACCTTAGAAAAGCACTAGCAAACAGGCAAGAAGGAGGGGTGGAGGAACAATGGGGAGTAATCAAAACAGCCATCACAGAGGCACCAAGCCTTTGTGTAAAGCAAATCAATAAACCACAACAAAGGAAAAAACCACTATGGTTCTCAAAAGAGGTGGCAGGGAAGGTTAAGGAGAAAAGGATAGCATTCAGCAAATATAAGGAAACACAGAAGGAGCACGACGGAGAACTTTATCAGTTAAAGCAGAAAGAGGCTGGAAAGGCAGTCAGACTAGCAAAGGCCCAAACCGAGGAAAGGATAGCCAATTCTGTTAAGAAGGGGGATAAGACCTTTTATAGGTACATTAGGGAGCGAAGAAAGACCAAAGGAGGGATACTGAAGCTTAATAAAGGGGAGGGAATGTGGGTAGAGGGGGACAGTGAAAAAGCAGGGATACTGAACGAATATTTCTGCTCAGTATTCACAGTGGAAGAGAAGGGGGAGGTACCTAAATCAAACAAGAGAAACACTCTGAAGATGGGGGTTGATACCAGTCCATTTACAAAAGAAACAGTTCTGAAAGAATTAATAAAATTGAAGGTGGACAAAGCAATGGGGCCTGATGGGATTCACCCAAGAATTCTAAAAGAACTAAGGGTAGAACTAGTGACACCGCTGACTACTCTCTTTAACAAATCATGGGAGGATGGGTTGGTACCTGAGGACCGGAAGAAGGCAGATGTGATTCCTCTTCACAAAAGTGGGAGCAGGACAGAGGCAGGAAACTACAGACCAGTTAGTTTGACCTCAGTGGTAGGGAAAATGATGGAATCACTTGAAGGAAAGAACTGTTGAGTACCTAGAGGCCAGAGGGGCACAGAACCAAGCAGCATGGATTCACGATGGGAAGGTCGTGTCAGACGAATCTAATAGATTTCTTTGACTGGGTGACCAAAGTAGTAGACCAGGGAGGGGCTGTGGACATGGCCTACCTAGATTTTAGCAAAGCATTTGATACAGTCCCACACAAAATATTAATACACAAGTTAGCCAGCCTTGGAGTGGGCCCCAAGGTGGTAGCCTGGATAAAAAATTGGCTAGACAACAGGACGCAAAGGGTAGTAGTAAATGGAGTACAGAGTGAAGAAAGGAGGGTTACTAGTGGGGTACCGCAGGGTTCAGTACTGGGACCGGTCCTTTTTAATGTCTTTATAAGTGACATTGCAGAGGAACTGGAAGGAAAAGTATGTCTCTTTGCAGATGACACAAAGATCTGCAACAGGGTTGATACACAAGATGGAGTGGAAAGGATGAGAAGGGACTTGGCAAGGTTGGAGGAATGGTCAAATGTTGGCAGCTCAGATTCAATGCAAAGAAGTGCAAGGTAATGCACATGGGAAACAAAAACCCAGAGGAAGAGTACACAATAGGGGTGAGATACTGACAACAGTAAAAATGGAAAAGGACCTGGGGGTAATTATATCAGATGACCTAAAGGTGGACAAGCAATGTGAGAAGGCAGTAAGGAAGGCTGGGGGGATACTGGGATGCATAGGAAGAGGCATCAATAGTAGAAAACAGGAAGTTGTTATCCCTCTGTACAGAAAGTTGGTGAGACCCCATCTGGAGTACTGTGTGCAGTTCTGGAGACCCCATCTCCGCAAAGACATAGAGTGGAGGCTGTCCAGAGGAGGGCAACGAAAAGGGTGCAGGGTCTGCACCAGAAGACATACAAAGAAAGACTAAAGGAGCTTAATATGTATACCCTTGAGGAAAGAAGGGAGAGAGGGGACATGATAGAAACTTTCAAGTACCTCAAGGGACTCAACAAAGTCCTATAGGGTAGCATCTTTCAAAAAAGAGATGTGCAAGAACAAGGGGGCACAATTTGAAGATAGAGGGGGTCGGCTCAGAGGTAATGTGAGGAAGTATTTTTTCACGGAGAGGGTTGTGGATGCATGGAACAGCCTCCCTGAGGAGGTCGTGGAGTCAAGAACAGTGGGGGAATTCAAGAATGCATGGGACAGACATAAGGCAGTCCTAGTGGGGGGTAGGAGGAAGTAAGCTGTTGGTTAACTAGGATCTGCAGCTTATCTGTTAGGTAGGAAAATGGGCAGACTAGGTGGGCCAAGCGGTCCTTATCTGCCGTCAAATTCTATGTTTCTATGTTTCTACTGTTGTAACCTGAGATATCTTACTATGTATGTTATGCTTCTCCTGACTTCAGTGTATCTGTCTTACTTGCTTCAATGTGTACTCTGTATGTTCTTTTGATTTCCTGCACTCTCCCGGGTCGTACCTGAAAATAGGCATATGTTTGTCTAGTGTACTTACCTGGTTAACAAAAGCTAAATAAATAACTGACTGGGCATCTGGCAACTTTGAGTATGTAAGCTGTAATGCCTGTGCAATATAGATTTGTCTGTTCACAATTTTGAGGTGCCATAAAGTTCTGTAATGTGATAAAAGGAACCCTCATCACCTGGGGGGGGAAGGGATAATGGAAAATTTCTTACCAGAGTGGTTTTTCCTGGTGGATCAAGAAAGTTGGATTTGTGTTCTTGTTTGGCAAGAGGAAACTATGGTTTTCAGTGGGAAGAAAGTATAGTTATGTAAAAACTTACCATAACAGTAGATCTTTGAGAGAGACTCTTGTAGTAGGTAATTACTTGTAGGACTACACCCCCTGGCGTCAGGACCACACGGAAACTTTTGCTAGCAGTGTCTAACAGGGGACCGCCCACCGGACATTACGTGACAGACGTCAGCATGACACTATATAGTGGGTGGTCCCCACGTCCGCTCTCCAGTTCTCCCGTCAGAGACCTCCAAGAGTCATGACAAGAGAATGGGAAGAGGCTCCTGGATCCAAGAAAAGGCACCTGGAAAAAGAGCTCCAGACTAAAGAGGGGGAAGAAGGGTGGGAAAAAAGGTTACCTACTGCAACAGCCTCTCTCGAAGATCTACTGTTACGGTAAGTTCCTACGTAACTGTACCATCTTACTTCGAGAGGGCTCTTGCAGTAACTAATTACTTGTAGGACTGAGTCTTAAGCAATCAGAGTCCAATGGACAGAAAAACATGGGAGGCTGGAACTGAAAGCTAGTAGGTAGCCAAATACTTAGGACAGGAGTCCCTGGAGGACTGCCAGTCCAAAACCAGCCATGCACCTAGAGGCACTGTCCAAATGTAGTGTTTTGTGAACAGGGGTGTAGTCCTCCGGGGTCTCGTGGGAGCTCAGACCCCGCACTTCATATTGAGAGGGAGCTCAGCTCCCACACTTCTTAAAGTCTTTAAAGATTTTTTTAATGCAGTCTTAAATCAGCAACTGAACAGTCTTTGAAGCACAGCTGTAAGGGAACTTTGTTTCATAGCTTCTCTGCTGAATTCCTTCAAAGACTTAATTGGAGCACAAGGTGATCTGAGCTCAGGTTTCGACTTGTGGAAGAGGGGTCACTGGGCTATGACAGGCAGACTGACATTGTGATGATCCTCCAATTGAGTAAAACAGACAGTCTCATTTTTTAGTAAACCTGTTTGTTTACCAAGTTAAAGTTACTTTACCTACTTAGGTAATAAAGACCATGTGACCTTCTGTCTAGTTTTTGTATTGACATTCCTGTGGAAAAATTTGGGTAGTTACACTTTATTTGCAAATACTGCTTAATTGATAATAACGTGACAGTTTTATTGGTGCCTGTGTCTAATGGCTATCTTCTATCTGGAACTTGCAAGGTACTGTAAGATTCAATGGTGCTGGTGGGTGAGGGGTTGAGCGGGGGTGGGGGGGGCTTCAGTTCGGTTTTCTTCTTTTAGCCAGAGTCTCCTCTATTTAGCAATATAATTAAACACGTAAACAGTAAGATAGAGTAACTAAGACATTAAACTGGGATTACACTTAACCGATACCTGCCCCATGCTGGTGACTAATTATGCACTTGTGCTAGCACAGACCCTGGAGTTGAATGCACTGCTCTGCTTTGACTTGTCATATTGTCTCCTACATATCTTCTCCTCATCCTCTTAACGCTTTCCAATTTCCTATCCTCATCGAACATCATATCCCTCTTTCAATCTGGCTTCTGTAAAACCCACTCCACTGTGATCTCCCTGCTTCGAGTCATTGATGCCATCCTGACTGGCATGGACAAGAGACTCCTCACCTTGGCCATATTCATCAACTTCGCTAAGGCTTTTGACTCATCTCCCACCCCCTCCTCGCTAAGCTGCGCTCTGCAGCCTTTTCCCCCCTACCGGTAGACTGGTTCAGGTTCTACTAGTCTGGGTGTTTCAGAGCATACTTGGCGACGTCCTCTCTTCCACAATTCTGGCTGGTGTCCCTCAAAGTTTTATCCTTGGTCCCAGCCTCTCCTCTTCTCTTTCTTAACAACCTTCCCACAATCTGTGCATTGTCCCAGATTCACCTTTACGCTGATGCCACCGTTGTCTATGCCTCATGCCCTTCCTCCTCTGTAGTAGAGATGCAACTCCAGACTGATTTCACATGGGTCCCACAATGGTTCCAAGCAAACTGACTGAAGGTCAATACCAACAAAACTGTAACTATGACCTTTGGTACCACACAAAAACTCTAAACCTCCCCCCTTCTCCTCCTTTTCCACCCTTGCTGGCACTCCTTTGGATGCTGTTCTCGCCTACAAGTATCTAGGCGTATGGCTCGACAACCATCTCAACTTCTCGGCACACATAGATTGCATTCACTCCAAACTCCACCCATCCTTAGCACGTTATTTAGTTTTTTTCATAGGCTATATATTCGACTGTGCAAAATTACATTTATGAAATTTTAATACAAAATATGTAAGCTCGAAAAAAGAAAAGGATTAATTTTGAACTAGGGGCACAAAAATGAAGTTACAGAGCTCTTGATCGAAGCTGTATGTATGAATCTACACTTGCACTTTGAAATGGTCACTTGACTAATGATGTAAGCACTTTGTGGCACTTTGATTAGTTGTATCATGCACTTTTGAATTTTATTATCAATTAAGCAGAATATTTAACGGTGACTGTTCACTTGGACTCCACCGCACTGATGAAGAGCGTTTCCCTCGAAGCACCAGGGAATTTGCTATGCTTGTTTTAAGTCAATAAAAAGTTATACACCGGACTAGTCCTGTGTGATCGCACCTTCTTTTTGTTAGACTGTATCTTGCCTGAGCTTGGTGCAGATCCACAAAAATACAGTCAGCGCATTGGTCTGTGATTTTTTTGAGTGCTATGCTGCATTGAACTGCAGTTACCTGGCATTTATCTCCAAGCCCTGTAACTTCAAACTGTCTTGAACAAACAGCGTCCATGGTCCACTCAGAGCTTGGTATTAAATTTACACCCGTTTCATCTAAATTGATAACTAGCTCAGCTGGAATGAGCTCTTGGGCAGCTGCATTTGAAATTTGTTTCAGGAACTGCACCTTTAAGTCAACAAAGTCCTCAGGGGTTTTACGGGTAGGCTTGGTTCCTTTTCTTTTACTGAAGCCCATTCTTTAAAACAAAAAATTAAAAAAAGCCAGGACCATGGCCAAGAGAATGCTAGAGGGCCCCCATTCTCAATTAACAGCTGAGGATTAGTGGCTATAACAATGCCAAGTACGACAGCAGTTAACACCCTGCCGTTTATCACTGCACCCTCTGAGCAAAATGACCTGACAATGGTTTTGATTTCTTCCTCAACGCTTTCCACTAAGAGAGCAGGATGCCCTCGGGGCTTTATTGCCAGTTTATGAGGAAGATTTGAGGAGTCTGCGGTATCCTTTAACTGTGTCAGGTAATCCAATTTAAATTTCCTGACTGTGCTTTCATTTATTTTGGCTTTTTCTTTACTTTCAAATAAACGCACGGCATTCATCACGCCGTGCATTGCAGCATGACGACCAAAACCAAAGCGTACTTTGGGAGAATAATGGGAATACTGAGTCCTTTTCTTCTGTGGGGAACTAAGGGTAGCACAAGCAGACAACTCTGCCACTACTGACTCTGCAACAATGGAGAAAATTCCTGCATTCTCAACAAGCAGCTCTGGTACAATGTCAGCTGTGTGAAGGCATGAATAATCTTGCTTGACAGCCTTGGGTTGTGGAGAGTTTAGCCATTTAACAAGAGACATCTTGAAGATGCGCTTCTGTGCTTCTGATGCGAGAACCGATCAGCTAATCGGCTGATGCAGAATGACACGGGTTTAAACAGGTGGGGGGCGCGAACGCTGTTTGGCACAATAGTGTGCCATCATCGGGAAGCACTAAATATCTGTTATGCGCTTATTAATAGTTTTATAGTATATTATAGTCAAACTAAGCCTAAGGTGTTCTTTGACAATGACTACGCACCACAGACAACGAAACAATAGAGGGAATATATCCCGATTCATCAAGCCCTTAGAGGCAAAAACAACTAAAATTTAAAACACCTTATCCAGCCCATCTTTTTCTACAGTTTCCAGAGGGACAACAAATTTACCAGACACTCTCGGAAGCATGCACAGACTTACAGTCCAGGGCTGTACCCCTTTCAGAATGCAGCGCTAAAACTACCGCATCCTCCCCACTTCCACCACGAAGACTAACAGCCCATGCTTCCAAACAGCACTACCTCCAAACTGAGTCAACAATGGCTGAACTCCTCCATTGCCTTAAAACCTTCAGGAGGGAACAGAATCCACCTTGAATAGCCTTTGCCACCATGGACCTACACTGGATCAGCGGGATTAAGTAGCTTGGGTGCGGAATTGGGGGGACTCGGAGGGCCCATCTTGATGCCAGCGTGGGGTGGGAAGGCATCATCTGCCTGTCATTATGACATTTTCACTACCAACCCAGGACCCAAGAAAGGACATCTGCTTCCGACTGCACTATGCACAGCTAAAGACTGTTGGCCGATCTGCAATGGTAGCTCCCCCCAAGGCAGAGAATCCTGCGACTGTGTGCTCTCTGGGAGAGTCTATTTCACCTAAACTGGTCTTCTGATGTAATTCCCCTGGAACTCTGTAAATCTGAGCAGAGGTATGTCCTCCTTAACTGGGCGGGAGGGGCCTGTCTCTTCTCTTGTGCCTGTGCCAGCATTACTATAATTTAAGTAGGTCGCAAAATAGCAAACTTTTCTTTATTGAATTCAGGTCCCTCCATTCTCCCTCCACACCCATTCCACCCTCATCAGGACATTACCCGCCATATCTTGCAAACATGTGACTGTTATTCTCTGTAGTCAGACAGCTCCATGGGGGCATGTCGGCTGTCACCCTCTGACACTGAACAAACATTCCCATTGGTAAAAACATGCCTGGATTAAATACTGTCCATCCTGCCCCTTGCAATCTACTTGTGTACCCAAGGGATGAAGGTGACTGGGTTCTCATCCAGAAATGTGCTCAGGTTACCCTGACTGAACTAACCTATTGGACCTATGATGCTTGCTCATTTTCTGGATCCAGTCCGCTTAACTGTTGACCTATGTATTAGCTTTTAATCTTGATTCTACTGGACTACCTCCTTACTGGGTTTTTCTGTTCACATGGACTTCCTATCATGGATCCAGGGGTCCTGAAACTCAGACAAGATGATGCGTAACTGCAAGGGGGGGAGCCAGCCATGAAGCAACACATTTGTCAAGCTCCATTATGGCACACAACACACTTAGCTGGCATGGGGTGCACTGCTATCTGGGACATTACTTATATTTTATAATAAACACAGGGGACATTTAAGGTACTGCAGATTTCAGCACAGACTTCTTCAGGGTTTACCAGTATTAAGATGTTGCCCTACTCTTGGAATAATTACTAAAGATAGTGCAATGGGGCTAATAGGTGGCTGACAGACTGGTTGGCACTGCCTCACCCTAAAACACCGAATGTAGCAGGGTGTGGTGATACCACTCCCTGCTTTGTGGGGGTTACAATCACTAGTCTGGCTCACTGAAAATATTATACCCTCTGAATGCACTTGGGGGGAGGCTGAACCAAGCTGCAAGGTTTGCTGTGATGTGTACACTTTCTCTCCATCTACTTTCTTGTTTCTTCCTTGCCCTTTTTCTTTTTGCCAACTTTTGGGACCTGTTGGTCCCCAGGGAGGCTCAGGATCCTAGTATCACCAGCCATACCTCTAGCTCACGAACCAGACTTCCATCTTGCGGTATCTTGATTGAGCACAAGGGACAGGTTATAGACCCTGCCCCTCCTTTGGAAGCCACTTTGTATATAGTTTTTCCAGCTCCTAGCAGACAGCGATTTTTTTGTCTGCAATGGGGGCATTTAGGCCTTCCAGTTGGAACCTTTTACCCACAGTGGTTTACTCCAAATTTGAGTGCATGTATTACACTATCTGCTATTGTTTTTACTACTTGTTGGGAGTTGCTTGCTTTCTTCTAGGTCTAAAAAGCAGTGACAATTGCCTGGCTCCCAGGGAGCACAGCACAATCCTGGATGGAGGCTACCTTCAGATAGCCCATCCTGCATCAGGCCAAGGACGGGGGGGGTCAGTTTTCCAGAACACGCAGCTGTGTTAGGTCCTACAGGACGATCATTCAGGTCAACAGACTCCCACATGTGAGCTTTTCCTGGGGATGGGCTCCTCATGGCTAGGACAGTCTAGCAAACCTGCCCTTTACAGCACTATGACAGTGGCACCAGTCACAGTTTAATCACAGAATACCAACGGGTTAAATAACCCAGTTAAACATACAAAATTATTTTACTACATCTGAAATCACCTAGCTGATGTAAAAATTGTCCAAGAAACACATCTCACTTCTCAGGAACATGCTAAGCTCTCCTGGTTGGGGGGCGGGGGGGATTATCAAGTATACACATCATCCTAAAAGCAGATGAAATGCTGGGAAGTGTCCATTTTGATTCCCTCTACCACTCAATCCGAGCTACAATGGGAGTATAATGAATCATCAGGGCAGAATGTCATCCTACAAGGGTGACTGTACAATGATGAGGTCACAGTGGCAAACATCTATCTTCCCCCTAACTCAGACAGTCTGGCTATCCAGCATTTCTTGAACCACTTGATGGACCTTCTTCATGGCCTACTCATATTAAGGGGAGATCTTAATGTCTGTAGACTTAAATACCTGTCACCCGGCTAAATGCTGGGCCTCCTCCCCGAGGAGAAATTCTTCAGAACCAACTTGGTCCAACTGGGTACTGATGACATCTAGTGTACATTTTTTCCAACAGGTGAGGCATATACCCATTATTCTTCCCGTTATGGCAGTTACTCCCACCTGGACTAACTTTTCATTTCCTGTGAACATTTTAATTCTATTCAGGATCTCATTTATGGATTTATTTACTCTCTGATCACAATCTGCTTTCTCTCAGATTGGGACCTTGGGGGAAAAAACCCAGGTTGACTTTCTAGAGGGTCAACATTACGTTTCTTAAAAATGAACTCTTCCAAAAACTGAGGAAGGCTCGGATCCCTCAGACAGTAGTTGAGAATTTCTCCCCTAACATCCTGGCTTCCATTCTCTGGGACACATTTAAATTGGTTATGCGATGGGACATTATTTCCTATGCCTCAGTAAAGAAGCAGCAACAGACTGAGAAATATAACCAACTGTTACAGCAACTCCATATGCTTTAGTTGTTATATACTTGGGCAGATGCAGTAATAGATGATAGGATTAAAACAGTGAAGCAAGATCCACAAGCAATAGTGGATGCCCTAGTTCACCAAGCCCTCACTTTCTTACAGGAAAATGTACAAATCAGAATCCCCCCTCCCCCAATTAGGCTTTTCACAAGTGAAACACTTTTTTTTCACGTTTTCTAAATTATTTTAGTGTCGCACAGTTCAATTTGGCAACATGGCGGCCGCTGCGGAAATTTATCATGTGAAATTTCAGCACCGCACTCACTCACTGCAATATAAGGGCATTGAAGTGAGCGGTGTGGCACCACACTTTCACATGAAATGGAACCATGCAGCAACTGCCATGTTGCCGACACCCGGACTGTACAACAATAAAATAAATAAATAAAAATGTCAAAAAAAAAGTTTCACCTGCAAAAAGCCTAATTGGGGCTAAGGCTTTGGGGGGGGGTGGGGAGATTCTAATTGTACAGTTTTCCTTTAAAGCACTCATATAATGAAGGAGGTAGCAGGAGTACTCATCTCCTGGCACGCAGGTTTGATGCCTGTCCGGAGACAAGCAGCATATGTACTTCACCTCCAAAATCACTGTACCAGTAGATTAAGGCGTAAATCCGAACATATTCTCTCAATATTCTAAAACTATTATCATGAACTATATACCAAATCCTCCTTCCTGACAACAGCTTACATTTCTTCCTTCCTCTTGAGTCTTCCTCTCTCTACACTTTTGTAATCTCAGATAGCAAGCCTGTCGTAATAAAGTGTGAAGAGATTCAAGTGGTTCTTATGAACTCTAAACCTCAAAATTATCCAGGGACAAATGGATACCAAGTGGAATGGTACAAGGACATCCCAGATATTCTCTTACTTTATTTACTCCAGGCCTTTGAATCAAATTGTGAAGGAGATGCCCCCCACCTCTGGAAATGTGCAATTATTTCTACTGTTCACAAACCTGGGATGGATCCCACCTGTCCCTCTTCTTATCACCCATTTCCATATTTTTTTTTTTTTTTTTTACTTTATCTCCAACCCTGGAGAACTCCTTCCAGCGACTTCGGGAGCTCCCAGCCTCTACCTCCTGCTGTGACCGCTCCTCCCCACCCTCGTGTCACCAAGCACTACCTCCGGGTCTGAACCCTCCACAGGTAGGGCTGCCCTATCCACCCAGGGCGCTCTCTCTTATAGGGCAAAGTGCCCAGCACACATGAGTCTGGCAGGAGAGGAGATGGCCCGGAGTTTGGAGTGTGGGCTGTAGAAAGTTGAGGCGCCTTCATCTATCCCCAGGACTGGGGTATTTCTGTCTTTTTCCCATTCCCCCCCACCGCGGAGCTCAGCAAGTGAGGCAACGAAGTGCCGTAACTCTGCCTACCCCTGGCATACGCCACGCTGCTCAGTCAGCAAACCTCCAACCACCGTCAAGGTCGGCTCCATAAATGGCGTCTCCCACCCTCCCGGAGACAGCAGTCCTCTGAATGCGATCTCTCCCCCCCCGTATTAGTGACTCGGCTTGTTCCCGAACCTGGGTGCTGGCGTGGCATGGGGTGTGGCGTCCAGCGCCTCAACCCTAAGCGCCACCGGGCCGGCACCCATTTCCATATTAAATGTGGATTATAAATTGAACATATCCTCCCAACTTTGATCCTCTCCGATCAAGCCGGATTTATAAGGAAACGTGAGATTATGGATAACATCGGCAGTACATTGCTCTTGTTAGAATACTCTGCCAAGAGATTGATACCAACACCACTGTTAAGTCAGTATGCTAAAAAGATGTTTGACGGGGTATCCTAGACATTTCTCTGTGACACCCTGTCAGCCTTCGGATTTCTGGAAGTCTTTCAAACCTAGTTTAGGAACATATATTTACATTCACAAAGGTGTGGTGTACACATATATGGAACCCAGGCAAACAGAAGAGAAATAAATAAGTGCCTTAACTGGGATCTGAACCCAGGCCACCCAGAATACCATTCAGACTGTACTACCAGCTGCATCACCAAGGCAACTGGAAACCTGGGATTCCCAGAAGTACCTTGCTCTTTCTCTAATGCACAAACTGGCGCTGCACAGATAATTACATTTTCATTCACAAGGGGGCAGTGTGCATCTAAACAGAAGAGAAAGAGAGAAAGAAAGAAGTGCCTTTGCTGGGAACTGAACCCAAGCTGCCTGGAATACCATAATGATTACGCTACCAGAAGTGCCACCAAGACAACTAGAAACCTGGGACTCACAGAAGCACCTTACTCTTTCTCTAATGCACAATCTGGTGCTGCACAGATAATTACATTTGCTTTCACAAGGATGCAGCATGCACATATACAGAACCCAAACGGAACAGAGAAAGAAATAAGTGCCTTAACTTGGATTAGGAACATATATGCTGGACCGCAAACCTATATCCAGGTTAATGGATCCCACTCTTCCCTGATTTCCCTCCAACGAGGAACTGGACAGGGGTGCTCCCAACCCTTTGTTATTCGCACTCCGTATTGAACGCCTGGCTACAGCACTTCGGACTGAACAGGCAGTGGGGGGAAAATCCGTAGAAGGCATCAAACGTAAAGATGCACTATACATGGATGACATCCTTCTCTTTCTTCCATACCCAGATGTTTTCATCCCGGCTGCATGGTTCGTGCTTACCACCTTTGGCCAGCTCGTCAGATTCTCACTGAACTTTCGAAAAACCGAGGTCCCCCACCTTAATTACTTGCCTTCTCCTTCCCTCGAACAAGATCTTCGATTAAGGTGGAGAGGTACAAAACTGAATTCCCCTGGAGTTCAAATTCCTAAGAATTTAGACAATTTAAAGCTTTTCGACTATGAACCCCTTACCATGGCTATCACGGAAGATATTTCCCACTAGAGTCAACTTTCTCTCCCTTTTTTCTCAAAATTGGAGATAGTACATATAAACAAATTGCCCCACATTCTATACTTTTTCCAAACCTTGCCTACATTTCTCTCCCCTTGCTACTTTAATTCCTGGAATAAACTTGTTTCTTGTATCATATGGGGGGGGGGGTACAATCTCCGCCTGTACGATATTCCTTACTGCAACTGCCTCTCTCCTAGGGAGGGTCTGATCTGCCTAATTTACTCAACTATGCTAGGGCCTTGCACCTCTGAATCATATATTATTGGTTATGCCCTCAAAAAACTTCCCCCAGAAACAAACTGAGCTTGTCCTCAATGACATGTTCGATGTCGGTCCCCTTTTTTCCAGCAGGATGACGCTACTACCCATGGAAGAGTTCACTAAATTTACTGCTCAGTCCTTAAAGGTATGATCCAAACTATAATTACCCAAACTTGCGCTGGTTTATTATTATTGTAGAATCACGTCTGTAGACTCTGAATTCTTTCCCTCTCACACAGACCACACATTCAGAAGGGGGAGACAATCAGATCTCACATATATCTTTCAGTTTTTAGATCCCCCAGGAAGTTCTCCCCTTTGAGACACTGCAGCATACATATGGCCTGACAGGCCATGAACACTTTAGATGTTTACAAGTGGAAACCTATCTACTACATAAGTCAGTTGGGTGGTCCCGCTACCAGACCTAGCCCTACTGCTTCTACAGTTATTTATGGGTGCCATTCAGGAAAACATTTGAGTCAATTAATTAGCACCCTCTACTGGAGGCTTCAGGATCTGCTGGGTGACTCTACACAGTCGATGGTAGATAAATGGCCCCGAGAATTAGGCACAGCACTTCTGTATGCTCTTTGGCTGAAACATGAAGTACCAGCTATAAAGATTATATCTTTCACTCAATAAAGGGAGTTTGACTGGAAGTGTAGATCTATCATCTTTAGAACTCTGGCTGTTCTTGTGAAATTCTTGCCCACACAATATGGACATTGTTGGAGAAAGTGTGGTCAACTTTTGGCCCATCATACATGTCTTCTGGCTGTGCTCAATCCTAACTCCATATTGCAAGCTATTGCTCAACAGTTTAAGGAAATATAGCATATCTTACCCAAACACTTGTTTCCCTAACTATGGTACTGTGGTTAATCCCTCCCTTCCTCGGGCATCAGATTAAGCCTATGCTCAGCCGGCCCAGTGGCACTGAGGGTTGAGGTACTGGATGCCACACTTCGCGCCATGCTGGTGACCCGGGTTCGGACGTGAGCCCAGGTTGTCAGGGGTCGGCAGGGGAGGGATAGAATCGAGCATCCAGAGGACTGCTCTCCTATCCCAGAGAGGGTTGTGGGTCTTCAGCACTCTGCAGAGGTCCCAGGTGATGATTGGGGGGGGCACTGTCAGAGTCGGTGCACTCAGGGCTGGAGTGAAGCAGATGTCGGTATGTTGTGCCCAGATGTCATTGCACGTCTGCACTCCAGGGAATCCAACGGAGGAAAAATGGCAGCACTGACCGCGGCAGCTTGATAGCTGCAACTTCCTTCCCCAGCAGGGCCCGTTGCTCATAGACGCATGCCGGTACTGGTTCCTGGTCTGGCGTGGGGATTAGGGGAGGTCCCTCTCAAAGGTACAGCTGCATATGCCAGCTGGTGTGTGGATGTGCCTCCGGGGTCACTCGGGGGAAGTGGAGTGGTGGCTGGATCATAGCACGTCAGTGACTGCAGAAAAAAAAAAAAAGCCTACACTCAATGGCATATCTACACATATTAATACACACAGAGGATAGTTATCTCCACCTTATGGTCCTTGTACTAGAGAGAATAAATGAAGATTTTGAAACGTGGGGGAGTGACTCAAATAAACCCGGAACTAGAATGTCTATTGTGTTTGAGAACCTCAGCCCATTCAAAAATTCACCACTTTGATGATTTTGAATATTCTTTTTTATCTTTTATATAGTTTTTGTTTTCCATTATTATAATTGTTCATTCGTTTTCCATCATTTCATCTTTATTAGAACTGTATACATCTTCATGTAGCTTTCAAAATTAAGTTAATGTTTCAGGACTTAAAGTCGTCCCTTCATCAGAACTTGAAAGCTGTGAAAAAATAATAAATGAACTGTTTTAATAAAACTTTAAAAAATAGCTTCAATAATAATCTTTCTAATATCTGGACCATATCTCCAATAAGTCCGTGCAATACTCCTTAGAAAATATTTTCTGCATAATATAGCCACTTGTTTGCTATAAAAAATTATATGAAAACCTTCAGTTAGCCAAGTTTTTCTTCGGTTTAAATGTATTTGAGAAAGGGGGGGGATCCCAAAAATATTTTTAGTTTTAGTTTTACTTTTGCAATTTTCATACCTTTTAGTCCAAACGTAACTATTATGTGAAATGCTTTTGTGCTAATGTAATCAGCCCCTTATCCTGCAAAACATATACGGTAGTGTTATTCTAAACCTGCTACCAAAGTGCTATTAATTAATTTTTTCCATAGAGAATTATACTTAAATTCGTGTAGAGGCTTACCCTCTTTTCTAAGGAGTTTGAGCAATGTTGGCAGATGATCTTAGATTTATCTTTCTTGCTCTTAATCCAAAGTTCACAAAGCACAAACCGCCATTACTTCAGACACCAAAAAACGGGTGTTGTTTTAATCGTTGCTTAACTGTGCAACACGAAGGAGGCTGAGCCGTAGGGATCACACTGGAGTTACAGCGTGACGAAGTCACCGTAATGACTAATTCCCTCAGCTCAGTCTAATTAAAGAAACCACAGGTTGCTCCAAGGAGCTGTTAGCGGTCCCTCCTTCAATCTATAAAGTCTCTGCATTTCATCGTGTAGCTCATAAGGGGGCCCAATAAAACACATAAATTGTCAAAGCAAAAGGGTATACATATTGGCAGCATGAAAGACTGTAACAGGCTTTGGATACAGCCAAACCTGCCTATGGCAGAAATGTTGGTGGGTTATAGTTTTAGAAATTTAAAAAACAGAATGTATAACCACCCTCTACCATAAAAGGGGATCACAATTTCCAATCAAAATGGCAAAGCTGAGTAAGTATATGATATCATAAGGTGAGCCTTTTGTACCATAGATATTCAAAACTCTCACAGAATGTAACTGTCAAAGTATTATTTTAACTATGAGGGATTGGTGTCTATTTTGCTTGTAATGAATTCATTTTGTCCCTCTACACTGGTAATAAGCTAATACTGTAATGTATGACTGTAACTGGGTAAACCATATGCACTGTTCTCTGGCTTAACAAACATAAAAAAAGGCAGCAGATAATGGACAGGTGCTACTCAGAAATGCAGTCAATGCAGGGGCTAGATCATGGTTCAAAACACAATAATGAAATTTAAATACCTGTAAATTTTCTTTCTCCAACGGATGGGCTATACTGCCTGATGCAGATATGCAGGCAGGAACTAAGCTCTGCAACTGGGGATATCCAGCCCTCCATTTCTCGTCTCCACCAGTTCTTCCAAAAGCAGTCCAAATGTGGCAAAACTATCTGAACTTGGAAACGGAAACAAGAAAATTAAGGCATACATGGCTGATTGGCCAACTTTGTACATTCTGGGAGGGAAACAGAAGCCTCCGGAGACCAGCCATTTGAGAAAGAAAATTTACAGGTATTTAAATTTCGTTTTCTCTCTCCTAAGCTGGTCTCTGGGCTTCCATACAGATGGGATGTACAAAAGCAGTACATCCGCACATGTCCCGGGTGGAAAGAATGTACTTGCCCTTCAGAGCCCACCACTGTTTTAAAACTCATGCGCAAAGGATTTTCTGCCGAGGATGTCACATCCAGTTTGTAAAATTCTGTGAACATGTGAATGGATGACCATGTGACCGCCCTGCATAGGTCTGCTGGAGATGCTTCTCTGAAGTCCGCCCACAAGGTGGCCATAGCCTGGGTAGAATGGTCTCTCACCGGGTCAGGCAAGGTTACTCCAGCCTGATCACAAGCAGTGGTGATGACAGAACAGATCCATCAGGCTATAGAGTCCTTCTAAGCTTTTTTACTCATATTTTGACCTGTAGTTAGAATGAACAAACTGGAAGTTTTTTTGAATAGACTCCGTTCTTTTGATATACATTTTCACCGCTCGTCTTGGATCTAGCATGTGAAATTCCCTTTCCTTTTCATGTTTTGTGGGTGCAGAAGGAAGGCAAAATCAACTCCGGATTACAATGAAGAGGACACTTAACTTTTGGTAAAAAACCTGGATCTGTTCAGAGCACCACAAAGTCCTGATGAAACACAGTATATGGCTCTTTGGTGGACAAGGCTCATATCTCGCTGATTTGCCTGGCTGAAGTAAAAGCTATGAGAAAAGCGACCTTCATTGTGAGATGCATGAGGGATGTCTCCTTGAGAGGCTCAAAATGACTTGATAGGAGGGCGTTATAATGTTGCTGCCCTTAGAAAACTCCTGACATGAGGATGTGAACCCAATGATTCACCTGAATCCACCATCAAGAGCACCCCAGCGCAGAAACCTGAACCCTTAAGATGGCTGGCTGCAGACTTTTGTCACACCCATCTTGAAGGAACTGCAGTAATACTGGCAATGATATTGGCCGGTTCTGTATGTGTTTGGATTGAAGACAGAACAAGAATTTCCTCCAAATTCTGTAATATACTTTAGAGGAAGAGGGGCGATGTGAGTTCACCATCATTTCAATAACAGGAGCTGTGTAGCCTAGCTCTTTGAAAGTTTCCCACTCAACTTCCAGGCTGAGAGGGAGAGGTTGCTCAGACTGGTGTGTAGTACCGGACCCTGATGGAGAAGGTCCAGGCTGATCTGGAAGGTTAGAGGTGGTCACCTTGAAAGATGACCAAGAAGCGGGAACCATGGACAACGAGGCCATCAGGGACAGACTAAAATCAGTTCTGCCTAGTCCAGAGCCACTTTGTGGAGGACTCTGGATAGAAGCGGTACTGGAGGAAAGGCATACAGGACAGCGAACTGACCCCAGTCTAGTGAAAAGGCATCCTGAGCCACCGCTAGTTCGTCCTTGGCCAGGGAGCAGAATTGCTTTACCTTAGAGTTTTGACAGCAGGCGAAAAGATCTATCAGAGGATTGCCCCACCGTTCTGTTAGGATGTGGAAGGCACTGTCCTTCAGCTCCCATTCCCCTGGTAGAACATCTCTGCGACTGAGCCAGTGTGCTGTGACATTTTCCTACCTGGAATGTACACTGCCCTTATGCTTGCCAGGTGGTGCTCGGCCCACTGAAAGAGAAGCAGGGACTCCTGTAGCACTTTTGAGCTTCTTGTTCCGCTCTGATGGCTGATGTATGCCATTGCTGTCCGATTGTCTGTTAGAATCAGAACGTCCTGACTGAGGACCTGCTGTTCGAAGTGTATCAGGGCTAGGCATACTACTCTCATCTCAAGGACGTCTATGCTGTACCTTGTTTCTAACAGTGACCACTTGCCCTGAGCTGACAGCTGATGCAGGTGAGCACCCTGGACCCCGAGGCTGGCATCGGTCGTGATTCGGATTTGATGTGGATGGCCCAACTTGTGACCCCTCATGACATTTGTCCTCAGAGTCCGCCACTGAAGGGAAGTTTTTATCTGTTGAGAAACTGGGATCAGTTGGTGCTGGCTGTGTCTGGACTGGGACCACAGCCTAAGCAAGTGTGCTTGAATGGGCCTAATGTGGACTAGAGCCCAAGGGACTGAATCCACCAGCAATACTAGAGTCCCAACAGCTGCATGAAGGAGTGAGCTGGCAGCTGAGGAGCTGTGTGAAACTTCTTGATGAGCTTCGGCAGGTCCCTGAATTTTGCTTCCGGGGGAAAGACCTTGCTGGCTTGTGTCATGAAGTCTTCCCCCAGGTGGTTCAAGGTCTGGCTTGGAGTTAGGTAACTTTTTCCCCAGTAGATGACAAAATCGTGGGCCGACAGGCACCGGACTATCTCCACCACTGCTTGTACTGATTGGTCGAGCTGCAGGGCCTTGATGAGACTAACACCCATGTAAGGGAAAACTTGTATCCTTCATTTCCTAAGGTGAGCTATGTCCACTACTAGCACCTTGGACAATGTCCTTGGGGCTGAAGAAAGACCAAATGGCAGTGTTTTGAAGTGGAAGTGCTGCTCCCCCACCTTGATCATGAGATATTGCCTGTGTAGTTCCTGAATGGGCATATGCAAATAAGCATCTTGCAGATCGATGAATGCCAGAAAATCCCTTTGTTGCAACTCCTTGATGATTTATGAAAAGATTTCCATCTTGAAGGATCTGCTGCGGGCAAAATGATTCAGGAGTTTGAGGTCTAGGACTGGCCTGAATCCCCCTGTGCGTTTTGGCACAATGAAGAATAGGGAGTAGACTCCCCAATTGATCTCTGTGGGGGGAACTTGCTCTATAGCCCCTGCTTGAAGAAGGCCTGTAATGGCCTGTAACATTGCCTGTCTCTTGGACGGGTTGGCCGAGATAGGGGAGGGTACCACATGAGGTAGTGGGGGCTTGGATTCGAATTCTTTTAGGTAACCCTTGCTGATGTCTAGGACCCATCTGTCCAATGTGATTTGGACCCATTCCTCGAGAAATTCTGAACGTCTGCCCTCTACTCGAGGATGGGCCCGAATATCTTCATTTGCTTCTGGGGCCTGAGGACCATGATTTGCCCCTGCCTCTTGACTAGGGCATATGCACTTTCGTTGTCCTCCCGGATTCCTTCATCGCCTCCTTCAGAGCTGAGCCAAACAGGAGAGTACCTTCATAAGGTGTTTAACTAAATGGGTCTTTGAAGCAGCGTCTGCTTGCCAGGCCAAAAGTCAGAGGTTGCGGCGAGACGAAGTTTGATAAAACATGGTCCGAGCAGTGCACCTGACCGCCTCCTCTGATACATCTTCTGTATAAGCCAATGCCAAACCCATAAATTGCAGCTGATGAATAATATCCTTGTTCTTCTCTGGGTCCTCAGCGAATTGAAAAGCTAATTCTGAGGCCCAGGACAGGGTGGCTCTGGCCGGAAAAAGATTGGCATTTACCGCCTTGGGAGACATTGTTGATGCTTGGAAGGCCTTCTTGAGTGAGGCATCCACTTTCCTGTCCACTGGGTGCCCAAGTGATGCTCCTCCCTCGGCTGGGATGACTGTCTTCTTGGTGAGGTTTGAAATCAGAGGGTCAATTCTGGGGCAGTCTAGCCACTTTTCAGATTGTTTCTTGTCAAATCTGAGGAGCTTAGAGATCCGCCGGTGCACTGGATAGGTGCGTTCTGGACCTTGCCATTCCTCTTTTAGCAAATCCTCTATGGCTGGAGGAATAGGGAAGGCTATGGCTGGTTTGGTGGCAGATGCCAGGTGAAAGGCCCATTTTGGCTGTGCTGGAGCCACTGGGGAAAAACTGAGATGAAGTTCAGCTATGACCTTCTTGATGAAAAAGTCTAGGTCCTCCAGGTCAAAGTTTCTGGATGGAGAGTCATCCGAGTCTGAGGATGAGTCTCCTAACTACCCCTCTTCTAGAGAAGAGGAACTGGAGTCTGAGGAGTCCAGGGAATGGTCCCTACAATGCTTCCCCTTATGGGTGCCCCTAGATCTACTCTGAGAACAAGAACTTCTCTTCCTCTTGTGGCATGAGGAATGCTGATCCTCCTCACTGGAGGATCTGCTCCTGTATCGGAATTTTTTCATTTTCTCGTATTGATGTGAAGACAACAGCTCCTCTTTGGATGAGGATGGGGACAGGGTCCTCTTCTTTTGCCTTCTTGTGAGGCCTCACATCTGGAGATCCCAGAGGTTGCCAGATGAAGCATGCAGGTTCCAGAGCAAAGGCCCTATTTAGCTTGTCTATGAGGTCTGGGGCTAGTGAGGGGGCTGTGGACTGCTGGGTCTCCCTTGTGGCTGCTGCTTTCTCAGACCTGATGGCTGCTGCCTGCTCAGACCTATCTGTCTGCTGGCTATCTGTCTGAGCCAAAGAAAGGCCGTCATGTCCTCCCCATTTGCAGACGCTACCTTCTCACATTTTAGGCAAAGTGAACTCAGAAGGTGATTAGAAGAGGGACGGTAACGCTGGCATTTTCTGCCCGCAGGCTTGTCTGAGTCCTGACTCACAATGGCTCAAATCCCTTGATTTTAAGTGTGCAGATCTCGCCCTACTCCCTGGAGGATTCCTGATAATACACGGGCTGTCTGAAGAATGCTGAAGCCCCAATGGAACACTGCTGCTGGCCCTTTAAGAGCAAAAAACTGAGCTGTTTAAACTGTAGGTTGATTAGTTAATATTTTCTTGCTCCCTTAGTGCTTTTCTTGTTCCCTTAGTGCTGGGGGAGGTGGGGGAAGGCCTGCAGTATGTATGAGAAACTCAGTTTATTTCTGAGCAGCACTCCTTGTAAAATGCAGTGCTCATCGATGAGACAGTACTAGAACGTCGAAGAGCGACTGAATTAGACTTACAGGCCCACCATCGACGAGCGGCTGAAAAAGTCAGGAAGCCAACCTTAGACGGAAGAAAAACAGCCCTGCCGTTGACAAGGACAGAATCCTCTCAGAGCACTGAGGTGCTAATACTGTCCGATCACTGTAAAAATGACACCCGTTAACAAAATCCACCAGTAGATGAACTCCAAGGCTACAATGAACACTGGGTTCGGCCCAGAATCGCGGGAAAAACCTCCGCAGTAAAGTGGGGCCAGTCTGTGCAGCTTGCAAGGCTGAGACTGGGGCCCATGCAGGAGTGCTCTAATGTGCTGAGATTCTTCAGCAAATCCAATAAGAATTCAATTTTGTGACTTACAGTCTGATGTCTTCAGCCCTGCCACACGGTGACAGAGCTCTGCTGCAGAGTACCTGCTAGTTGGAAGGCAGGAAGTAAACTGGTGGAAAGAAGAAATGGAGGGCTGGACATCAGGAGGCATAACCCCTTCTGCACGGAAACCTGGAGACCAATTTAGGAGAGAGAATGAGCAGTTTCATAAGGGATATCAGGACAAAGTGGGAAGCCAGGAGGACAATAGAGGGTCACTATAATCCAGCATGGGGAAGAACTGCAGCAGTACCAGTACAAAATGAGCAGCTGGGGAGGCAACAGGTAAAAGCAATGAAAAACGAGTGTCCGAACAGAGGCTTTGCACATGCATTTATACTGTACTTATTGTGGGGTGACCACATGTTTCCTGCCACCCCTTTGAACCTTGGGCAATTTACCCTACAGCTAGACCACCTGGCTCTGACACTGATTGCCATGTACCAAGCTGCACATGCTTCTGAAGTTTGCCTACTGCTCCCATGGATGCTGAAACAGCTTAGACTATTGACGGAACAGCAAACACTAAAGGGGAGACAACTAGCAAATTAGATTTTGCTTCTAGGATGTGCCCGTCTCCCATTGGATCTGATGTACCCCAATATGCAAGGACTTTTGGTATTGGGAGGAATTGCAAAACAAAGCAAAAACTAAATTACGCACCAACCACAGAACTCTTACACAGCAGCAACTTCATTAGCAAGAAAACCGCTGCTACTATATGTTAAAATACTCATAAGTACCACAAAATTAATTGCTACATGACCTATAAGGTACATATGTATTTCCCAGTTAAAGTACTCAAAAAATCCATTCTGCCACTGCATTATCACACCAAATTATGTTAGGTTTTTCTAATATTTACAAGAGACGGACAGCAGTACTATTCCCAAAATAAATTCAGTTGTACAGAGGAATATAATGGCTAGTACATTTTTCTTTTTATGTACAGAATGCAGTTGTTATTTTGCCCTTTGCAGGCTTACCTCTGTTAGAATCTGAACTGGTTATAGGCATTCTCCTAAACCAATGGTGCTAGAAGCCTTTAACTGTAATTTTGAAGGCCTTCACCACCCTTCAACTGCCTTGAGTAGTGCTGGAAAAGGCAAAAGGTGCAAATTAATGGCCTTTTAACTGCCTAGCTACACTACATTTCAGCATTAAGAAAATCACACATTTCTGTACTCTACATACAGAAGGTTTGTGTTATTGAATCCTGGTCAAGAAAATACTTGTATGTGATTCAAATATGGATTTTTATTTAAGTTTATTACCATGTCTTGGATTTTTACACCAGAAAAGGCTTTCTGAAACACCAATGTGAAATCGACATGATCATAGGTACTACTGAATTTGTTTTTTCTTATGATTGTCAATAGGGAAGACCCCATTAGTTATTTTAGTGATCTTAACAATGCCATTCATTGTTAAGGGACAGTTGTTGAAAGTGGCCAGTGGCCAAGGTTTTAGTGACCAGTGACCAAAGTTTTGTACAAGTTTATCAACAACAACATTTATATGTAGTTGGTCAAGCAAAAGGTTGAGAACACAGAAAAGGTGTAAAAAAGGCTTGCAGTGGCTAGTAAAGTGGCTAGTGAAAGGTGCAAGTGGCTAGTAGATAACTACATGATACCAACATATACCAGTGCTATCCAAGCTGCTAGAAAAATTAGTGAGCATCCAACTAAGAGAATATCTTGAAGAAACTAATCTCTTAAATCCAGCACAATCTGGGTTTAGAACTAAGCATAGTACTATTTCTGCACTGGCTAAAGTTACAAATGACTGGCAAACCGAACTGGATAAAAAGAATAGTGTTTGTGCTGTATTCCTAGATCTAAGCAAGGCGTTTGATACGGTGGACCATGAACTGCTACTCTCCTCCTTGCATTCCATAGGTTTGGATCCATCCTCCCTTACATGGTTCAGGTGTTACCTCACGGGAAGGACACAGCAAGTGAAAGCTGAAGGAGACCTATCTCCACTAAAACCACTACTAAGAGGAGTTCCACAAGGATCTATTCTGGGCCCTACCCTTTTTGCCATTTATATTAATAATATTGACTCAAATCTTACCAAAGCCACTGTACATTTGTTTGCAGATGACACTGTTTTATATGTCAGCAACCCATCGCCTGCTACAGCTTGTGAAGTTCTACAAGCAGAATTCTATATACTACAACAACAACTATTGGAAAAAAAGCTTCTTTTAAATGCAAAGAAAACAAAAGCAATGTTTTTCTCCACCCAAAGCCATACAAGTCCCTCCTCACTAAACTATCTCCCCTAGCTATCCACTATCCTTGATGAAAGCCTTGATTATGTAGAAAAATTCAAGTATTTGGGGGTGTGGATAGATAGTAGACTTGACTACACAGTCCACAATGAAGAACTTCTTAAAAAGCTTTGCCAGAGGCTTGGTCTATTTTTCAGAATAAGGCACTTTCTAACCAGAGACTCCAAGAAGAGGTTGGTCCAGGCCACATTTCTCTCAGTGCTTGACTATGCAGATTTCCTTTATAGTGACTGCCCTATCTCCTACCTAAGCAAACTGGATACATTATACCACAGAGCACTGAGGTTCATAACAGATCTACCATTTAACACTCACCATTGCTCTCTCTATGCTGCAGTCGGATGGACATCTCAGAAGAAACAGAAATGCTGCAGTATGGACATACAGAGCATTGACTAAGATGCTTCCAAACTATATATTAGACTGCTTTTCACAGGCCTCAGCTAGTACCTATGCCCTAAGAAGCCACAACTTCATCATGCTCAAAGTGCCTAAAGTCAACGCCCGGCATGGGAGATCTGCTATCAGCTATGCTCTAGCTATATCATGGAACACGTTACAGAAGACCCTGAAGCTGATCAACCTTTCATCATTAGCATCCTTCAAGCATCTACAGTGGCGTGAAAAAGTATTTGCCCCCTTCCTGATTTTCTTCATTATTGCATATTTGTCACACTGGATGTTTTCAGGTCTTTAGACAAAATATAATATTAGATAAAGGGAACCTGAGTGAACAAATAACACTTTTTTTTTTTACTTATTTCATTTATTTAATGAAAAAAGTTAACCAACACCAACGGCACTGTGTGAAAAGTAATTGGCCCCTAGTTAAATCAACCCAATTAAAGGGATAATTAGAGTCAGCTGATTGAACACAGCCAGGCTTGATTACAGCCAGCCCTGCTCAATATAATCTCACTTATTTTTGACTCTTACCATCAGAGTCACGTTGCCAGCACAAAGATTCAACAAGTACATTATGCCATGATCAAAGGAAGTTCCTGAAAAGATCAGAAAAAAATGTGTTGCCCTCTATCAGTCTGGAAAGGGTTACAAAGCTATTTCTAAGGCTCTGGGACGCCATCAAACCACAGTGAGAGCCATAATCTCCAAATGGAGAACACTTGGAACAGTAGTGAATCTTCCCAGGAGTGGGCGGCCTGCCAAAATTACTCCAAGGGCGAGCAAATCATTCAGGAAGTCTCAAAGGATCCTAAAACAACATCCAAAGAACTGCAGGCTTCTTTGCCTCAGCTAAGGTCAGTGTTCACGACCCCACAATCAGAAAGAGACTGGGCAAAATGGCTTCATGTGAGAGTAGCAAGGCGAAACCACTGTTAACCAAGAAGAACATAAATGCTCGCTCTCTCATTTGCTAAGAAGCACCTGGATAATCCACAAGCCTTTGGGAAAATGTTCTATGGACAGATGAGTCCAAAGTGGAACTTTTGGATGACATGGATCCCATAATGTCTCACAGAAGCAAACACAGCATTCCACAGTAAGAACACCATACCAACAGTCAAACATGGTGGTGGTAGGTGATGGTGTGGGGATGCTTTGCTGCCTAAGGACCTGGATGACTTGCCATAATTAAAGGAACCATGAATTCTGCTCTGTACCAGAAAATTTTAAGGAGAATGTCCGGTCATCCTTCCGTCAGCTGAAGCTGAAGCGTAATTGGGCCATGCAGCAAGACAATGATCCAAAACACAAAAGCAAGTCCACATCAGAATGGCTAAAAGAAGTAAAATTAAAGTTTTGGAGTGGCCTAGTCAAAGTCCAGACTTAAACCCAATAGAGATGCTGTGGCAGGACCTGAAACGAAGCAGGTCATGCTCAAAACCTACCAAATGTTACTGAATTAAAGCAGTTCTATGAGGAAGAGTGGGTTAAAATTCTCCCACAGCGATGTGAAAGACTGATATTGAATTATAGGAAGTGTTTGTTGCAGTCATTGCAGCTAAATGTGGCATAACCAGTTATTAAGTGTAAGGGGCAATTATTTTTCACACAGTGCCAGTTGGTGTTGGTTAACTTTTTTCATTAAATAAGTGAAATTAAAAAAAAAAAATGTTATTTGTTCACTCAGGTTCCCTTTATCTAATATTACATTTTCTCTAAAGATCTGAAAACATCCAGTGTGACAAATATGCAATAATAGAGAAAATCAGGAAGGGGGCAAATACTTTTTCACGCCACTGTATATCTAAGTCTCTTCCCAGAAAAATGTAATTGCTTCCACAAGTTCTAGTTTATTCGTATTCCTAACCTTCCCCCTCTCAGGCTGCCATCATAACATGGCAATACACTTCCCTATAACTTATCTCCACAGATATCTCACCTCCTGGCTATAATCTTCTCCCATTAATTCCTGGCTCTTACCTTAGCCCTTCTCACTGCCATACACCTCCTAGTACTAGCCCCAGCCCCTGTTCTAGTCACTCGTACACTTTCCTACCATGACACTTATCACAGTCTACGACCACCATCTTTCAGTCATTCAATCACTGTGTTTCCTTGTCCACACTGACTTACCTTGGAACACTGGAATCTTGGGTGCCTCATGTTGAATGTATATCATAATACTTCCAATGTTGATATGTACATATTGGATTACCAAGTGTGCATTTCATATGTTCCTACCTTGTCCTGTTATGTTTTAAACAACTTCTGCCTTTGATTACTGTATATAAGTGTTTTAAATATACCTGTATATGTACCAGTTATTGAACCTTGACCTTATCAGGTCCATCTTGCAAATGAGCTGTGCTCAATGATGTTCACCTGAATAAATAAAGATTTGATTGATTGATTGATTTATATAAATTAATATGCCTTGTAAGTGTAAAAGTGTTTAAAGAGTAATTGTTGAAACCATGCAAATAATAATGATACCACCATGTGAATTAATATATGTGTGGGTGCCCGGGTTCAAAAGGTGTTAAGGCCCTTTAAATAATTGCAGAAAAATAGGTGATCATAAGCAGTGTTTAGGAACAGATGTTTGAAGCAAAATTAGTTTTGCTCTACTCAAGCAGAGATGCTGTTTCTGTAACCTAAGGTCATGGTTAAGATAACATGCAGCTCCTTCAATATTAACTGCTGTTTAGCCTTGGCTAACACAGTTCCTCATTTCATGATTTCTTGTGTTTAAAGAAATGTATAACAGAGAGCTGATAAAAAATAATATCCTTGCTTTGGCCACTTTTTACTAAAAGGCTCTTCGTACTAACATTTTTTTTTTTTTTGCAGTTCTAAACAATTTGTTTTAAATAGAGTAAAAGCCGTTTTTGTTCTTGTCTCCTAAAGCATGTTATTTTTTAATAATGTAAAATTCCTGGACCATCCAAGGGTGATGATAAACAGAACTCCCTTGTCTCACAAAGTATCAAATGTATCTTATGACTGAGGTATTTTATGGCCTATGAACTTTCAAACCCTTATCTCATGATTTCATTGAATGACGTAGTGTCTAGGCTAAAATGTGCTGCAGTAGGTTTTGGAAAGTTCCACTATGCATTTTTTTGATGCGAACAATTTGAGTATAAATACAGGACCTATATGTCATGTCCAGTGTGTCCAAGAGGAATCACCACGGCTGCTACACATGCTTGAACACCCAGAAAAAGGGTGCAATTTTGCTTCATTTTTTCTGAACACCTGTAGCCCTGGTGGTAAAAAGCCATCAGCTGTTTAGAATTAATCATGTTAGAGGTAAAATTGTTAGGGCTTATTTGGGTATTAATAAATTGCAACTGATTTAAAACAACATATGGTGTCAGGTGGCTTTATTAGATTACCTGGGACCGCTAACCATGAACCTTGTACTTTTACTACCTTACTGTCATCAGTGTGGTATAGTTTCTTTATTTACACAGTTGTGTTAATATTTACAAATTGGTGAGCCAGCCAGGAGGTGGTTTTGGTTCTGGTCTCGGTCAATCTGGTAAAGCCTAGTGTTTACTCTAAACAGGGTCCGAGCAGGTAAGGGTCATAACCTAACTGTGGGGCTAGAAAAAAAGAGTCTAAGACTCTGAGTGTTCGAGTGGACTTGAACTTACAGGAAAAGGTCTATGGAGCAGCTAAAAGCTGGCTGAGGGTAATGTATATGTATGTGGGGGTCTGAGGACCCCAAGTTTAGGGATATGTGGAGAGATGTATTAAGGAAAATCTCTCAAACAAACAAGGGAAACTGCATTTGAGTCCGCTAGACAGCAGGTCAGAGGAAAGAGGAAATATATACCATTAAAGCTGATGATGGCTTTCACAGTTCAGGCTGCTTTTAGTAGAAAAGCGGTGTCTGATCAAGTAACATTAGATAGGCAACATTTAGAGAAAGAAAAACCAACCACTGTGGATGCATACACAGTACGTGTGATTACTGCATCAATTTCAAGTTCCCTTTCCTCCTATAGAGGCTGAAACATTTAATCCCAAACCCAGGTACTGGGGATCTTCACTAGTTGGATTTCAACCTAGTACTGCTATAGATTTGATTGTTGAACTGCAAAGCAGAGCTCTGGGAAAAGACTTGGTTTCGCAGGTTACTGAAATGGCTACAAAGGAAACGTTCTTTAAAAGGGTTAATAGCTGCAGCACTTGGAAGTAATCATCAAGGTTTTGTGGTCGTTCTTCTGGATCGGACCGGTGTATCAGGACAGAAGAAGGAAAATATAGGAGCACAGAGTAAGTCTGTGTATTTTGTTTTAAAAGTTTGTTTTTTTTTAATTGTTGTCTGTCTGTTTCATTTTTTCAATATATGCACACTGAACAACGTAATGCTCTCTCATTTTCCAGTGTAATATCTGTGTTCTGTAATTATGTTCTGTTGTCTAGGTTGCTCTGAAGATAACATTGGCTGCCTTCAGAGCAGAGCATGTTATAGTAAAGGAAAAAAAAGCTTCTTTGCCTCATATCTGACTGTTTTAGTGTTTTTTAAATAAAAGATTTCTTCTGCCTAGACAGGATCAGTCAGTGAAGGGCTTTCATATGTGAAGAGATATGACGCCATAGATTGCAATGTGTAAAAAGATTTATAGTTTGCAATGTGCCAAAAAGATGCTAGGTGAAGATGTAATGTGTTAACAGCTATGAATGGCTTTATCATACTTCCAGTTAAAACCAGAAACATTTTGCTAAAGAGAAGTAAAATGTTTGTCACAAAGATAAATGGCCGAGTGCCATATTTTGGCTAGGCGACAAAGGGTGTAGCCATGGTCTCTTAGAGGTGTCTTCATTTATAGATGGTGTGTTGTGCTGTATTTTCAAATAATATCTTGTTTGGCTTCAAATAAACATAAATAAGGAAGTTTCATTTTATAAGGTAGTTAGAAGGTGTTTGAAAAGTTTTATTTTTTAAAAATGTGGCGTGGAGATACATAAATTTGTTGATTTAAGTAGTTGTAGTGTGTTACAAGATAGGCAGTAGGCAGCACATATCTAAAACAGTTACAGTTTCCTAATGAAACTATGGGCATTACCTCAGCAAATTGGTGTCAAATAATGTGAGTTTTATTTTGTGTTAAGCATTTCTTTTTGTGTGTGTGTGTGTCTGCGTACTGTCTTAGCCAGCAGCTTTACTTTGTGCTCTTTTGTTATTAAAAGATACTTTAATATCAGTAGTGTTCAAGGATACTACAGAAATAGCTGGGTTTGAGCGACCCTTGCGTGCACACTGTGTGTAACCTTTTGCACGTTACTTGACCTTCTTGTGTTTCAACATTTTATGTTACTACCAGTTCAAACTTGATGTGTGTTCCCTACCTAAAGCACCCATTTGTACACAAAATGTATGTTTTCATGGAAGCACACCAAAGGTGAACCCTATCATATTTTTTTTTTATATATATAGTATTTGCACTCCATCCAAGCAAAAAAGGACAGACTTTTTTTTTCTGGGCTTGCAGCTAACACAGCCATTGCTCAAGGCCTTCCTCCACAAAGGTTTGGTTATAGCACAGCTCCTTTGTTCCTAAACAATATCACGTGATTCCCCTACTACGCAAGGTGCTTAAGGGAGGGGGGTCACTCATTATCCCCAGCATTTATTTTTATATATCTACAGTATACCGTTCAAAAGAAATATTACAGCTGTTTTGAGAGAGTTTACCATCTACAGTTAAAAACAATGCCTTTTGTTTTTATATGTGACCATTGAGCAATCATTTTTTTCTTTTAAAAATGTATTCTAAGAGATACATACGTCCGGTATTACCATCAATCCGGATCTTTTATAAACTCAGCTGACATTTTGTCATGCTTAGGATAAGGAAACCCACGGATGCTTGGCTTCCTTTATCCTATCAAAATAATCTAGTTTTATTTTCAGGATTGTGTATATTTTTTTTTTCCTTCTTTCTTTCTTTCTTCTAAGGAAAATAAAGTTTCCCATCTTCTAGTAAGGTATGACACTTACTAAACTAATTGCAATATAATGTTGTTATACTTTAAAATGATATTAGGTGGGGACTGCAATGGGGCCACCCCATTACCATTTATCCAGTGCACACCTTTTTGAGGTGCTGCATGACTGGCTACTGATATTGCCAGACCATTTCTGGTTCAATATCCATGTCACCATCCACAGCTAACCTTTTTATTGCTACAGTATTCGAGCTGCCTCTTCCACCACAGTAGGGGCTCAAAGGGGGGGGCATACTACCCTTCCTTCCAGTGCAATACCCGCACAGGTTGCAAGGTACATCACTGTCTCTCCACTGGGGTAAATAAAATGAAATGTGTATTTGCTAATAACTGTTTCTTATTTACAGGTTTTGAAAAGACCCAATGTATTTTAACAGTGTAACCCAGCTCAGTCCCTCTGCTTTTTCTAGTGCAAATAGTTAAACCTCACACCTATCACTGGTACAAGGGCTTCTGCCCTCAGCAAGTAATCAGTCAAGCTGGAGGGGGGACTGTGTATGTATTTCCACATATTCATTCTTTTGATTGTCTTTTCAGCTTTCTTATCCTGTCAGACAAATACAAAATAACTTCCCATAGCCTTACAGCAATGGATGCAATTATCTGCCTTCTAGAAGCACAAACAAGTTTCTATAATTTCAAAGTTCTAAAGCATCGCATACCCTGAAAAAGCTTTACAAGTTAACAAAAACAGAGTGGTGGATTGCTCAAATAATTCCTTCAACCAAAACCAAGTAATTTTTACCAAGGACTGCAACTTACAAATTTAAACTGTGCCCTGCCTTCTGCACCCTATTCCATGGTTATGTTCAACAAGTAAAGTCACAATGCTCTAAGATTCCTGGACTCTGAACTAAACTTGCAGTTTACATTTGTTCTGTTGTTTAAAATGCATTTTATGCATTATGCTCAATACTGACATTGTTCTATTGCAAAAATGCTTATGTTTTACATTTATGTTATAATGTTTTGATACACACATTTTGTTACACTTTATTCAGAAAACTGCTCCACATTTATGAATGTTTTTAATGCCCATAACCAAACCTAAATACTGGGGCCAGCATTGCTGACCCACCCCTACACTATGTTCCAAGCAACACCCCAGACAAATGAATGCTGCACTCTATGCAGGTTTTGTCATTTTAAATCTCAACAATAAAAATATGGCAGAATTTAGATTCTGCTCCAGAACCTATGCTTCAAGATTCCATGGTAGACTCATTCACTTGTCACAGGTGCAATAGGCACTATTATTAGTTGGCATAGGCCAGCAATATATATATTTGTCCCACTGTTGCATAGTGTAACAGGCATATTGCCACAAACTATATGTTTGAAGTGTGTTATTACAACATTACAAGATTTTATAATACAGGTCTCAGTTAGGCCAACCAGCAACACATAGACAGGGAAATCATGTTCATCACTGTCATAGCCTCTTCTGCGATTTGAAAGCAGAGTATAACCATGACATTGTCATGGATTCACAGATGGTCAAATGGTATTATTGGACCTTGGCCTGCACCCCCAGGTGTGCGGTCGACGACCCATTTTTATTTTTCCTCTCTCTACAATTGTCAGAAATTTAGGCTCTGTCACACCACTCTTTACAAAACAGAAAGGTCATTGGTTTAACAGATTGTTATTTATGTGTTCTTAACTCAGTTTCTAACACACTTTGCAAGTTGGAGGTTTCCACGGTGTGGCACACATAACACCTCCACATACAACAGCAGTAACACTTACATCTAAGCTACAAAAACCTTAATTTTTTTTCTGAAAAAAAAAAACAACTGCCACAGCTTCAATGTCATCACCATCTTTGTGCCTGAATGGTTCCACACAAGGACTACGATATGAAACAGGATATTATTACCTCTGCAAGTGTAATGTTTTCAGCCAAATTACACCTATTTGTAGAACTTTAAATCAACTGAAAAAGGTCCAGCCAATTCAGACTCTACAATCAAGCTTATTGTTTCTGCTTACTATGAGGCTAAGTTTGGGGTAGGGGCAATCCCCTAACTTCAGCAAGAAGATGTTTCTTCAATTGATCTTCAAGCAAGCCATCCATTTTCATCACTGCTGCTTTTTCCAAACCTGGCTGGTACTTTATACAAATCTATTGCTCTGTTATGGACTGTGTTCTTAATTGTTTATTGTGAACTGTTACTTTTTGTATGGACTGTTAATCTTTGTGCCAGGGTGTGATCAACTACCACAACACAAACGCTATGCCAGTGTGTGTCAATATTTCCTTAAAAGATTCAATGCACAGTCTCATGCACCCCTTGCCAAGGTGTCTGTCAATCTAACCATCCAGCAGCCAGCAACATGAACACTGACTTTCTTACTATGATGGTGTTTCATCTGTCAATTACCATCTGCATAGCCCCATGTGCCTTGTGGGGTTACCACCTTTCTTCAAATAAGGAACTTTATGGACTGTTATTCATATAAACTTTCTAAACTGGTCATATATGTTTTATAAGGACCTATCTGTCAAGAGACATTATCAATAGATTCTTCAATCAAGTTCCAAGGGTGTGCCACACCTCAACACCAGGCAGCATCTACCTTATCCACTCTCAAGGTAGATTGCATGAACTCTTCTTCATCGACAGATAGATATTGTTATGTCATATTGTGTTCTACGTGGTATCACATATTAACATCTTTTCACATATTTCAATTGTGGTGTTGACATCCCTGAGTTCTGCACTATGTTTTACAAACACACCATTTGTGCTCCATCTGTGACCACCCCCGTACCAACTCCAGAACAGGATTCCTTTCATGGTTGCCTTGACTATCTGTATACTGGCAACCAGTTTAAAAAAAAAAAAAAAGGTTTATTTAATTTTATTTAATAATTATCATCTATATTTTTATGTTCAATTTTGAGAAGGTTCGGGGTCCCCATCAGGTTCCCCTTGCCTTGGTGGGGAACTGTTAAAAAGTGGCCAGGGGCCAGGGTTTTAGTGAGTGACCAAAGTTTTATACATGTTTATCAACAACAACATTTATATGTAGTTGACTAACCAAAAGGTTGAGAACATAGAAAAGGTGTAAAAAGGCTTGTAGTGGCTAGTAAAGTGGCTAGTGAAATGTGCAAGTGGCTAGTAGATAACTACATGATACCAACATATAAATGAATATGCCTTGTAAGTGCAAGGGTGTTTAAAGAGTAATTGTTGAAACCATGCAAATAATAACGATACCACCATGTGAATTAATATATATGTGGGCGCCCAGGTTCAAAAGGTGTTAAGGCTCTTTAAATAATTGTAGAAAAATAGGTGAAGAGCATAAGCAGTGTTTAAGAACAGATGTTTAAAGCAAAATTAGTTTTGCTCTGCTCAAGCAGAGATACTGTGTCTGTAACCTAAGGTCATGGTTAAAGATAACATGCAGCTCCTTCAACATTAACTGCTGTTTAGCCTTGACTAACACAGTTCCTCAATTCATGATTTCTTGTGCTTAAAAAAATGTATAACAGAGAGCTGATAAGAAATAAGAAAAAATTACTCACATTTGTAATGTTGTTTCTTCTAATGGAGTCTTGCTGTATTCTGACATATGCAATTAGGTCCTGCCTTTCAACTGCCCAGGAGAACAAAGAGTTAAACTTTCCATGGCCAGCATGAAATGTTCACTACGAGCTCGGTTGAAGCCCCTGTCTGCTGTTGTTTAAACTGCAACTGTCAGATCTTTACAAGCAAAGACTCACTAGATGTTCTGTGTGGAAACTGTAAAATTCTTACTAGCCAACTGGCAAATATATCTATATAAACAGATTTTTTGGTTTCAAAAGGAAGACTCAAGTCAGGAAACCCAAAAACAAAACACATTCAAAACACAACCCTCACCCAAACTAAAAGAGGGTGAAAAAAGGACACCCCTAGGGTGCCAACACTGCTACTGCCCACCCACATCCCAAAAAATAGGTTCTGAGAGGGGAGGCTGGGGGGAAGTCAGAATACAGCAAGACTCCATTAGAAGAAACAACATTACTAAGGTGAGTAATTTTTTCTTCAAACAACATGAAGTCTTGCTGTATTCTGACATATGCAGACTACAACAGTCCTCCATGGAGGAGGGACAGAACCTACTTTGGAAACAGGCTCTGAAGTACTGCTGTGCCAAACCGAGCATCACTCCTAGCCTGGATATCCAGAGAGTAATGCTTGGTGAATGTATGGACTGTTTTCCAGGTGGCTGCTTGACAAATTTCTAAGAGAGGAATATCCCTGGCAGCAGCCAGGGAAGCAGCTGTACCTCTAGTGGAATGAGCCCTCAGGCCTGAGGGTGGAGTTCTACCCAGTTTTTCATAGCAGAATTGTATAAAAGAAACAATCCACCTGGCAATAGATCTCTTAGTGGCAGGTTTGCCCTTACCAACTTCTCCATACGTAAGGAACAACTGGAGGGATTCAAACCTGTGACCCTTGGTACGCTCTATGTAGTAGCTAAGGGCTCTTTTAAAATCCAAGCTGTGTAGCCTCCTCTCTCCCGAGGAGGAATGGTCAGTGAAGAAAACAGGGAGAGATACAGACTGGTTGAGGTGGAAATCTGAAACCACTTTAGGTAAGAACTTTCTGTTAGTTCTAAGGACCACTTTATCTCTATGGAAAGAGATGACATCAGATTCCACTGACAGGGCTTGCAATTCACTGATACGCCTGGCAGAAGTAATGGCTACCAAAAACACAGTTTTCCAAGTCAAGTACTTAAGCTCTGCTGAGGACAAAGGCTCAAAGGGAGGTTGCATAAGCTGAGCAATGCAAACATTAAGGTCCCAAGCAGGAGCAGGATCCCTAAAGGGGGGATTGGTGTGAAGCAATCCCTTGAAAAACTTACAAAATACAGGATGGGATGATAGAGAGGAAGGCTTGCCTACTGACAAGAAAGCAGAAACAGCTGCCGAGTGTACTTTAAGGGTAGCTGGTCTGAGGCCTAGGCCATTAAGATGGACCATATAGTCCAGAGCCACAGACTATTCAGCAGAGTCTGGAGAAATATTCTTCTTAGAACACCAAATGCTGAATCTTTTCCATTTGGAGTTGTAAGTCTTCCTGGTGGAAGGCTTTCAAGAAGCCTTAAGGATATCCAGAGCCCCTTGGGAAAGATGCAGATCTGCAAACTCTAACTCTTCAAGAGCCATGCCTTGAGATTGTGAGACTGAAGATTCGGGTACCAAATCCTCCCCTGAGAGGATGTCAACAGGTTGCAATTCCTGGGAAGAGACAGGGGAAGGTGAACTGCTAGGGACAGCAACAGGGGGTACCAGGGCTGTCTGGCCCAGTCTGGAGCAATCAGAATCACTTTACATGGTTGTGACCTCATCTTGACTAACACTTTGAACAGGAGAGGGAAGGGGGGAAAAGCATACAGAAATTTCCCTTCCCAGTTCAGAATCAGAGCATCCAGGGGGACTGAGCCCAAGACTGGGGGTCTGCAACAAAAGAGAGGAAGTTGGTGATTGTCTGGGGCTGCAAAAAGATCTATCTCTGGTGTGCCCCATCTCTCGAGAAAATCACTTTCGAAACTAGAGGATCTAGGGCCCATTCGTGATGGCCCTGGGATATTCTGCTCAGTGCATCTGCTAGAACATTGTCCTTCCCTGGGAACCGAAAACCGACACTTCAACCGACTTTTTGAACCAAGCAGCAAGAGAAATCTCTGGAGCGACTGTTCAGTGAGGTGGAGTAAAGAATCTGATGGTTGCAGTTTAAACAACAGCAGACAGGGGCTTCAACTGAGCTCGTGGTGAACATTCCATGCTGGCCATGGAAAGTTTAACTCTTTGTTCTCCAGGGCAGCTGAAAGGCAGGACCTAACTGCATATGTCAGAATACAGCAAGACTTCATATTGTTTGAATATCCTTGCTTTGACCACTTTCTACTAAAAGGCTCTTTGTACTAAGGTTTTTTTTTGCAGTTCTAAGCAATGTGTTTCAAATAGAGTAAAAGCCTTTTTTTGTTCTTGTCTCTTAAAGCATGTTATTTTTAATAATGTAAAATCCCTGGACCATCCAAGGGTGATGATAAACAGAACTCCCCTGTCTCACAAAGTGTCAAATGTATCTTATGACCGAGGTATTTTATGGCCTATGAACTTTCAAACCCTTATCTCATGATTTCATTGAATGACGTAGTGTCTAGGCTAAAATGTGCTGTAGTAGGTTTTGGAAATTTCCACTATGCATTTTTTTGATGTAAACAATTTGGTATAAATGCAGGACCTAGAAGTCATGTCCAGTGTGTACAAGGGGAATAGCCACGGCTGCTACGGATGCTTTAACACCCAGAAAACGGGAGCAATTTTGCTTCATTTTTTTCTGAACACTTGTGGCCCTGGTGGTAAAAAGCCATCAGCTGTTTAGAATTAATCATGTTAGAGGTAAAATTGTTAGGGTTTATTTGGGTATTAAACTGCAACTGATTTAAAACAACATCTGATGTCAGGTGGCTTTATTAGATTACCAGGGACCGCTAACCATGAACCTTGTACTTTTACTACCTTACTGTCATCAGTGTGGTATAGTTTCTTTATTTACACAGTTGTGTTAAATTGTATGACTGGGATCTTGAAGGAGACATTTTTTGCAACCCCCGCCACCCTAGTGTCAGTCCTTCAGGCTAGTCTGCACCCCAACTCCCGCTGTGGGTACTTGTATCTTAGGCTAGCATTTTGTTCTCTGTGAGGTCTACCCAAAAGGCCCTGGTTCTGTATCTATCCCTTATGGGGAGGGGCACACTATTTTGGCAGAGACATGCAGGCAGAAGGAAACGTGGCCATGTGGTAGGCTGGAACATCAGAGGACGAGGTCCCTGTGAAACACAGATACCTTGGAGTGGATGGGGACATGGCTACCATCATCCTACACCAGGGATGGCCTTTTCAATAGTTCACCTCTTCCCTTGGTACACAGGGCTTGACTTCAAGTCACTCCTCCAAGCACCAGCCATCGTATACCCAGATTTACCCAGTGACTCCCCATGCTGCCTCCTGCCTAGCTATAGGAGGCAGCAAGAGGGCAGAGTGAGTAATCCCCCCCCTTCAGAATACAGCAACTGACTTTATGCTTGATCCTCACCTGTTGGCCTCTGCTCTTCATGTCCCAAGCTCAAGGGGCAAACCCAGGTTGTCAAAGTGCTACTCAAAGCACATCTGCGAAAAACATCCAGGTTTAACAGGTCATCAATGGCTCTGTGGTGTCGAGGGGTAGGGGACCACTCTGACACACTGCCGAACCTGATACTTGACCTGAACCCAGGACATCTGGAGCAGGAAGCTGACAGGGAAGATTCAGAGCATCGCTTGGTTGCTCTTCTCCTAAGCAGAAAGAGCTGTGTTGGATCACTATGCAGCCACTCCTGGTGGCAGGCTTGGTGGTGGTTCCCTAGGCATCTTTGGTGATCACACGTTGCTGGCATCCTCCCCCTACCCCCGGAATGTTGGGCATGCACATGCTGGTGAGGTAGGTGGGGAAAAAGAAAAAAATTACAAAACTGGTGATGTTTTTTACTACAAGGGTATAGTACCTTTTTTTCTAGTAACAATAGTGTATTTGTGACGTTATACAACTTGTAGACTCCAAGCAGTACCTGGGAGGCAGTCTAGGACCTATTTAAGGGAAAGGTTCTGAAGTACAAAAGTACCAGTGTTGGCATCCCTTCTAGCTTGGATGTCCAGACAATAATGAACTGTGGAGGTGTGTACTGCAGACAATGTGGCTCCTTTGCACATAACTAACAAAGATACACTACTTTCTGTTGCTACTGTGGCAGACGTAGCTCTAGTGGAATTTATCCTTAGCTCTTTTGGTGACTCTGCCAGCTTTAGTGTATCAGAGGTCAATGCAAGAAACAATCCAATGAGAAATGTGTCTTTTCTGTAGCTAGCTTACCTTCGCATACCTCACCGTAAGTGACAAACAACTGTTTACTGTCAATTCTGAACTAAGTTCTCTGCAAGCAAACTTGAATTACAGTGGTGGCCACCAAAAAGTTCCCCATTTCTTTATAATGCTGCAGCAAGTGTGGTACTACATACTGAAGCAACCTGTTGTTCTAAATGGGAAGTAAATCCAATGAGCCCAAGGTACCTTAAGACATGCTGCAGTAAAAGGGACCTTTTTATGGTCGGCATTGTATGTGAGAAATAGAAACCACCTTTGCAGACATTTCACATTTGTTCTGAGCACCACCTTACCTCTGTGAAAGACCATGACATTCAGGTTTGTACAGAGTGCTTGCAACTTGCTCACCCTCCATGCAGAGGTAACAGCAACTAGAAAACACAGTTTTCCAGGTCAGGTATTTAGGCTCTAATGAGGGCATGCATTCAAATGGCTGACCCATTAGTTGTGAGTGGTCCACATTCAAATTCCATGGTGAGACTGGTTTCTTTACAGGGGGATACAAGTGGTTCAAACCTTTGAATAACCTGAACACAGGAAGATATACATGGTATTTTTCTCTCCCTGTAAATTTAAAAGCAGAGATGGCTGCCAAATGTTCTTTAAGGCTGGATGGTTGTAAACCCTGTGCCTATAAGTGAACTAGGTAGTCCAGAACCACATATGTATCAACCATTCTTGCAGTGACCTCATGAGAATCACGCCAAACACTGAACCTTTTCCATTTTGAGACATATGTTTTCCTGGTTGTTGGCTTTCTCATCACATTTAAATCTTCCAGAACTTGCTTTGAGAGGTTTAGAGCATTCTAACTCCTCAGGAACATATTTTCAGATGCTGAGATCTGGGCAAGTTATCCTGCCCTTGGACACAGTCAACAGGTCTTAAGTCAGTGGTAGAGCTGCTAAAATTCTTTGTGACACTGTTAGCATCAGAATACCATGAACATCTTGCCCAGTCAGGAGCGATCACAATCATGGTTGCAATCTCCTTTCTCAGTTTCAGCAACACCGTGAATTAATGTCAATGGAAGAAATGTATAAAGATTCTTGTTTTTCCTGGGTACAGCTAAAGTGTCCTCTGAAACTGCCCTCATTTGGGGGGGGGGGCAGAAACTGGGGTAGTTTCCTGTGTTCCCATTAGACAAACAGATCTCTGTACATCACTGAAACACTGAATTCAATACACTCTGGTTCAGAGACCATTTTTAGGCTGTCAGACTCATCTAAATTCTCCTTTCAAGCTATATGTACTGTAGCAAGATTAGCATTCAGATGGTAGGCAAGGTCCCAGATCTTCAGTGCTTCTGTGCAGAGGCTTTGATAACCTGCTGCCTCCCTGTTTATGTAATACAGAACTGCTGTATTGTCTGTCATTATCAGTGCTATTTGATCTTCTAACAGGGAGGAGAAAGACTTCATGGAAAAGAGCACTGCTCTGAGTTCCAGCATATTTATGGGCTCTTTTCTTTCCCTAAAGGACCAATTCCATTTAATGTTTTCCCCTCCAGATGCCCTCCCCATCCTAGCAGTATCCCATCTGTAGTGAACATTTGCATAGACAGGGGCTGAAGAAAGGGAACTCACTCTCTGAGGTTGCCTACCTCTTTCCACCATTCTAGTGCCTGTATCAGACTTGTTGATGCTGATACGTTTTGCTGTACTCGTGCACTTCTTTTGTTCCAGTGCCTTCTGAGGTGGTACTAGACATACCTAATTTGGGCGCTATATAAATAAAGTTTACTACTACTACAATTCCAGGGGCTCTGAGCGCTTAAAGGATAAACAGAACCTGAACCATGACAGCACTGCTGTGGAGAAGGCCATGACAGACCAGAGGTTTTAAGAATTCCTGTACTATTCTTGGATGGTTTACCTGGAATGTATCTGCATACTGAATCAAAGCTTCTGTCTTTTACAGGGGCAGAACAGCTTTGCCAAGTTCTGTGTTTCGTCTGCACCTATGAATTCCAGGACATGCCTATGGTCCAGGTAGGACTTTTCTAGATTTAAAAGGAAGCTTACCTCTGCAAAGTGTTACTTACATTTTTAAGTGAGCACTGAGCTTCCTCTTTTGTTTCTCCACACACTAGCTAGTTGTCTAGGTAAGAAAATACCACTGCTACTGTGTGCGCAGGAAGACTGCAACTACTGATAAATACTCTGTAAACACCTTAAGTGTTGCTGTCAGATTGCAGGGCATCATCTTGAATTGAAACTGGGCATGACCTTCCCTAAACCTCAGGTATTTTCTGTGGAAGGGTCCTATTGGGATATGAAAGTATGCATCCCTTAAGTCCAGTGATCCCAACTAGTCAGAATCTTCCTTACTTTGGAAGCTGCACGAATTAAAGGGTTAAGTCCGCTGTTATTTCCTATAAAACCCATTTGTCTGCCATAACTGTTTCCCACTCTTTGAGGTGATAAGAGAAGCATCCTCTTACTGACTATGATTTCATCATGACATAAACACTATTGTCAGGGACTGGACATAGCCTAGGCTGGAGGAGCTGATGCAGACTGCTCTCCAGCCTTCTTGTTGCCCTTGCCTATCCCTGTACCACTTTGAACTACGTAGTCATAGGGCATATAGGGTCTGCTATAGTGGCCTCTTCCAATTACCTACTCTTCTTTAAAGCCTATATTTAACTTTGGCCCTTTCCAGTCAAATCAGTAAAACCTGTTTTCTGCTCATCGACCTTTTTCGTATTTACCTTTATCTTACCGCCAAATAGGGAAGTACCTTCAAAGGGAAAACCAGAGAGACACTTGATTGCATTTTTAGGACTGAAAGGGAGCGAGACAACAGAAAATTAAAGCTTCAGGAAGGATGGCTGCAGCAGGATAAATGGAAAATATCTGATCTGTTCTTAAGAGTCTTCAGTGTGTGCACACCTCTGGGGAACTAGGGAATGACACTTAAACTTCCTACCACTTGAACTGTTGTTCTCTCAGAGTCAGGTATGGGAGCTACTGTTTTTATGCCGCTGAGTACTCCCACTGATTCTGAAGTTTTCACTGAGACACTTCTGCTCTGCAGGGTTCAACTCCTGACTGTTCTACTTTTGTATTTACTGCTAGGAGGGGGGTGTTCCCATTCAACAATGTGGTAACCAGACTTAAGGTACTTGGGTCAGCACCAGAAACTCTAGCAGGACTTATAACACAGCAAGAAAAATAAAGCATTCTGACTGCGCTACCAGTAAAGGAATGTAATTATGAGACCATAATTATACTCCTTTGCTTCTTTCAGATCAACTGCCTTTGTACCACATCAGGTCACTACACTCTACAGTGCCTGAAGTGCCAGTCAGCCAGCCAGTCACTATTTACAGTTCTGGGATTCCCTTACTGTTCAAAGGGACCACTTCCTCAATCTTTCAATAAATTTACTGTTTTATTTGCATTAACAAACACGTTATCACATTTTTTGCATAAAAATTAGACATTTGCTCACCCCATTACAAGGGCAGCGAGACACTTCATGGATGTGTAATTATGCATTTTGCTTTCGGATGTTTAAAGGAACACTGTGAACCCCCCTTTGCCTTCAAACTGGCACTAGTTTAAAAAATACATTTTATGATTGCTGCCATTCAGTAGAATGTGTTGATGTAGCTGGTTGTTTGATTCTGGTTCCTTTTTAATTTTTAAAAGTAAAAAAAAACAGATCGCTAACCATACTGGTGTTACACACCTAAATGGGTTTGTTTACATTCCTTAATTAACTCAAACTACAGTACATCTTTCCTGGACTTGGGGACAACCTCAACACAGTCTATCCACTCAAGATGCAGTGGGAGGAGGAAACTATTATATCATGAGTGGCTGCACTGTTTGGGGATGTTCCTAATGTTCAGGAGGTATGCAACTAACCTACTACTTAGGATGTTTAAGGCTTAACGTGCTCATTATTTGTTACCTTCATGCTCTCCATTCTTTTGCGTCTGCAAAGATATGTACTCCTACTTTTAAAATATTATTCCACTCTCCAGTCTGTACTGAACTGTTACCTGTATGTTGTTGTTGCACCCGGGTCGCCCCTGAAAAAGGGACCTCTATGGGCCCAGTGGGCCTACCCGGTCATCAAAATTCAATAAATAAATAAACAAATAAAACTAAATTGAGGATTTGAAACAAAACCAGATTAGGTATAATTACATCATGAGCATGCATTTCGGTTCTACTAAGAAAGGGGGCAGATGAAACAAACAGCAATACCAATGAATTTTAGAGAAGGTAAGCAATCATAAAATGTAGGTTTTTTAACTAAAAACAGTATGATACAAAAAGGGTTGACAGTGTCCTTTTAAAGGCACTGGATACAATCGCCTCGTGCCTAACAACACCCTAGAGCAGTGTAATTATTCCTCCATAATTTCAGCCCCTGGCTAGTCTTAAAACTAATTTGTTTTAACTTTGATAATTGACTCTTGTTTTCTTTTTACAATTCTGTTTGAAATGTTGCTATTATGCCTGCTGTTTGTAGGATTTGGCTAGAGCACTGTAAAGTATTTGTGATTTAAAATGCAGGGTAATTTGGGACACTTTCAGGGGGCACTGGAGTATCTAGGCGGAGACTTGTATGTACAAGCCGGCTATGTGGGACCCCTGGATCTTTCCCAGCCGATTCTAGCTAGCTATATCGAGGGGTTTATGGCCTGCATTTTTTATTGCTTTGTCGTAAGCTTGACTTGCACCCTGAGTAGGCTCCACACAGAGCAGCAGTGCAGCACAGCACTCCTTGCTTGAGCAGATGGGGCTGGGGTTAGGAGCCTCATCTTGGAGTCTCAGGGAGCACAGATGGCGGAATTGGGCTTCCTTTTTCCTATCCTGCCTGTCCTCAACTGTTCAGTGCCAACTTGTGATCTGCAATTGCTTCACTGTGCTCCCCTTAAGGATACAATAACAGCAGACTGAGTTTGGAGGATCTACTTGATTTCTGTTAAGTTCAAGCACCTTTTAACTGTAGGCCTCCCATCGTTCGTGGATGATCTTGGTGCCTCGCTGAATATAGGATAAAGGTCTGATGTAGTATAGAATTTTGCAATGCTGCTGGAAAAGCCAATGTATCTCTTTGTATTGTTACTCTACTATGTTAATTTACACTACCTAATTGGGAAATGGGGAGGGGTGTCTCTCTGCTGCTAACATCTGGGTTACCACTCTATATTTTACATACTGATCAGAGTGTGTGGAGGGGTAACTGTTAATGATTCTTGGAGCTCTCTGGTCCGTGGGGCATGTCTTTTTCTTTTTGAGCCTCTTTATTCACCTTACGGCTCAGGGGTGGAGCTACCCAGAGATTAAGTAGTTCCCCCTGCCAACTATGTCCCTCCGTCCCAGATGCTGGAGGTGGGTTGTTTCAGTCTGGGAAGGAGTCAAAACATCCTTTATGTAAGACCTTCTACCTTGGAAGTGCAGACTGTTATAGTTTTAAAAATGTTAATACCCAGTTGGCATGGTTCACTGCTTTATTCACAATTCACTTTCTGGTTCTTGCATTATATGTCTCAGAGCTCAATTTATTTATTCTTATTCTTTGCACAGGAGTGTGGAACCCTTTCTTGCCCTTCCTTGTAGTCTTTCCAATAAGACTGGTCAATTTTGTTTTTGCTAATGGCTAGTAACCACACTTCAATAGCCGCTTATAATGTAAATGGTTTATCGAATCCGGCTGAGCGTAGCAAATTAATGTATTTTTTTGAAGAAAATGGGCCAAGTTTCTTACAGGAGACAAGACTGCCCTGGAACATGACAAACTTAAGGCCTGTGGATATCCAACAGTTACAGCCTCCTCCTTTAAGACAGGCTGTAGGAGGGGGGCATCCATTTTGATCCGCCATAGGGTGCTCTTTAAGACGTAGCTAAAAGAGTGGACAAAGAGGTAGATATGTTTTAGTGAAAGGCCACAATAATGGAGCACTTATCACCTTGGTGTCGTTTATGCCACTCTGGGATAATATGTTGCTTGCTACCATAATCTTTTCCTGTTGGTGACAGTGGGGGGAAGGGATTGTGATCTGGGGTGGGGATTTTAATTGGACAATTACCCACAGTTGGCCAGTACCTCCCAGATTCCTAAAAGGAACATTACGAGGCAAGAAAAGTAAAGAACTTATTGCACAAGTGTGCTTAACAGATGCCTGGTGGCATTTGTATGTGTATAGCTCAGGGCTATACCTATTACTCCCCTCCTCATCAAATCTACTCTAAATTAGATTACTTTTTTGTTTCTAAGAAACACACAGGTGCTATGCTAAAGAGTTGAATGGAGTAGTAAGGCTGTCAGATCATGCTCCTAGATATCTAAAAATGAAACTGGTGATAGTTTTCAGAAGGTGTTACATTGCATTGTGTTAGAGCTGAACTGGGCATGGTGGATCTGCAAGCATTGGCTGATAGTAAACTCCTTAACTTTTGGATAAGAATACTTAAGATATCCAGAGGACAGGCTGGTCAAAAAAGCTCATCAGGAAAAAGAACAGCGGAAAGCTAGGGGTGTCTTGCCCTCAAAATGGCTGTCATTTACTTGCTTTTGCAGAAATATTAACTTAATTTCCTATTGAGATATGCCAACAAGAACATAATGCTTAGCTATAAATACAAAACAGTCATCTCCCAAAAAAAATGTAAGAGTGGTACAAACAAAGAGATCTGAGTGCTATTAAGCAATCCAAATGTACAAAGTGGTATAGAGACAATGATTGTAAACATAGCTTCAGATACTATTTAGATGTTTTGGTAGATCCCGCTGTATAGTAGAGGTTTTGAGATATTTAGGACTAGCATGTTTCCATTTAATGTACTTTCTGCAAGATTAAACAAATCTATCAATCCAGAATGTGTGCTATGCAAGTGAATAGCAGATTCGAGGAGGATCTAAGCCATGTAATACTTAAATGTTGTTGGTATCATAAGATCAGGTCCTTTTGGCTAGCGCCAATATTTAACTCTCTTGCTTGCACTGAAGAAACTGAAATTCTAAATATTCTTTTTACAGTTGAAGATGATTACATAATCAACAGAGTCGCTCATTATATAGTGAATATTCAAAAAATAAGAAGAAGAATGATTAGCATTATTGAACATAAAGCCTTTAAATGCCTCACTCATGAATGACTCAGAGGTGGGTGACAAGGTCCTTCGGGTAACAGAGCAGGCAGTACAAGAGAACACTTATCCTGACACTTTAGCTGTTATTGTATGGGACACAATAAAAACAATTCTCCATTGGAAATTAACAGAGGTTGTGTCCAGAAAGAAAAAACAGCAGGAAGCTAGACAGAGGGAATCAGAAAGTAAAACTGCAGAGTTAGAATTCCTACAGAAACAAAGTTAAACAAGCAAAGAGGGAAACAAACTATTTAAAATTTAAAAAGCATCTGGCTCCGTGGCGCCGAGTGAAGGGGTTTGCTCAGCACGCTGGCGACCCGGGTTCACACCCTAAACGCGGGTACCAGGATCAGAGTCCGTCAGGGAGGGGATCCAGAGCATCCACTGGACATTCCCGTCCCAGAGGGGTGGGTAGGGCCTTGGCACCTGGAGGCAGATTGAGAATCATGCTAGGGGGTGTGTAGCCTCAACATGCCCCCTTATGTCCCAGCCCTTGTATTGCCTGGCCAACACGCAGGCCCAATCAGGGTACAGTGGGCAGGCCAGAAAGGCAGAAAAAGTCCCCTGACCAACCAGATGATGGCTGACGGTCCCCGGCATGCCACAGTAGCCCAGGATAGCCCATGCTGACCCCCTGCCGTGCCCCTGGCTAACTGGTTGTGCCTAAGGGCATTTCTCCCCTGGAAGGAGGGGGACCACCCGTCGAAGGGTTATGTTGGGTCACCCAGGACCGGCTGTAGCGGGGGCAGCAGATGGCGACTGGCGGAGAAGGGTGGCCATGGTTCCCAGGTGGCCCGAAGGAGTGGCCGGTCAGGAGGGAAGGAGGAGCAAAAAAAAAAAAGAACTTAAAAAAAGAACTGGGGAACATCTTAGATTGTAAGGTGGAAAAGAAGCTCCTATTCCTCATACATTTTTATGATGGAGGCCCCCAATCCCTCAGACTATCACCAGATTGTTTAAGGGCCCAGAGGACACAGGCTCACATTTTGCACAGCACATGCCCAGGTCAGAGCAGAAACTAATTATGATCCAAGAGGTATCCAATTCTGTCCAAACATTCTACACTAATCTGTATGTGAGCAGATAACCTGTTCCACAGTGGGAGAGCTCTGCTTTTATAAACAGAGGACTCCCAGAAGCGTTGCAAGATTAAAATGAGGCACTGATTAGATCTACTGAGGTCCCCTAAATCTTAATTGAAATTGCCAGACTAAAAACTAATAAATGCCCTGGCTCAGACTGCTATGCTAGTGAAGTTTTAAACAGTTTAAGGTGGAAGTTGCCCCACGCTTATGTAAATCATACTGACAGGCCCTTTCTAAGGATTGTAAGCTTGCTCTATCTTGAGATTAGGCATTTTTTTCGGTGATCCCTAAGCTCAGCAGGGATCCCATGCGCTGTGGCTTGTATAGGCCAATTTCCACCTTAAACATGGACTATAAGATTGTTACCGCTATACTGAGTGGATGCATAAAAGCCATTGTTTCACATCTAGTGCATTTGGACCAGGCAGGACTTGTGATGGGGAAATAGGTGCAGGATAACATCAGGAGCACTGTACAAATCATAGACTATCTTAATTTGGTGTCACAACCAGCCACCTACATGAGTTTTTATGCTGAAAGGCCTTTGATTAGGTCTCCTGGAATTTTCTGATTGAGGTCCTTGCCAGGTGTGGTATCTCTGAACAATTTAGCTATTACATTTCCACGTTATATAGGTCCCCTAAAGCATATGTGAAGGCCAATGGGAACCTCACTCAGGAATTTAAGATGGGACAAGACAAACCAGCAAGGCTGTCCCCTCTCCCCCTCCCTCTTTGCCCTTTACATACAGCGTCCTGCACAGCACATTATTCTCCATGATGGGCTTAAAGGTATTCACCTGGGGAAACAGAGAACACAAAACTGTCCTTTATTCAAATGATGTGCTGTTATACATCAGTGATCCTGAAACATCCCTCTGTGATATTATGATGGAAACTGAGCTCATTTCTAGGCTATCTGGTTACACCCTGAACACTCTGAAAACAAATGTTTTAGTTTTCCACCATAATGTCTCCCTGCACACCAAACGCTCTTGCACTACGAAATGGGATCCCCAAATATCTAGGAATCCAATTGGCTTAGACCTGCACACCTTCTTTCAGGATAATTATTCTCCTTTGATGAAGGTGATGACTGCAGATTTTCAAATATGGGGTCTACTTTCCTTGCCTTTTTACTCCACAGTCCAAGCCCTCAAAATGAATGCCCTACCTTGCTTGTTATATCTTTTCCAATGTGTACCCTGCTGTGACCCAAAGAATGTCCACTGGTGCTGTTTCAGACTTTTATCTGGATAGTGACCAGGCCCAGAATTAGACAGCATACATTATATCTGCCTGTGGATCAGGGTGAATGGGCAGTGCCACATTTAGAGGAATACAGGGTGATAGCACAGCTGAGAATAACCCTGCTATGGGGAAATTCTACATATCAGGCATTATGGAAAGAAATAGATTTGCAGGATAGGAAAGATTCCCCCGGTAGTTGCACTGTTGATGATCACCTCATCCGGTACATTGAACATTCCACTTTCCCGGGCATACACACCACATTAGCTGGATGTAGGCAAGGGTTTCCAGGTAAACATCTGGTAGTGAGCCTGGAATGCTAGGTTTCCCCCCTGCAAGAACAGACCCCCAGTTTAAAGTGCAGGTAAGAAGGGGTTTTAAGGCACCTTGACAGATGCTAGATGGTGACCTGGTCTGGTCCTCTGAGGAATGTCAGAGGGTATTTCAAGCGAGAAACACTTACTGTTTCCAATAATTCCAACTCAGAACAAACATACATGATATTAGGAAAGTTGGTCAGGGACTGGAAGGGGGAGACCCTAATCTGTCAATTTTTAGGACTACCTGGGAAACAGCCTCACCTAAAGGAATAAGTTAACAATTATGCATTTTTTCTTCAGAATTTGGGCATTTCCACAAATGATATCAGAATGAAATGCGAAACAGACTTGGGCATCCTAATTCTGGTTAAACTCTAGCCCACGGTGGGGGATAGGGCTTGGAAAACCTCCTCATCCCCCTTCTGGAGAGAATTTATTTAGATAGTTTGGAGCAGGCACTTCCTGGTCCCCTCATTTCAGTGTAAGTGGGACTCCAATGTTACATAGGTATGCTAGAAGTTATGAAGTGTACAGGGAGCCTTGCATGCCCATATGTTTTGAGGTGTACTAAGCTACAGGCCTATTAGATAGCTGTTCAAGATAGTATTATTAAGACATTAGACATAACTAGCCCCCTGACTGAGTTATACCTGGTGCTGGGGATTCCGACAAAGACCTTGAAAGGTAGGGAGGGAATCTGTCTGTGGCATATCTTACTGGCTGCTGCAGCAAAAGCTGTAACAAGGAGAAAGTTACAGGCAGACCCTCCAACCCATGCAGACTGGAAAGACGCAGTTCCGCAGATACAAAAAATGCAACAGGGTCATTTTCTTGGCCTAACATCGAAAGCCGGCCTTCCAGAACAGATGGACCAGATGGGAGGTCAACAGCCTGGACGAAGAAGAACTGGCAACCTCACGCTCCGAAGACTTAACTGGGAAAAGTATAGAGTAATGGGAAAGGGATATTCTTTGCTTTTACCTGAATAGAGTATATGGACCTGCAGACTGAGAGGGGGGAGAACTCATACCTTTATCATCATACAGGTTTTTTTTTTTCTATTATCTTTTTTTTCCCACCCCTAACTTTGCAGCCATGCCAGCCTCTCCTTCAGGCGAGCCAATGCTGCCTCCAACCCGTCCTGTCCTCCGAGTCCTCTGCTCTCAGATGGCAGTCGATCCCCCGGGTAACCCGACATAACCCTTCCCCGGGTGGGTCCCCCTCCTCTGAGAGGGAAGACACCAGCCAGGGGGGCCTGCAGACCAGCGCAACTTCTTGGCCCGGAGGGTGCTGCTGAGGCGGAAGGCTTCAGGGGCATTGATGGGCTCGAAGAGCTAGGCAGCTGTCATCCGGCTTGACGTGGAGCAGTTTCACGTTTTTGGTTGACGTCCCTAAGCCGTCGTGCAGTACTCCTGTTCTCCGCCAGAGTCCACTGCCGACTGACATCTTCCCTAGCCCACCCCCGAAAGAAGAGAGTAGTCCCAATGGACGCTCAATCCTCTCCCGCCCCAGCCAGCCCCCAGTGCCCCGAGTCCGTTACTGAACCCGGGTCACCGGCGTGGGTCCAGGTAAGGCGCCTGCGATCATACAGGTTTTAAATAAATCACAGACATTATTAGCTTTCTGAAAAATGGGCAATAGGTTTTTAATTTTATTTTTATTAGCTCTGTACTTTTATCATGTATCAATCGCCTCTCCACCTCAATACTTCCCTCCCTAACTGACCCAACCTCCTCCCCACACCTTCTACCCTACCTCCCCATATCCCCTCTCCACCACTCCCTCTTCCCCTTCTTATACTGACATCCTGCACTGCCCCTCAACCCGACACTCTCTGTTAACACTTCCCACTCCTGGCACTGCAAGTATGCTTAGTATAAGCCTTCCTCACCAGTGACGAGGCCCACCTTCTGGGCTGATTTTCAGTATATATTCTCTCTGTCTAGTTTGTCTTCTCACTATTACCCCTCTCTTCCTGAGCCAACCCCTCCCCTTGTTCACGCTCTCCCTCCTTTTTTTTCCTTTTGTGTTGGCAAGTACCATTGTATATAGTGTTTGCTTATTTCAGTCACACATATTACCTCTTGCCTAATTTGCCTTAATTGTTGTTGTCCTCTTACGGCCTCCTGTAAGCTGTAGTTTTGTTTGTTACTGTAATGATCATGACATGGAACCTATTTAATGAGCCTGTACTCAAAGGTTAATCCGAGATCTTAATAAATAAATAAATCTATTTAATATGATTGATGAATGTGCATTCTTATTTTTGTTACCAGATACAAATGGTATCTTCATCAATATTTTTAATAAAAGAAGTACAAAGAAACAAAGGGAAAACCAGTTGCCCTATTTAGCAAGTCTTGTGATAAGCCTGTTGTTCTCAGACATGCAAACTTTCTTCAAGACAATGCATCTGTTACTGCTCTAGATGCAGTTTTGTTCACAGAGAGCCATCTGAAGCTGGTACTTCCTCTGTAATAGGTATTTAATCATGAAGCCGACCATCATGTAGCCGAGCTGCCCGTGGCCATCTCACGTACACCACGCAACTTCTGCCATGCAGGGTATGCTAATGAGGGCTACCAGCTTTCTCATTAGTTGGTAGCCCTCATTAGCATACCCCAGGCAGCGGAAGCTGTCTAGTGTGAGCAATATGGGCACAGTTCGCGCTGGACTTTTACAATTAAATAATTAAGGTAAAAACAACATTTACTTTCATGCTAAAAGCCCTAATTGGCCATTTCTGCAGCAACTGCTGCCTTATGGGTAGTATCATTTGTTTTCCTTTAACAGCTTTCAAACTAGCCTTTACAGTTTGTGCAAAACTGGTTTTCTCTTTCAATGGCAAAGAACAAATTCTATCAGACGTTATCATGATTTCTTTCTCTGTTAGCTCTAACATTGTCAATGGGAATTACTTACACATGGGTAATATGCACCCTGACCAGGGGTCCGCTGGACAGCTATAGCTTTTAGAGCTGTTAGTAGCAGCACTGAATCATCAGTGTTCCAATGCTTCATCTCAGGTAGTCCACAAAATCGTCACACAGTAAATTACAGACTCCAACCTAGCTAGCCTTGCTTGTAGAGCAGAAAGCAGCTAACTAAAAGAAGCTACATTTTCTTATTAATTTAACACTTATATCTCAGCAGGAGTCAGTGTCTGTTTAGATTAAGCAAGACAGATACTTTATTAGAAGTAGAAGTAGAAGGGGTCTTATTTAGGGTTAAAAAAAAGAAAATAAAGAAAGTCAGTGTGTGTTATGTGCTGTGAAGGGTACTGTATCAACTTACTTTGCTAAAGCAGTAGGAAGAGAGAGAGCTTAGCTAGCTTTTTTCTTACTAATTGCCCTCCATCCCACGCACCCTAAGCCAGTTCTACTTTTATAGCCACTGGATTTGACTGTCAACAGGAACTTCCTGTTTGGCAGTAGGAAGGGAAGGATCATAGAGAAACATTGGTTTTGTCAACCCTAAAGGAAAAAGGTAGCTCACTCTCCCCCCCCCCCCCCAGCTGGTGGTGGTCTGACACTCAGCAAAGAAGAAGAAGGCTACTGAAGAATATAGGAAGTTGCTGTCCCAGAACAGGAAGGGTGAGAGTTGTAAGCAGAGGAGAGAGTAAGCATACAAAGAAACAGAAGAGGGGACACAAAATAAGACATGATAGGATAGGTGCAGCGCAATGGCTGTGGGGCAGCAGTGTTCCAGGAGACATTCTGGAGGCTGCGATGCTGACCTATTTGCAGGCACCTCTCTGGTCTGAGGGAGGAGGTTGCCCATCTCCAGGCTGACCTGGCTAGGATTTGTGAAACCTCCTCCCTCACCCAGGGACCACCAGGGCCAATGCCACTACCTCAGAGGTTGCCAAGAAAGAGGACAGGCTGGACCAGGGTGGGCTCAGTGAGGGAGAGGGTGGTGGAACAGAGTTGCATCCCTCCAGCTGTACCTCTCTACAGTTCATTCACTCTTCTGGTGGATAGTGGTTCCTCTATGGAGGCACCTGCAGTGGAGACCAAGGAGGATGCTGGGAACCTTCACAAAGGAGACCCACAGGAGGGTGGCATGGGACCCCACAGGGGAAGGAAACAACTCCTGGTGGGGACCCAATCATTAGGGGGTAGAAATGGGGGAGGAAGGGGAGAGGGAGGTAAGGTGCCTGCCTGGCGCCACAGCTTGGAGGGACAGGAAGCGAATCCTCAGGATCGTGGGAGCAACTGCAAGAGGGAGGGAGCTGGATGTCATTCTCCACCTAGGGACAAATGATCTGGCTAGGAATGGGATCAGAGCAGTGCAAGAGGAGTTTGTAGAGTTGGGGAGGTGCCTTAGACAAGTAGCGCATACGGTAACCTTCTCGGAGGTGCTGCCTGTGTATGGCAAGAGTGATACTAGGGTACTCCTCACCAGGGAATCCAATAAATGGTTGAAAAACTAATGTGGAGCTCAGGGTTTTGGCTTCAGTGGGGACTGGGGAGCCACCTGGAGGGATGCAGACCTATACTGGTGCGATGATCTGCATCTGTCCAGGTGGGGGGAACCAGGATCCTAGGTGAGAGGTTTAAATGCTTCATTGGCAAGCATTTAAACTAGCCAAGGGGGGAGGCACTGAAAAGGAGCAGGGAAATCCCAGCCTCCCCCCACAAAACACAGTAATTAGTGAGGTAAACACCAAGGTAGAGAAGTCATTAGGGAGAAGGACAGAGGTAAATGCTAAAAAGGCAAAGGCAGTAAGGACAGGAATGGGGCTAAAATAGGTAAGGCCATCAAAAAGTGGAGGTTGATGAGTACCAATGCCTGTAGTCTGTGTAACAAGCTCCCTGAACTAGTGGCCTTGATGGAAGAGGGTTGCCTGGATATTGTGGCAGTCACAGAAACATGGTACACAGAGAACCATGACTGGGATGTCAACATACCAAGGTACACAATCTACAGGAGGGACAGGGAGGACAAAAGAGGAGGAGGAGTAGCTCTCTATGTAAAGGAAGGGATCAAAGCAACAGATCTAAAGAGTAAACAGGGAGCAGATGAGTCACTCTGGGTCACCCTGGAGACAGGAAATGGCACCACAATCCGCATGGGGGTTGCATACAGACCCCCATTTCAGGGAGAGGGAATGGACAAGGAAATGATAGAAGGCATCCTTAGAATGGCAGAAAAAGGAGAGATATTGTTGATAGGGGACCTGAATATGCCAGATGTTAACTGGAGCACCTTTGCTGCAGGCACATCCAAGAGCATGGTCATTCTTGATGCCCTAAAGGGGGCATGCCTCAGACAGCTAGTATTGGAACCCACTCGGGAAGGAGTCATCTTAGACCTGGTACTCTCAAATGGGGATGGAGAAAGAATCTCAGATTTAGAAGTGGGTAGCCATCTGGGAACAAGTGACCACCAAACAGTGTGGTTCATGATAAACACAGCCATACAATCAAGCCATACAAAAGCAAAAGTACTGGACTTTAGGAGGGCTGACTTTGGGAAAGTGAGAGAATGCCTCAGAAAAGCACTAGCAAACAGGCAAGAAGGAGGGGTGGAGGAACAATGGGGAGTAATCAAAACAGCCACCAAAGAGGCAACAAGCCTTTATGTAAAGCAAATCAACAAAACACAACGAAGGAAAAAAAACGCTATGGTTCTCAAAAGAGGTGGCAGGGAAGGTTAAGGAGAAAAGGACAGCATTCAGGAAGTATAAGGAAACACAGAAGGAGCAGGACAGAGAACTTTATCAGCTAAAGCAGAAAGAGGCTGGGAGGGAAGGCAGTCAGAATAGCAAAGGCCCAAACCAGGAAAAGATAGCCAACTCTGTTAAGAAGGGGGATAACACCTTTTATAGGTACATTAGGGACCGAAGAAAGACCAAAGGAGGGATACTGAGGCTTAATAAAGGGGAGGGAATGTGGGTAGAGGGTGACACTGAAAAAGCAGGGATACTGAACGAATATTTCTGCTCAGTATTCACAAAGGAAGAGGAGGGGGAGGTACCTAAACCAAACAAGAGAAACACTCTGAAGACAGGGGTCTATACCATTCCATTTACAGAAGAAAGGGTTCTGAAAGAACTAATAAAATTGAAGGTGGAAAAAGCAATGGGGCCTGATGGGATTCACCTAAGAATTCTAAAGAAACTAAGGGTAGAACTAGTGACACCGCTGACTACTCTCTAACAAATCACGGGAGGATGGGGTGGTATCTGAGGACTGGAGGAGGGCGGATGTGATTCCCTTTCACAAAAGTGGGAGCAGGACAGAGGCAGGAAACTACAGACCAGTTAGTTTGGCCTCAGTGGTAGGGAAAATGATGGAATCACTTCTGAAGGAAAGAACTGTTGAGTACCTAGAGGCCAGTGGGGAACAGGACCCAAGGCAGCATGGATTCACAATAAGAAGGTCGTGTCAGATGAATCTAATAGATTTCTTTGACTGGGTGACCAAAGTAGTAGACCAGGGAGGGTCTGTGGACATGGCCTACCTAGATTTTAGCAAGGCATGTGATACAGTCCCACACAAAAGATTAATACACAAGTTAGCCAGCCTTGGAGTGGGTCCCAAGGTGGTAGCCTGGATAAAAAATTGGCTAGACAACAGGACGCAAAGGGTAGTAGTAAATGGAGTCCACAGTGAAGAAAGAAGGGTTACTAGCGGGGTACCGCAGGGTTCAGTACTAGGACCGGTCCTTTTTAATGTCTTTATAAGTGACATTGCAGAGGAACTGGAAGGAAAGGTATGTCTCTTTGCAGACGACACAAAGATCTGCAACAGGGTTGATACACAAGATGGAGTGGAAAGGATGAGAAGGGACTTGGCAAGGTTGGAGGAATGGTCAGATGTATGGCAGCTCAGATTCAATGCCAATAAGTGCAAGGTAATGCACATGGGAAACAAAAACCCAAAGGAAGAGTACACAATGGGGGTGAGATACTGACAACAGTAAAAATGGAAAGGGTCCTGGGGGTAATTATATCAGATGACCTAAAGGTGGGCAAGCAATGTGAGAAGGCAGTAAGGAAGGCTGGGGGGATACTGGGATGCATAGGGAGAAGCATCAATAGTAGAAAACAGGAAGTTGTTATCCCTCTGTACAGACAGTTGGTGAGACCCCATCTGGAGTACTGTGTGCAGTTCTGGAGACCCCATCTCCGAAAGACACAGACAGAGTGGAGGCTGTCCAGAGGAGGGCAACTAAAATGGTGCACGGTCTGCACCAGAAGACATAATGGAGAAAGACTAAAGGAGCTTAATATGTATACCTTTGAGGAAAGAAGGAGAGAGAGGACATGATAGAAACTTTCAAGTACTTCAAGGAATCAACAAAGTCCAAGAGGGCAGCATCTTTCAGAAAAAGAGATGTCAAGAACAAGGGCAACAATTTGAAAATAGAGGGGACGGCTCAGAGGTAATGTTAGGAAGTATTTTTTCACAGAGAGTTGTGGATGCATGGAACAGCCTCCCTGAGGAGGTCGTGGAGTCAAGAACAGTGGGGGAATTCAAGAATGCATGGGACAGACATAAGGCAGTCCTAGTGGGGGGTAGGAGGAAGTAAGCTGTTGGTTAACTAGGATCTGCAGCTTATCTGTTAGGTAGGAAAATGGGCAGACTAGGTGGACCAAGCGGTCCTTATCTGCCGTCACATTCTATGTTTTTATGTTTCTAAGAACACCTGTAGTAACCAGCGTTACAGCCATACATAAATACAGGTATCATCATCAAAAAAACATAGTAAATGAGGTACAAGATTTTTACAATACCTTTCTTAAAGAGACCAGCACTTGCATTCAGGTACCCTCTGATCAGGAAATAGTGCCTCAATCTACACTGTATTTCAATCATTCAGATTTAATTCTGTAGCCAAACGTCAATGAGAAGAAAGCATTGTGCAATAAACAATGATAACTGTAAAACTGTTCCAGCTGGAAGAAGAGACTACGTGATTCTACAGAGCAACAGGAAATAGTAAATGCCTGTTATAAACCATCACTAACCTGCCAATTCATACAAACAGCAGATTTAAAAGCTATAACTAGTAAACGGATATATAAACTAAATATGAAATGATCTAATTAAAATATGAAGTTTATCATCACTTGTGAAGGAGCAGGGCTTTTATAACTCATTCGTGGCTATGCCACTTTTTGAGTTATGTTCCTGTCCCCTCACACGTGAAGATGAATTGCATATTTTGAGTCAGACTATTGCCTATCCCCTATATAATGGGCAATAATCTCCAAGAGTGTTATCAAACAATGTTCAGGTATGGCCCACTGACAATGTTGGAGCTAGCAGAACAAAATAAGTATGCACATCTGATGGAATTTCTTCTTTCTGTATCACTCAGTTGACAACATGGGAATACAACATTGGCTATAAGAAGCAGTCAAGAATTCAGAAACAGAGTGGGAGAATATTCAGCTGTACATATGTATATATATCTATATATATTCATTGCAAAAAACTTTGTTAATGCATCAGTTAGGGTTGATAGTACACGGACAAAAGTTTGGAAATTCGGTGATAGGGTTACCAACACCTACAACCCCATCCCCACCCCCCATACACCAATAGGCATCACGGTGTACATTGGGGTCATCGGGCCTAACTCTCACCCCATTCCATGTGTAAACAAGCTGAGGTGGTGCAGAATAGGAGAGGAGAAGAGAGTGGAGTGAGGGTTAGGCCCGACGACTCCAATGCACACCCCAATGCCTGTTGGTGTGTGGAGGGTGGGGATGGGGTGGTAGGGGTTGGTAACCCTAACACTGAATTTCCAAACTTTTGTCGGTGTATTATCAACCCTAGCTGATGCCTTAATGAAGTTTTTTGCAATGAATTTCCCTTCTTTTTGAGAAAGTGTAATGTAACTGGTATGCAGGTGTGGGAGCGTGGGCCCTCTGGGCCCTGCGCTCCCCTCACACTGCCCCATTTTTGCATACTGATATCCATATGTGGAAGCACGGGACCTCCAGGCCCTGCACTCCCTCACACTGCCCATTTTTTGCATAATGATTTGCATATGTGGGAACGTCGGCCCTCTGGGCCCTGCGCTCCCACTTACACATAAGTCCTGAGACATACCACACCCCTATAGTCATGAAAATGAACCCTTGCAACACTAATTTGACAATATCTCAGTAACTGTAGCAACCAAGGAAAAAATCCCACTGCAGTTGTAACCATGGCTTCAACACCTCCACGGGGCTTAGTCTACCTAAAGGTGTACTAAGGTCGCCTCAGCAAAAAATCTGTATTTTGAACCATTTTCAAGATACGGGTGCCAAAAGGTGCAGCGGGCGCCGCAGTGTTATCCTATGGAAAATCTGGCAACTTCGGGGCACTGTATCTATTGAACCATCATTGGTTTTGTGACCAAACCACCAAAAGGCACATCTGTGTGGCCAGGGCTTGCTGCACTGCAAATTTCAGTCAAAAAAGCCCTAACCATTTTTTTTTTGCTATGAAATGGCAAAGAAACTGGCTCATTTGGGTCTTTACTTCTGCGAAATTCTGCAACTTTCACAAAACTCCCATAGATCAACACAGGGTACTTTCGAAAAACTAAAAAGTAGTGTCGCAACACTACTGGTACTTTCACAAAACTAAAGGTAGTGTTGCAATACTACTGGTACTTTTGCAAAACTAAAGGTAGTGTTGCAACACTATTGGTACTTTTCCAAAACAAAAGGTAGTTCCGCAAGACTACTGGTACTTTCGTGAAACTAAAGGTAGTTTTGCAACACTACTGGCACTTTCCTCACCCACTTTTGAGATACAAGCACCAAAAGGTGGCACGGACACCGATATCTCAGTAATGTTTTCCACAGATGCCTCTTGCTGGTTTACTGGAAAAATTTACACCAGTTCCATTGTAAATGTAGTGTAATGTAACTGGTATGTGGTTGTGGGAGTACCTGCGCTCCCCTAACGCTGAAAGTTTTTGCATAATGGTAAGCAAATGTGAGAGCGCAGGCCCTCTGGGACCTGCGCTCCCACTTGCACATAAGCACGGGGACATAACACAGCTCTACAGACATGAAAATGAAGCCTTGGAACACTAATTTACCAATATCTTAGTAACCGTAGCAGCTATGAAAAAAAATTCACTTCGGTGGTTTTCATGATTTTGAAACCTCCACCCATGCTTAGTCTACCTAGAGGTGGACTAAGCTGCGAGTAGCCAAAAATCCGTATCTTGAACCATTTTCAAGATATGGGTGTCGAAAGGCACCATGGATGTCGCAATGTTATCCTATGGGGAATTTCACAACAAAATTGCACAACGGACACTCATAACGCAGTGAATTTTTTGAATTTTTGAACCAAATTTTCAGCACAGGCTTTTTGGGACCTCCCCTCATAAACACTAATGCTGTGATTTCGTTACTCCATCCCGAAAGTTGATTTCACACAGTGACCACGCTATTCTGCGGCACATGTGCGAAAACATGTTTCGGGAAGGATGTAAAAAATGACAGCTGTACTGTTCATAAGGAGGTGTGAAAAAATGGCAATGTTGAAAATCTGGAGTGAAAAAATTAAAAAGTGGCAAAGTTACGAGTGTGCATAGGAACAGCGCAATGCACGCTCACAATGCAGTCATTTTTTTAAATTTCTTTACCAAACTTTCAGCACGGGCTTTTGGGATCTCTCTTCCTGAACCCTGGCACTGTGATTTTGTTAATCCATCCCGAAAGCTGCTTTCACACAGCGACTGCACCATTCTGTGCCACAGGTGTGAAAACACAGTTCGGGCTAGTTGTGAAAAATGACAGCTGCACTGTTCATAAGGAGATGTGAAAAAATGGCAATGCTGAAAATATGTGTAAAATGAAAATTAAATGGATGAATTCTACTTTCAATATAATTTTTTAACATTTTTTATTTGTTTATTTTTATTTATTTATTTATTAAGTTTCCTCGCACAATCGAAAGACAACAGTTTCGTGGTGAAACCACTTCATCAGGCCACTGTGTTGCTAAAACAAAAACATAAAAAACATTTTTATTACATAATGGTATTAATTGCCACATGAAAAGACCATTTGTGCTTGCAATGGATCATAATATGCTGAAAAGTGCTGTATTAACTTGTATAATCTAAAACAATTATTATAATGCCAATAAATAATTGCTAGTATTTAAATTATTCATTACAAATAAATGATAAATATTTCATTCTGAAATACACACCTTCAAGTCAATTACTGCACAATGGTCATAACAAGTCCTTTCTTACATAAATATAGGTTTTTACCTTAAATTAATATTGCTTATTTTCCAATTAAAGCCTCAAGTCCTAATTTAAACGATAAATGTTGATTAATTCACCCTATAAAAACAAAGTTTATATTTAATATTCAGTCATATGTTTTTATTATCACTAATAAAGTGAATATATCTCACTTACTTTTAATTTCAATAGGACAACATTACTATATCCCACAAGGTACTTCTGGACTCATACAATTAAATTCAGAAAAGAAAAAACAATATTGAATTAGCTTTAAAGACAGGTAAGTAATTAATTAGTTAAATTTAAATATATCTCAATCTGCTTTCTGCTATAAATGTAGCGATACCAATTATCTTATTGTTCCAATTATTAGACGCTCATCTCGGCGCTAAAAAATAAACAGTTCAAAAGTTAAGTTACTTTAAAAGGAACTTTCTTTTAATGCTAGATACAGCTTACTCAATTCTAAACACTGTTTTCATATTTAAAGTAAATGAACAATGTGATGCATACCGAAACTATGCGGTTATCTTTATCAGACTCAAAATGGTTCAATATTTTTCACTCTCTCTTATGATGTCCGCTTAATATACACTTCAAATATCCACACAAGACTTCCGAATATATGTGGCTTCAGTTCTGAAAATTAAAATAGAAAAGCATATTTGCTAAAAGAAAAAAATACTCACCTTAGTAATGTTGTTTCTTCAAATGGAGTCTTGCTGTATTCTGACATATGCAGTTAGGTCCTGCCTTTCAACTGCCCAGGAGAACAAACAGTTAAACTTTCCATGGCCAGCATGGAATGTTCATCACAAGCTCGATTGAAGCCCCTGTCTGCTGTTGTTTAAACTGCAACCGTCAGATCTTTACTAGCAATACTCACTAGATGTTCTGTCTGGAAACTGTAAAACTCAAACTAGCCAACTAGCAACTATATCTATATAAAAGGGTTTTTGGTTTCAAAAGGAAGACTCAAGTCAGGAAACCCAAAAACAAAACAATCACTCACCCAAACTAAAAAAGAGGGTGAAAAAAGGACACCCCTAGGGTGCCAACACTGCTCCTGCCTAACCACATCCCAAAAACTAGGTTCTGAGACGGGAGGCAGGGGGGGAAGTCAGAAAACAGCAAGACTCCATTAGAAGAAACATTACTAAGGTGAGTAATTTGTTCTTCAAACATGAAGTCTTGCTGTATTCTGACATATGCAGACTACCAAGCAGTACCTCCATGGAGGAGGGGCAGAACCTACTTTGGAAACAGGCTCTGAAGTACTGCTGTGCCAAACCGAGCATCACTCCTAGCCTGGATATCCAGAGAGTAATGCTTGGTGAATGTATGGACTGTTTTCCAGGTGGCTGCTTGACAAATTTCTAAGAGAAGAATATCCCTGGCAGCAGCCAGGGGAAGCAGCTGTACCTCTAGTGGAATGAGCCCTCAGGCCTGAGGGTGGAGTTCTACCCAGGTTTTCATAGCAGAATTGTATACAAGAAACAATCCACCGGCAATAGATCTCTTAGTGGCAGGTTTGCCCTTATCAACCTCTCCATACGTGAGGAACAACTGGAGGGATTCAAACCTGTGACCCTTGGTATGCTCTATATAGTAGCTCAGGGCCCTTTTAACATCTAAGCTGTGTAGCCTCCTCTCTTCAGAGGAGGAATGGTCAGTGAAGAAAACAGGGAGAGATATAGACTGGTTAAGGTGGAAATCTGAAACCACTTTAGGCAAAAACTTTCTGTTAGTTCTTAGGACCACTTTATCTCTATGGAAAGAGATGAAATCAGGTTCCACTTACAGGACTTGCAATTCACTGATACGCCTGGCAGAAGTAATGGCCACCAAAAACACAGTTTTCCAGGTCAAGTACTTAAGCTCTGCAGAGGACAAAGGCTCAGAGGGGGGTTGCATAAGCTGAGCAATGCAGACATTAAGGTCCCAAGCAGGAGCAGGATCCCTAAAGGGGGGATTGGTGTGAAGCAATCCCTTGACAAACTTACAAAACACAGGATGGGATGATAGAGAGGAAGGCTTGCCTACTGACAAGAAAGCAGAAACAGCTGCCAAATGTACTTAAAGGGTTGCTGGTCTGAGGCCTAGGCCATTAAGATGGACCATATAGTCCAGAACCGTAGGCAACTCAGCAGAGTCTGGAGAAATATTTTTCTTAGAACACCAAATGCTAAATCTTTTCCATTTGGAGTTGTAAGTCTTTCTGGTGGAAGGCTTTCAAGAAGCCTTAAGGATATCCAGAACCCACTAGGAAAGATGCAGATCTGCAAACTCTAACTCTTCAAGAGCCATGCCTTGAGATTGAGAGACCGAAGATTCGGGTACCAAATCCTCCCCTGAGAGGATGTCAACAGGTTGTAATTCCTGGGAAGAAACAGGGGAAGGAGGACTGCTAGGGACAGCAACAGGGGATACCAGGGCTGTCTGGCCCAGTCTGGAGCAATCAGAATCACTTTGTATGGTTGTGACAGTATCTCGACTAACACTTTGAACAGGAGGGGGGGGGGGGAAGCATACAGAAATTTTCCTTCCCAGTTCAGAATCAGAGCATCCAGGGGGACTGAGCCCAAGACAGGAGGTCTGCAACAAAAGAGAGGAAGTTGGGGCTGCAAAAAGATCTATCTCTGGAGTGCCCCATCTCGAGAAAATCACTTTCAAAACTAGAGGATCTAGGGTCCATTCATGATGGCCCTGGGATATTCTGCTCAGAGCATCTGCTAGGACATTGTCCTTCCCTGGGAGGTGAACTGCTATCAGAGAGGTTTGCAGAGAATAGGCCAGGGACCACAACTTCATTGCTTCTATGCACAAGGCCATATACCGAGTGCCTCCCTGCTTGTTGATGTAACACATGGTGGTGGTGTCTGTTCAGACCTGGACCACCTTGTTCTGTACAGATTTGGAAAAAGTTTGCAGTTCCAGGAAACACTGCTCTGAGTACCAAGAGATTGATGTGAAGCAGAGATTCCTGAGGTGACCACAGTCCTTGGGTGGTAAGATCCCCCAAATGGGCTCCCCAGCCCAGCAGGGAAGCATCTGTGGTGAGTATCACTGAATGAGACCCTGCTTCTCCTCCTCCGATTCATAAAATTCTTCCAAAGTGTAATCTGGAACCGGGGGAACCAACCGAACCGAACCCCTGTCAGATGGTGCCGGTTCAGTCGGAACCGAAGTAGGCGATTGCACTATCCTTATCGCCTTGGCTATCTCATCGGCGGTCGGAGTATGAATTTCTGGGTCCGAACCGGATGATTTATCTTTTCTTTTCCTTTTTACCAGAACCGACTCCTCAGAATTGGCTCTCCTTTTGCCCAAAGAAGTATCGCCCTGGTTAGAGGGCACCCCTTCTGGTTCGGTAGTAATCGAACTGGGCTGGCCATCTGGGTCAGCGGACTTCTCGGCCTCCCTTTCCCTCAGTCTACCTAATCTCTTATCCAGGGTAGATTTGGGAAAATTCTTACAAATTTGGCAGTCTGAATCGAGGTGGTCAAACCCCAGACAATTAACACAGGTGGTGCGGGGATCAGCCTTGGCAAAGACTTCCCCACACACACTGCAGTGTTGAAACCCAGTGGGCACGTTTTTTTTCTTGGGTTTCTCAGACATGGCCAATCCTATCCGAAACTTACCCTTTTTTTGGCAATCCGTCAGGCAAGATTCCCCTATCAGTTCCTGACTGTGTCACGGGTCTTGGAAAAAAACGTAATAAAATCTGTTTTCTTTAAAACCGATAAGGACCGGTTACCACACTCTAAATAAATCACAAACTTTTTTTTAACTCAGACTGATCGGTTCAGCCGAACCAATCCACAATTCACAAGTTCCACACAGACACTATACAGAAAACCTATCTAGTACCCACGATACCACAGACAGAGACTTGCACCGACTGAGCAGTAACAGCAATTCGGTAGAAACCGACCGAAAAAAACAACACTTCAACAGACTTTTTTGAACCGAGCAAAGGAGAAATTTCCGGAGCGACTGTTCAGTGAGGCGGAGTAAAGAATCTGACGGTTGCAGTTTAAACTACAGCAGACGGGCTCCAACCAAGCTCGTGGTGAACATTCCATGCTGGCCATGGAAAGGCCCTACTGGGCCAGTATAATATATAATGTATTATATATATATATACTGTATATATATATACATACATACACACACACATACATATATATATAGATATATTTATAAAATAGTTAAGGATAAAGAATCAGTAGCATTGGACAAAGACCATCAGGTGACCGTGTTTATATCAGAGCACTACCACACACCTGCACTTTTACCCCTCCAAAAATATTTTGACATTTTATAAGATAGATACACTTGAGGTGTCTGAGTTCGCTCTGACATGCATGCCTTGGGTGGTTGATATACACCAAGGCGTGCGTATTATCAGAGCGCGACCGCACACCTCAGAGTGGTTTATCTATTACATATCCATTAAGATACTTTTTCTAATGATCCTTTGATAACTTCCTGCAGTGCTTTGCAGCACAAGTGCTTCATCAGCTGTACTGTGTGTCAGATTTGTAACATGCTGTGATATTGTGGAGGGAGGACCATGTAGCTGCCCCACACACCATTCTGATGCTAAATTTCTTCTTTCTGTATCACTACATGTTTCCAGTGGGAATTACTCACACATGACCTCTAAGAAGCAGTACCTATTCAGAATTGGGAGGGGGAGAATGCTGTCCCATATGTGACCCCTATGGGGAATTTTGTTACCTTTTGATAACTACCTGCAGCACTTTATGACAAAATGCTGCATCAGCTGAACTTTTTACATCAAACCTGTAATGTTCAGTGAATACGTGGGGAGTGGACCATGTAGCTGCCCTGTACAATTTTTTTTTTTTGCAATTCATAATTTTTGCTGCCTTCCTTCTGGATAACTGCCATAGGCTGTCGGGCTAGGTGTGCTGATGGCTGCTCTGACAGCGTTTTTAGCATTTTAGCGTTTCAACGTCTTATTTTAGTGTTTCATTATAGTTTTAGTTTAGTTTTTATTGTTTTGTGTCTTATTTTAGGTTCAAGTTTTGTTTTCATTTTTGTTTTAAGCCTGGTACGCTGTATGCTGTACGTTATCCGTTGCCCCTTTGTTTTGACGTTTGTACTCCCGCTTGTTTTACCGGCCACAGACTGTTTCACTGCCGTATTTGCTGTTCGTTGGTGGTGTTGGTGGTGTTTTTTCCCTGAATCCGTACTCCTGCTTGCTCTACCAGCCACAGACTGTTTCACTGCCACATCTGCTGCTCATTGACAGTGTTGGTGGCGTTCCCCCCCCCCAACCCCCGAATCCATTGGAGGGATTGTTTAAGTTGAGCACACCGAGTCTCGGTGCAATATCGGGGGTGTTGAACTTCCTCAAAGTGTGCAGTAGGGCTGTCTTGGTTGTCCCCACCACTGCTCCCGTTTTCTCGGTGGTCAGGCCTGTTTCTGCCGTTGATACTGGAGTTTGGTGGATCACACTACCTTCCCATGACTGCTTGGGCTTGGATGTGCCTTTACTTCTGTTCCTGTCCTATACTGGCTCAGCTGGTTTTGCTTTGGTAGCCAACCTGCCATGAAGAAGGTGGGCATGAGTCAGGGAGGGGAGCTACCGAAGTGGCAACTGTGCAAGTGAAGATTTGGGATTACTGGTGCTGAACGCTGTGGTGGAAACTATTAACTTGGATTCAGCTGGCAGGTTGGTGGAAATCAAAGAACAGCTCGATTTGGAGCTAGGTGGTGTTAGCCAAGATCTTGCTGGTGGGCTGATTGTGGGTGTGCGGTGGTGTGGGGGCCTGGGCCCCATTTTCTCTGGGAGCCAGCAGTGGGGGCAGGTAGTCCATAGGGTTTCCCCGCGGGACCTGCTGGTTGGTGGGTTCGGACGGGGACCCATAACAGCAGCCATAGACCTTGGTCAGCCACCCATTTAGATTTTTGGGGCCCATTTCTGGCTTCAGAGCGACGGATTTATGGAAGAGGATCCTTTTGGACTCCCCCTCCTTCTTCAAATTACGGTCAGACCTTTAACTTTATTTAAAAAGGCAGTGAGAGTGCCTTATATTGGCTTTTGAACTCAGGCAGTGAGAGTGTCTGAAGATTGTTGAAGCAGTTGGACTCATTTCAGTAAGCCCCCTCTTCAGTGAGTGTTTGGGGGGCTGGAGAATCATTGACACACTATCTGTCTGTTTCGGAGGTGTGAGCTCCCGAGGATTTTCAGTCTTGTTTGGGGTGAGAGGCCCATCGGGACCTGAAAAATTGTAATTTCTCCTGAGATTGCTTTTTTAGTTACAGTGTTAAAGATGTATCAGCAAATTTTCACTGACTCTGCTCCTTTTAAACTGCTGTCCTGGATTTAATGACTGTGTTGTTGTATTTTACTTATTTTATATAGTTTGTTTTATATATTGGTTGCTGTTGGGAGGGAATTTTGATATTTGTTTTTGTTGAATCTTTTTTCCTTTTTTGAATTTATTTTATAGTTTAGCTTTTATTTAACTGGGATTGTTTTTTTGTTGGTGGTGGCCTGGTGTTTATTGATATGTGTAGAGAGCTTTACCCCATGGACATGCGCTACTCATCCTCCGCCCTTTGCGCCCTCTGCCCTTTTATTTTCCCCCATTGCAGTTTACAACTTACCAGTGTTGTAGAGCGCTGGGTATTGTTCGTCGGGAGGTGCGAACAGTGGAGGGTGAGTGAGAGGGGCCATCGCATCAGGGTAGTGAAAACCAGAAGACGCTCTGGGGTGAAATGGAACCCAGATTATGATTTTCCATGTCTGGTACCCATACCCAAGGGCACTACCGATGCAGCTGGGCAGGTAGTGTGGGCGGCCCAGGAAGTCCATCCTACTCGGGCGGTGTTATGTAATGCCAGGTCTCTTAAAAACAAGACTGCAATTATTGCAGATCTTGTTGTGACAGTTGACCTGGCTTGCATCACCAAGACCTGGCTGGATGAGAGCTCTGGCCCTATATTAGAGGCTGCAAAGCCAGCTGGGTACTCGGTGAAACACCGCCCGAGACTGGATCGCAGTGGTGGGGGGTTGCGGTCTGTTTCAAGACCCGAATGGGCCTCACGGATGTACCAGTTGAGGAGGCTGGGTCATTTGAGTGAACAGCAGTAGCAGGTGTAGGCTGTAGGATTGCTCTCACCTACCGTCCGCCAGGGATGAGACGCGTTTCCTCAGGAAGTGGCGGACTTCGTCATCAACATGATGTATGAGTCTACCAGGCTGATGGTCCTGGGGGACTTTAACGCCTGGGTCGATGACGAACTCTCGCAATTTGGTCAGCACTTCCTCCCGTTGGTGTCATCTCTGGGCCTTACACAGATTGTTACCACTGCTACGCACAAACACGGTCACTCTCTTGACCTATTCTTTCTCCTGGGGATCGAGGCCTTCAACTTGGGGGGTGGAACCTGTTGGATGGTCCGATCACTGCACCGTGGGTTTCAGTTTTCGCACCCCCCCACGTTGGCCTACCCTGTGGAGATGGTCAGGCACCGCCCTTTACGAGATACAAGCTCTGAAGGCCTGACGGCGGTGCCTGACCTATCGGTTCTTCCCAAGGCAAATAACAACACCAAGGCGTTATTGGTGGCCATATAGTCAGTCATTTCTGGGCCTGTCTGTTCGAGTTCGCCTCTCTCCTCCTCGCCTTGGTCCCTCTGGTTTGATGGGACTCTGAGGGAGATGCGGCAAGTAAGGCAAAGGTTAGAGCATTGCTGGTGGAAATTCACCCTGGATGCCGACTGCCTTAGACTGATAGATCATTATCATCTTTATCAATCTGCAATCACCCATAAGAAGGCAGAGTTCCTGTCCAGGGAGATTGCGGCAGCTCAGAATCGACCAGCCCCGCTCTTTCAAACTGTGGACAGACTGTGCAACCCAGCCTGTCTGCAGATTCGAAGAGGTTTTTCACAAGTGGTGTGCAATGAGCTTGCTCGATTCTTTGCAGCTAAGGTGGCTAACATCAGGGCCGGGCTCCTACCAACACAGTCTATGGGTGTTGCCTTAGACCGGCACTTTGTCACTGTCCCTCAGTTTTCCTGGAGTACCTTCGACTAGCCAGAGCTCTTGGAGGTCATGCGGATTGTCCAGGGTACGCGCCCTACATGCTGTAGCTTGGATCCGGGGCCAACTACCCTGATTATGGGTTGTAGTGATATCATTGGCCCAGTCCTTGCACAGATAGCCGGGTGCTTCTTGGAGACAGGTGAGTTTCCTAGCTCCCTGAAGGAGGCGGTGGTGACTCCCCTCCTTAAGAAAGCTTCTTTGGACCCAGACTGTCTGGCCAACAACAGGCCAATCTCTAACATTCCCTTTACTGGGAAGGTGGTTGAGAAAGTAGTGGCCCTACAACTGGAGAACCATTTGACCATCCATGACATCTATGAACTCTCCAATCCGGTTTTCGAAAGAGGCATAGTACCGAGACAGTGCTGGTTCGGGTGCTCAATGAGCTCCTGATGGCAAGAGATCAGAGGAACCGCTCCATCTTGGTTCTTCTAGCTCTCTCATCAGCATTTGACACTGTGGACCATGGGATGCTTCTCGGCCGCCCGGGGTTCATCTGTGGCCTGTCAGGTACAGTCCTCAGTTGGTTTACATCTTTCCTCACTGGCAGAACTCAGAGGGTGGTGTCAAGGATTTACTCCTTCGAACCCAGTCTCTCTGTCATTTGGGGTTCCTCAGGGTTCGGTGTTGTCCCCCATGTTGCTCACAGTGTACATGCTCCCCCCCTCGGAGACACTGTAAGAAGATATGGGCTGAGGTTTCACTGCTATGCTGATGATACCCAGCTCTACCTCTCTTTTGCACCTGACCAGTAAGTAAGTAAAACTTTATTTTTAAGCACTTTTAAAAACCAAAGTGCTGACCAGGATAGAGCTCTATCGGTATTGAACAACTGCCTACTCGAAATCCAGGATTGGATGAATTCGAGCTGGCTGAAGTTGAACTTGGAAAAGACTGAGGTGCTCATCGTGGACCCAGGGCACTGGATAGAGGTTGGGGGCAGGTTCACCTTCAAGACTTTATCCTGAGTGTGTGCCACTCCTTACCTCCGAACGGGTGCGAAACCTGGGGGTGATTTTTGATGAAAGGCTGACACTATGATCACAGGTGTCGGCAGTCATCAAATCCTCTTTCTATCATCTGAGGAACATCTCCAGGGTTAAACACCTTGTTCTGTCCAGCAATCTCCCTATGCTGGTCCACGCCTTTGTGTCCTCATGCCTGGATTACTGCAATTCCCTGTACCTAGGTCTACCAGGGATTGATATCCGCCGCCTCCAGCTAGTGCAGAATGCTACATTCTGGTTACTGACCAGAACTTCTCGTTCATGTCATATTTCTCCAGTGTTGTGTGATCTGCACTGGTTGACAGTGCAGTGGCGGATCACCTTTAAAGTTGGGCTTCTGACTTATAAGGCCCTACATGGACAGGGCCCAGACTACCTGAAAGAGCTTCTGGTTCCTTACTGCCCAGGGCAATCGCTCCACTTGGCTGACATGGGGTTGCTAGAGATCCCAAAGGTTTCTTTAAAATCTTCTGAGGCCCGAGCATTTATGTACGCAGCACCAGCCCTTTGGAATTCTCTACCCCTTCAGCTACAGGAGTGCATGACCGTGGAATGATTTAAACAGGCCTTAAAGACTTATACGTGGAATCATGCCTACACTATTTGATTTAATATGAATCTGTATGCTATTATTTTTTTATGTTGTCATTTGTTTTGGTATTGAGTGTTTTAAGTGTTGTTTTAATCTATTGTTATGCACCTTGGTTATGGAAAGGTGCACTACAAATAAAATTATTATTATTATCCTGCTGCACCCCCAGCATGTACTCCCTCTGTGCCCCCCAGCTTACCCCCCAGGCAGGGCCCGTCCATAACCAAGTAATTGCGTCTGCTCCAACTTGGGTTCCTGGGGCAAGCAAAGCTCATGGCGGAGGAGAAACCAGTGGCGGAAAGTGGAGTCCAAGAGTGCCACGGGTCATCATCCACGCACCAGGGTATTTCCTGGTTTTCCGATTCTCTGCCTACAGGATGGCAAGCGAACACGCATGGGGCTCCAAGCACATGCATGCTACTCTGTGCTTTTTTTTTTTTTTTTAAACTTTCTATTTTTGCTGCCTCTCTTGGCTGGTGTCTGGCCCCTCCTTTGGGCCCCTACATCACCCCAACCCCTATCACCCCACCATCTCCCAGGACTGATATGCCCCATGTTTCTCTCGTGGCTTACCCCCTACGATGGGGCCCTTAGGCTGGGCCAAGTCCCACATGAACTTCAGGTAGTGTCACCAGGGAAGAGCCCAGGTCAGAGGATACATGGTACATGGATGATGCAGGGCCATTATCCTGCTTTGCAAGGGTTCCTTTTTTCATAGCCCCCCCCAGAGACACCAGCTAAACTGGGCATGAGCATTTGTGTATCACTGCCCACTCCAGCCCATTAACGTCTCTTCCTCCCATCCTTTCCCTTCTCACCTGTACCTTCACCTGATGTCACCCTGGTGGTGGCTGCGCAGCAGTGACAATGTTACCCCCCTTCTTCTTTTTGGAGAGTGTTCCCTGTGGGACAACTGATGACCTAGGTTCATTCCTGGGTCAGCAGTACTGTGAGTGGTAGCATTACCGCTGCACTGACGAGCCAGCTTGGCACTGCGTGCTTGTGTGGAGCTCGGCTGTTATCCTCCCTCCCCAGCAGTACATCTGCTACACTAAACCTGTGATCAGCCTGGTGGATTCCCCCACCCCCCGACTTGTCTTTAATGATATTGGCTCATTCTCAACCCTAGACAGCCAGCACCATAAACTGCAGCTCTGCTGCTTTGCTGACAGGCAAGCCTGCCCTGCACAATCCTGATAAAGATGCTTTTGCTCTCACAGCCAAAAAAGCTGTCATAGCCATGACAGATTGCACTCTGATCAATGCTGTCAGCTTTAATTTAGTTTCTACATAAGCCTTTGGTATACAATATACAACATCTGACAAACCTTGCTGAAGTTGCCTTAGAAGCTTTTTGACCCTTTTTTGTTGAAGAGATTGTCTATCCAATGGCATTCTGCAGCAGTTTCAAGATCTGTTTTGACCACTCTGCGAAGATCAAGCTTTTGTAATTCATTTTCTTTTGGATTAGCCAACTTTGGAAAAAAGGAGGGAAGGTACAACTCTTACTTCATGTGGAAGGCAATGGGATCCTTTTATTGAAAAGAGGGAACTCTCTGGAGCACAACATTGTCCTTATGCATAATGAGATACAGTTCCTTATAAGAACATAGAAACACAGAAACATAGAAGTTGACGGCAGATGAGGACCGCAAGGCCCATCCAGTCTGCCCATTTCTTTTTCTACCTTATAAATGTCCCATCGGCCTTTGCTCTGTCAGTGGCCTATCTATTCATACTCATCTGTATAGCTCCCTTATGCCTATCCCATGCCTGTTTGAAGCCCTTCACTGTATTCATAGCCACCACTTCCTGAAGTAGGCCGTTCCATGCATCCACCACCCTTTCTGTGAAAAATAATTTCCTCACATTCCCCTTAATCGGCCTCCTCTAATCTCATGCTGTGTCCTCTTGTCCTGCTATTTTTCTTATATTTAAACATGTTAGACTCTTTCACTTTGTTAATGCCCTTAAGGTGTTTGAATGTCCCGACCATATCACCTCTCTCCCCTCCTTTGCTCAAGGGTATACATAGTGAGTCTCGCTAATCTGTCCTCACATGTCTTCTGATGCAGTCCCTGCACCATTTTGATTGCCCTCTTCTGGACTGCCTCAATTTGGTTAATGTCCTTGTGAAGTGTGGCCTCCAGTACTGCATGCAGTACTCCAGATGGGGCCTAACCAGTGTCTTGTAAAGAGGAATTATTACCTCCCTCACGACTTGTGATACCCCTACTAATACACCTCTAACATCCCCGGCCTTACCTACTGCTTTAGAGGTCTGCTTGGATGATTTCAGGTCATCGGTGATGATGATGCCCCAGTCTCTTTCTTCCTTTGTGACTGCCAGCAACTCCCCTCCAAGCCTATAGGTGGCTTCAGGGTTTCTCTTCCCTATGTGCATGATCTTGCACTTCTTTGCATTAAATCCCAGTTGCCACTCTTCTGACCATTTTGCTGGTTTATCCACATCTCTTCTCATTCTGCCTACCCCATCTGGATCATCTACTCTATTGCAGATCTTGGTGTCGTCTGCAAACAGACAGGCCTTACCCGCTAGTCCATCTGCAATGTCACTAATGAAGATACTGAAGAGGACTGGCTCCAGGACTGACCGCTGAGGTATCCCACTTGTGACTTGCATCTCTTCTCACTGTATACCATTTACCACCACTCTCTGTTTTCTGCCTGTCAACCAGTTTGCCACCCAGTTGACCAACTTCTGACCCACCCCGAGCCTACCCAGCTTATTTATCAATCTTCTCTGTGGAACAGTGTCGAAAGCTTTGCTGAAGTCAAGGTAGGCGACATCAACCTGCCTCTTGGTCCACCACTTTGGTTACCCAGTCAAAGAAATCTATGAGATTAGTTTGACAGGACCTTCCTTTTATAAACCCATGCTGCCTTGGATCCTGTGCCCCTATGGATTCCAGGTGTTCCACTATCCTTTCCTTAAGGAGTGCCTCCATAATCGTGCCCACTACTGAGGTAAGACTGACTGGTCTGTAGTTCCCTGCCTCCTCCCTTCTACCACTCTTGTGGAGCAGGATCACATGAGCCCTTCTCCAGTTATCTGGGACCTCTCCTGTGCTCAGAGACTCACTAAACAGTTCTGCTAATGGCTCTGCTGGTTCCACCCTTACGTTGGGATGTATGCCATCAGGTCCCATTGCCTTGTCCATCCTGAGCTTAGCAAGCTCTTGTAGGACCCTTTCTTTTGTGAAGGGAACAGTGCTCACCTTCCTCCCACCCTGTGTCCATGGTGTTGAGCTATGGGCCCTGCCCTACCTTCTCTTCAGTAAATACTGAGCAAAAGTATCTATTTAGGATAGATGCTTTTACAGGGTCCTCCTCCTCACATGCCCCCTTTTCTCCTTTGAGCTTAGCAATACCCCCTCTGGACTTTCTCCTTTCACTAATGTATCTATAGAAAGTCTTGTCACCTTCTTTTACTGTTCATGCTAGTGTTTCCTCAGTTTGGGACTTTGCCTACCTTACTGCCTTCCCTGCTTCCCTTGGGGCAGTTTGGTATACCTCCCTATCTTCATCCCGCTGTGTTCCCTTATATTTCCTGAAGGCCAGCCTTTTGGCTCTGACCTTTTCTGCTACTGTATTTGAGAACCAAAGTGGTTTCCTTCTTATTTTGCGCTTCCTTTTCTGTCTAACACAATGGGATGTTGCTTCAAGTACTGCATCCTTAATGTCTGACCACTTTGCCTGTACCCCCTCACCTGTGTTTCTTTTTGCCAGGGCTAGCTTAACTCTGTTGGCCATCTTATCAAAGTCAGCTCCTCTGAAGTCCCATATTTTTGCCTTGGAATGGGATGATTTAGATGTAGTGGCCAAATTAAACCATACCATGTGATGGTCACTGGCCCCCAGGTGACAACCTACCTAGAGATCTGTGATCCCTTCCCTGTTAGTCAGTACTAGATCTAGGATAGCCCTGTCTCTTGTGGGTTGTTGTACCAGTTGTTTGAGGCCCTCCCCCTGCAGGGAATCCACCATGTGTCCAGTTCTGGCAGATGTTCCTGCTGGTATTGACCAATCTGTATCCGGCATGTTGAAGTCTCCCATTATCAGAACTTCCCCTTTAGCTGTCATGTTTTGTATATCTCCTAACAGTAATATGTCTATGTCCTCTCCCTGATCCGGGGGCCTGTAGACAACCCCAGTTCTTATGGCTGTCCCATTTCCTTTTTCCAGGGTGACCCACAGTTCTTCTGGCTCCTTATGTGTATTCTGAATATCTGTAGCTTTGATATTTTCATTGACATAAAGGGCCACTACACCCCTCTTTTTTGCACCTCAGTCTCTTCTGAACAGTACATAGCCAGGTACTGAAGTCTCCCAAGTGTGGTTACTGGTAAACCACGTCTCACTAATTGCTACTATGTCCAGTTTAGCCTCCAACATTATTGCCTGCAGGTCTGGGATCTTATTTCCCAGGCTGTGAGCATTTGTGTACATGATTTTCCATTGGCCAGATTTCGGTGTGTTAGTTGTCGGGTGAGGTTTGGCATTTCCCCTGTGCATCATATGGGGAGACAGACCTTTTTTCTTACCTGGTGATGCAAATGAACTGCAAACATGCTGAATCCCTGTTTGACCACTAGCTGATGGGGGAGGGGTGTTCTTCCCATTCGACGTATGGGAGCCTAAAGCTCACCAATTTGTCTGGCAGAACAGATGGCTATCAAAAAAAAAAAAAAACTCTGTAGAAGAAGTTATCCTTGAGAATGGGGGACAAGGATTCAAAACGCAGCTTGCAGAGAACTGTTAGAATTATACTCACATCCTATGAGGGGGACTGCAGAGTAGTACGAAGGTCTAGAATGGATAACTGCTTATAGGAAATTAATGACATCAGAGTGAGTGCCTATAGAGGACCCATCCAAAATATGGCCCCAAGAGCCAAGAGCTAACCATGGAGGGTTCTGATGGCTAAACGTTTGTCCACCCTTGACTGCACAAATGTAAAATCTGCAGGATGGCAGCCTTAGCAGGCTTGAACCTGTTATCTAGCCCAAGAAGCAGGGCACAAAATAACCAGCTGTTCACCCATCTCTGACAGCTGGTTTTACATAGATACATAGATGTTTTCATCAGATAAGGCCCTTGTGGCCCATCCAGTCTGCCCTATCCCTCTTCCTAATGCTTAAGGTACCCTAGATGCTACAAGCCCCCCCTTTCGCCTAGCTTGATAGTTCCCATGTGCGTATCCCACGCATTCTTGAATCCCTGAACCGTGGCCACCCCCACCACTTCCTGGGGAGACTGTTCCATCTCTCCACCACCCTTTCAGTGAAGTAGAACTTCTTCAAGTTCCCTCTAAGTTTTCCCCCTTTTACTTTCATGCGGTGCCCCCTTGTTCTGCTATTTTCCTTCATGTGAAAGATGCTCCCTTCTGGTACCCTGTTGATACCTTTAGATATCTGAAGATCTCTATCATGCCCCCCCCCCTTCCTCCAGGGAGTACACATTGAGAGCTCTGAGTCTCTCCTCATACGACTTATGCTGCATCCCGGACACCATTTCTGTCACCCTCCTCTGTACCATCTCCATCCTGTCTGTGTCTTTTTGGAGATGGGGCCTCCAGAACTGAACGCAGTATGCCAGATGAGGCCTTGCTAGGGAGATGTACAACTGTACCACTACTTCCCTGCTTCTATATACCCCTCCCTACGCACCCTAGCATTCTGTTAGCCTTTCTGACTGCTTTGTCGCACTGTTTAGCCACTCTGAGGTTGTCTTCTATGACTATCCCTTTCCTCTGTGGTGACCTCCAGTGTTACCCTGTCTAGTTCATTCTCATCCCTAGGATTCCCTCTCCCTGGGTGCATAATCTTGCACTTTTTTTCACTGAAACCCAACTGCCATTCCTTGGACCAGTTTTCTAAACTCTTCAGATCCCTCATTTTTTTCTATACCTTCCTGTGTATCTACCCTGTTACATAGCTTTGTATCATCCGCAGACAGGCTAACCCTCCCTTCTAAATCCTCTGCAATATCACTTATGAAGACATTGAAGAGCACTGGTCCCAGCACTGATCCCTGTGAGCTAGCCTCATTTATCACCACTCTTTGTCTTCTGTTACTCAACCAGCTTCTAACCCACGTGACCACCTCCGTCCCCACCCCCCAATTTGCCAGCCTGTGGATTAGTATCCTATGTGGGACTATGTCGAAGGCCTTCCTGAAGTCCAGATAGGCCACATCTACCGCTCTGCCCTGGTCTATTTCCTTTGTCACTCACTCAAAGAAATCAATCAAGCTGGTCTGGCATGACCTCCCTACCATGAATCCATGTTGCCTTGGGTCCAGCAGCCCCCTTGTCTCTAGGTAGTCCACCAGCCTTTCCTTAAGTAGGATTTCCATCATTTTACCTACTATCGAGGTCAAACTGACTGGGCATTAGTTTCCTGCCTCCTCCTTGCTACCACTTTTGTGCAGGGGTACCACTTGTGCCCTCCTCCGGAACCACACCTGTTTCCAGTGATCCACTGAACAGCCTAGCCAGAGGTTTAGCCAGTTCCTCCCAGAGCTTCTTTAGGATCCTTGGGTATATCCCAGTGGGCCCCATAGCTTTATCCACCCTAAGCTATTCTGGTGCTCTTTTTACTCTGTCCTCTGAAAAAAGTCTAGTGTCCACCCCTTCTCCCTGTTTCCCCCTCTCCATTAATGGGGGATCACCCCCATTATCTTCTTCCGTGAATACAGAGCAGAAGTATTTGTTGAAGATGGTTGCCTTGTCAATGTCTTTCTCCACTACCCTGCCTCCCTCTTCCCTAAGTCTCACAATCCCTCCCCCGTCTTCCTCCTCTCTCTAATATACCTAAAGAATGCCTTCCCTCCTTCCTTCAACGATTTAGTTAGCTTTTCCTCGGTTTTAGCCATTGCTGCCTTGTTTGCTACCCTTCATTTTTCCAAGTATTTTTGCCTGTCCTCCTTGCTTTGTGTTGCCTTGTACCTCAGAAATGCCATCTTTTTTCCTCTTACTAGCTCTGCCACTCCCCTTGAGAACCACAGGGGTTTCCTCTTTCTTTTGCTCTTGCTGCAGGGCCTGGCACAACGGTTTCCTACCAGGTGCAGGGCTTCCCTTATCGGGGACAGCTGGTTTTCATTCTATGCCTGTCCCTGGGACAGGCAGTTTTGTTCCCCATGGTGCAAAGTTGGAGGCGGGGGGAGGGGGAAGAGGATCCTGACATCCGGACATCATGCTGGAAGACGTTAGGACATCAGGAAGCAGTGTACCACTGCCCATCCTGCCCACTGCAGCCACTGTGAGTCTTGTGGCTGCAGACTGACTGTGTCACCTGACTATCCATAGCAGTCCTTAAGTGGCAGCGAGTGGAAAGAGTCATCACTGAAAGAAATCTACACTCAACCACGCATGTGAAGATCAACATTGCACAGGCACAGTTGACATGTTCTGGCTTGCTCTCCTCATTTTGTGTGCAATCAGCATTTGGACAGGTCGCAGTTGGTGGGAGCATGAGACCGGATCGTGGTGTGAGTGAAGGGGACTGCATTCCTTCCCTTCACTGAACTTCAAAAAAGAAAAAACCCTTTACAGGACTCTGGGAGACAGAAATAATAAAACAAAATGAGAAATGTGAAAAACGTGCAGTGTCTCAGCAAGTGGGGAGAGGAGGGGAAAGATAGAGACAGCAAGGACTGTTGCTGTTGAAAACGTCCCTTTCGGGGCTTTTGGGGGCAAAAAGCTAATCAATAACACACACAAAAAAAGGAAATACATAAAAGAGAAAAGCCAAAGCCGGCCCGCCGGCGCAGCGGTTGGATTTCCGCTTGCAACACCAGCTACCCAGGTTTGGGAACGAGCCCAGTAGCTGGAGGGCCGGCCCTGGGGAGAAGGCCTGAGCATCCCAAGGACAGCTCGTCTTCTCAGGGGGAAGGGGGAATCCAGGGCTCTGCACATGTCTGACCTCAGGTGGAGACTCGAGGTACAGCAAGTCCAAGCCAGCGAGAAGGGTGGCATGCTGGACGTCGGCGCTCAGCGCCTTGATGTCAGGGCGCACAGCACACCAAGAAACATGGAAAAACACCCTGCAGCACTCCTGATAGAGCACCACGGCCCCGATCCCCATCGCCCCTACCTGCCCTGGTGACAGCATCCCGACAAGAACAAGAAGGACCTCGGGGTGTAAGGGGCCCCACCTCATACCCCCTGGGGGGGCATAACCAAGGCTACATAGGGGATGGACCGCGCCAGGCTCCAGGTAAGAGGGCAGGGACTGATAAGGCCATATGTGTGTCTCCCGAAGAGTGGGGGCACTGTGGATAGGGGGAGCATAAAGAGAAAGTTAAAAAAATAAAGAGTAAAGCCAAAAAGGGCAGGCAGGGTTGCAGTGTCTCAGCAAGTGAGGAGAGGAGGGGACAGAAGAGAGACAGCCAGGAGTGCTGCTGTTGAAAACATCCCTTTCAGGGCTTTTGGGGGCAGAAAGCTAATAAAAAAAGAGAAGAGATATGAGTAAAGCCTGGAGATTCTCACTGTTCTGTACTAAGGCAGGAGTAAAAATTTATTTGACAGCTGTACGCCCTAGTCTACCTGTCCCTGCACTAGCATTTCACTACTCTCACTGTTCAGTATTAAAGCAAGATGAAAAAATACCTGACAACTGTAGTAGCATTTAAAAAGGAAAGGACTCCTTCTCACTGTTCTGTACTGTATTAAAGCAGGAAAAAAAATATTTGACAACTGTACACCCTATTCTACCCTGTATGCCTTATCATTTGAAAAGGAGGAGAATGTGACTGTCGCTGTTCTGAGTTAAGCAGGAAAAAATATTTCACAATCATCATTTTCTGTATTAATTTAGGCAGGAAAAATTATTCTCACAGTCATCTGAGTCGCGGTCAATTTCACATCATGTCATGAGTCACTGTGTGTATTATGCGGCACACCTAAGTCTACTGCCCTACTGCTACTACTAATGTTCTGCTATAAATACTAAGTGACACAGTCACACAGACATCATAGTGTACATCTGATCACCAGGCACAAACCAGTGACACTTAAAACAAATTCTGGTCAGATCCACCACGGCTGCATAATAAAGTTTGTGAAGTTGTGTGGAATTGTTAAGGAGATATGGAGAAACAACACAATGATTTATAAGTAGCAAGATTTGTTTTAGTTTCTGTTCTAAGGAAGGCATACACATTACTAGGAAAATATATAGTAGTGTACATTTTAATGGAAGGAATAGGAAGCTTACAAAAGAACTCCAGAGCAAATGCCACTGTTGTATGTGTTATCCCGGATGATACTGGCCAGACAGGCAAATTTTAAAGAAAACATAATTACACATATCTCAATAACGCAAAGCGTCAAGGGAAACATATGCAAATCCCCATGATAGTACAGAAGGTGGCAGCACATGAAACAGTAATGGGCTGACATATGTTCAGCCTTAGGATTAGTTACAGTTTTTTTTATTTATTTATTTATTTTAAGAGAAACATGTTTTTTGTCCATGAGGTGATGTAAGATATATTTAAGCACTGTGTTGATGTCAGGAAGTCTGGTGTAATGATGATGGACTGTTAGAGAAAACGTGATATTAACTTTCAGAGGGGGTCGCTTTTGATAAGGGCAAGGTAGTTATGCTTGTGATAATGGGAATATTAGGAAAGTATGAGGTCTACGTAGAAGTGGAGTACAAATATGCACAGTTTCATGAGTATGTGCTCAGAGTGCAGGCAAATGTGATATGTGGGTTTGTTTTATAAATAAGTAAAAATAGCAATACATGCAATTAATAGAAAGATAATTACATAGACATATAGACAGAGAGAGAGAGACACACACAGACAGACAGACAGAGTAGGAATGGCAGTGAAGTATTGAAGTGACGCCAACCCCACCCCACAGACATGGACAGGAATTGGAGTGTGCCTTTGGGTCATTGCCTATAACACTCATGCCATTTCACCTCACCCTACCCTGCAGACACAGACAAGAGTCGAGGTGTGTCTTGGGGTTTTCAAACTTTACACTCACCCCATTCCATGAGGAAATACGCTGAAATGGGTACCGTATAAGAGACTGGAGTGAACTTTGGGGCTGAAGAGTCAAAGGCACATCTCGATACCTGTCACTGACTGCAGGGTGAGAATAGGGGTGGAATGGCGTGAGCATAACTGTTGACAATCCCAGGTCACACCCCTGATGCCTGTCAATCCCTACAGTGCAGGGTGTTATGGTCAGAAACCCTAATGCCCTGGGCGTTTCTTGGTATTTTCACTCCAAGTTTTCAGCATGGGCTTTTTGTGACCCCACCGCATGAACAGTAACACTATCAGTTCATTAGCCGGAAGAAGATTTTGCACAGCGACTGTGCCATTTGGCACCACAGGTGCAAAAACACATTTTGAACAGGATGTAAAAAATGACAGCTGTACATTTCTTGCATCAGTAACTGCTCAGCACATCTGTTGCATGACCTGCTTATTGACATTTTATATCTGCTATGCCATGTACTGCTGCTATGTCTGGGGAAGTACCTTTCCTAAGTTGCAAGAACAGCCTCAGAGGAACACACACACACACACACACACACGGCAGAACACAGCTGCAAAATGATTAGACTATCTACAAGCACTGCTTTCCATGCAAGACACAAGCAACTGAAACAGAAGCACATACACACACACACATACACCAGAACACAGTAGCAAAATGATTCGATTTGTCTACAAGCACTATCTTCTATGCAAGTTGGAGCACGGGGGTTGGGGGTTAAGGCTGGAGATCTGTTATGGTCCATGACATAACCACATGGTCAGAATATTAAATATTTTAAAATAAACATAAATGCAAAAGTAACCATTTCAAGAAGAAAATGCAAACTGTGACACTTAACAGTTGTAGGGTAAGTTAGCACATCTGGACTTAGTTGCTACATATACATCTCAATTGCTAAGGGGTTCTGACCATGTTAACCCTTCCTCAAGCCAAGCTAGCTACAGTATGTCTAGCAATAACATGGATGGAGAAATTATGCCATATTTTCAACAAGAAGCTAGCATTTTAAAAAGACAGTGCTGTAGACTGAGAAGCAGCTTGTGTAGGTGCGTTCATTATGCTAGCCAAGATATGTTCTGGTTGCGTTCCATAAGGCTAACCAGTGGGAAAAATAGGGGAAAGGGACAGAAATCTAAAATAGAACCATTTAACCCATTTGTGATTTAGAGTTGCATGACAGAAATGCGACTTCCAGAACTGGACACCATTATCCAAATGAGGCCTCACCAGTGATCTACACAGTGGCATCACCACCTCCTTCCTTCTGCTGGTAATACCTCTCCCTATGCATCACATCATTCCACAGGCTCTCCTCACAGCTTTGGTACATTGTTTAGCCACCTTCACGTCATTCAGTATGATCACCACAAAATCCCTTTCCATTTTGATGACCATCAGCCCCCCCCAACCCGTAATCATTCTTTGGGTTTCCTGCAACTCTTCCTTATTCAGCAGGTAGTTAGCACATTTGGACTTATTTGCTGCATATGCATCTCAATTGCTAAGGAGTCCTGACCATAGCTGCAGTATGCCTAGCAATAACATGAATGGAAAGATTATGCATAACCAGTGGGAGAAGTAGGGGAAAGGGATAGAAATCTAAAATGGAACCATTTAACCCATTTGTGATTTAAAGTTGCATGACAGAAATGCGGCTTCTAGAACTGGACACCATATTCCAAATGAGGCCTCACCAGTGATCTATACAGTGGCATCACCACATCCTTCCTTCTGCTGGTAATATCTCTCCCTATGCACCACATCATTCCACTGGCTCTCCTCACAGCTTTGGTACATTGTTTTGCCACCTTTAGGTCATGCAATATGATTACTCCAAAATTCCTTTCCATTTTGATGACCATCAGCCCCCCCCCCAATCATTCCCTGGGTTCCTGCAACCCTTCCTTATTCAGCAGGCAATTAGCTCATCTGGATTTATTTGCTGCCTATGCATCTCAATTGCTAAGGGGTCCTGACCATGTTCACCCTTCCTCAAGCCAAGCTAGCTGCAACATGTCTAGCAATAACATGAATGGAAAGCTTATGCATATTAAAACTTATTAATTATGCTTTACATACCCTAAGACTCAAAGTGTGTCTCCTTTGGCTGCTATGATGTCTGTGGTTCATTTGAAACAAAAGACAATGTAACAAGACACTGGCCTCCACTGGAGCTATTAAACAATAGATCAAACTGCACTCTGGGAAGATTGCCTGGGACAAGACGCAAAAAAAAAAAAAACCTGAACAGCAGGTTCCAGGGAATATAAAACCACCAGGAATGTTAGAAAAAAACTACCCCCCCCCACACACTCATTCACAGGTGTCAATGAATGTATTTGTTAACCATGCTGGTTCATCTTCTTGCTTCCCTCACAGTACAAATGTGAAACCACATTTGTGTTATTTTAAGTGAGTGATAAATGGCAGCTCTAATAGTTGTTACAGTCTTACTTTTTTCCTGACTCAATTTATAATATCAGTAAAAAGAAAGTAGGAAGAAAAAACACCCAGCCTTTTGCTTCTACAAGTAGTTAATTGCAGCTGGTATTTTTAATATGTGCAAGGCAACTCCATGTCTCAAACTTAAAAGAAAGAATACACTTTATCATCAAAGGAGTGTGTTTACCAAGTACTGTGCCCAAGATTAAAATAATTTGACCCCCCCCAAAAAAGTGCCCTCACATGAAACTGTATGATTAACTATAAAGACAATTAAAAAACGTATTTCTAAATGCATTATTAACACCAATGCTTTCAAAGTCTTGAAACTACTAAAAAGACAAACTATATATGTGTGTGTGTAAATATATATATATATATATTAAATATGGTAAACAAATATTGTTAATCCCAAAAGCTGAACTTTATGTTTTTAGTATACAAGAAAACCCTGTGGCTCTTTCAACCAGAACGCTGTGTCTATTGTTTTCCTTGGGAGCAGTAGTTTCAGACACTTCTTAATTACTCTTTCCTTTTGACACACCTGGTGGCTCTGATAATCATTTGTTCCAAGGGTTTTTAAGTCAATTTGAAGGCATTAAGTATCTTCTATTCTCCTAGTCCTTAATAAAATGCAGGGGCTCCACAACTTGATCATGCCACAGACTTGTTCTGTTCCTTGGTCCAGATTCCAAACTAATGTGTCTTATTTCAACATAATAGATCCACCTCATGCCCCTCCCTCAAATCAAAAAAGGTGGGGTGGATCTTTAGGAGCTTCTCGGGTGGAGGTGGGGGTAGATCTTACTCCCCCCAAAAAACCCAATGCTGCCTCCCACTACTCAGGTTCCAGTTCGAGTACCGCCAATTGAAGAAAGAAGATAATACTCTGCAACCATTGACTAACATGAAAGCATATTTATTTGAGGGGGGAAAACATTTCTTGGAGGAAAGTAAGGCGGAGGAGACTATTTACTCCTTTAGTCAGTTCCACAGGCAGAAAACATGACATCACTCCTTTTGTACATGCAAAACATCTGCAGGCTCCGCCTACTGCAGCCATAAAGAATGTCCTTGTTACAGTTTGTTTTTAAAAAAAATTTTGAAAAGCTTTCAAGCGAAGGGGTTTTAGGAGGAGAAAGTCCAGATTCCTCTACTCCAGTAACACAAATTCACCCCGCTGTTGGTGCTGTCTGCTACTCCTGTTAGTAGTGAAAGTGGAACAAAAAGGGGATTCCAAAACAGCTGGAAGAAGAATAGGGAATGGCTAGAATATGAGCCTAATGTGGGCATGACCTGCTCATATTGCAAACAATTCCTAAAAAATACCAACACTCTTATGAGTGGGTGTAACAGCATGAGACCAGAAAATGCAAGAACTCATGAACTCCCCAAACCTCATAAATTAACCACAGACAACAACACTGGGCACAATTTTCAAAGGGTGATGCACAGCTTGCATTAAGCTCTGCGTCAAACTCTTTTTGGAGCAGCTGCACCAAACTCCTGTGACGCAACTGCACCTGATTTTAGTACGCTGGGTACAGTTGCGACAGTTTTCTCAATTTATGGCAGCTTGCGCCAAAGCTCTGGCACAAGCCCCGTAAAAAGGGTCCCCCAAATAGCACAAGTTAGACCAGGGGAAAAGCTGGTCTAACTTGCAACATCTGGTGTCAGGGATTGAAAGTCCCGATCGCTGGCCAGGAGAATGCTGCAAGCCCCGCTCACCAAACGATCAGCACACAAGGGGCTTGTGGCATTCATGGGGCTTTGAAAATCGAGCCACTGTGTCCAACACAGATCCTTGCAACCTAGCAATAGAACGAGGTATCATTCAAATGGAAAATAAAAGTGACAAAGGTCAAACATTTGTTTAGAACAACTGTTTATTTGATGAATTCAGAACACCCTTTTACAGATTTTCCAGTTCTGTTAGAATTACAACATACAAATGGCGCACATGTGGGAATCAGTTACAGAAGTGACAAAGAGGCAGCAATGTTCACAGATTTCATTTCAGAATCAGTCAGGCTAAAGGATACATTGGTTAATAGTAATATGTTTCTTTCTGTCCTATGTGATTCCTGCACTGATGCATCAGTAATAGAGGAGGAGTCAATCTACATATCAAAACAATGAAAAATCTCCGTCCAGTGAACAAATTTGTTTCCCTTCAGCCAGTTTCTGTTCCAAATGGTGAAATATTTATAAATTAATAATTGAAGTTTTAGACGTCACCCTGGACTGTAAAGATTGGAAAGAAAAAATTGCTGCTTTTGGGGCTGATGGTTAGCCCGTCATATTATGAAAAGTGACCAGGATACTTGGCAGGATAATGACAGATGTACCTTATTTATTAGGGATTCAGTGCAGTGCTCACAAGTTGGACCTTGCAATAAAGCAACAGCAATTCCCCACATGAAAACAACAGATGAACTCTTAATGGCTATCTATAAGATCTACCATAACTCTCCCAAAAAACTGGGCAGGTCTGAAAGAGATGGACAACAATATGAACTACACCATTCACAGACCAGTTAATATGTCTGGAACCCGCTGGGTAGCACAGAGAGAAGAGCTCTGTCCGCTATTCTGTCCACTTACAAGGCTTTAGTTTTACATTTACAACATATTGCTTCCACAGAAGGGTAAACTAAAGACCAGGCCAGTGGGTTGATTAAGACAATGAGCACTGTGAGATCTGTCCTTTATACAAAGTTTCATGCTGAATACCTTTCTGTGATGATGGCCTTCAGTCCGATTTTATAGAAGGATAGCTCAACGGTAGAAACAATAATCAGTAAAGTATAAAGTACAGTTATCTGGCTAGGGACTTATGCTGTGCAGGATAAACTCGACAAATTCTGTAGTGAATTCCTGTTGCTCACTGACTCCGACACTGACATTAGCACTTCCTACTGCTTTAACTCTGACAAGTACAACACATGTTCAATACCGTGGATCTGATATCCTGCTTAACTTTGAGAGAGACTATTCTCTGGATAGAACCAAGCAGGCAGTGGTGAGCAATGTTAAAGAGCTACTGACGCCTGAAAGAAAACTTTGAAAAACTTAATAAGTATGTAAAATTCTGCTTGTATTCCATATATATTCTAGATTTCTCCTCTCCATTAATTACTACTGAGGAAATGTGCATGAATACATGATTGTTATCCCTTACAGTTACTTTAAAGTTAATCTGCCTCTATAGCTTACTCCCTACTTCAAGTCATAATGCAGTATTGTGACATCACAATCTGTTGCCATGAGAGTAACTGTGATGTCACAAGCAGTGTATTATGACCTCAGGTAGGGAGACAGCAACAGAAATAGATGAACTCTTCAGGAGCAAAAATCCTGTTTTCATGCAATTGCCCTCAGCAATAAATAATGGGGAGGAGGAATAAAGAACTAATGTGAAATACAAGCTGAACTTTATCTAAATATTACATTTTCCTAAAGTTCTCCTGAAGTTGTCAGCTGCTCTTTAAAGGGACAATGTCAACCTTTTTTGCATCATATTATTTCTAGGTAAAATCCCACATTTTATGATTGCTTACCTTCTCTAAAATTCATTAATGTAGCTAGTTGTTTAATCTGCCTCCTTGTTTATTAGAACTGAAATACATGAGAATGTATAGTTATACACAGCCTTGTTTTGCTCCAAATTGTTTACCTAAGCTCAATGCATACTTCCTGAACATTAGAAACATCCTCAAACAGTGCAGCCACTCGGGATTCAATAGTCTCATCTACTACCACTGCATAATGAGTACCTAGATAGTGTTAGGGGTGTTCCTGAGTACAGGAAAGATGCAGTTGTAGTTGGTCAAGAAATGTAAACAAACATGTTTTGGTGTGGTAACACCAGTATGGTTGACACTCAGTTTTTTACTTTTTAAAAGGAAAAAGGAGTCTGAATCAAACAACCAGCTACATCAGCAGTCTCTATAGAATGGGAACAATCATAAAATGTTTTTTTTTTTAAACTAGGGACACTTTGAGGCCAAAGGGGGTTGACAGTGTCCCTTTAAGGCCCTCCTAACAGCAACAACTGACAATATTAACGCATGATTTTCAAATTTTAAAACAGACGAAGTCATCAGGTCATTCAGGATACTAAAACCGTTACAACTCCCAGATAACAATGAGCAGCTAGCCCTTTATGGTAACGAGGAAGTCAGTACCCTCACAGAGCACTATAGTAACGTTCTGAAGAAACACAATCGTAATGCATCCTTAACTGAGGCTCAATGGTTACAGCTTCATATGAAGAAGTCACTAAGTTTCCCCAGTTTCACTATCTGGATTTCTGGCAAGAAATTCTCCAAAATGATTCATATGAGCAGCGTTTCCCAGCTCCACTGCCACTGGCCGCTCCTCTGAATCCCGCCTGCCTGCTCCTGGATCCAAAGGCCCTAAACAGGGACCACATGGCTGTACGGCGGCTGTGGCTCAGCTCCACTGCCGCCGACCGCACCTCACAACCCGCTGCCTGCAAGCTGTCTCAGTTATGCTATGGGACTGAATCCCTCTGTTTCCATTGGTCGGAGCTCACTACTGGCTGTTTCTGCTCCTGACTGTTCTCCTATTGGCTGCAACCACTCTAAGCTTTTTCTCTGTATTCCTGTTAGACCTCTGCCTAATTTGAAAGTGTAGACTTGAATTTTCTCCCGCATACTTTCCTCTGCCCCTGTCATTCTTCAAATACTCCTTCTGGACATAACGCCCTGCCCATCCCCCTTACTAGTGCTGCTAGCACCCTCTCTCCCTTAAAGGGACCTCAAAATTCCACCATCATGTTTACAAGCATAGCACTGTCTCCTTGCTTCTAACAATAATTCTGGCTACATTCCACCCAGTGAATGATGGTAAACCTATAAATAACCAACCCACATTGTGTAGCACACCAATACCACCCTGTGGCACTATGCTGGGGTCTAATGGGATACCTATGAGCTCTGTACTAAGCTACAAATATCAACACCAGCTCTGTTCACCTATCGTTAGAACGTCAACTGCTGTGATACCGCTCTGTGCGCGCGCGCGCACACACACACACACACACAGACAGACAGACAGACAGGTAATATCAAGAAGCACCGACTCACCAAGTACAAGCTCACATGCAGGATTAAGGCACATTGGAGGCACTTCCTCAAAAGGCTCATCCTCATTCTTCTTTAGCTATCTGGGAATGTCCACCCTAACCCAGGCCCGCCTGGGCAAGGAACAGCTAACACGCATGTCCACCTCAAAGTTGCCTCCATCAGCATAGGTAGCCTGCTCCCAAAGCTTCCCCAGTTTCAGGCATGGGTTATGCAACATAATCCAGACATAATGTCCCTCATGGAAACGTGGCTCTCCCCCAGAATTCCAGATACAGCAGTGTCCCTTGATGGTTTCACCACCTACCATCAGGACAGACTATCCAAGCGAGGGGGTGGCTGCCTGGTCTACTTGCACAATGATATTGTGGGACAAGTGTTACTCAACAGCATTTCCACAAAAGAGGTGCAAATTTTGTGAATCAAGCTCACCATAGGTCACCAAAGCAAAGCGTTAGTGATTACAACAGTCTACATACCTCATGGAAAGCAAGGGACAGGAATTGAACAATTTATTGATCACTTCAAGCAGGTCAAGCAAAGCTGGGAACACATTATCGTAGGGGGCTCCAACACAAATTTGCTAGCACAGGACACTGTGACTACTAGAGACCAAATTGCCAGCCTGTATGTTACCCAGATGGTCTCTGTAACAACCAGGAGAAACTATCGCACAGGCACCAGCACTCTCATAGACTAGCTGCTCACTAACTGCCCTGAGCACACTGGAGATACAACTGTTCTCCCCGACGTCCTAAGTGATCATTCGCCAGTGGTCTGCGTGTGGTCCAACAAGGGATAAAAAAAAAAAAACCCTCTGATCACTGTCAATCGTGTCCAAAGGACAGCTGCAGCCCCTAAAACAACACCTAGCTAACGCTGACTGGACCCCTCTGGATAAGACAGTCGATGTCAATCAGGCACTTGATTACCAGATAATGGTCTTCAACATTGCTTGCAATATTTTTGCGCCCCCCCCCCCCAAAACCACAAAAGCCAAAGGAAACATTAGCCCATGGTTCACGGGCTCCAGTATTGAACAACTGCACCTCAGAGACAATGTCTGGCACAAGGCTAGGGCTACCGGGAACCAGGAAGACTTTGTTGCCTAAAAAGCTGCAAGAAATAAGTGCACTAGACTGGTCAGAAATGCAAAAGCCTACTACTTTAAAGAGCAACTGAGTTATTCCTGGGGTAATGGAAAACAATTTTGGAACAACACAAAAACTCTGATGGGTAAGGATTCCAAAGCTCCACCGGACTTAACTGTAACACCTTCTGGCACACTACAAAAACCAAAGGACATGGCCAATGCTTTCAACATAGTATTCATGGACTTAAGTGCAGTTCTTCCACAGAAATTTCTCACAACCCAGCCTTCTAACACACCTGTTATTGATAACCCCAACACACACACACACTGAGACCCCAAAACACCTCCTTTCTACTTTAAACAGGTCTCTAGAGCATAGACAGTAAAGTACATCAAGAGGGTCCTCGGTAAAACTAGAATAGGAAGTCATGAGATAGACATGTGACTAGTCACCCTCACTCTGGATGAACTTGCCCTGCCCCTCACTAAGATCTTGAATTTATCTCTTCATACAGGACTCTTCCCAGATCAACTGAAGATAGCGCATGTAACCCCAATTTTCAAGAGCAGTGACAGAACCAGCCTGGGTAATTACAGCCCCATTTCAATACTACCCCCTCTATCTAAAGCCCTTCAAAGAATAGTGTCTGATCAATTGGTGAAGTACCTCAACCAATACAGCCTTCTCAGTACAAACCAACACGGGTTCTGAAAGAACCACAGTGCCGTTACAGCACTCATTGACTATACTGTACATCACAACTATATCATGCACTGGACACTGGCTTGATGGTGGGGTCTATCTTTATGGACCTGACAAAGGCATTTGACACCGTGAACCACCAAATACTACTGGATAACCTTCTGGCCCTAGGCCTATCTCACAACATGGTTAACTGGTTCAGCAGCTACCTGTCCCACAAGACTCAGTGTGTGAAAATCAGAGGATTAACATCCGACCCCCAGAATGTGACCCTGGGAGTTCCTCAGGGGTCAATCCTCAGACTACTGTTCTTTTGCCTGTTCGTAAACTCCCTGCAGTCCGCATGCCCGGCTAGCATGTTGTTGTATACAGATGATGCTGAAATTTCAGCAACAGGCCACAGCACACCTGAAATCACCAAGGCCCTTCAGAATAGCTTCAGCCTACTGGAAACCTTGTTCAAGCAAAACATGCTACTCCTGAACTATAAGAAAATAAAAGTCATGCAATTCTCATTACCACACAACAAGAAGAAAAACAGCCCCTGAGTATCTGTAACCACAAAGCAGAAACGCTCGAGCAGGTTACCATTTTCAAATATCTGGGCATATACCTTGATGACACCCTGACCTTCAGCTACCACATCGACCAAGTCATTAAAGTGGCAAATGTCAAACTTAGCATCCTCTACCGCCACAGGCAGTCGATGGCTCCCAAAGCACTGAGCCTTGTGGCAAGGAGTGATATACTGTCATCTATTGACTATGGGCTAATAATTTATAACACTGCCACAGACACAACACTGAAAAGGGTCAAGCTACTACTCAACAGGACCTGCAGGCTTGTTCTTCGGGCGGACCAACTGATGCACACATGTAGCCTTTATTCAGACACAGGGTGGCTAACATTGCACCTCAGGGTTAAATACCAGACATGTGTGATAGGGAAAAAAATCCATGCTTGGTCAGACACCAAAATCCATGGCTCGCTTTTTCCAATACTCACAATCCTCCAAATCCACACATAGTTCTTCTAAAGGTACTCTCCATGTCCCTTTTAAGAGAACCATCTTTGCACAGTGAGCCCTCTCCTACCGTGGACCACAATGGCTAAATGAGCTCCCTGCATCCCTCATTTGACTCTAAAAAGAATCGACCCCTTCAAGAAAGACCTCCATCTTCTCCTTATCCAATCTATGTAATGCGACTGCAACTCTTAATCACCTATCTCACCTTCCTCTCTTTGACAATGCCTACTCCGGCTGCAGTCTACCCTATCTACTCTTTACTGACAAAGTCTTCTCAGGCAGCTACTCACTTACTGACTTGCTCCTTGTAACATTAAGGGCTTAGTCTCGCAATTGCAATGCTGATTCTTGCAAGTGTATTATTATGTGCCACAGCTGATGCGGTTTTGTAAATCTATGCACTTTTGAAACTGCCAACTCTATGTATTCCTTAACCACACATGTGTATGTTTTTTGTAGCTTGTTTTGTACCCATATGTTAATGTCTTATGAGTCCACGAATTTGACTTGGAACCTTTGTAAAACAGCCCTTAGGCTCACAGGTATTAATCCGAATCTGAAATAAATAAATAAATCTTAGTTACTATTGGTCTACTGATTCCAACACAAGCTGCAGTGGTCGAGAGATGATTCAATTTGATGGGCAGAGTTAAGTCTGACTGGAGGGCCTGCTTTTCTCCTGCAACTACATCTGAACCAATGCATGTTAAGCTGTCAGATGTTAGCATTCCTACTTTTTACCTGGAAGATGCCATAACACTATGGTTTAAATCTGGAAAGCAAAAGAGAAGACCTTATGTGAAACCATATTGCAGCAGATATTCAAATTCTCATTCAGTAATAGACCAAAGTTTGTCAGACACTTGCAAACTAATCCCCTAAACCAACATTTGTTTTCCCTCTTTACAGTAAGTTTTCTGTAATACACTTTAAACTTCATGGCAAAATACTTTGGACAGGCAACATTTTTGTGGGAAAGGTAAAATGTACACCACACCTGTCCCTCACACATGCATCTAATTATTTCTAGCCCTGCCAAGAAGCAAAAGTGTTCCAGATGCTGTCATATACCAAAGTAAAAAAAATTCTTGACATTAGTGCCCATAGCCTTAGCTGAAAAACTTTTTTTTTTTTTTAGAAGCCTTTTTCCTGTCAGGAGCCTGACTGCCAACTGAAGCTGCCCTTAATTTGCATGAAAAACAGGTCCCTGACCTTCCAAATACCTGTGGCAAAGGAGTAGAAATTACTCCTGACCTGTGACATTTATCAGATCCGAGGACCCTTGCTTCTTAGCCACTCCAGAGCTATCAGAAGGTAGCTTCCTCTTAATCACTGAAATTTTGAAGATCACTTGGGGTCAGAGGAATTGAAGGGAACAGGTAAGCTTTTCTGAAGTCCTACAATTGGGAGGCATTATCCACTGTTTCTGCTAGTGGACACTGGAACCAACAGAAGAACTAGGAACCTGAGCATTTTCACTGAATGCAAAAAAGATTGATTTGAGGGGTTCCAAACTGACTACACAGAAGACTTAAATCTCTGGAGTTAGGGACCATTTCCCCAGATGGACAATCTGCCAGCTGAGCCAATCACTTGAACATTTAGATCCTCTGCTAGAGGAATAACTGACAGAGAAAGAAGATTATTTTTGGCCCACTGCAGAACCTTTTGGGCTTCCAGGAACATGCTTTTGCTTTTTGTGCCTCCTTGTTTATGTATGCGGCTGCCACGGCATTATCCAATGGAATCTTCAGTGCTTGGGACCTGAGTGGCTCCTGAAAATGGAGTTGAGCATATCCAAGACATTTTTCTGAAGGTTTTCTTCCTCTGGACTTCAAACACGCAGGGCCAGAGTCTGATCCAGAACAGCACCCCAAGCCAGGAAGCTGGCATCCATTGTCAGGATTTGCTCTAGAGGGGAAAACAGTGGGGATCCCTTCATCAGAGTCCCTGCATCTGTCCTCCATGCAGGGGACTGGTGAACCGAGGAAGGAATCAAAATGGGAATCTGAAACTGCTCTGATGCCAGAGATAAAGAGGACAGAAAGTGTGACTGGAGGTCTCACACAGAGTCAAGCCCATGGAAATAGTTCTGCAGTGGCAGATATCAGATCTAAAGTTCGAAAATGGCAATGAGCAGAATGCACTGAGATCTTAGGTATAGGAAGACACTCTGTATAGCCATTTGGAAACTGGCCCCCAGATGTTCCAGTCCATGAGACGGAACAAGGGAACACTTCTCTCTTTGTTGACTATCCAACCGTGTTGTCCCAGGACCTGTAATGTCCTGACTACCAAGGATCTTGCTGTCTGCTATGATAAAGTTCTAATGAGGAGATCATCCAGATAAGGGTAAGCATGATGACCCTCCTTCCTGTCTGAGTGAGGCAACAATCCCTATCTGGACCTCTGTAAAGACCCCTGGGGCAGATGCCAGCCTGAAGTGGACAGCCTGGATTGAAAATGCTGTTTCTGAATGATATACCTCAGACATTTTTGAGGAACATGAAGATAGGCATCTGACAGGTTGATGAAAGCCAGGGAGTCCCCCAGTTGCACAGCCTTGGCAACTGACCAGTGGGATTCTATCCTGAACTTAGTTTGGCACACAAACTTGTTCAGACTCTGCAGATCCAAAATTGTGTGAAATCCCTCACACCTTCTGGGGACTACGAAGTAGACTGAGTAGAATCTCTGCCAAAAGGGGGTACCAGAAATATCACCCTGGTCTGCAGCAGGTGGTCCAGGGTCTGGCAACTGCTTTTTTTCCCCACTGGGTTTCTGGACAGTGGAGACTGAAACATCTGACCCCATAAAGACAAAGCAGAGAACTCTACTACATAACCAAGTGAAATACTCTCCAGCACCCATAAGTCTGTTGTGGTTTGAACCCATATCTTGAAAAAGTTCTGAAGGCATCCCCTGAAGGCCTGAGAAATAAGACGGGCCCATGAAGCCTCATCCAGAAAATCCACTCTTCCTATCTGCTGTTTCACTGCATCTGTAAGAGGAGCCTCTCTTTTGGAAGAACTTGAAACCTTCGAAGGAACCTCTGCCTCACTGATTTTGAGAACTCTTAGCTCCCTAAAAGAAAAGCAGTGGGACCAATAGGTCCCGATTAACAAAATCACAAACAAAGTTTAATTTTTTATAAGCTTACTTGTATGAAATACCTAGATATATCTGGTTTATCCTGTCCCCGCCAGTCATTACAGGTGACTATCGCTCCCTATGTCCAGCCCTCTGGTGACACATACAACGAGCTAAGCCACAGAGGATATCTATATGCCTGTAAGCATATAGTAAATATTAACCATTAATATAGGGCGTTATCACACTTATATTGCTGGGATCAATCAGCGGAAAAGCGCTTTTGACCCCGGCTGGCACCAGCAATAAGCCTGACAATGCCCTGTGATAGTGTTGCTCTCTTTTATAGTATGTTTACAGTCATAGGCCCCTATGGCTTACCCGCCATGCATGTCATCAGAGGGCTGGTGGCAGGGACACTGGAGTGGCAGTCGCCAGTAATGGCCGTCAAGGTGGGGAGGGGTCGAGGATCAACCAGATATCTAAGTATTTTGGACATGTAAGCTTATAAAAAATTAAACCTTGTTTGTGATTTTGTTAATCAGGATATATAGGTCACTCTGCTTTTCTTGCAAAGAGCTACAAGTTCCCCCTTTAACAATGTTAAGCCACTAAAGCATTGGTAATTGGTGGGACCAATAAAGTATTGCCATTTAGAAATATCATAGCGTGCTGTCATATTCAGATATCATGGCATCCGTATCCCACGCAAATTAAAAATAAACACTGTTACTGCTTTTACAAGAATACTAACTAGCATGGAACAAACCAGAACTCGAAAATTCTACAACACAGCAAAGCAGAGGACTACTCACATTGCATTCTCGACATACATATCTGCTCAGGATTCACAGGCAAAGGGTTCTCAGATGCATCTTTAGTTAGTGCTCAGAAACAAAAAATACTGTGCAGTAATGTTACAAAAAACAGTATTCTTCTGGTTCAACATGCCTGCTGGGGTTTCTCAACTATTACGTTGCTTCTTTAGAGCTACTCAGGATTTGCTTAAACTCCCCTTACAAATGGCTCAGTTAAAGCAATATGCTATGCACGCCTGTAACAGAAAGCAACAAGCATTTGTCCATGCCGAATGTTTGCTTGCTGGCATTAGAAGTGGAAGTGCAGGAGTTAGACAGATGCAGTATAGAAATGGCAGTGATGTATTGAACTGATGCCAACTCCACCCCCACCCTGCAGAGATGGACAGGCATTGGGGCATGCCTTTGGGTTGTCACCCATAACAGTCACCACATTTCACCTCACCCTACCCTGCAGACACTGACAAGTGTCAAGGTGTGCATTGGGGTTTTCGAGCTTTACACTCACCTCATTCCATAAAGAAATATGCTGAAATGGGTACAGTATAGGAGAATGGTGTGAACTCTGGGGCCAAAGAGTCCAAGATGCACCTCGATGCCTGTCACTGGCTGCAGGGTGGGGGTGGAATGGCGTGAGCATTACTGTCAACAATCCCAAGTCACACCCCTGATGCCTCTCAGTCCCTACAGGGTAAGGAGGACACCTATCAGACCCTACAGGATAGGACGTTATGGTCAGAAACCCTAGGGCCCTGGGTGTCTCTTGGTATTTTTACTCTAAGTTTTCAACATGGGCTTTTTGTGACCCCACCGCATAAACAGTGACACTATCACTTTGTTAGCCGAAAGGCGATTTTGCACAGTGACTGCCATTTAGCGCCACAGGTGCGACAACACATTTCCAAAATGATGTGAAAAATGACAGCTGTACTGTTCATGAGGAGGTGTAAAAAAATGGTAATGTTGAAAATCTGGAGCGAAAATATAAAAAAACTGGTGAAGTCACGAGCGTGCATAGAAACTGCGCAACACACACTCATATTGCAATTATTTGGGGGATGTTTTGCACCAGATTTTCAATATAGACATTTTGGGACCTCCGCTCATGAACTGGAAGTGCGAAAACACATTTCAGCCAGGATGTGAAAAATGACAGCTGTACTGTTCATAAGGATGTGTGGAAAAATGCCAATGGTGAAAATCTGGAGTGAAAATATTACAAATCTGTGAAGTTATGAAGATGCATAGAAACTGCACAATGCACACTCGTAACAGTCATTTTACGGACTTTTGTGAACAGATTTTCAACATAGGCATTTTAGGACCTCTGCTCATGAACAGTGTCACTGTGATTTTCTTAATGTGTCCCGAACACCGATTTCCCACAGTGACCGCGCTATTCTGCGCCGGAAGTGTGAAAACACATTTTGGCAAGGATGTGAAAAATGACAGCTGTACTGTTCTTAAGGAGGTGTGAAAAAATGCCAATGTTGAAAATATGGAGTGAAAATATTATAAATTCATGAATTTGCGAGTGTGCATGGAAATCGTGCAATGCACACTCGTAACACAGTCATTTTTGAGAATTTTTTCACCACATTTGCAACATAGGCTTTTTGAGAGCCCACCTCATGAATAGCGACACTGTCATTTCATTAATCGGTCCTGAAAGGTGATTCCATGCAGTGACTGCAAAATCACCTTTCGGGACAGAATAACCAAATGACAGTCACTGAATTCATGAGGTGGGGTCCCAAGAACCCCATGTTGAAAATTTGGTGCAAAAATTAAAATAAATTACTGAGATATGCACCAAAGTTGAAAAAACCCTATTTATGCCATTATACACCTTACCGGCATTTCTTCAGTTCGCCGTCGGCTTTGAAAAGTGCAGACATATTCCTGCTCCACCGAAGATCATCGTGCTGGCCTCCGGAGGCAAGTGTGGGATGAGGGGTGTGGGAGGTGGGGTATGCAGAGGGTGGGGTGGGTTGGGGGGCAAGAGAGTCAACGAGGACCATTTTCTTTTGTTAGATTTTTTTATTTTACATAGGCGGCGTGGGACGTTTGCCACACTGGGGTGAGCTCCAGTGTGGCACCTGGAAATTTGGGAGGCAGTGGGGCCAAACAGTGTTGGGGGGACCATGAGGACGCTGGACTTGTGCCATGCTGGGGTGGGCTCCCAGCATGGCACCTGGAATTTTTTTTTTGGGGGGCACTGGAACCCGATTGTGACTGGGCACCCCAAGTCAGACTATACAGTGTGCTTGGGGGGTTGCATGAGCCGAGGGGAGTTGGGCACACAACAAATGGAGGCATGGTGCATACAACCACCACTACAATCAGCGGTGGTGACGTGTAGGTCAATTTGCATACTGTTGATGGCACGGCAGTATGCAAATTTCCTACATGTTACCACTGCTGATTGTAGCAGCTGTTTGCTTTCAACTGTACGCCACTGCATCTGAACTGCTGTCATAAACAGCTGGGACATTCATTGGTGCAGTCAGGCCGTGCCCACAAAAATCCTCAGGGCACTGAAAGTAGGGGTGCCACACCTATGAAAACTCGTATGGTGGCACTATGTTTCTTGCACATGCGTGCAAGCAAACATAAAAACACAATCACAAAAGATAACAGATCTTCATAAATATCATACAGCAGTTACTGTATGTTAGCAGCAGTACATTACCATCGGCCCTCAGTGCAGGGGCAGAAAATCGAGCAGATTCAAGAGATCATTAGGCCTATTCTGCTGCCATTTTAGTATGTTAGTATCTAACAAAACTTCCTTTTATTGGTTTCATGTACTGTATATAGCTATATACATATACATATATATATATAAAGCACTATATATTTGCAGATGATGCATTTACGTTATACACGTGGACAATCTGAATCCTTTTAAAATTTAATACACAGGACCTAGTGATTTAAATGGCTAGCTTATTAGCTCATCTTTTATTTGAAACTGAAAATGCAGTCAGTTCAGTCCTAGCCAACTTACTGCACACATGAATATATCCAAAATGATACTCTTTTACCCAGCTACAGTAATTATCATACATTCCAACCCTTTTATTCAGTTTTCACCTTTCCTATACCAGTATGACATACCACTCCTTGCACTGCATTTGTATCTTGATTAAGCTTGCTGTACTTCTCATCATACCACATTTACACTTGCCAAATTTACAGTAGCCTGCTGGAACTTTTGACATCAAATTTTGAGGTACATTTTATTCATGCATTAAATGTACTTTAAGATCCCTCAAGGGCCTTCTATATATCATTATTTTTGCAGTTAATGCTATTTCTCCCCTGGACCTGAGCTGTCCTCCGCATGCCAGACACCATAGCCCTGACTCCCCGATTTTCCTCCAGGACTTACCCTTGTGCAATGGTAGTGTGGCCCGGGTATTTGACGGGTGCAGGGCTGCCAGCGGCTGCCCAGGGATCCATTTTCACATTCTCTCCCTTTGTACAGTGGATGTGCAATGCTGCCCAGACATGTCCACACACGCTACCGCATGTGGGACATCAGCAGCCGCCACACCTCCTCCCCCCTGTCCAGACAGTCCCTGACTACCGTATCCCTAGCCAATGCTACGGGCCAGGCTAACACCAGGCACAGTAACCGTCCCTCCCTGGGAGAGGAGAGTAGTCCTGCAGGCGCTCTATCCTCTCTTCCCCGGTGGATCCCCTGTGTCCCAGGTCCATTCCCAAAGCCAAGCCACCAGGATGGCAGCAGGTGAGGTGAGGTGCCTCAACCCTCCACACCACTGGGCTGGCTTTCAGGTTATCATTCTTGGCCTCTCCTTAATGATATCTCTCAATCTCTGATTGGCCAGTAAGTACTACCATATGCTCCATTTTTCCTTATGATCTCCTTAACTTACTGTTCCTGAACACTATATGTAGTAACAAATCCATGATTTGGTTGCCAAAATCTCCAGCAATCAATCATATATATGACAAGTGTAAATTCTGTGGCAAGATGAAAAGAGCAGCAAGCTTTATTAACCCAAAGAATGGTGCAGAGATCTATATTACTGGTTCCATCACGTGTGACATGGACAAAGTTATTTACTTCATGTCATGCCTCTAATGTGGGCATAAATGCAAAGTTAAAAATAAGATTGGGGAACACTTAAACCGTTTGCAAGGAGATCACAACAATGCACTAGTAAAACATATGTGTAGTGCAAGGAGTTGTGAGCATATCTTACAAGCTATTGGTATAGACAAGCGGAAAACTAATAAAAGGGATAGGAATTACAATGCTGAGCGGGGTAAGAGAAACTCATTTTGGATATATACACTGGGTGCAGTAAGTTGACCACAGATAAATGAAAATTTTGAATGGGCCCCATTCCCTGTCATCCTTCCAATCCTGGCAGCTATAACATTAGCTATTCACCCCTCACCCCCTCACCCTGTGGACCGGAGGTATATCCTAACTAACTGACTGTCAGACAAGAGGGCCCATTCCAAGATATGCTCTACTGTTCCCAACAAAATCTCTAGTTGTTTCACTTCTGCAGGACAGTAGGCACACCAAGTAAGGCCCCGGTCAGTCAGGGCAGAGTAACTGGATTTTTTGTCAGATTTAAATTTTTCCTTAACGCGCTCCAGTATTCACTGGCATAGTTACAATATTCAACATGAGGACATAGGAGTCACAAGGCTGGCAGACAGCTGGCCCCGCGATGCGTGGGGGCTCTTCGGTCTACCATTAGGGACAGCAACAACCTCCCTACCCCACCAGACCACCCGCCACCCAGCTCTTCATCTGTCCTCACCGGTGCCTGTAGAAATCACACTGGGGAAGGAAGAGCTCGATGGGTACTTTGGGCTGCAGCAACCCTATAAGCCCAATGAGCATGGTTGTGCCACAAGGTGGAGCGACAAAGTCGTAAGTGGTACAACAATGCAGAACATACAGCCACATATTGGGGACAGGATTACAGTAGTCTGACTGTCTTGTACAGTGGTTTGTTATCCATGGTCCAGCACCCCTGATGGTGCCCCACCTCGCGGGCAGCAACTTATGTAGGTATATGTACTAACCTTAGGGCGAAGACACTTATTGTATAAGCATAAGTGTCAGGATCTGTGTTCTATTATGCTCCATTATGTTTTACTGATATATATTAGCTATGAGAAATGCTTTTTGCTCTATTCTTATTGTATTTTTATATGTAAGGCAACACTGCCATCCTTAATAATTGTGCATCACTACAACTGACCTTGGAATAATAGAGGTCATATTGTATTGTTATCTCTGCAAGCTATGCAACTTTTCATACTAGCTAGGATAATTACTCAGACCACCTGCTTTTTTCCAATTATATACATTTTATGTATCTTCCTTAGCCGTTGCCATAGTAATAATCAGGATATAAGACCCTTTGCAGCACGTAGCTTCTCTGAGAAGAGAGAAACTGTCTGCATTGCCTAGGTAAGGAAAACTGGTGTTCTCTCAGTGTTTTACACTGTAATGGTAATAAGCCTGTATTACTGATCTGTAATAAATTCCATTTATTACATGAGTACCACTTGTCTGTTGTCTCTTCCTTTTGTGCCATTCCACCAAGAACCTGAGAGGGTTATTTATTACCCAATTAGAGGTTCCACAGCAAGTAACAGAGTGGTACAACAAAATCTGTACATACAGGCACTATTGGAGTCAGGTTACAGAATTCATACAGGCAGAGTGAGAGGCAACCAAAATAATGGCTTTGTCATCACATACAAGACATAGCATAGCAGTTCGTCATACTGAGAGGGCTACTTAGTCATGGGGAGATAGCAGGAGGGATGAGAACGAGCAGGCGGGGGGGGGATGCAGTTCATTAGCAACAGCTGCACAGGCCAGGTGCAAGTGACTTCAGTAAGATGGGGGTGCCACTGACGGGCCTAAAGCTTAATCCCCTAAAGAAAAAAGGGGATTTGGGGCACAAGAGTCACAAGCGCAAAACAGTGCATGCTTTCTTAGATTTCTTATCACCCACCCCATGCCAGTACAAGGCAGAGAAAAAGTCGTACATACCCATGAATAGGTCACTTTCAGATTCTTCCCTATACTTCTCCTTATGGTCTCAGGGGTCCTAGGAGTCTGAGAAAGAGTTTACCTGGGAATGCAGCTTCAACTCAGCCATTTAGAGACATTTATTTATTTAAAACATATTTTAGCAGGTAAGTACATAGGGCCCAAGAGGTTTGTTTACAATTGAGACCTGGGGTGGGGAAGGGAAGGAAACATGGATAGCAGAGGTAATACATACATACACAGGGCAAAAACACAGAGGAGATACATACATACAGTACACAGTGCAACAAAAAGACACTGTATATTATATTTATATTGCAATCAACCATGTTAACTGCAGTGGGAAGATATATACAGGAACACAGTACAGATAAGCTTACAATACATTCACTTCAATAGGTCAAAATACATATGGTGTAAAATTTAATAAGGGAAGTTTAAGCAAATCCTGGGTAACTCTAGAGAAGCAATGCAATAGTTAAGAAACCTCAGCATGTATGGTGAACCAGGAAACACGCTGTTTTTGTAACACTGCTGTGCAGTCATTTTTGTGTCTGAGCACTAATTAAACCATTCATCTTGCACAAATAATCTTTCACCTGTGAATCCTAAGAAAACCTGCATGTCGAGAATGTGAGTAGCCCTCTCCTATTCTATGTTGTATACTACAGAGTTTAAAAAAAGTTTATTTATTTACTGATTTCTAGGATTACAATAACCTTTGAACCACAGGTTCTTTTACAAAGGTTCCACGTCAGATAATAACAATGTTACAACAATAGTAAAATAGAGTCAGTTACAGATGAGGGTGAACAACAACATAGTTCAAAAACAGAGAATGCAAACAAACTTGTTTTTCAGCACAAAATAAATAGGATTAGCAAAAACAATGAACATCAACTAGCAGTCACAGCACTGACTTTGTACAGAAGTGCAGAGTGTGTTAATAAGTGCGAGGAGAGGTATGAGTGGGGGGATAGAATGAAGGAGTGGGGGAATAGAGGGGAGTGGAGGGGAAGGAAGTCAGCAGGTGTTGGGCACGTAGGAAAGTAAAGGGGACTAGAGGGTAGAGGAGAGGAGGGGGAAAGTAGAGGGGAAGGAGAAAAGTAATGGGGGTAGGAGGTGGGGGGGTGAGGAGGAGAAATGGAGGCAGGATGAGGGAGGAGGTACCTTTAAGGCATGTCATGTTTTGAAAAGCTAAACTCAAAATTCTATTCTTTGACTGTTAAATTTGCTCACTGCCCAGGTAGCTTTCCTGGTATTACTGTAGTGAGACCTAATGAAAAAGAACACATTTCAAAACTAATGTTTCCTAAATCATTCATTAACACAACAAGTCATCATTTAATTGTAACAGACTTCCATTTGTTTAATTAATGTAAATTTACACTGAAAAAGCATTTCACCTAGGCAATTCAGTTTTGTTAGCCATAGCAGAGGTAATTATTCTGTCTTCTATTCATGTGAAAAACACTGTTTACTGAAGATGTTTGATCTAAATTATGCACGTATATTCAATCTCAAGAGCTGCGGAATATGTTTAGGTATTATATAATCAGATTCCTTTAAAATTAACTCATTATTCTTTTCACAGAAATATATGCCAATATTACTAAAATACCAAATTTGTTTCATTTAGGGGTTCCAAAATACAGGTTACTCACCTGTAACAGGAGTTCTAGGAATGGTATATGTTGTTCATCCACACTTATTGGCAGGTTCCTTGCCGCTTTAAATCTTGCCGGAAGGTCTTCAAGCTGGCTCCTCCCACCCACCGGGTGGTAAAACTCGGCTCCGCCCCATGGCGCAGATCTGGTCTGCTGAGCTCAGGTTGTGCGTCAGGCCGGGAGGTGGGTGGGTAAGTGGATGAACAACATATACCATTCCTAGAACTCCTGTTACAGGTGAGTAACCTGTATTTCTAGGGACATGGATATGTTGTTCATCCACACTTATTGGCAGACTCTAGCAGTTCTCCGGGAGGAGGGAGGTAAGAGCACACCCCTACTTAGGGAATAAAGACTGGAGAACCGAGGCCCCAAAACAGCATCCCGGCGTGACTCGAGGTCGATGTGGTAATGGGTAATAAAGGTGTGTGCTGACTTCCAGGTAGCAGCCCTGCAGATTTCCTGGATAGGGACGTCCCTGGAAGCAGCCACCGATGCAGCAGTATGACGGGTAGAATGAGCTCTTATCCCTCTGGGTGGCTCCATGCCCACCAACTTATAGCAGAGATCTATGCAGGAGGTGACCCACCTGCCTATCGTCCGCTTGGCTGCAGGTCTGCCAGGTGCGGCTTCAGCGTAGGTGACAAACAGCTGGTGAACCTCTCCCCGAATTTCAGCCGTGCGCTCCTTATAATAAGCAAGCGCCCTTCTAGGGTCCACAGTATGGAGCCTGTATTCGGCCTCCGAGGTGTGATTGGGGTAGAACACCGGCAGAGTCAGCACCTGGTTAAGGTGAACTCCAACACCACCTTCGGAAGGAATTTCGGGTGGGGGCGCAGGACAACCTTGTCCCTGTGGAAGACCAGGTAAGGAGACTCAATGCAGAGCGCCTGGAGTTCTTCCATCCTTCTGGCTGACGTGATAGCCACCAAGAAGGTCGGTCTTCCACGACAGCTGAGAGAGCTCACACCTGTGCATTGGTTCGAATGGCTTGCCCATGAGCTTTGCCAGTACCAGCAGTAAATCCCATGGAGGTGGAGGTTGTCGCACCGGAGGGGAAATGTGATCAAGGCCTTTGAAAAAGCGCCAGACCACCTTTTCCTGCGCCACCGACTGCTCCCTGGCCCGCGCCCGGTAAGCAGAGATGGCTGCCAGGTGCACCTTTAGGGTCGTCGACCTAAGTCCTTGACTAGAAAGGGACCATAAATAGTCCAAAATGCTTGCCACAGAACAGGAGGAAGGGTCCAGGCCCTTCCCTGACACCAAATGGAAAATCTCTTCCATTTGAAGGCATAGCATTTCCTGGTCGACTCCTTACGGGACGCCTCAACAACATTGAGGACCTCGTCGGAAAGACCCAAGGCCTGGAACTCTAGCCGCTCAGGAACCAGGCCGTCAGGTGCAGGGATTGAAGGTCCGGATGGAACACCTTCCCCTGACTGACTGAGAGCAGGTCCGGGCGAGCTGGAAGCTGCCTCGGGAGCCTCGAGCTGAGGCTGAGGAGATCTGGGTACCAGAACTGGCGGGGCCAGTCTGGGGCTATCAGAATCACCTGCGCCTTGTCCCTCCTTGCCTTGAGAAGCACCTTGTGAATCAAGGGAAATGGGGGAAAAGGCGTAGAAGAGGCCCGGGGTCCACAGCCTCGAGAAGGCATCCCCCTGCAGCGAGCCCTGCTGAGGGGGGCGGGCATGAAACAGCCTCAGCTCAGCGTTCTCCCTGGAGGCAAACAGGTCCACCTGAGGTGTGCCCCAGTGGGAGAACAGATCTTGTCTACCTCGGCAGGAGAGACCACTCGTGAGATGCAGCCCCTATCCTGCTCAGGGCATCGGCCAGGGTGTTGGAGGCTCCTGCCACATGAATGGCTGGAGATCCGCCTCCAGGCTACATGCAGTGACCAAATCGGAGAGTTTCCTTGCATAGAAGCATGGGCAGCGTCCCGCCCTGGCGTTCAGGTAGTACATGGTCGTGGTATTGTCCGTCTGGACTCGGACCACTTGACCCCAGAGAGCGGAGCAAAGGCGGTGAGAGCTAGGCGGACCGCTGGAGCTCCAGCAGGTTGATGTGGCATCGGGACTCCGCGGGACCAGAGGCCGTGCACTCGGTGTTCCCCCAGATGGGCACCCCAACCCATCAGAGAGGCATCGGTCGATAGAGACCGTCGGCTCGGGGCAGACAAGCGGGATGCCCTCCTGCAGATGAGATGGAACGGTCCACCACTGGAGCGTTCCACATCTCCTGGGTCACTATCACTAGCTGGTCCAATGGATGCATGGCGTTGTGACCACTGGCTGGCCAGTCCCCACTGAAGGCGCATGTGCCAGCGTGCCCAGCGGACACGCTGGTACAGGCCGCCTATGAGACCCAGGGCGCAGGAAGTCCCGGGCAGAGGCGCGATTGCCCAACCAGAAATGATTGGGCAAAGGAGGTAAGAACCTCAGCCCGGTCCGCCGGGAGCCGTGCTCTGGCTCGAAGAGAGTCGAGCTCTGCCCCGATGAACAGGATCACCTGCTTCGGCTCGAGTTCCGACTTGGCCTCGTTGATGAGAAGGCAGACTTGAGAGCAAACCTGGAGGGCCAGATCTCTGGTCCGCTCCACCTCCTGTCTGGAGGGGGCTGCTATCAGCCAATCGTCCAGGTAAGGGTACACCCGGACCCCTCGGTGCCGCAGGAATGCTGTCACCACTGCCATGCATTTGGTGAAGACCCTGGGAGCTGGAGATAAGCCGAAGGGCATGGCTTGGAACTCGAAGAGGGATCCCTCCGCTCGAAAGCGAAGGAATCTCCGATGTGATGGACGGATAGGGACGTGAAAGAACGTGTCCTGTAGGTCCAGAGAGCAGAACCACACGCCGTGTTCCAGAGATGGTATTATCTGCGCCAGAGTGACCACCCTGAAGGTTCAAGACCTTAGGAACTTGTTCAGGTCGTGTAGGTCGAGAATGTGGCGCCAGCCCCCCGTCCGTTTCGGAACCAGGAAATACCTGGACACGAACCCCGGGTCTGCGGGGGGGGTCCTCTACCTCCTGATCACCTCCTTTTGGAGGAGGAAGCGATGTCGACCGACGAGCCACCAGTGAGGCTGCGGACCCCGAGGCCCCCCGAGGTGCGACGGCTCTGAAGGGCAGAGCCTGCTCGAATTCTAGAGGCAGGCCTTTTCCCACCACCTCCAGTACCCACCTGTCCGTGGAAACAGCGGACCAGGCGGAAGGAAGTGTTGGAGCCGTCCCCCCATGGGGGAACCAGGGGTGAGGTGACGGGGATGGGGGCAACACCCCTCAGCCCGTCACTGGGCAGGCTTGGAGGAGGGACTGGCCGAGGGACCTCCTGGGCCTTTACCTCCCTGCTTCCTATTGGAGGAAGCCGACGGCTTGGGTTTGGGATGCCAAGCTCGAGCCTGCTGGCCCTGACGTTGCTGGGCCAGGCGCGCCGCGGGCGCAGAAGGACAAAAGGGCTTAGGCTGTGCCTTGCGGCCTTTGTCCTTCTGAGCGGAAGAGACCGAGTCCAAGGTAGCATTGGACTTCTCGATCCTCTGCAGGTGACCTTCCACCCCAGGGCCGAAGAGGTCAGTCCCCAAAAAGGGAACATCCGCCAACTTGTGCTGGGTATCCGAGATAAAGGTGGATATCCTCAGCCAAGCCCAACGACGCATGGCCACTGCGGCCGCCACAGACCTGGCACATGAGTCCCCGATGTCTAAAGCAGTCTGGAGCTGCTGTTTGGCCACTGCCCTGCCCTGGTCCGCACCTGCCTGACCGTAGTCTGCAGATCCGCGGGAAGATGAGGGACAACCTCATCCAGGGAGCCCAACAGGGCATGAGAAAAATGTACCATGAGGACGGCCGAACTGGCCTGACGAAGGACGAGAGAGGACGCAGCATAGACTTTTCACCCGGCATAATCCAATTTCTTGGATTCCTTGTCGGAGGTTTTCCACATCCCTGGCATTCCGGCGGCGCGGCAGCTGTCGGTAACCAACCCCTCAGCAGAGGGGTGTTCCGAAAAACCGGACAGGGAACCGGTAGGGACCGCATACTTCCTGGCCATCCTGGCCGAAGGCGCAGGGCAGGAAGCAGGGCGCTGCCAAAGCTCCAAGGCCAGACCCACTATGGCCTCGGCCACCGGAAAGGCCTCCGTAGGAGAATCCCCTCGGTCCAGAATCTCCATGAGGGGATACCTGGCCCGTTTAGAAACGGGTTCGAGCTTCATCCCAGTGGACTCCGAGATGAGCCGAAGCAACCCTAAGAAGGACGAAGGGCTATCGTCCACTGACTGTCCTCCTGAGGACTCCAAGTCCATACGCTTGGAGAAAAGGGAGGAATCATCCTCGTACTCGGAAGAGTCCTCAAAGAGCTGCCTCGGGCCTGAGCCACCCTCCACCTGCCAAGGTTTATCGGGAGTGAGGATGACAGACAGCCTATGGGGCAAACACCGAGCCGACCGAGAACTTTTGGTCGGAGCCCCAACTAACGGCTGTGGAGGCGGAGGTTCCACCAGAATCGGTGGGGCAGCTGGAATTGGCCGAACAACCGGCCTAGGAACAGGCTCCTCGGCTACAACGAGGGGTTGTTTCGGCCACTCCGGTGACAGCCACTTAATGGCCGGGGAAGACGACTGGGTCGGCTTATTCCCGGTCAAAAGGAGCTGTTGCCACATGAGTTCCTCATACCTCCGACGCAACTTGCGCCGAAGCCTCCCCTCGTCCGAGGAGGAGGAGGAAGAGGAAGAGCGGCGGCGCCGCTTGCCGCAGTGCCGAGACTGAGACCGCCTGTAGGCGGGATCGGCTGGACCGAGGATGTCCGAGACCGAGACCGAGAGTCTCGGCTAGGCCGAGGACGGCGCGGGGAGGTGTCGGGAATCGGCACTCCCCTCGGTTCGGACGATTCCACCGAAGGCTCCGGAACCGGAGGCACAGACGAGCCGACGGGATCCTCAACTCCCACCGGGGGAACCGGGGAGAGGGGTTCTCAGCTTCTCCAGCCGACAACCCGTCTAACGGGTCGAGAAAAATCTCGACCGCATCGACGGGAGTCTCGGTCAACTGGCCTGACGGGGACACCGTGAAGCCAGTGGCCGAAGCTGAGGGGTCGACCGAAGTCGACTGTCGACAAGAAGGGGAGGGGGATCTTTCCCGCTCCCAAGAGCGTCGACGGAGAGACTTACTTTTACTCTTTTTGGACCTGGAAAAAGGTCCAGAAGAAGTTGGACCCTCACCTTTCATAGAGAGGGTCAGACAGAGCTCCTTAAAGGAAGCCGAATACGAGGCACCGAGAGAGAGCGGGACAAAAGCCGTGGCCGAGGTAGAAGCGGCCCGCGCCACCTCCTCTTCGAGGGTATTCATCTGCTCGAGCTGATCCGACGAGCCCGCCTCCGGACACCGCCAACCGGGCCTCTTTAGATTTAACCGGAGGAATTCTTTTCTCGGGGCGCCCCAGTTGTAAACGGGCAGCACGGTCTTCAAGGACATAGGCCGAAAAGGAAGAGCACAGGTCGCAGGCCTGCGGGTCGTGCTCAAGGCCCAAGCAGTAGGCGCCGTGGGTCGTGGATCCGTCCTAGACATCTTCTGCCAAGGGCACCTCCGAAACCGGAGTCGGTTGTCCGTCGCCAGCCGCAGGAAAGAAGACCAAGTCTTTTAGTAAAAAACTTTTGATTTGAAATTTGAAGAATTAGGAACCAGTCTTATCGCGAGAGCGTTAAGGAGGAACCTGAGCTTCCAAGCGGTAAGGAAGATCTAGCGTCATGGGGCGGAGCTGAGAGTTTTACCACCCGGGTGGGTGGGAGGAGCCAGCTTGAAGACCTTCCGGCAAGATTTAAAGCAGCAAGGAACCTGCCAATAAGTGTGGGTGAACAACATATCCATGTCCCTAAAAATGCCTTTTTCTGCCTCCAGCAAAAGAGAATTTAGGAGTGAAATAATTTCAGTTTATCACTTGAAGACTGTTATGATTAGTCTACCGCTCACCTTGGGCCAGTAGCTACTTCTCTAAGTCATCAATCAACAAATGAAAGACTGGTGACCACAGGGACCAATGCCTTCTTTGACATCATGTAAAATGCTACAAGATACTAAGGGACACTTTCACGTTTGGGTTGTGTGTGTGGGGGTCTATTTAGGTATTTTTCTCCTGAAATGTCTTCCATTGAATAAAACTAAAAAGATTGTGTTTCTTCTTCAACAGAACAACCGCTAGTATCTTTCAACCACAAACCTTACATGCAGAAATCAGTTGATTTTAAACTACTGCTGACTAAGGTTCCATTTGATTCATATAAAATTTTGGGGGGGGGGGGGACTGTGATATGACTGCGATAATTTTACGCCATGTATGAAAACCAGCATTTTCAGAAATACAGAACTAAAACTTTGTCTAAATTGTGGTTTCCACCTTAGACAACCGCATGATAATGTATGCAATTTTTAGTCTTCTGCACCTTTATCTTATTCCTTTAATTGCATAGCAAATATTTCCCTCTTCCTTTAAGTAACTCTTTAATCTTCCTTGCTTTTATCAGAAGAAAACAAAAATTGGGTTTCTAGCCCTAACAGTTTAAAAAATAGTCTATTTTAAATAAATTATATTTCGAAAGGGTTTTGGAAAATTAAACTACTGTAGGAACTCACTTTTGGAGACAGATTGACATAAATCAGTCCCATCAATACAGTTTTCATCTGTTGATACATGTTGCTATATACCAATATACATTACTTTATGGTTAAATGTTTATCAATGTATATAATTATGGATGGATAAGTGCAAACTACAGCAACAGATCAGTTTTATATTGAAATATTCCACTTAAAAACTAATTAAGTTCCCAGCCCTACCACGTCCAAAATTAGCCTGTTCAAAGTAATTAAGTTTAGAAAGGGTTAACTTGGAACGCTTAAGAACAAGAAACTTAATAGACTTTTTAATTAAAGTTTGGAGTCAGGTCAAAATGAAAAACTCCTACTGATATAGATTTTGTGTGTCAATACATGGTAGTATTATATATATTTTATTTTTTAAGTTTCAGAAGTAATATAGATATATTGTTTCTTACTCAATCACCATAAATACAAACAATATATCATGTTATACTCTATCACCATATATCAAGATACTTTGTTATACATCAATATATGATGTTTATTACAGTTTCCCTATATTTATTTATTATTAAATTTTGTTAACCGAGTAGGCCCGCTGAGCCCCGAGGGTCACTTTTTCAGGGGCGACCCGGAATCAGTTAAATATAGCAAGGTATTTACATTCAAGTAGTACATTTCTGGACATGTCGTACAGGTTTACAAGAACAGTGCACAGTATTACATAGTACAGAGAGGTCATTTACAGCAGGGTTATGCAGTTAAACAATAGCACAAGATATAAAAATATATATTTTTTAATAAATTCTTTATCGTCTTACCTCAGTGCTGCCCACCACTGGCTTGGACACCTCATCAGATCCAATACAATCCATACTGGCCTTGTTCCAACTGCCCAAGGCACTATGCAAACAGTTAACTTATTTAGTACTGTGTAAGTACTATTTTTTTTAAACCATCCTGCACCATGGATTGTTTATTATATTCGTATAAATATTGAATCAATTGGTCATGTACAATCCTCTCAAGTGCCTTTGACAATGTGGAACAGATGGCTATTGGCTTATAGCTTTCAATACATGCCTTTTTTTTTTTTTGCCCTTTATAATTTGGGACCACAATATCGCTTTCCCAGATCTTCAAAACTTCCTGGGTATTCAGGGAGAAGTTTATTATTTTGGTTACTGAAGTTATTAGTTCACTCAATGCCACTATTATGAACGTAATATTCGGACTGCCATCTCCTTTTTTGTTTTGACATTTAGTTTTGTTAAATATGTTTTTCTACATTCTCATGCACCTTCCTAAAAAAATTAAGGGTAGACCCCACACTACACAAATTCTTTAACAACTGTCCATTTCCAGGACCTCTGAGGTAAAAAAATGTGCTGAATGGATCCACAAATTTAATAGAGTCAGTTATTACTTCTTCATCTGTGTTCAATAAATCAGGGGTAAACTTGGTATTTCTACCCAACATTTCATTTATCTCAGCCCAAAATCTTGTGGGATAATTAAAAGTATCTGAACTGAACTTTTTGCATCTAACGCTGGACTGTTTATTCATCTGTACAGATTGGGGATCTATTTTCTGTATGTACTTATTCCATAACTGGTCTCTATATCTAATCATTTTAAGAAGTTCAGAATTTACCCATCCCTGTGTATCTCCTTAAAATCTTATTTTTTTCTGTCGTGCAAATTTATTGCAAATGTTGTTAAATTGTATTGGAAAAATTCAATACAATGTATATGTTGGGAATACAATGCATAAATGTTATCTTTAATAGAGTAAATTTTATTTCTTCGCAATGTTCTAGTATAAGTTATTAATAGTTCTATTTTTTATAACCAAGCCATCTAACGAAAACATATAAGGGAGTGATCAATTAAGGATTCTGGAAGTTTAAATGCATCTTTTATTTGGTCTGGTCTTGTAAACAACACCCAATCAATCAAGGTTTGGTTCATTGTCCTATAATCTGTTCTTATAGAGTTCTATATTATTTCAGTCAAGTTAATAGCAGTCATTTTAACCTCTACCAATTTATTTGACTGCCCAAGCCGATTAGTATTAAAATCTCCTATTACTAATTTGTTGAAGTTTCCATTCAGTTGGTTTCAATAACATACTGTACAAACTTGTCAAAACCTTCACATGTATTGTTTGAGGGAAAATATACTGTTGCAAGAATTAAGCCATAACGTATGACCAGGGGTTACATTAGTCAGCTAATTTAAATATTTTCTAGATATTTTTATTGATTATACATGATTTTACCGCTACCACTGATTTCCCATATAAAAGTGGTTCTCAGTAACACAATCATGACAGACACAGGAACAGCAATTTCACACAACTATCATGGAATGCTGCTGAACAGTCAAAGCTGTTCATTCTAGCATTCCATGACAGATGTCACAAGGAGATCGTGCTGCAATGTGAACAAGCTGTACATGGCAATTAGAGATAAATGTAAACTTTTCGAGCCTGTACCAGCCTAGCACATTGCAGCATTTACAATCTCGTTGCTTTAATGACATTTTGTGATCCACCCAAAAGAATATGTAGAGCCAGAAATTCACAACTCTGGCCCTTATCATCAATTTCAATTTGTGTTGCCCTTAAATACAACTTCAGATAGACTGCACAGCCCACTTCTCTCCTACCCACTCTATCCTCTCTACAGAGACTGAGGGAGTCGAGGTGCACTGTTACATCATCTAATTTTTTTTTCTATTTACATTTTTCCACTTCTCCGTGGACCCAACAGGGGCTACGACCCCTCCCTCACAGAGGGCTACATCCTCCGGCTCCCCTTGATCATCCTGCTCCGCCACCCCCCGTAGTTTCCTGCAGATTCCCACCCCCCCCTGCAACGGGGTCAGGGTGAGGAGTACCAGCGTGCTACCCTCCCCAGAGCACAAATCCAGAATTGGGGGGGCTGGCAGGGGCCATTGGGCCATCATGGGTCCTGTTTGGTCCAGACTTTTTACTCTAGTTTTTTCCCGCACCCACACCCATGCACCTCCATGGAGGCAGCCAATCACCCTGGGCATGGTCCAACCCTGACCTTGGCTGTGCGCCCGTGCCAACACCCAGCCACCGCTGGGTGTCAGTCAACAGCGCATAACACAAATTCCTCTTCCCCGAGGAAGGAGAGCCATCCGAAGACGCTCAATCCTTCCTCCCCTGGTTGACCCCCAAGCAGCCCGAGTCCATTCCTGAACCTGGGTCGTCGGCGTGGCGCGAAGTGTGGTGTCCAATGCTTTAACCCTCAGCACCACCGGGCCAGCTGCATCATCTATTTCTGAAGTTAACCAGGATTCTGAAATAGTTATTATCAGGATCATACATTTTCACACAGGCCACAAATGCAAACGTAGACAGCAAATGTCCCCGGTTAACATAAATTGCCCTAAATTGTGCTTTATCTAATATGATATGGTATTATTTGGTCCCAAACTCAAAAGTATGCTTCCTGACAAAAGTAGAAGATAAGATATCATCCTTTTTTCTCAGTTTAAATATGGCTTTATCATACACAAGTCTACTTAATATTAGAATTACACTAAACAATTGTTTCAAAAGCAGCAACTGATCTACTGCTTCTAAACACATATATTAAACATCTGGTGAGTTAAATCTCCTAAATCCCGTATCTCTATCAGAACACAAACAAGGACTGTTGCTAAAAATTCCCTCCAAACAGCATTAATTGTAAAACTAAGAAACTACGTCCCTTTGCAAAGGTAACCAAGTAACTCAGCATATGCACAGGTCTAGGCTAGCCCAGCAAGGATCCCTGCCTCTCCAGTCTTTCCAATTAAATGGCCAGTACTAACTCTTTACCTTGGCCAAGACAGCAGGCAAAGGCTTCCAACTGCCACCAATGTGATTACATAAGTTGGCCAGAAAGTGGAGCGATCTGAGGGTAGGTTCAGCATGCCCCACTGCACTGTTCCCAAACCAAGGCCTAACCAGAGACCACAGCACAGGCTAACAAACCTATTACAGCGCACAAGGTAGCCCTTAGAATGCAGTTGCTGCCTTGGAGTAGTGTGGCTAAACTGATTTTAGACACATTGTCTAATATCATCATAGACCGTCCAGTAACTTTTAACATCCTTACAAGGTAGTTAGTACAGTTCCAGATCCAAATAAGTGCAACACCACTAATGCTTCATCTGTAATAAGCATGACAGCACACAACTTAGATAGCATTTTCTAGAAAACATATTGCATACGTACTCTACCAACAATCAGAATACAGAAACACATGGATTACACCATTATAAAATGGGTTCTAAAAGCCTACAAGTTTATTGGTCAACCTGTACCACATGACAATGGGTTAAGAGAGCACATACCTACACTGAGGTACTTTTTTGGCACCCGCATCTGACAGTCAAGCCTCAGGACACAAAAAATTCACTACACTGAAACTATAGCTGACACAGAAAAACACATTAGTTTTCTATCAGTATTACTGCATACTGTTTTTCAGAACTTCTCTTTCTTTTGTACCTCTCTTTCAAAATCTCTTTCAGTTCTTCCAGCCTTTGGTAGACAGCTCTCTCTTCCTGTTTCAGTATCTGCCCTCTCCCCCAATTAGTATGCAACCGGCTCCTTCATATAAACATGTAGCAGCACAGCTGGGTTTGAACTCAGCAATCAGAATGAGTAGCCAGGACATCCAACTGGTCTTAATGAGCACAAAGTGTGTTTCTGGAGTATGACCAGTATAGGGGATATACTGTCACGACAACTTATCTAAACTGGTTTGCAACCTACTGAGCTTCAACAAATCTCCATTAAAAAAAATATTTAGTAGCTATAAAATGTTTAGCAATACTTTACAGTGGCAGGAAATATTTTTGTTGTTTCTTTTTAGAGGAACTGTTTTCTCTTGCAGCATAATACCACTACTACAACAAATAAAAGGTTGGAGGAGTGGTCAAATGTATGGCAGCTTAGACTCAATGCTAAAAAGTGCAAGGCAATGCACCTGGGAAACAAAAACCCAGGGGAAGAGTACACAATGGGGAGGGTGAAATACTAACAACAAAAATGAAAAGGGACCTGGGAGTAGTCATATCAGATGACCTAAAGGTGGGCAAGCTATGTGAGAGGACAGTAAGGAGAGCTGGGGGGATACTGGGATGCATAGGGAGAGGCATCACCAGTAGAAAACAGAAAGTTGTTATCCCTATGTACAGACAGCTGGTGAGACTCCATCTGGAGTACTGCACGCATTTCTGAAGACCCAGTCTCCACAAGGACATAGACGGGATGGAGACAGTCCAGAGGAGGGCAACTAAAATGGTACAGGGTCTGCACCAGAAGACATATGAAGAGAGACTTAAGGAGCTTAATATGTATACCCTCAAGGAAAGGAGGGACAGGGGGGACATGATAGAGACTTTCAAGTATCTCAAGGAAATCAACAAAGTCCAAGAGGGTAGCATCTTTCAGAAAAAGAGGTGTGCAAGAACAAGGGGGCACAATCTGAAGATAGAAGGATGACGGATCAGAGGTAATGTGAGGAAGCATTTTTTCATGGAGAGGGTAGTAGATGCATGGAACGGCCTTCCTGAGGAGGTTGTGGAGTCAAAAACAGTGGGGGAATTCAAGAATGCATGGGACAGACATAAGGCAATTCTAGGGGGTTGGGGTAGGAGAAAGTAGGCTGTTGGTTAACTAGGATCTGCAGCTTATACATTAGGTAGGAAAATAGGCAGACTGGGTGGGCCAAGCAGTAATTATCTGCCATGACGGTGTGTTTCTATCATGCTTAAGCATAACCTTTTTACTAGCCAATGTCCCATTTAATAAGTGCAACAGACCACGCAAAAGGTTGTGTGTTGGTACTCTATTAACCCACACTATGGGTGGTTGAAGTCACATGATTTTGCTTCATAGTTCCAGCGCACTCACAAAATAGATTTTCATTTGCTAGAGAACAGCCATACCTCTTTCATGGTCTACTACGTATGTAAATATACCAACCATCTTACAAAATAACATTTTCCTCATCCCATAGCCATACCATAGATTTACCCTGAACTTGTTTTCTTATGCTGCTCCAAAAATATAGAATGATTTGCCAGTAACAATCAGAGCAGCTTGTACAACAGCATAATTTAAAAATGCACTGAAAATTTATCTGTCAACCTTATGTAGGTGTATATGCTTTAATGGCTGATTCATGTATTTATTTATTCAATTTTATTGTGACAGTATACTAATTTTGTACTGTACCTATTGAATATATCTGTACTGTGTACTTCTTCGTGCGTTGCACTCAGGTCACACTGAAAATGAGTACTTCTACTCAGTGGACTCACCTGGTTAACAAAAGTAAAACAAACAAATCCTCAACCATAATCGTACCCAAATGGCAGGGCCAACATGACCACAGGTCAATGTTGTACAATATATTTTCATCTCTTTGTATCATTTACAGAGAAATTTTTTTAAACAACTATGCTCTCCCTCTTACCATTGCAAAAACAGAAGAGAAATTTGAAGTAGAGGGAGTACTTTAAAAATAAATATCTCCATTTTTATTCAGTGGAACTGAAAATATGTAGATTACAAAAACCTGTAAATAATTATCCTCTGATGTATTTGAAGACAAAGCCTGTAACAGCAAGGAAGATTCAAGATAGTGACAAAAAGCAGTGAAATGTGATGCTATTATGAGCATAGGATGTATTTATAATAATTCAGTAACATTGTAGTACATCATCAATCAGTACTGTAAAACCAAACATTAAAATGTAAACTTTTTTTGGTTTTTTAGTCATATAAAAATTATCAGTACATTATAAAGTTGAGTTAACAGACTCAACTTGTATCATTAATGCAATTTAAACTTGTATTAAATGATACAATAGTAATTTGTATCACCACATTGTCAGTTTAAGTCAATAAAATGCATTCGGAGGAAAGCAATCATTATATCGATATTTGATGTCAACTTTGATCTCTGTTGCTATTTGTCGGTGAAAAGCATTAACTGTAATAAAACAACATCAACTCAACCCTTGCTAGGCCATGGACTGATATATTAGTCCAAAATTCCTATACATTTTAATTCTGTCGGCAGCCTAAGGGATAAATTGTGCTTCCTCCTGCGGTCTAATGGAAAAAGCAATCATTGTATACAAGTACTGACTGTTTTCAAATTACAGTTTAAAATACTTACAATTGTTGTTTCCTTGTGTTTGTACCATACAACTGTACTTCTACGATCCTTGACTGTACAACTGAAATGTCTGTGGGTGACAACATGGATATATTTTAAAATATAATATACAGTAAACAAAATTACATTCCTACTAGCTAATGCATGTAGCATACACATTCAAATAGCCAATATACACAACAAGACTGAGAATGAAAATGTCAACACTTTAGGAAATAACAGACAATTGATGGACATCAAATGACAACTGGGGAACAAACATCCCAGGATACGACCACTTATATATTTGATATGTTGTAACTGAAAAAAGAGAGGAGAAGCTGCAATTTTCATCCAAAATAACACCCAATGTGATGAAACAAGGAACATTCAGAAAGATAACAGTACAGTTGAAAGTACAGTACTTGAGTCAATTTTAAAAATTTCTGGGGAAACAGGTTATTATTAAACTATGCTACAGGCCACCAAATAGTGACTAAATGCTTGAGGTTGAATTGTGTCAGAAATGATTAACTGTAGCTGAAACAGGAAACTGCATAATCATGGTGGATTTAAACTATCCTAGCATACATTGGGACACTCTACCATCCAATAACTCGACTGAAAGCTTTTTCCTTAACACTCTTCTGGGCAATGACTTGTATAAACTGACTAAAGAACCAGTCAAAAATATCTTGGACCTGGATAAAATATTCATCCTCAAATAAATAACTATTTAGTCAGAGGAACCCTTGGGACAAGCAACCATAATAATATAGTGCACTTCAAAATAATGAGAGATACCATTAATCTATCAGGTATCTCCATATCATACAAATACGGAAAAGCCAACATCAGGGTCATAAAAAGGGACTTAAAGCACAATAAACTAGGAACATAAATTTAAACAAACCTCAATAAAGGAGTAATGGAACATATTTAAAAACAAACTTTTGGCAATTAAATCAATGTATGTTCCTCTAAATAAAAATTATAATAATGATGGTAAAAAAAAACCTCTGTGGCTAATGACTAAGGTACAGCGGCTACAAAATAAAAGCTACACACTTATGAAAACAATCGCTAACAGGACTGTAAAAAAGCTATTAAAACTGAAACAGCAAACCTGGAATTAAGACTAGCAGATGGCAAATGAGACAGAAACACCTTTTTGGAATAGACTCCCATCCGATGTAGTGGAAAGTGATACCATGCTCAGTTTTAAAACTAAATTAAATACTTACTATAGAACCACAGGGAAAAGTTAAGGGTACTTAAAATGCAGTATAATAGTTACGAGACCCTTTGGCGAAAATTATTGTCTCGCACCGAACTTATGTCTAAATAACCTCAAAAGATCTAGTAGAAAAAGATAGGTTCTTTTTATGATACCAGCAATGAAATACAAGACCCAAGTAATATGGAAAATATATTAAACACATACTTCTGTGCTGTATTTAACAAAAGAAGTACTGCAAGATCATAAGACAAATAACCCAAAGAGTTAGTGATGCAGATGGGGTAAGGCACAGATACAGTGGCGCTGCTGCCAAGTTTATTTATTTATTTATTGAAGAGTTTCACCAGAAAAGCACACTGAACAACACGTTGCTTGTCTCCCAGTGCGTCCTGGGGGAAGGGAACTGGAGGGACATAGTATACAACAGATACAGAATAATAATTCCCCTCACCCCACCCCCACCCCTACCGCCTCCCTCTCCACTGCCAGTACCTGCTGGTACTAAACCTGTCAATTCTGTAATGTATTTTAATTACTCTTTGTGTTCAAGCAATTATGTAAAACTATGTTATTCTGTATGATTGTATTCTGTAGGTATGTTGACTCTGTATGTCTTCTCTGTGATGAGGTACCTTTGTAGACGACTCTCTGGCTCAAAGGTTATAAATCCGATTATACAATAAATTAAAAAAATAAATAATGACATGGTACAGTGAAGACAATATTATACAATTGGTAGAATGCAAAATAAGAGCTATACATGAATGGAGTATCTGAGGATAATCACATGCATCAAAATAAGTGCTTGCTTTGTATATTCACACACGAGTATTAGGAACAATGAATAGTAGCTACAGAAAAACCATGATTGATAATACAGAGCAGGATTAGGGAGCGACAGGATGGACAGGGACATGGGGACATTAGCGACAGGGTATCAGAAGAGTAGGATAGGGAGGGATAGGAGGGAGGGGGAACATGGGACACGATGTGGCAGGTATAGGGAGTGGCAGAAAGAAAGACTAGGGGGAAAAGGAGGAGAAGGAGGGGGAAGATGTGTGAGAATTAGAGGCATGTGCAATTTACTGAAAGGAAGTCGCAAAGCGCTACGGAGATGGAGTGGGGGGAGGAAGAGTGGCGTATTTGGTGAGAGAGAGAGACAGCGTGTTCCAGAGTTTGGGGAAATGGTGCGAGAATGCAGCCTGGCCAATTGAGGTATAATGGCTTGGGACAGCCAAGGTGCATGTATCATGTGATCGAAGGGAATGTGCAGAAGGAGAGGGCAATCCTACAGCAAAGGAAAGGTAGGAAGGAAGAGAGTCAAACCAAAATTTGGAGATGAATTTAGTGCTATGTAGGAGACATCAGTTTTCCAGAGAGGGGAAAGTCAGAGTGCAATAGAGATCACAGTGATGGGTGAAGGGGGAGAGAATCCAAGGTGAAGCGGCAGAAGGAGTTCAAGACAGTGTCCAATCTGGATACGGAAGACTTGGGAGCGGCACTGCAAACTACAGCACAGTAGTAGAGAATCGGGAGGATCATCTTCTGGGCAAGTTCACGTCTCACCGGTAGAGGCAGAGCTCTACGGTGCCTGTATAGGGCATCGAGCTTGGCGCGCAGCATTTTCAGGATGGCATCTATATGTCCAGAGACGCTGAGGTGTTGATCGAATCAAACCCCAAGGTATCTGAAGGAGGAGGTGTTCTCGAAGGTAGTCCCATCCAGAGTGTGGAAGGAGGGCAAGGAGGCTGTCTTCTTGGCGTTGAGAAAGGTGAGAACAAAACCAGAGCTAAACATTGTCAAAGTCCTGCTGGAGTCTGGTTGCTACTTCAGAGAAGGACCGGCCACAAGTGTACAGAACTGTGTCGTCCGCATACACATGGATAGAGGATGAAGTGCAAACAGATGGAAGGTCATTTAAAAATATGGAGAAAAGTACAGGACCCAGCACAGAGCCTTGTGGAACACCAGTGTTGATAGGGAGGGGGGAGGATATGGAATCAGCAATTTTAACTGATTGGGTCCTACCGACAAGATCGGCTCTGAACCAATTTGTGGCAGTGCCAGATAGACCTGCTGAGGAGAGGGAGTTGAGGAGGAGGGGATGGGAGACAGTGTTGAAGGCCTTGGCAAGGTCAACAAAGATGGCTGAAGTGATTAGACCACCATCCATCCCTGAGAGGATAGAAGAAAAAATTACTCACCTTAGTAATGTTGTTTCTTCTAATGGAGTATTGCTGTATTCTGACTATTGCAGTAAGGTCCTGCCTTTCAATTGCCCCGGAGAACAAACAGTTAAACTTTCCATGGCCAGCATGGAATGTTCACCGCAAGCTCGGTTGAAGCCCCTGTCTGCTGTTGTTTAAACTCCAACTGTCAGATCTTTACGAGCAATACTCACTAGAAGTTCTGTGTGGAAACTGTAAAACTCACACTAGCCAACTGGTAACTAAATTTATATAAAAGGGTTTTTTGGTTTCAAAGCAAAGACTCAAGTCAGGAAACCCAAAAAACAAAACACAACACTCGCCCAAAATAAAGGAGGGTAAAAAAGAGACACCCCTAGGGTGCCAACACTGCTCCTGCCCACCCACATCCCAAAAACCAGGTTCTGAGAGGGGAGGAAGGGGGGAAGGTCAGAATACAGCAAGACTCCATTAGAAGAAAACACATTACTAAGGTGAGTAATTTTTTCTTCAAACAACATGAAGTCTTGCTGTATTCGGACTATTGCAGACTACCAAGCAGTACATCCATGGAGGAGGGACAGAACCTACTTTGAAAACAGGCTCTGAAGTACTGCTGTGCCAAACCGAGCATCACTCCTAGCCTGGACATCCAGAGAGTAATGCTTGGTGAATGTATGGACTGTTTTCCAGGTGGCTGCTTGACAAATTTCTAAGATAGGAATATCCCTAGCAGCAGCCAGGGAAGCAGCTGTACCTCTAGTAGAGTGAGCCTTCAGGCCTGAGGGTGAAGTTCTACCCAGTTTTTCATAGCAGAATTGTATAAAAGAAACAATCCACCTGGCAACAGATCTCTTAGTGGCAGGTTTGCCCTTACCAACCTCTCCATATGTGAGGAACAATTGGAGGGACTCAAACCTGTGACCCTTGGTGCGCTCTATGTAGTAGCCGAGGGCCCTTTTAACATCCAAGCTATGCAGCCTCCTCTCTTCAGAGGAGGAATGGTCAGTGAAGAAAACAGGGAGAGACATAGACTGGTTAAGGTGGAAATCTGAAACCACCTTAGGCAAAAACTTCCTGTTAGTTCTTAGGACCACTTTATCTCTATGGAAAGAGATGAAATCAGGCTCCACTGACAGGGCTTGCAATTCACTGATACGCCTGGCAGAGGTAATGGCTACCAAAAACACAGTTTTCAAAGTCAAGTACTTAAGCTCTGCAGAGGACAAAGGCTCAAAGGGTGGTTGCATAAGCTGAGCAATGCAAACATTAAGGTCACAAGCAGGAGCAGGGTCCCTAAAGGGGGGGGGATTGGTGTGCAACAATCCCTTGAAGAACTTACAAAACACAGGATGGGCTGACAGAGGAGAGGGCTTGCCTACTGACAAGAAGGCAGAAACAGCTGCCAAATGCACTTTAAGTGTGGCTGGCCTAAGGCCTAGGCCATTGAGATGAACCATATAGTCCAGAACCGTAGGCAACTCAGCAGATTCTGGAGAAATATCCTTATTAGAACACCAAATAGTGAACCTTTTAGATTTGGAATTGTAAGTCTTTCTAGTGGAAGGCTTTTCGAGAAGCCTTAAGGATATCCAGAACCCCTTGAGAAAGATGCAGATCAGCAAACTCTAACTCTTTAAAAGCCATGCCTTGAGATTGAGAGACCTGAGGTTCGGGTACCAAATCCTCCCCTGAGAGGATGTCAACAGGTTGTAATTCCTGGCAGATTTGGTAGCAGAAATTCAGTAGAAACCGAGCGAGAAACGACACTTTAACCAACTTTTTTGAACTGAGCAAAGGAGAAATCTCCGGAGCGACTGTTCAGTGAGGCGGATAAAGAATCTGACGGTTGGAGTTTAAACAACAGCAGACAGGGGCTTCAACCGAGCTCGCGGTGAACATTCCATGCTGGCCATGGAAAGTTTAACTCTTTGTTTTCCGGGGCAGTTGAAAGGCAGGACCTAACTGCAATAGTCAGAATACAGCAAGACTTCATGTTGTTTGAATCAGTGAGTCTAAGCAGAGAGGTAGTAGTTGAGTAATTCTTCCGGAACCCAGATTGGAAAGGTGTGAAGTAGTTTGAGTCAGCAAGATAAGACAAGAGACTGTTAGAGAACCAGGCGCTCTTGGAGTTTTGCAAGGGTAGGGAGGAGGGATATAGGTCGGTAGTTCCCTGGTGACGTAGGATCACCCCCTTTAGGGAGGGGTAGCACTGTGGCATGTTTCCAGTCAGTTGGTACACTAGCCAGTGTGAAAAAGAGATTCAGGAGGTCGGACAGAGGAGTGGATATAACAGGTGCAGATTGGTAAAGTAATTTGGGGTCCAGGCCATCTGGAGAGCAACCTTTAGATGGGTTGCGTGCAAGAAGGGCTTTCAAGGCATCAGTAGGGGTAATACAGGAGAAGGAGAAAGGGACATTGGGGGGATGGGTATATGATGGGTTGGTAGGATAGGAGGAGACAGACGGGGGGTGGGGGAGAGGGTAAGGAGACCAGGAGAGCAGAGATGCAGGAGGAAAAATAGGAATTAAATTCTGTGGCTATTGCATGATTGTTAGTAACAGTAGACATATTTATGTTTAATACAGGTGTAGGTGGCTTAGAAGGGAGGAAGAAGAGTGAGTGGACAACTTTCCAGAATTTAGAGGGGCAGTTTATGTTGGATTCCGAAGGTAGAGCTGAAATAGTCAGTTTTAGCCTAGTGGGTGCCTTCTTTGCATGCATTTCAGAGTGAGCAGTATACTTCCCAGTCTCTAGGATGTTTGGAGGCTTTATGGATTTTCCATGCATGGTCACGTGCTCTATGGAAGGCCAGGAGTTTAGGGGTTATCCAGGGAAGATGGTTACCATGGACTCTAGTCAGCCTGAAAGGGGTGTGACGATTCCAGATGGCGAGGAATTGAGATCTGAAGTGGTCTAGAGTGTCATTGATCAAGTTGGTGGCTGCTATAGGTGCCCAGTTCGAGTGGGCCAGTTCTTGTAGTAGGAGGGAGAGGTTTAGTGACTTGTATGATCTAATTTGTAGTGTTTTGTGTGCGGATCTGGGCCTATGAATTTTACGAACCATAAAGGTCATATGGTGATCACTTAGGGCTTCCGATAGTAGTCCAGATTTAATGACTCTGTGAGGTAAGGGCCAAGTCAATCAGGGAGTGGTTGTTCCTTTTATGATTCAACCATGTTGGGTCTAGGATGAGTTGTGATAGGTTGAGAACAGTAATTTCATTACAAGCCTTGTTTAAAGATGGTGATAGCCAATTCTGGTTGAAGTCGCCCATTATATACACTTCATCAGAAGATGTGAGAGAGACAATATTACTGATGAGGTCAGTGACTATTTTTTTTTGGGGGGGGGGGACCTGGGCAGCAGTAACCACCCACTACAAGGACAGGGATAGAGAATGGCAGTGATAGTTGCAGGGTGAGTACCTTGTACGCTGAGGGGACAGAGGCGGACTGAACGGTGGTAAATTTGATGGAGGAGGTGACGTAGATTGCCACGCCATCCCCCCTACTCTCCCGGTCCTGTCGAGTGATAGTGTAGCCCGGGATAGAGAGAGGAGGGTTACCTATTTTACTAGTAAGCCAAGTTTCAGATAAGATTAACACATCGGGGGTAAGTGAAACCACCATAGGCTGTAACAGATCTATTCTAGGTAGGAGACTACAAATATTTAGGTGAAGGAGCTTTAAACCGCGGGGAGAGGATGGATGGGGCAGAGACAGAGGAAGTTGGATTGACAGATGGTATAGCAGGTGCTTTGGATTGGCAGGGACCTGGGTTTGGATGGACGTCACCAGAGGATAGTAGTAGCAGAAGAAAAAATTACTCACCTTAGTAATTGCTTTTCTTCTCATGGAGTCTTGCTGTATTAGGACTATAGCAGTCAGCCTCAGCCTCTGAACTGCCCCGGAGAGGAAAGGGTTAACTCCAGAGAAGTCTGGAGTTCCGCAGCGCGAGGGCGCTGTTCAAAGCTCTATCTGTGCAGTTTGAAGTCAAACTGCCAGATTCTTTAAGCTAAACTAATATAGCAAGTCTGTGTGAAAAACCCCACACTAGCCATTGGCTACCTACCAGTAGTAGAACTACAAAACACACAACAATCACAGAATAGCAACAAAATTATTAAATATTGCTAGCATTACTGAAAAGAAGCATTAACAGACCCCTCTTCCCAAAAAGACTCAAGTCTAGGAGGGCCACCTACCACCACCAACAACAGAATTACCTAGTTCCTAAACCCAATAAGCAAGAAAAGGCATGACACAGTGCTTGCACTAATTTGCCAACCCTATACCCAAGGAGGAGTTCTGAGCGGGTAGAGGGAGGGTTGAACAACACAGCAAGACTCATGAGAAGAAAAGCAATTACTAAGGTGAGTAATTTTTTCTTCAAACACCATGAAGTCTTGCTGTAATTAGGACTATAGCAGATTACACAGCAGTACCTCCATGGAGGAGGTCAGAACCTACTTGGGAAATAGGCTCTGAAGCACAGCTGTGCCAGCAGGCATCCCTCCTGGATTGAACATCCAGGAGTAATGTTTATAAAGGTGTGAACTGTTTTTACAGAGTAGCAGCCTGACAGATCTCCAAAATGGGAATATCTCTAGCAGCCGCTAGAGATGCAGCTGTACCTCTGGTAGAATGAGCCTCAATCCTGAGGGGGCTCTTTACCCAGTTTTGGTAACAGAATTGGATACAAGAGACAATCCACCTTGCAATTGTCCTCTTAGTGGCAGGTCTCCCTTGCCAACTTCCCCATAGGTAAGGAAGAGCTGGGGATTCAAACCTATGACCCTTTGGTGCTGCCCAAATAGTAGCTTAGAGCTCTTTGACGTCCAGACTGTGCAATCTCCTCTCCCTGAAGAGGAATGCTCAGTGAAAATACTGGGAGAGAGATGGATTGGTTGAGATGAAAATCTGAGACCACCTTTGGTAAAAGCTTCTATTAGTCCTAAGGACTACCTTGTCCCTATGAAAAGAAATGAAATCTTCTTCCACTGACAAGGCTTGCATCTCACTTATACGTCTAGCAGAAGTGATGGCCACTAGAAAAACCGGCTTCCAAGTCAAAAACTTGAGGTCTGCCGAAGACAGGGGCTCAAAGGGGGGTTGCATAACTGAGCAATGCAAACATTCAGGTCCCAAGCAGGAGCTGGTTCCCGAAAAGGAGGGTTAGTGTGAAGTAACCCCTTAAAGAACTTGGAAATTACAGGGTGAGAAGAGATGGAAGCAGGTTTACCTGCTGACACATAAGCGGAGACTGCTGCCAGATGAACCCTTAAAGTAGCTGGCTTAAGGCCTAGAGAATTTAAGTGGACCAGATAGTCCAATAAAACAGTCAAATCAGCAGATTCTGGGGAGATTTGCTTCCCAGAGCACCAAATGGAAAACCTCTTCCACTTAGAATTATAGGTGGCTCTAGTAGAAGGCCTCCTGGGCCTTCAAAATATCCAAGACACCTTGGAGAGAGGTGTAGATCAGCGATTCTAGCTCCTCAAGAACCAAGCCTTGAGGTGGAGGGAACTGAGGTTCGGATACACACTCTCCCTGTGCACAGGTCAACAGGTCGGGGTCCTGGGCAAGCTCAGGAGGGTGGACAATCAGGGACAGAAGGAGAGGGTACCAGGGCTGTCTGGCCCAATCTGGAGCAATCAGAATCACCTTGCAGGACTGAGTTCTGATCCTCACTAGTACCCTGAAAAGGAGAGGAAGGGAGGAAGGCATATAGATATTTCCCTCCCAATCCAACTGGAGAGGCCCAGTGGGACTGATCCCAACACTGGAGGTCTGCAACAAAACAGAGGAAGTTGGTGGTTGTCTGGGGCTGCGAAAAGATCTATCTGAGGGTGCCCCATCTGGCAAAAGACTGACCCCAGCACTAGAGGTTCAGGGCCCATTCGTGGTGGCCCTGAGAAATCCTGCTGAGGGCATCCGCTAGGACATTGTCTTTCCTGGAAGGTGAACTGCTATCAGGGAGGTATTCAAGGAGTAAGCCAGAGACCACAGCTTCATTGCTTCGTGCACAAGGCAGAAGACCGAGTGCCCCTTGCTTGCTGATGTACCACATTGTTGTGGTATTGTCTGTCCTGACTTGAACTACCTTGTTCTGGACAGAAGCTGAAAAGGCCTGGAGAGCTAAGAGGACAGCCCTGAGCTCCAGAAGGTTGATGTGGAGCAGAGATTCCTGAGGAGACCACACTCCTGAGTGGAAAGGTGCGCCAAGTGAGCCCCCCATCCTAGGAGGGAGGCATCTGTGGTAAGTGTGAGGGAGTGAGGGATGGGTAGAAGGGGACCCCTTGAGTTAGATTGCTCTGGTCCTGCCACCACTGAAGGGCCAGGATCAGAGACCTTGTCACTGGGACAATTTGGTGAGGGGTCCTTCTTTGGGACCAAAAAGATCTCAGGTGGAATTGGATGTCTCTCATCTGGAATCTTGCTCCCTGCACGACAGCTGTGGACGCAGCCATGTGTCCTAGGAGTTGCAGGAAGTGCCTTGCTGGCCGAGGGACCCGCATGGTGAAGGAAGATGCCAGGGCAATGAGTCTGTCCACTCTCTCGGAGGAGATATGCCCTGGCAGACTTTGTGTTCAACTCTGCACCTATGAAAGTTAGTACCTGAACTGGTTCGAGAACTGACTTTGGAAGATTCAACAGGAATCCCAGAGAGGTGAGAAGCTGCTGGGTGACCAACAAGTGAGATTTTACGTGATCTGGAGACTGACCCACTATGAGCCAGTCGTCCAGGTAGGGAAAAACGCCACCTTGCCTTCTCAGATGAGCCACTATCACCGCCAGACATTTTGTGAAACCCTTGGGGCAGAGGTAAGGCAAGGGCATTGCTCTGAACTGATAGTGGCCAGAAGGTAGTTCGAACCTGAGGTACTTTCTGTGAGAAGGCCTGATCAAGAAATGAAAATAGGCGTCCTTGAGGTCCAAGGAAGCTAGCCAGTCTCCTGGTCTCAGGGAGGGCAAAATCATTGCCAGGGTTAACATTTTGAACTTTGGTTTCAGAAGATGCTTGTTCAGGAACCTTAAATCTAAGATGGGCCACCATTCTCCTGTCTTTTTTGGGGTAAGGAAATACCTTGAATAAAGACCCTTGCCCTGATGGCAAAGGGGAACCCTCTCTACTGCTTTGCATCCCAGCAGAGAAGAAACCTCTGTTTCCAAAGCAAGGGCTTCCAAAGGATTCGCAGGTGGGAAATGTCTGGCCCTCATCTTTGGGAACTGTTTGAAACTGAGGACCAGACCTTGGCTTACCACCTCCAGAACCCACTTGTCCGAAGTTAGGGACAACCAGTTCTGGCTGAAATAAGCCAACCTGCCCCCCACCGGTACAGGAGATTCGGCCCTGGGCACCCCATCAGGGTGCCTGCTTGGCAGCTGTTTTTGGCTGGGAAGAAGGGGACGGTCTGCCAGAGCCCCGTCTGCCCCTGCCTCTGAAGAAACCCCTCTGAACAAAGGCTGAAGAGGCTTGAGCTTGATAAAAGGGCCTGTGGTAAGGCCTACCCCTACCCCTGGGGGCATGCCTTTGGGGGCATGCCTCTCTTTAGCTTGGGCACTTTTGTAGGTAGTTCTGTATTCATCCATTTTTTTCATGTAATTTTCTGTCTGATCACCAAACAGAGAGTTACCTACTACAGGGAAATCCATAGCCTTTGCCTGAGTGTCTTGGGACAAATTAGTGCATCTGAGCCATGCCAACCTACGGAGAGCTACAGAAGTGGCCATGACCCTAGAAGAAACATCATTAACATCAACGGCAGTATGAAATTGAACTTTAGAGGCCTCAATGCCATCAGCAGCCACCTGTTCCAACTCACTAGCCAGCTGACCCTGGCCTGCTTGGCTAACTGCAAAATAGTGTCCCATCTAGACTTCTGATATCTAGCCACATAAGCCATGTAATTAGCCTGCCTGAGTCCCAAAGAAGCTGCCATATATTGCTTTTTTGCCATGGTATCAATCTTCCTGGAATCTTTGTCAGGGGGATGTGATGCCAAGGGAATATTAGCCTTATGCGTGAGCTGCAGCTTGAACAACACCTACATGACTACACTGCTCAGTGAGGAAGTCTGTATCTGGGCCTGATAAAGTATACCTTCTGTCCATTTTTTGTCTACAGGAGGGACAGAATGAGGATTTTTAAAATCTTTGTTGTTTGCTTCCTAAATGATTTATGCAAAGGAATAGACAACCTTCTAGACTCTGGAATATCCATCATTTCAACAAAATCAGGCTCCTCTTGCTCATCCACAGCCTCCTCTAAAGGGAGCTGGAGGTTTCTGCCACCTTTTATAAAACACAAAATGAGAAGGGACTCAGACAACAGAGGGGAGACTCTAAGGGTCTGTCTGGAGAAATGCCCGTTCAATGGGCACGTCCAGACCTTCCCAGTCACAAATGCACTGATCAAATTCCTCCTCCCTCCTGTGGTTCATAAAACTCTCAATAACATAATCTTGAACCACTGGACCTGGGAGGCCACCCCTCTGCCACTTGTGGAGGGCTCTCCAAGTCCCTCGCATAAAGACTGAACAATCTGTATGGCTTTTTGCTATTTCTGCAACAGTTGGAGAAACTATCTTAGACTCCGAACCTGCTGATTTCTTTGTCTTTTTTGCTGGTGCTGGTTCCTCTGAACCAGCCTTTCTCTTGCCCGAGGAAGTAATGCCCTGGTCAGAGGGCACTCCCTCTGGTCCAGTGGGTACTGGACCGGGCTGGCCATCCGGGTCAGCGGACTTTTTGGCCTCTCGTTCCCTGAGCCGGCCCAATCTCTTCTCCAGGGTGGCTGCAGGGAAATTTTTACATATCTGGCAGTCTGAAAGGAGGTGGTCAGCCCCCAGACAATAAACACAAGTGGTGTGTGGGTCAGCCTTGGCAAAGGCTTCCCCACAAACATCACAGTGTTGAAACCCCGTGGGCCCGGTTTTTCTTTTGGGTTTCTCAGACATAGTGCCAGCCTAACCAAAACTTGCCCTTTTCTTCAGGCCGTGCCAGAGCAAGACACCCTTATCGGTTCCTAACCGTGTCACGGGTATTGGAAAAAACCCTATTAAAAACGAGGGTTTTTTTAGAACCGATAAGAACCGGGTACCTCACGTCTAAAACATCAAAATACAAGAAACGATCGGTTCAGACTGAACCGATAATTATTTCCACACAGACTAAATTTTCGTTTTACTTACGGTTACCAGATAGAGCTTAGCCGAAACCGCGGTAATTTTGAGACTTTTGCCGGTTTTCTGAACCGAAGGAACAGACTGAAAACCGCGTAGTGAACCGAGCTGAAGGAGCTGATCTCCGGAGCGACTGTTCAATGAAGCGGAGTAAAGAATCTGGCAGTTTGACTTCAAACTGCACAGACAGAGCTTTGAACAGCGCCCTAGCGCTGCGGAACTCCAGACTTCTCTGGAGTTAACCCTTTCCTCTCCGGGGCAGTTCAGAGGCTGAGGCTGACTGCTATAGTCCTAATTACAGCAAGACTTCATGGTGTTTGAATTATAATGATGTAGTGCAGCTTAGTGCACTTGTATGAAGGCTGCGATCTAAGAAGCCTTGTAGAAGTAGGTGGGGGTTTGAAGGGAGGAGGATGGAATTTTAATAGTAGTAGTAAGGTAAAGGAGTTGGACATGGGAAAGAGGTAGGCACAAGGACGGATAGGACAATCAGACCAGGAGAACGAAGTGGGGGATGGGGACAAAGCATAAGTGAACTCAGTAGTTTGGAGCGTAGGGAAGGAGTTATGGATGTGCAGAAAAGTGGAAGTGGCCAGTGAGTAGAAAGGATTAGGGAGAGAGAGGAGGGCTGCAAGTAGGAGTAGGAAATTTGACTAGGTAATGGACACAGAGAAGGCTGGCTGGAACGCGAGGGAGAGGAAATGTTTATGCACTTGTATCTAGGTACCAAAGGCCTTTGATAAAGGATTGTATAATCCGAAACGCGTTAGGCATGCACAGATATTTCTGTGGGTCTGAAATGGATGTTTTAAATAAATATATTAACTATGCTTCCAGGCTGTGGAGTCCTATTTTAAAAGGCTGTCGAGTGCCTGATTTTTGTGATTCCTCGCTATATTTGTTAGCAACATGCAATTAAGTGTATCAAATCATCTCATCATATTTGCAGAGGACTTCAAAATAGGTGGAACAGTACAAAGCATGGAAGCCATTAATTTGATCTAAGACAATTTAAATATATAGCAGACTGGACACAAAGAAAGGGATTGGCCTTCCAATGTTTGAAGCACCGTACTATTTAAACGGTCATCCCACCAAAAAAGTATCTTCAGAAAAAGACCTAGGTGTGGTCATAAACAAGAACTTTAAGCCTCATTTATAATGTGACAGAGTATTGTTCTCACAGCAAACAGAACATGGGGATGCATTACACAGGCATTTGTTAATCAGCAGGATACTACTGCCAGTCTATGGCCCTGTCCACACTAGAGGTTTTGTAACATTACAGTTGGTCTGTAATGTTACAAAACGGTTTGCGTCCCCACTACAGCACGCTTTATCCGTGCTATGAACCGGTTTAAGAAACCGTACTCAAAACCTGATCAGAGCAGGTTTTGAGCACGGTTGCAGACCAACACGGTTGCCTTAAACCGTTTTAACAGTGATGTGGATGCGCACCATACTGTAAAGCAGTTTAAGGCAACTTCCATGGGCCGACTTGGCAAATGCTTGCCTCCCCGAAAGAAAAGGGGATGTTACTTACATCCCCGTACTTGCCATGGGATCCCGAATCGATCGGTGCTATTTTTAGCCTGATCGGTTAACATGCCCATTCTCGAGTATCCCGGCATGCACTGGACGCCCGTGGGACTGCCGCGAGTATGCCTGGGAACTCCGAGGGGCATCCCCCCAAAGTCGGCTGAAGTGTGGAAGGAGGGACAACCGTTCTGAAAACCGTTATACAAAACAGTTTTAAAATGGTTTCCAAAAGCACTGTAGTGTGGACAGGGCCTATAAGATTTATGTAAGACCAAATCTGGACTACTGTGCCCAGTTCTCTAATTCGCACCATCAAAGTGATATAAATACAAATCGAAAGACTACAAAGTTGGGTTACTGGGGCAATGTACCCTGGGGAAAAAATGTACCCTGGCAAAAAAAATGCATTCAGTTTAAAAAGGAGATGTCTAAGAGGAAATCTTTTGATGACATACAAAATACTAAATGATCAGCCTGGCCCGCCGGCGCAAGGGCAAGGTGCCGACCTGCGTAGCTGGCAACCCGGGTTCGGGAACGGACCAGGGTTGCTGGAAGGGCCAGCCGGGGGAGAAAGATAGAGCGTCCCGCGACTGCTCTCCTTCTTCAGGTGAAAGGTGGGAGTGCGTTCGGTGTACTAGGGACACCTAGCGGAAGCCGGGTGCACCACAGCTCCAACACCAGCACGTGAGGGGTGGGGCAGACACTGGCCATCACTGCATGTCCCCACCCCCATATACGGGAGAAAAATCCCACAGTTAGCCGCCTCTGTGAAGCCAGCCTCCGGCTTCAATTAGCTTCTCGTCCGGCTCCCCCAGTTAGTCACAAGTTTCGAGGCACCTGGGGCCAGTGCTGCTACCCCACCCCCTGAGGGGCAAGTCAGGGTTCTCGGGGGCTGAGCACGGCCGGAGGTGGAAGCCAGGAGGTGCTGTGACCGGCGGATGATCGGCAGCCAACTGCAGGGGCAAAAAGTAATAAATAAAAAAAAAATACTAAATGATCAATCACTATTTAATGACCTAAACTTTGTCTTTAAAATTAAGACACATAACACCAGGGACACCATTATCAGTTACAAGGCAGGCCATTCAAAACAGATATAAGAAGAGGATCCAGGTGAAGAGAGCGTCTGCCACATAGCACAGTCAAAAAACGCGCAGGAAAAAAAGCTACACACAAGATAGCACTCAGGGAAAACAGACAGCGTCAAACCGCAGGGCACAGAAATCAGATGGGGAGAGAAATTCGGGCAGGTGGACAGATTAAATAAATAATCTCTGCATTGCTCAGACAGGGTAGAAATTTGGGTGGGTGAGCAGATTAAATAAACAAACTCCGGGTGGGCATGGAACTCGGATGGCGGGGGGAGGGGAGAAATTCCAGTGGGTCGGCACACAACTTGGGGAGGTACAAAGTTGGGGGGCATGATGGGCAAAAAAATGAAACACGTAAAATGATGGAGGAAAACTCGAACTTGGGTCCGCTGGATGTACCAGCCATTCACAGCCTGTCGCTCTAACCGCTAAGCCACGCAGCCAGCAAGGTCACCCAGCACACAATGAAGACCTTATACTGCACGTATAAGAATATTGTTCTACCTATACACAAAAAGTTGTTAATGCCTAAAATGAACGTCTGGATTACATACTAACATGCTAATTGCCAGCAGATTAGGTCTTACGGTCTATCGAGTCTGCTCGAACCTCATATCCCTCGTTGGGTGCCGAAGCCCTCCCCCCACGTGTTCCAGAAACCCCTATCATCCATCCCCACCCCCCTGGGCCAGGCCATCATCTGATACAACCACTTTCTGTGTCTGTCCTACCCTCTCTTGAAGACCTCCACTGTGGATCTCTGAACCAGCTCGCCAGGCAGCGCATTCCAAGGGTCCACCACCCTCTCAGTGAAAAACCTCCTCTTTTCCCCCCTCACCCTTCCACCTTCCAACTTCAAACCATGCCCTCTGGTGATACCTCACTGCTTTAGTCTAAAGATCCCCTCCATGTTTACCCTATTTATTCCCTTGAGATACTTGAAGACCTCAATCATGTCCCCCATCTCTCCTCTCCTCCAATGAAAACAGGCAGAGCTCCTCAAGTCTGTCCTCATACGTCAAATCCCCTAGTCCTCATATCATCTTAGTTGTCCTCCTCTGTACCCTCTCCAGGAGCTGTATGTCCCTCTTCAAGTGTGGTCTCCAGTACTATACATAGTACTCAAGGTGTGGTCTAACCAGTCCATTGTATAGCGGCAGAATAACTTCAGTGCTCCTAGAGGTGATCTCCCTTACGATGCATCCCAACATCCTGTTTGCCTTGCTAGCCACTCTCCTGCACTGCTCAGAGTTATTCATACATGCATCCACCATGACCCCTAGGTCTTTTTCCCCTGTTGAGGCCTCCAGCGCCTTCCCTCCCAGGGTGTACCTGTGTTTAGGGTTTCCCTGCCCAAGATGTAACACCTTGCACTTGGTGATATTGAAATTAAATTTCCATGTGTGAGCCCAGCTTTCCAGAGTGTCCAGGTCCTTGCAGGGCCAACCTCCTCTTCCTCAACTACTGCTCCCATCTTGGAGTCATCAGCGAAGAGACTCATTTCACACCCTATACCCTCCCTGATGTCTGATATGTAGCCATTAAACAGGATGGGACCAGGACCGAGCCTGACAATTCCACTACCGACCTCTCTAGGGTTCGAGCTCCCCCACCACTACTCTCTGGGTGCATCCAGCTAGCCAGTTTTCAATCCATCTGACCATTAAAGGGCCTACTCCCAACCCCGTCAGTTTCTCCACCAGACCATTGTGGGGGACAGAGTCAAATGCCTTGCTGAAGTCCAAGAATAATACATCCACAGGCTTTCCCCTGTCCAGTTCTGATGTTACCCATTCGTAGAACTCCACAAGACTGGCATGATCGGTAGCCAACTGCAGTGGCAAAAAGTAATACATAAAAAAAAAAAAAAAATACTAAATGATCAATCACTATTTAATGACCTAAACTTTGTCTTTAAAATTAAGACACATAACACCAGGGACATCATTATCAGCACATGGTCGAGTCTAAATCATTCACACAATTCAAATCAAACTTCAACATCTTGCTCTATATAAGCAACTGTAACACTGGCAGGAATTACCACTGACAGCAGTCTTGATGGGCTCCACAGCCTTCTTCCACCCCTACATACCAAGTACTGTACTCAGTATTACAATATTGCTTTCTTTTTTTGTTTTAGTTTTTAAAAGTTTGTTAGTGGGGGGAAAGTGTCGGAGGATACTAGTGTCTGCTCCTAAAAAGGAACACATCTCCTGTTTAATAATTGTCAATTTAAGGGGAATATTCACTACCCTAGCCCCTGCCCCCACCCACACCCACGCATTTTCAACACAAAACTAAAACTTTTATTTACTCTCTCTCTCTCCTCCCCCCATGGCTGACATCAGTAGCGGGATCAGCAGTGGAGATTAAATTGCCCAGAATGTGTTGCAGAGCAAGCTATTACTCTGGCACATCAGTTGTCAGTCCTGCATTACGCCCATGGCTAAGCACGGTGATGAGTGCGTACAGTAATAAACAGTTCTAAGACAAATTCTAGGCAACTGACTTGTCTGTTGCTATGGTCAGCCTGGGTGACCTGTGGGAAGTCCCCAAGCAGCTCTGTTAAATGATGTTAGGAAAGAGGATGGCAGGCTCAGTCAGATACAGCAGTCATGATCACGTGCTATAAGAGAGACATTTGCGCCCTGAAAGAGAAAATCAGGGCAGCTCCACACAACAGGTATGGGACTAGGGTGGTGGACGTTCCTTTTCAATAGTGGTCTGGTATAATGTGACCTCAAGCTTTTCTGGTGTAATCTGTTTACATGCATTCATACTTAGAGGAAAAAGATGACCAGTGGTCCATCGAGTTTCTCCACTCAGTGGGAATACCCTTTCTTCTAATTTTCTTCAAAGTACTTCTCAAGTTTGAGCTTGAAGGTTACTATAATACTGATACTACATGCTCTGAAATGTCTACTTCAAGTGTTTACCACTAGTTCTTTGAAGTAGTTTTTTTCTAATGTATCCTTTGAAAATCCTCCTTTCAGTGACATTGGCAGTCCCCTCAGTCTTGTGGTTCTATGATGTTACAAGAACCCCTCAGTGCCCCGATCAGTGTCCTCACAGAGGCCTGCTAATTATTCGTTATGTTCTGAAGTATAGTAGCAGATTTACCAGTACTGACAGGATCCAGATTAGCAAATCAGCCACAACCAGAAACAGAAGAAAAACAAAGGGTTAACTGAAAACAATGATCAAGTTAAATGAAACCAAGTACTCTAGGGCAAAAGACACAACAGGTTCCATGTCCCTTTGTCTAGAAGGACCAAATGAAGACGTAATTTAGAAAACCTCTACTGGGTAAGCAGCTATCTCCCACCTTCTCCCAGTCTCTGAAATAACCCTCACCCAAACTCCGCTCCTTCAAATCTCTTAACTATGAATTCTTCTCCTAGAATACCCTTTCCTGTAATGAGCCTCTCCTCTTTCTCCCTGATACTGTCCTCTTCCTACCCCACCTCCTATACCCAGCCTCTCCTCTTTTCCAATCCCTTCTGGCTATCACAGCTGACTTACAAAATCTTCTGTATTCTATTCTTCTCCACCTGCCTCCTTTATAGGTTTTTTGTTTAGTGTGCATAATTGTTTTATTCTTTTCCAGGTTTTGTTATAATTTAAATCATCACATTTTGCACAGCACTTGACTTTTTCTATTATTTCCCCACCCACCCCCCGGCTGACTTCCCCTCAGTTGTCTTATGTATAAAATCTTTGCTAAATGTACACTTGCAAAACGTGTGCACTTTCCTTCCCACTGCTGGATAATTTTAGGTTGCTGCAAATATTTCAGCAATTTATACTGGTACAATCTTCTGTTCTTTTCATTTATACTGTGTACTATATTTTTCTACTGCCACTTTGATGTTTGTGCTGCTCTCACTGCACTACTGTATTCTTTTTTTTTTAAACTGAAATGTTTATTACATTTTATAAGGCACATGAGTAAATAATAAAATCACAGTGCATACAGACATCCACATGTTTACAATTCTAGAGTATCAGAGTTATTTCTGGAATACTTGCATCGTAATAATAGCTCTGGGGGATCCTTAAGTGGAGTACAGTTCAGTCATTTCTGACCATCTACCGCAGGCGGGGGAGGGCATGGGGGGAGAGGAGTTTAGACTGAAAACCTTGGTCCCTCAGTCCAACATCAACTAGGGCCAACCGGACCGATCACCGACACCACCTATAACTCTCATCCTATGGGATGAAGCCTGGCCTGCTCAAGGCCATAAGTGTAAACCACACCATCCATCTGTTCATAAGTACTTGGGTCTTATTTTGCAATCTTGCAGTCATGTGTTCCATTCTATAAATATCATACACTGTTATTTTCCCAGCTTCGTATACAAGGTGGATCTGCTTGAAGCCATTATCTGGTGATAGTTTTTTTTTTTTTTTGCTGCCACAAGGAGAACACCCGCCAAGTATGTCCGATTTTTATTTTTAAACTGGGAAAGTGCATTAAGATTGCCATCTCAGGGGTCAACTCACCCAGGTCCAGGAAGTGCTCCCCCGGTACAGCCCCACCTCCTTCCTACACTACTGTATTCTAAATGTTAGTGTAAATGCTCAGTCCATAAAGCTTTGTTTTCTGTTCCTGCTTGTTATTACTCTGACATTGGATAATGTTTTCTGTAGTTCTTTTGCTTGTGACAGCTACTGTCCAGGTTGTGCCTGAAAATAGGCATGTTTACAACTAGTGTATCTAACCTGGTTATCAAAAACAAACAAATAAATAAATTAACAAATGTTTTTTTCATATTTTAAAGGTAAGCAGTTTTGCACAATACCTGACTTTTTCTCATTTACCCTCAACTTATTTGTACACACCACACCTTGGCTTTTTCTCCATTTGCAACTGTTGTGCATTACTGCACCTTCTCCCTGCAATAACCCCTCCCTTCCCCCAAGAAAAATGAGCCTCGGTTCAGTGCACTGTTCCCAGTCAAGAATGCCCATCAATACATAAATAGACATTAAGGGAGAAACAAAACAGTTCACACCAGGACTAACTGAGCAAAAAAAGGAACTACAGAACTGTGGTAAGCTGACAACTTGTTAAAAATGTGAGTAGCACTGCACAACCTAACAAGCATTTGTCAATGCCGAATGTTTGCTTGCTGGCATTGGCATTGGTATTGGTAGTATAGGAGTTAGAGAGATGCATACTAGGAATGGCAGTGAAGTACTGAACTGAAGCCAACCCCACCACCACCCTGCAGAGACTGACTGGCATTGGGGTGTGCCTCTGGGTCATCAGGCAAAACTGCCATACCATTCTCACCTCACCCGTAGACACTGGATAGAAGGTTACAGTGTGCCTTGGAGTCTTTGTGCCTTATGCTCACTCCATTCCATAAGAAATATGGTGAGATGGGTGCAGTATAGGAGAATGGGGTGAACTCTGGGGCCAAAGAGTCCAAGGCACACCTCGATGCCTGTCACTGACTGCAGGGTGTGGGTGGAGGTGGAATGGCAAGAGTATTACAGGCGACAATCCCAAGTCACACCCCTGATGCCTGTCAGTCTCTACAGGGTGGAGCGTTATGGTCGGAAACCCTAACGTCCCAGGCATTCATTGGTATTTTCACTCCAAATTTTAAACATGGGTTTTTTGTGACCCCCCACCTCATGAACAGTGGCAATATCAGTTTGTTAGCAGAAAGCTGATTTTGCACAGCGACTACGCCATTTGGCACCACAGATGCGAAAACACATTTCAAACAGGATGTGAAAAATGACAGCTGTACTGTTCATGGGGAGGTGCAAAAATGGCAATGTTGAAAATCTGGAGTGAAAATATAAAAAAACTGGTGAAGTCACGTGTGTGTAGAAACTGTGCAATGCACAATCGTAATGTGATTAGTTTGGGGATTTTTACAGCAGATTGTCAACACAGGCATTTTGGGACCTCCGCTCATGAACAGTGTCACTGTAATTTTCTTAATCTGTCCTGAACACTGATTTCCCACAGCGACCACACATTTCTGTGCCGGAAGTGCGAAAACACATTTCGGCCAGGGTGTGAAAAATGACAGCTGTACTGTTCATAAGGAGGTGTGGGAAAATGCCAGTGTTGAAAATAGGGTTGTCAGAACTTGTTCGAGAAAGATTCGAACCCTGGTGTTCGAGTTCTAATTTAGAACTCGAACACTAGAGGGTTCGCAAAAGGGTTCGACTTTTTTTTACTTAAACGGCACTGCAGAGCCACTGCCTGCTGTTTCCTGGGCGTGTGAGGTTGACTTCTGGACACTGACAGCCTGACACTGAGAGGGATGATGCAGGGGTATAATTATGGGGGATGAGGTGGTAAAGGTGAGCACATTTGTCCTGCAAGGGAGCTTAACATTATGCTCTAGTCATTTCACTCCCTACTTCTCGCCTCGTTTCATTCACTCCTGATCATTACGCCTCCTTCAGCAAATTCACTGATGCTAAATGACAGGAGGAAAAATGTCTGCTCAGATTCCAATCTGCAACTGTCCGCCTACTCTCTCTCTTTGACTCAGAACACCACCCCCATTCACCAGCTGCTCCTGTCTCTGCACAATTAGGTACGAAAAAATGAAAAACGAACCTGCTGCTTCAGTAGTAATTAGTCCTGATGGGAGACTTGATTTTTTTGCATCGCTTTCCTGAACCATTTTATTTATGGATGCTTACAGTATTTTTCCACCAGGAGTGAAATGTCTGCTCAGATTCCAATCTGCAATTGTTCGCCCTACTCCCTCTCTCTTTGACCAAGAAGCCCCCCCAACCCCATTCACCAGCAGCTTCTGTCTCTGTACCATTAGGTACGCAAAAATAAAAATAAAAACCAACCTGCCATTTCAGCCTGACAGTGCTCTGAGGAGTGTAGTAATATTTGTTCTGATGGGAGATTTGATTTCTTTGCATCATTTTCCTGAATCATTTTATTTATGGATGCATACAGTATTTTTCCACCATCTGACACTGACACCCAACAAATTGCTTAGTCAGTGACGGAATGCCAAGGCAGACCTTGGACATACATTTTTAAATTCTCCCATAAACACGAATTTAATTTAGTCAAACACTTAACAAGTACTGTAGTTGGCATATTGTTTTAGACTTTTGTGATATACAAAGACCACCAACTCGGGCACCAGCAAAGTCTTTATTAAGCAGATAAACTGAATTGGCATTCTGCTTACTGTTACTCAGATACCCATAAAGATCTCACTGGTCGGAGAGCAGAGGGAGGGATTGGTACAAGGATGGGGAAGGGAACAATAGTAGGTAAGCGGGGTAGAAATGCCTGTGAGTGAATCTGCATAGGAGTAAATTATGTGGGAGTGAAATGACGAGAGTGAAAGTGGCAGGAGCAAAATGATGGAAATGAAATGTCGTAGACCCGTCATGCCCAACACTCAGCCTCTTTTGCTGCTGCTGCCTGCTGGTGCCCTAGGAGAGCCTGCCATTCCAGGGGGTGCTGGGTTTCACTAGGAATACAGACTGCTGGTGGCTCGAGGTGGAGGCTGCTGCTGCAAGCAACAACTAACTGGGAGGTAGGACTGACTGGTGGTGCTGCAGTTCGGTGGGTGGGGGGTGAGCAGTAATTGGGGGGATAGCCAGCAACATCATCATGCTGTGGGGGACTATATTCTTACTATGCTGTATGGACAAAAACAAGACAAAGTAATTAAGCAGAGGAGGTGGTGGGAGCAAGGGATTACAGTTTGCACAAGGCAGTTCTAAGCTGGCAGGTGCTACACACACTATTGGCCATTTGATTTGGTGCCAGTCAGGGTCAGGAGCGCCCAGGAAAAGAAGCCTGCTGCAATCTAGGAGGCATTCTCTCTCCCTGTTGTGTCTGGAGTGGGTCAGTGGCTCTACCAGTGACCGTGACCAGCATAGCAATCAGCAAAGCAGCACACAACTGCTCAACCTGAGCTAACATAGCTCTAGTCTGCAGGAAGGCAAGGCTAGGTGGTGTTTAATTATGTTTATTGGCGGTCTGCTCTGCTGTGCTGTGTTGATCGTGTCTACTGTACTGTCCACAGTCAGTGTCTGATTTAAAATGCTGTGCTGTCTACTGTCTCTCCTGTGTGCCACCTGAGCCTGACTATGTCTGCTTGGTATGGACTGCTGAGGGGAGGGTTATATGGTTAGCCTAGCATGCAACTCCAGTGTTTTCCTCTGTGTTACCAAAATTAAAGTAGTTAAAAAGAAAATAAAATCACCCTTACCCTGCAGGTGGGTGGAATGGCACAAGGGAGTCATTGTGGAAAGGAAGGGAAGAGGGAGAGAGAGCTATAGATCAAGTAGGCAGCACAATTTAAAAAATAGGGTTCGAGTTCTAAAAAGTTCTAAAAAAGATTAGAACCCTAGAACTTTTTCAAACGTTCTAGACTAGAACTAGAACCCAGAACTTCAGAGGGTTCTGACAACCCTAGTTGAAAATCTGGACTAAAAATATTACAAATTTGTGAACTTACAAGGGTGCATGGAAACTGCGTAATGCACGCTCGTAACACAGTCATTTTATGGACTTTTGCCACCACATTTTCAAACTAGCCATTTTAAGACCTTTGCTCATGAACAGTGTCACTGTGATTTTCTTAATCTGTCCCAAATATTGATTTCGCACACCAACTGCGCCACTGTGTGCTACATGCGCGAAAACACATTTTGGGTAAGATATGAAAAATGACAGCTGTACAGCTCATAAGGAGGTGTGATAAAATGGCAATGTTGAAAATCTGGAGTGAAAATATAAAAAACTGGCGAACTTCCGAGCATGCGTAGGAACTGGGCAACGCATGCTCGTAAAAAGTGTCATTTTGGGGAATTTTTTCACCAACTTTTCAACATATGGTTTTGGGGGGCCTACCTCATGAACTGTGGCACTGTCGTTTTGTTACTGTGTCCCGAAAGGTGGTTCTGCGCAGTGACGGCAAAATCACCATTCGGGACCGAATAACAAAATGACAGTGACTGAGCTCATGAGGTGGGGCCCCAAGAACCCCATGTTGAAAATTTGATGAAAAAATTCCCAAAAATGGCCGAGATATTCACCAAAGTTGAAAAAAAAACCATTTATGCCATTATACAGCTTACCGGCATTTCTTCAGTTCGCGGTCGGCTTTGAAGAGTGCAGACGTGTTCCCGGTCCACCGAAGATTGTCGCACTGGACTCCGGAGGTAAGTATGGGATCAGGGTGTGTGTGTGTGGGGAGGTGGATGCGCAGAGGGTGGGCGTAGGTTGTTTTTGTCAGTGGGGTTCAGTGGAGGTGAGAGGGGATTCGGCATCCCTGTCGCCATTCTGACTTTTGCCATGCTGGGGTGGGCTCCCAGCGTGGCACTTGGAAGTATGTTTGGGGGGGGGCAGCAGTCGGACGTTTGCCACGCTGAGGTGGACTCCCAGCGTGGCACCAGGAAGTGTGTTTGGTGGGGCAGCGGAGCCAACAGGGGATTGGGCACCCCCGTCGGCCGTACGAGGGGGAGCACATGAGCATGATGGGGCGGGCTCCCAGCGTGCACGTATGTGTTCATGGGGGAAAGAACTGTCTATGACAGTTCAGATGCAGTGCCGACGTAGGCAATTTGCATACTGCTGACGGCCATATGGAAATTGTCTGCGGCAGTGTTTTCCTTACAACTGCATGCCACTGCATCTGAATGGCTGTCACAGACACCTCAGACATTCACTAGCACGGTGCAGCTGCACCTGCAAAAGAGAGCAAGGCACTGGTAGTGGGGGAGGCACACCTACGAAAACTCGTATGGTGGCACTATGTTTCTTGCACATGCGTACAAGCAAACATAAAACGGAATTAAGCGGGACTGAGGCGAGAGGGACAGCGGGGGGGGGGAGAACAGCTTCACGAATACAAGGGTAGCAGTCTGAGAAAGGAGCTGGATGCTATAACTCACTGGACTGAAAAGTAGGTACTGCATTTTCCATGACATGACAAATTACAATGCCTGAATACCAGACATGTAAAAGTTACTAGTAGGACAAATATATTATGCAGTCCTTTTTAACAAGATATATACAGATGACCAAGTAGCTTGGCAACAGAGAGCCGCGCTGTCACTGAGAGACTCTGCTTCAGGAGTGACTTTCAGTCTCTTTCTTACTGGGCTGGGGGGGGGAGTAGTCATGGAGGACAGAACCCTGCTCTCTGGAGAAGAGGAAGAAAAGTTACCTACCTTGTAACTACTGTAGATATAGTTCTTCCAATCATTGTTTTCATTTGCGTACAACTTTAAGCAGACTCCTAGCAGTACCAAAAAGAAGAGGGATTCATATGGAATTCAGTAACTTCTTTTGTCCTCCGGACAACCTTTTCTTTTTGGAAACCTAAAATGTCAGGTAAACTAGAAAGGGCCTGAAACTCACTCACTCGTCTAGCTGACGTAGTAGCCACTATGAAACCAGTGGTTCATAAAGTTCTGTATGAGCTGGGAGAGAATCAAGTTCATGTCCCATGAGGGACAAGGTTAACTGACTGAAGGATGAAGATGGTTAAGAACTCTGAAAAAAACTTTTGAAAATACTGCTTCAGGCTATATTTATTTATTTAGTTTTTGTTTACCGGGTAGGCGTGCTAGGCATTAAATGCCTATTTTCAGGCACGACCCGGGAGAGTACAAACAATCATAGACAAAGTACATGGCATGAGTACAGGAATATTACATATAGCATAGGTCAGAGTCAGTAAAAAGGATACATACAGCCAATGCAGCATAACATGATATCAACAATCACATATACAGTCAAATAACATACCATAGCATGACATATTAGAAATTACATAGGGTCAGAGAAGGTAATTAACATTGCAAATGGAAAACAAATAGCACCACAGGGTAGTCAGAAATATATCTTAGGGTTTGTCACAGCAATGAGACGCAGGGCTCTAAATACTATAAGGGAATACAGGACTAGGCCAGGTTGAGATGTGCTTGGGGAGTGTGCAGAAGGTAACAATAAGGTTGGTGGAGGTTTAAGTTGGATCAAAGCAGGTGCACGGGTCAGCTTGGGATAGATGATGGTGCAGCTCCCTTTTAAAGCTGTTACGGTAAACTGACTGTCAAAGTGCAAGGGGAAGGGAGTTCCATAGCTTAGGAGCAAAGTGATGAAAGGCTCCAGAGCTTTTAGCTGAGTTGCATCTAGGCACAGTGAGTAGGAACTTGTCCACTGATCTTAGGCCATAGGAGGATGTTTGAGGTACAAGCATCGCGACGAGTGCTGAGGGAGTCTGATTTCTGATTATTGAGTAAATCAGGGAGCCAAGAGAGTATTTGCGGCAGGCAGATGGGGAGAGCCAGCCGAGGTCTCTATAAAGTAGGAAATGGTGCTTAAGCCGAGGTGACGAGGAGGCATATCGACAAATATTATATGTTATGTCCCATTTATGTAGTGTGGTTTTAAGTGCAGCAGCATAGGTAGGAGCACCATATGTGAGGGCAGGGAGAAGGATACCCCTGGCAATGGCCAGCTTAGCAGTGGGAGTTAGCATAAAGCTAGTCTTATAAGCAACTCCAAGTTTAGCATTCACCGCTTTACAGGCAGACTTTATATGTAAATTGTAGTCCAGGGATTGGTACAGAAGAACACGCAGTTTCTTAAAAGATGTAACACACTTATTTGCGCACCACCTGAGTCCTTTACAACCAGTGACATTTGACATGCCCTGAGCTTGTGGGCAGATCCAAATAGCATGGCTTGCATATTCTTAGCACTGAGTACAAGCTTATGGGCTGACAGCCGGTTCTGCATGTTAGCGACATCAGAGGAGAGGGATGCGCTTAAGTTGGCCACATTGCTTGAGCATGTATAGAGTACGAGGTCATCTGCACAGAGAATAGATGAGCAGGAATGTATAACCTCTGGATGAACCCTTCAGGAGGGTGGCTGTGGACATAGTGGGGCCACTAAGCATCCCAAGTCACACTGGCAAGTGGTATATCCTGGTGGTAGTCGATTATGCAACACGATATCCAGAGGCAGTGGCCCTATCGTCCACTGAGGCAGAACCTGTGACTGATGCACTGTTGGGAATATTTAGTCGGGTGGGCTTTCCCCAGGAGATACTGACCGATCAGGGCACCAATTTCGTGTTGGGGTTAATGAGTAGTTTGTGGGAGAAGTGTGGGGTAAAGCAGCTCAAAACCTCCCCATACCATCCCCAAAGTAATGGTCTGATGGAGTGATTTAATTCAACCCTTAAGACCCATGTTAAGGACTTTTGCTGACCAGCACAAGAGGGATTGGGACAAATATTTGCCGCATCTCCTATCTGCAAACAGGGAAGTCCCTTATGAGTCCACAGTGTTCTCACCTTTCGAGCTCCCTTTTGGCCAAAGTGTGAGGGGGGCCCCTAGATTTGATTCGGGATGAATGGGAGGGTGACTGTGCCTCCCAAGGGGAGTCTGTTGTGGAGTATGTCCTGAACTTTGGGACCCGCCTTAAGGAGCTCATGGGGCCTGTTCAGCAGCACTTGACCACTGTGCAAGAGCGGCAGAAAGTCTGGTATGACTGCAGGGCCCGAGCCAGAGATATATACCCACCTAGTGTGGATCTGTATGTTGACACAGCTGAGAATATACAGTAACATTGGATATAGGCCTTCCTCTTTTAGGTACAAGCAGTTAGAACACGACATTGCAAAATAATTCAAATGTTTACAAAGTATTCAAACTGATGCACAAAATGAATTGTATGGAGCGCTCCAAGGCACCTGACAAACTTATCAGACTATGTCTGAATATAGGAGCAGCACAGCATGTTTTGAATTGGAACAGATTGGGTAGCTAGTTCCATGGAGCTATAATATTGCAATAACCCTAGCTGTCTTCCCTGGATACACCACCGCACAGGTCTGATTCCACCAAGCATTTGCACTCTTTAAGGGAAAAAAAAGCTGTGGGGAACGTCCAGACCAACAAAGAAACAAAACCAAGCAAAATAAACAATCAGAAAAGGACAGGGACAATTACCAAGGCACCAACATAGAAATGTCAAGCAAATCAAGGACCAGCAGAGGAACGCAAGTTGACAAACAATATAGAATTATCCATTTTGCACTAGTAACAATGTCACATTGGACCTTTCTCTAAAGTGTCTGCTGCCGATAAAGTACAGCTTTTGACATCCAATTTAGCAGGATAAAAGGAAATCCTCTGGTTAGCAGCTATGCAAGATGAAGACCTGAATTCGTTTCAGCAGTCAAACGTACAGTCACAAAATAACAGGAGGCAGTCAAGAATCAAGTAGTTTAGGAGGCATCAAACAGTGACATGTTTTGTTACACTGTGTGAAAGGCTAGGATAGTGGCATCAGAAATGATGAGAACATTTTGAAGACATGGACCTTCAAATGGAAACATGACACTAACGAGAAAAACAGGGTGATTCAGTCACAAACCCAGAAAGAAAATGTATTAAAGTGCAGTTCTCTGTAACTGCAGGATGTTGTATTTTTAATATGAAGCAGTAGACCAAAATCATCTGGGTCTGTATTTATTTATTTATGCCTTTGATAACCAGGTGGGTGCACTGATCCAAAGGACAGTTTTCAGGAACGACCTGAGCCACAGCATGGCACATTAAGCAATACAGGTGTGAAGAACAACAGTAAACACAGGCCTCAACATGTGGTGCAGGAAATTACAGAACAAGGGGTCATTACATAAAGTGCAATTACATAAGAATACAAGGTGTCAAAGAAGGCCAGCATACAGGTCAAAAATACATAGTCACACGCCAGGCAACAGATTGAAATATAAGTCACAAAACACAGAGACCAAACGTAAGTCTCAGATATGATACATAAAGTGCAAAATGCATTCAGGTACACCAGTAGTGCACAGGTCAATGAGCAGATTGGAACTCTGACATCGAGTACAACACTTCCCCTTAGCAAATGGTGATGGGACTTAGAATAGGGAGGCAACAGCAGAAGCCTTGAAAAGTGGGGGAAGAGGACAGGAGCGGTAGTGGTGAGTGTAGCAAAGATGAGACACTGCTGATAGGTGGGGGACGACGACAGAGGGAGGGGATGTCAGAGATTACCCAGGAGAGCAGTGGCAGAAACATTACATGCAATTTACAGTATGTGACTATTTCTCGATTATTTTCAATGGAGAAATAGGCATGTAAAATGATGTTGCACAGGGTTATGAATGTACCTGCCTTGTTAGAGGTTATGTAAGGAATAAGCCAAGACAGGGTATAGGTTATAGTCTCAAACAGCATGCTTCCAGGAATTGTTAGGCATGAGGCCCAGTGTCTACAAACCTCCCAGGACATGCAGTTATGAGGAATATTGTGCTTATAAAATGGTCAGGTTTGTAAAATTTCAAAGAAAATACGAAACCTGTGTTAAATGAAAAGAAACAGCTTATTTTCAGTATTTTAGGTTTTGTAACTTTCCACATAAACTCAAATGTACAGGTACACACACACACACACATGCACACACACCATTATGAGACTGCACTTCTATGAATATGTAGAAGGAATACAGGTACAGCATCAGGAGTTTCCCTTTTATTTAAAAAAAAAATAACTAGTTTACTTCATTTTCAACTTTATGAATAGTACAGATCATTGTCACATTTTACTGCACTGGAATTATAGCGAGGCAGAGCAGGCTAACTGCAAATTCAAGATGGATGTTTAATGAATATCATTAACAGTGCTGCTGCTACTGTAATTTCACAAAGTGCCAGTTTCATCAGCTTGTGAAGTCTAAGAACATAAGATCTTAAATCTTTGCTGGCTACAGGCTGTGCATTATGCATAAGTACAGAGTTATTGTTTGCATTTCTGTCTAACACTACTTAAGATATGTACTGTACCTAGTAATTGGAAATCTCAATGGAACTCATGACGTAAGGGCACTACAAGTATAGTCCTGTACACAGGAATCTAGACACACTGTACAAAGCAGCAGGAGTTCAGACCAGACAATGTTTGTCCTGCCTGTCAGTGATGTAGAGGCTATCAATGGTGAAGACTGATCGATGCACCAGAACTGCAGGAGAAACTGCAAGGTTTTAGTACTGTTTTCATGTTTTTTTAATTAACCTGCTGGTTAGCTGTGTGGATTTCCATCTTTTGTTTTCAGTATTGGGGATATTCTACTTAACCGACAGATACCTCACATTCTAACAGTGTTGTTCAATTTATTCTGAGATGAATGGTTACCTTTCACACTTCCACTGAGGAATCACTTAATTTACATATTCTACAGGTTCAGTACATTACAGATTTGCAAGTATGTGACACAACGTAAGCCTAGATGTCTAAAGATTCCAGAGAGGTTATGTAAGGAATAAGGCAAGACAGGGTATGGGTTTTAGTCTCAAACTGCATACCCCTAAGAACTGTTATGCATGAGGCACAGCCGAGTGTCTATAAACCTACCAAGACATGCAGTTATGAGTTATATTGTGCTTATAAGATGGACAGGGTTGTAAAACCTGAAATAAAAAGAAGAAACCGGTTTTAAAAAGTAAACAGAAACTGCTTATTTTCTGGTGGTGCAGAGGGCTGAGATGCCTTGAGCACCTTACCTCTCCCACACCGGCGACACGGGTTCGGGAACAAGTTCGGGCCGCCAGGGGTTAGACGGGGTGGGGGGAGGGCTGGGAGTGGACTGAGCAGCCACTTGGCAGCCATCCTCTCCCAGACTGGGGAGGCAAATCTTTCTGGCTCTTGGCTGCCACCAAGTGGAGGGTCAGTCGCAGTGCTGAACAGATGGGGGGGGGAGGATGGTGCTAGCTTGGAGGTGGGTGAAATAGGGTCACTGATTCCACTGCGCATGCGCGCCTCCATGCACATGCGTAACCGTGTCACCAAGACCCTGCAAAGTTAGGGAAGGAAAAAAACACGCCCCCCATCGCCTTCAGAGAATTTTCAGGTCCTGCACCGAGGAGATCCCTGCCGACGTGACAGCAGGGGGAATGGCAGATGGGACTGGGAGAACTCAAGTCAGGGCAGAAGACAAGGCATTGGTGGCAGCGGGTGGGCAAACAGCTCTATGGGGAAAAAAAAGAAGAAAGAAAGAAACAGCTTATTTTGAGTGTTTTGGGCTTTTAAACTTTCTGCCTAAACTCAAATGCATGATAAGTAAAGACAGCTCACCAGTTTCTGTGTTTATTCTAGAGGCCTTTCTCTACTGTATATACACACACATTAGTGTGAATATGTAGAAGGAATACAGGTACAGCAGCAGTAGGTTCCTTTTTAAGTTTAAAAAAATAACACAGCCCTTCACAAGGCATTTTCAGCTCGTGTAAATCTCAATCAAGTCTTCCTTTACAATAACATAGTACAAACATTAAAACAGCTGAGCTGACACCAGTAGTTTCTGTGCATCTGCTAAGAGGATACAAGCAGGGAGGAGCTTAATTTAATCCTTGCATGAAGGACTCTTATAAATCTGTCCGCATGTTCTTTATCTCTAAATCCATCAGAGAAGATGAATAAAGGATTTAGAAAACCATCATGCTTGGTTCATTAACATGTGTGCTTATTAAAAAAAAATTTCCATTTAATCATGCTGTATAGATACCAAGGTTCACTTTTGTATTCAGAGCAACAGCTGCATGTGTGTATATAATGATGCACCCATACCAAGAGTTGTCTGGCACAAGGCATAGCTAAGTGCCCTAACAATCCCTTGATGTGTGCATATTATGCTACACAATTTACTTATGTGTTTTTATATAATAATATCACCAAATAAATAGGTAATTTTGCTGTCGGATACCTATGTGAAAAATAAACATTTATTTTTCACTGAAGAGTACCAAACCACATGTTCACTTACAGTAAAAGAGTAATTTAGTTAACAGCTCCAGCAAACTAATCATCTATTTAATCCATTCACACTAACAACTAACGAACAAGCTACTTTAAAAATGTCACAAAAAATGCAATGGCAGACATCTTTTCATTTTTATTCTTTGGTAACTGGATATGGTCCACAGGGCACAAGGCACAGGGAGGTTAAGTGACTTGCTCAGGGTCACAAAGCATGCAAGTGGAGATTTTGGGAATCAAATCCAGGTCTGCTGAATGTACCAAGCTCATTCATAGCTTGTTGCTTTAACTCTAGGCTATAGTGCCAGCTTTGCTCATCTCCTCACAGCTCAGCCTCTTTCCATAATGGTTACTAACTATTAACAAAAAAACCAAAACAGTTTTGACCACATAAAAAAAGTTCTTTTACACTGGCCCATTAAATTAGTTTTTACACAAGCCAGCATATTTCCAAACCAAAATATCCCCTTGATGCTCTGAAACATATTTACCCACTCACAACTGCAGAAAACCTTGCACTTTTTTCCTTTCCATACCACGTACCTCTATATCCATGCAGCCCACTTTCAAGACTTCTACAATATAAATTACTGATCATGACTGGCAAATCTCAAAAAAACTCCTACTGTTCAGCTTCAACACTCCAGGAAAAAAAAAACAATGTCCAGCTCACAGCTGTGCAAACCTGTCACTTCCATTCTCTCCAACCAGTGTCTATAGCCCAGTGACAACAGTGCTACCACTGAAATTGCTACACAGAAAACAGACACAGTCAGCAGAAAAAGATCATTGGTCCATCCAGTCTGCCCTATTTTGTAACCCTACTACACTGTATGACCTATTGTCTAGCCGGGGTTTTTGCCTTCTTCCTCACTGTACTGCTGCTCCCCTGCATAAGACCCCTTACTCTGTGCCAGTCAAGCTTGAATCCATTTATGGTTTTTGCTCCCACCACCTCAGCTGACAGGATGTTCCATAAGAAAAAATTCCTCACCTTAGCAATTATGTTTCTTCTAGTGGAGTCTTGCTGAATTCTGACAAGTGCAGTTAGCCCCAGCCTTTAAACTGCCCCAGAGAACAATGGGTTAACTTTTCTATGCAGGGCATAGCATGTTCACCTTGAGCTCGGTTGACGTCTCTGCCTGTTGTAATTTGAACTGCAACCATCAGATCTTTATGAGCAAAACTCACTAGGTGTTCTGTGTGGAAACTGTAAAATTTTTATGAGCCAACTGGCAGAAAAATAATCTTTTGGGTTCTCAAAGGAAGACTCAAGTCAGGAAACCCAAACACAAAAACCAATCAAATGAAATAACCTCTCACCCCATGAGAAACAAAGGGTGTAAAGGGGGCACCCCTAGGGTGCCAACACTGCGCCTGCCCACCCACATCCCAAAAAATCTAGGTTCTGAGAGGGGAGGCAGGGGAGGGGTCAGAATACAGCAAGACTACACTAGATGAAACGTAATTACTAAGGTGAGCAATTTTTTCTTCAAACAACATGAAGTCTTGCTGTATTCTGACACAAGTGCAGGCTACCAAGCAGTACCTCCATGGAAGAGGGCAGAACCTACTTTGGGAATAGGCTCTCAAGTACTGCTGTGCCAAACCGAGCATCACTCCTAGCCTGGATATCCAGAGAATAATGCTTGGTGAAAGTATGGACTGTTTTCCAGGTGGCTGCTTGACAAATTTCTAAAAGAGGGATATCCCTGGCAGCAGCCAGGGAAGCAGCTGTACCTCTTGTGGAATAAGCCTTCAGGCCTGAGGGTGGAGTTTTTCCCAGTTTTTCATAGCAGAACTGTATACAAGACACAATCCACCTGGCAATAGATCTCTTGGTGGCAGGTTTGCCCTTCCCAACTTCTCCGTGAGGAACAACTGGAGGGAGTTAAACCTGTGACCCTTGGTATGCTCTATGTAGTAGCTAGGGGCTCTTTTAACATCTAAACTGTGTAGCCTCCTCTCTCCCGAGGAAGAGTGATCAGTGAAGAAAACAGGGAGAGACATAGACTGATTCAGGTGGAAATCTGAAACCACTTTAGGCAATAACTTTCTGTTAGTTCTAAGGACCACTTTATCTCTGTGAAAAGAGATTAAATCAGGTTCCACTGACAGGGCTTGCAATTCACTGATACGTCTAGCAGACGTAATGGCTACCAAAAACACAGTTTTCTAAGTCAAGTACTTAAGCTCTGCTGAAGACAAAGGTTCAAAAGGGGGTTGCATAAACTGAGCAATGCAAACATTAAGATCCCAAGCAGAAGCAGGATCCCTAAAGGGGGGATTGGTGTGAAGCAATCCCTTGAAAAACTTACAGAATACAGGGTGGGATGACAGTGAGGAAGACCTGCTTACTGACAGGAAAACAGAAACAGCTGACAAGTGTACCTTGACAGTAGCTGGTCCGAGGCCTAGTCCATTGAGATGGACCACATAATCCAGAACCGTAGGCAATTCAGCAGTGTCTGGAGAAATACTCTTCTTAGAACACCAAATGCTGAATCTTTTCCATTTGGAGTTGTAAGTCTTTCTGGTGGAGGGCTTTCGAGAAGCCTTGAGGATATCCAGAACCCCCTGAGAAAGATGCAGATCTGCAAACTCTAACTCTTCAACAGCCAAGCCTTGAGATTGAGAGACTGAAGATTGGGGTACCAAATCCTCCCCTGAGAGGATGTTAACAGGTTGTAATTCCTGGGAAGAGACAGGGGAAGATGGACTGCTAGGGACAGCAACAAGGGATACCATGGCTGCCTGGCCCAGTCTGGAGCAATCAGAATCACTTTGCAAGGTTGTGACCTTATCTTGACTAACACTTTGAACAGGAGAGGGAAGGGGGAAAGCATACAGAAATGTCCCTTCCCAGTTCAGAATCAGAGCATCCAGGGGGACTGAGCCCAAGACTAGGGGTCTGCAACAAAAGAGAGGAATTTGGTGGTTGTCTGGGGCTGCAAAAAGATCTATCTCTGGAGTGCCCCATCTTGAGAAAACCACCTTCAACACCAAAGGATCCAGGGCCCATTCGTGATGGCCCTGAGATATTCTGCTCAGTGCATCTGCTAGGACATTGTCCTTCCCTGGAAGGTGAACTGCTATCAGAGAGGTTTGCAGGGAATAAGCCAGGGACCACAACTTCATTGCTTCTGTGCACAAGGCTGTAGACCGAGTGCCTCCTTGCTTGCTGATGTACCACATGGTGGTGGTGTTGTCTGTTCTGACCTGAACCACCTTGTTCTGTACTGATTTGGAAAAAACTTGCAAAGCCAGAAACACTGCCCTGAGTTCCAAGAGATTGATGTGTAGAAGAGATTCCTGAGGCGACCACAGTCCCTGGGTAATGAGGTCCCCCAAATGGGCTCCCCAGCCCAGCAGGGAAGCATCTGTGGTAAGGACCACTGAATGAGACTGAGTGGCAAATGGAACCCCTTGCCTCAAATTGTCCTGATCCTGCCACCATTGCAGGGCTTGGATCAGAGTTCGAGTCACTGGGATTAGTTTGGTAAGGGAATCCTTTCTATGGGACCAAAAAGCTCTTAAGTGGAACTGAATGTCCCTCATCTTGCGCCTTGGACCACTGCTGTAGAAGCTGCCATGTGGCCCAAGAGCTGAAGGAAATGCCTTGCCGGTCGAGACACCTGAAAGCTGAATGAAGAGGCCAGCTCCATGAGAGCTCTTGCCCTTTCCAGGGGAAGGAAGGCTCTTGCTTTTACCGTATCCAGCTCTGCCCCTATGAAGGTGAGGAGCTGCACTGGTTCGAGAACTGAATTTGGTAGGTTGAGAAGAAATCCTAAAGAAGTAAGCACTTGCTGGATCACTTGCAGGTGTGACTTGACTTGGTCTGGGGACTGGCCCACTATGAGCCAGTCATCCAAATATGGAAAAATGGAAATCATTTGTCTTCTTAGGAAGGCAACTACTACTGCCAAGCACTTTGTGAAGACCCTTGGAGCTGAGGTTAGGCCAAAGGGCATTGCTCTGAACTGATAGTGGCCTGAGGGCAACTCGAACCTGAGGTACTTTCTGTGGGAGCACCTGATGGGAATGTGAAAGTAAGCATCTTTGAGGTCCAGGGAGGCTAGCCAGTCCCCTGGCCTTAGAGAGGGAAGGATAATTCCCAGAGTTATCATCTTGAACTTAGGCTTTAAAGGATGTTTGTTCAGATATCTTAGGTCCAGGATGGGTCGCCACTCTCCTGTCTTTTTGGGGGTTAGGAAGTACCTGGGGTACGGCCCTTTGCCCCAGTGTAGGGTAGGTACTCTATAGCTCTTAGAGAGGGAGAGCAGAAACCCTGCCTCTAGGCAAGGGTTTCTGAGAGATTTGCAGGTGGAAAAGATCTGGCTCTCATCTTGGGAAATTTTCTGAAGCTGAGAACCAGTCCCAGGCTTACTACTTCCAGGACCCACTTGTCTGATGTAACAGACATCCAGGCCTGGACAAAGTAAGCCAGCCTGCCCCCTACTGGGATAGGAGAGTCGACCCGGGCAGACCCATCAGGGTGTCTGCTTGGCAGGGGCTTTAGGCTGAGGGGTGGATGCAGGCCTGCTCATCCCCCTTCTGCCTCTCCCTCTGAAGAACCCCCTCTGTGAAAAGGAGGAAGAGGCCTGGGCTTGGTAAAAAGGCCTTTGAAAAGGCCTGCCACTGCCCCTAGACTGCTGCCTTTGAGGAGTTGCCTGCCTTTCCTTGGCCTGAGCACTCCTGTAAGTGGTCCTGCATTCGTCCATTTTCTTCATGTAATTCTCTGTCTGCTCCCCAAACAGAGAATTACCCACTACAGGAAAATCCATGGCCTTAGCCTGGGTATCCTGTGAGAGGCTAGTACATCTGAGCCAAGCCATTCTCCAAGAGCCACAGATGTAGCCATGACTCTTGATGACACATCATTGGAGTCCACAGCAGCATGAAACTGAACTTTTGATGCCTCAATCCCATCTGCAGCCACCTCCTCCAGCTCCTTGGCAAGCTGGAGGGAGGCCTGTTTAGTCAGTGCCAGTACAGTGTACAACCTGGACTTCTGGTACCTGGCTGCATAGGCCATATAATTTGCCTGCCTGAGTCCCAAGGAAGATGCCATGTACTGCTTCTTTGCCATGGCATCAATCTTCCTGGAGTTCTTGTCTGGGGGGTGTGATGCCAAGGTAATGCTTGCCTTATCACAGGCAGCAGCCTGTACAACCCCAACATGGCTGCATAGCTGATAAAGGAACTCCGTATCTGAGCCTGAAAGAGTATACCTCTTGTCCATTCTTCTATCCACAGGAGGTATGGAATTGGGAGATTTAAGAATTTTTTTGTGTCTGTTTCCCAAAAGATTTGTGGAGGGGAATAGACAGTCTCCTGGACTCTGGGATGTCCATCATCTCTGCACAGTCAGGCTCCTCCTAATCCTCCACTGCCTCCTCCACAGGAAGCTGGAGGGTATCAGCCACCTTTCTGTAAAACATGAAGTGCGAAGGGGACTCAGAAAGCCTAGGAGGAGAAACACCTGAAGGTCTGTCTGGGGAGATGTCCGGGTCAATAGGCACATCCAGACTTACACCATCACCATATTCACCTTCCAACTCTCCCTCCTCCTCAAACTCTGGTTCATAAAATTCTTCCAGGGTATAATCTTGAACCGGGGGAACCAACCGAACTGAGCCCCTGCCAAAAGGTGTCGGATCAGTCAGAAGCGGGCGAAGCGATTCCACAATATAAATCGCTTTGGCTATTTCCTCGGCGATCGGAGTATGAAATTCTGGATCCGAAACGGTCAATTTGCCTTTGTGTTATCTTTTTGTCGGAACCGATTCCTCGGAATCGGCTCTCCTTTTGACCGAAGAAGTATCGCCCTGGTCAGAGGGCATTCCTTCTGGTTCGGTCGGGACCAAACCGGGCTGGCCATCCGGGCCAGTGGACCTCTCGGCCTCCCTTTCCCTCAGTCTACCTAATCTCTTTTCAAGGGTAGATTTGGGAAAATGTTTACAAATTTGGCAGTCTGAATCAAGGTGGTCAAACCCCAGACAATAAACACAGGTGGTGTGGGGATCGGCCTTAGCAAAGACCTCCCCACACACACTGCAGTGTTGAAACCCAGTGGGTCCGTTTTTGTTCTTGAGTTTCTCAGACATGGCCAACCTAACCAAACCTACCCTTTTTCTGCAACTGCCAGGCAAGACTCCCCTATCGGTTCCTGACCGTGTCATGGGTCTTGGAAAAAAACATACTAAAACCCGTTTTTTAGAACCGATACGGACTGGTAACCACACACTAAAGTAAAATACAAAATTTACCTGAATGATTGGTTCAGCCGAACCGATCCACACATTTTACAAGTTCCACACAGAAAACAGAACAAAACCTATTTAGTACTCACGGTACCACAGACAGAGACTTGAACCGACTATGCGGAAACAAAATTTCGGTAGAAAACCGACCGAAAACCGACACTTCAACCGACTTCGAACCGAGCTGCAGGAGAAATCTCCAGAGCGACTGTTCAGTGAGGTGGAGTAAAGAATCTGACGGTTGCAGTTCAAATTACAACAGGCAGAGACGTCAACCAAGCTCGAGATGAACATTCTATGCCCTGCATAGAAAAGTTAACCGATTGTTCTCCGGGGCAGTGTAAAGGCTGGGGCTAACTGCACTTGTCAGAATACAGCAAGACTTCATGTTGTTTGAATTCAGAATTTTGAAGGGTTGTTGCCGAGGCGCTAGGGGTGCTCACCGTGGTGTGAATAAATCAACAATTCAGTTGAACTACGTGGCTTTTTGTGTATTCTTTCTGGAGTGCTGATGTGTGGAATCTTGTTATGTGTTGGGCTGGCCACCCGTTGCAGTGAACTGACTCACTATTGAGTGCAGGAGCAGTCTCTCAGTAAGTGTCTACACAATATGCTTCCTTTTGTGCCTCATGCAAATTAGTGTGAGCAAGCAGCCCTTACTTGTATGTTAATTAGTGTGGGTTTGGTTATTTTTTTTTTTTTTTAAGCTGAAAAAAAGAGGAATTTTATTCCTTGTTGACAATTCTGGTTGTGTGCAGGTTCCCATGGTCAAGTAGTGAAAGGGTGTTTCCTCGTTTGAGCCAGATATGGACTGAAAATTGACAAGCTCACTGGGACTGCCCCTTCACATGCTCCTCAATCTGACTTTCTAGCAGAGTATCTGGATCATACTATTAGAGGTATTGCATTTGGAAAATCAGTGACTCCCACCCCACCCCAACACATATAATCTTGTGCTCCAGGAATAAATAGGAAAACCTATCCAGGGAATCAAAAAAATGACCCCATACGGAACTGCAAACCAATAGTAATGTACTATACTACAACTGACAATTTAAGAACTAATTATGAATCTTCAATGACAATCTTGGACAGGCTTACCTGACCATGAACAGAGCCTACACACAATTTGAATTACCAGTAAGGAATGAAATTCTACTTTTTGTCACTACTCCCATGGTCTGGTAGTGAATGAGTGCTAAGAAGCAGTACCTATGTGGGAGGGAGTCAGTACTGCACTATGCGCACAGTACTTGTTTGTCAAAAGCAGCCACAGCCAAGCTGAAGACGACCAACCAATAAATAATGCTTCAAAAATGTGTGAGGTGGCATCCAGGTTACCGCCCTGTAGATATACGAAATGGAGGCTGCAGTCTTTTCTGCACATGGGTACTAATGTCTAACTAGAGTGAGCTCGCACATCTTGAGAAGGAGGCAAGGCCTTGACCAGATGAGCATCCCTGATTGCTGCACACAACCACTTTGGTAAGGTACATTCTGCTAGAGCTAGCCCAGTTCCCTGATCCTAGAAGAACAAAGAATGTGTCTGTTCAGTGAGTCATGGTTGTCCTGTGTACACAGATCTTAAGGGCCCTATAGACAGCTATAAGGCGGAGACAATAATCACTGTCGACAAAAAGACAGACTGCAGAGTGACCTCTTGACTACTCTGGAATTCTAAAGATATCTGTGGATAAAAGCATGGGACTGTCCATAGGACCACCCAGTATTTGCAGTAGTAGTAAATAATTTTTATTCGTACGAATAATGGGATACGAGCAAAGCTCTTTTTCAATGACGTTCAAGGCCACGCAAAGTGCTTAAGTTACACATATAACAAAAGTAACACATAACAACTAGACAAGACACATTAATTTAGTAAGAAAACATCAGCAACAATTAACCTCAGCTACTGTGTTTAAAGTGTGTTACAATGAGTACACTTAAAGACTTTGTTAGATCACATAGTACACCAACTGTTAAATTCCAAAATATTTGTTTTTACATCTGGGCATCTAAGAGATGAGGGGGAAGCCTAAGATTACCTCCAGGTGAGAGGGTTCGTGCAGCTCCCTTACACTCCTTGCTGAGCAAATGGCCTCAAGGAACAGAGCTTAAAGAGCAGGTCTCGCCCTTCCGATTTTCCGGAAACATAAATGATACGAAGGCTGCATGTGCATACGCCATTGATTTCAATAAGGACATTTTTTCTATGCATTTTAACAGCATTTATAGTTGAGATTTTAACAAATCAGTGGGACCCTGTTAGTCAAGCGGTTATTTTGATTTGTTAAAATCTCAACTATAAAGGCTGTTAAAATGCATAGAAAAAACATCCCCATGTAAATCAATGTAGCGTGCACATGCAACCTTCGTTTTCTTACATCACTAAAAGGGGCTGTGTGTGCCTGCGTGGGTGGCATGTCGGCGGGTTGAGGAAGCGGCTCTGTTTTTCCTGGGGAGCTATTTATGAGTGTAATGACTTTTAAACAAGGATGAAATATATGGATTTAATGATACCCGTCAACTCTGGACCAGGTGAGTTATCATGTATACTTGGGGGACCGGAAACTAGCAAGATGCTCTTTAAAGGATACGAACCACAGGGATATTTCTGGCTCAAACGAGGAATCCATAAAGGCTTTCAGTACAACTTTAAGCTTCCTTGGTGGTACAATCTGCCTGACTCTGCATATCTTAAAATTCAGGTTCGAGTCCAGGGGGAATTCCCCCCTTGGGTCTGCCAAATTTGGGGAAATGCAAATTTTCTGCAGGAGAGGATACATTTTGGGGGGGGGGGGATTTCCTAAAACAAATTACATGAGCGGTGCTGGAGAAGGTGGGGTGGGGGGTGGCAGGGACATGGATGGTACCAAGTATGTACTGACATTGTACCAGGGTAGGTGGGAAAGGGAGGCACATGAGTGGTGCTGTGCATGCAGAGACACCTGGCTAGGGTAGGAAGGGCAGGGGAGTTTCAATTTCCATCAAAATGTGAGTATTATAAAAATGTTTTCATTCATTTTTTTTCATTATGAAAAACAGTGACTGGCCAACCTGTTGGCATGTCGATAGCGGTACCACCTGCAGCGCTGGAAACCGGGTCTCAGGTACGAGTCTAAGTCATCAGGGGATGGCTGGGAAGGAGGAGGTTTGAGCATCCCATAGAACGCTCTCCTCCTCTGAGGGAGGAGGGCTGTCACTGCCCTGTTACAGCTGCCTCTGGATGCACAGGCAGTGGCACGGGACTCACGGTGTGGGGAAGGGAAGAACGCCATTAGGTACTTGGATGAGATGTGTGCCAGCAAATCTACAGCCAGGACTCTCGGCCTTTGTGCTGGCATCCTCAGGAGTGGGGATTCGGGGACCAAAAAAGCAACAGGAAGAAATACAAAATCAAGCCCCCACCACTGTGCAGCATGATCCCCAACAAGCTGGAGGAGGGGATGGAGCACGGATGGCTTGTACTTCCGCCACTTAGCCCCACCAGCAGGGAGAGATAAAATGTGTTTTAAAAAAATAATAAAGAAAAATACTGACTGCCACAATCAAATGCCTAGCAACAAGAACCAGCTGCCAATCCGTGCAAGTGCATAGGCCGAAAAAGGCAGGGATCGCCATTTCCAGCATTTACTGTAACACACTGAACATTAAATTTGTCACTTTTGGTTTTTGAAACTTCTACATCTGCAGCCAAATTTTGGGAAGTGTTACAGCAAACATGCCAGTAATAGCTACACAGTGACCTGGGACTAAAGGATTAAACATACTGCACTTACTATATTTCTGTTTTAGTGATGTGTTCCAGCCTTTCACTTATTTTTTGAGCTGCCACTGTTCTGCCATACGGTCACTCCCATGCTCTTTCAACATAAACCTGCAAATCTCTGTGTCCTGCATCCTGTTTGAGTCAATCCACAGCAACTCCCATAGTTAGCTGTACGCAGGTACAGGGGACACCAACTTGACTGGGACCACAGAAAGTGAAAGGGACTACAGCAGCTCAAAAGCAAAAAAAGCTGCGCTACCCAGAGGTTGAGAAAGAGTTCTGATGGTGTCAGGGCTCATCTACATACTCTGGGGGTGCATCACATTCTCCTGATGCCTAACAGTTTGAGGGTCGTCTATGGTGTTCCAGTTTTCAGAAGCAGTGGAGGCTGCCAATCTTTTATCTAAAACAGAACAACAGTTTTTGACGAGGGGTGAGGATTCCAAATCAGACGGTGCTGTGGAGGCCAAACTGACTTTACAGCATTAATGGCAGAGATTGGGAGAGGATGGGAGGCAATATGAAGATACAAACTTGGTGTAACTGCTCCTAAAAATGTAAGTTGTATGGTTTCTTGTGGGTGGCTGAATGCTTGTATTCTGTTTCGGGACACTTATATAGCTCTACAGCTTTCTACAATGGCGCGGGCTGATGCAGTTGCTATTGCCTCTCATAGAGCTCCCTTTCCCCTATGTTTTCCATCTTGAACTCTCGTTTGGCACCAAAATTCCCTCTTGTGGCATGGTGGACATTCACACTGGGAGTTCAACTATGGCTGGATTCTCATGGACTGAATAGTTCACACATAAATTAGCCAACTGTTTAGCCTTATGTTTGGTTTAGCTTTTTATTCTTTTTCTCACAATTACTGGTGTACCAAGAGAGTCCACTGGCCGCAAATCATTTTGTACGGACTTTCTAGTTACAGTTCAATGTAATCTGCTGTTGTGTGGAATAAGTACAGAATACCTTGTATTTTTTAACATCAATGTTTGACCTTGGGGCTAATTAACCCTGTGTTTAGGGTGAACAGTGTTTGTTTACTCATTTTAGGTATCCCTGCTCATGGCTGTAGTCGTCGTTTTTGCAGACAATATATTTAGCTTTTGCTTATTTAGAGGTATTATTGGGGGGATAGAACTGGGGAGAGCAGGGAAAACTGAAGTAAGGTGCCTGCCTGGCACCATGGCTTGGAGGGACAGGAAGCGCATCCTCAGGATCACGAGAACAGCTGCACGGGAGACTGAGCTGGACATCACTCTCCACCTAGGGATGAATGACTTGGCTCAACATGAGATTAGAGCAGTGCAGGAGGAGTTTGTGGAGTTGGGGAGGGGCCTAAGGCAAGTAGCACACACAGTATCCTTCTCAGAGGTGCTGCCCATCCATGGCAAGGATGAGGCGAGGGTATTTCACACCATGCGATTCAATGAATGGTTGAAAAAAAAAAATGTTAAAGAGCACAGGGGTTTGGCTTCATTGGTGACTGGGGTTCCACCTGGAGGGACACCATCCTATACTGGCAGGATGGTCTGCATCTCTCCAGGAAGGGAACAAGTCTTCTGGGTGATCGGTTTAAATGCTTCATTGGCAAGCTTTTAAACTAGTCAGGGGGGGAGGCACTGATAAGCAGCAGGAAATTCCCAGCCTCCCCCTACAAAACTGGGTACTAAATGAGGTAAAGATCAAGGTAGAAAGGTCAGTAGGGAGCAGGACAGGGGTAAATGGAGAAAGCAAAGTCAATGAGGACAGGGATGGTGCTACAAGAGGTAAAGCCATCAAAAAATGGAGAGCAATGAGTACCAATGACCGTAGTCTGGGTAACAGCTTCCTGAATTAGTGGCCTTGATGGAGGAGGAACATCTGGATATCATGGCAGTCACAGAAACATGGCATACACAGAACCATGACTGGAACGTAAACATACCAGGATACACTATCTACAGGAGGGACAGGGAGGGTAAAACAGGAGGTGGAGTAGCTCTCTACATACGGGAAGGAATCAAAGCAACAGAACAAAAGGGTAAACAGGGAAGAGAGGAAGCACTGTGGGTCAATTTGCAGACAGGCAATGGCACCACAATCTGCACAGGGGCTGCATACAGTCCCCCATCTCGGGGGAGAAAATGGACAAGGAAATGATAGAAAGTATCCTTAGAATGGCAGAAAAAGGGACGATATTGCTGATGGGAGATCTGAATATGCCAGATGGTAACTGGAGTGCATTTGCAGCAACCACTTCTAACAGTGGGGTCATTCTAGATGCCCTACAGGGGCATGCCTTGAACAACTAGTATTGGAACGCACTCAAGAGGGAGCAATCTTAGACCTTGTACTCTCAAATGGAGATGGTGAAAGGATCACAGATTTAGAAGGGAACTAGTGACCATTGAACAGTTTGGTTCACGATAAACACAGCAGTAGAGTCAAGCCACACAAAGGCAAAGGTACTGGACTTCAGGAGGGCTGACTTTGCCAAAATGGGTGAGTGCCTAAGGAATGCACTAGCAAATGGGCAGGAAGGGGGGGTGGAAGAACAACGAGGAATAATCAAAACTGCCATCACAGAGGCAACAAGCCTTTGTGTGAAGCAAATAAACAAAACAAAATGATGTAAGAAGCCACTATGGTTCTCAAAGGAGGTGGCAGGGAAGGTTAGGGAGAAAAAGAAAGCATTCAAGAAGTACAAGGAATCACAGAAGGAGCAAGACAGAGAATTGTTATCAGTTAAAGCAAAAGGAAGCAAGGAAGGCAGTAAGAACAGCAAAGGCCCAAACCGAGGAAAAGATAGCCAACTCAGTTAAGAAGGGGGGATAAAACCTTTTATAGGTACATCAGGGAGTGAAGGAAGACCAAGGGAGGGATAGTGAGGCTTAATAAAGGGGAGGGGGTGGGCAGAGGGTGACTGTGAACAGGCAGAGATACTAAACACATTTTTTTGCTCAGTATTCACAAATGATGAGGGGGAGGTACCTAAACCAAACAGCAGAAACACTCTGGATACGGGGTTGATACCAGCCCATTCACAGAAGAAAGGGTTCTGAAAGAACTCTTAAAACTGAAGATGGACAAAGCAATGGGGCCTGATGGGATTCATCCCAGAATTCTAAAAGAACTAAGGGTAGAACTAGTGACACCACTGACTACCCTCTTTAACAAATCATGGGAGGATGGGGTGGTACCGGAGGACTGGAGGAGAGCAGATGTTATTCCACTTCACAAAAGTGGAAGCAGGACAGAAGCAGGAAACTACAGACCTGTTAGCTTAACCTCAGTGATTGGGAAAATGATGGAACAGAAACATAGAATTTGACGGCAGATAAGGACCGCTTGGCCCACCTAGTCTGCCCATTTTCCTACCTAACAGATAAGCTGCAGATCCTAGTTAACCAACAGCTTACTTCCTCCTACCCCCCACTAGGACTGCCTTATGTCTGTCCCATGAATTCTTGAATTCCCCCACTGTTCTTGACTCCACAACCTCCTCAGGGAGGCTGTTCCATGCATCCACAACCCTCTCTGTGAAAAATACTTCCTCACATTACCTCTGAGCCATCCCCCTCTATCTTCAAATTGTGCCCTCTTGTTCTTGCACATCTCTTTTCTGAAAGATGCTACCCTCTTGGACTTTGTTGATTCCCTTGAGGTACTTGAAAGTTTCTATCATGTCCCCTCTCTCCCTCCTTTCCTCAAGGGTGTACATATTAAGCTCCTTTAGTCTTTCTTCGTATGTCTTCTGGTGCAGACCCTGCACCATTTTAGTTACCCTCCTCTGGACAGCCTCCACTCTGTCTATGTCTTTCTGGGAGATGGGGTCTCCAGAACTGCACACAGTACTCCAGAAGGGGTCTCACCAACTGTCGGTACAGAGGGATAACAACTTCCTGTTTTCTACTATTGATGCCTCTTCCTATGCATCCCAGTATCCCCCCAGCCTTACTTACTGCCTTCTCACATTGCTTGCCCACCTTTAGGTCACCTGATGTAATTACCCCCAGGTCCCTTTCCAATTTTACTGTTGTCAGTATCTCACCCCCCATTGTGTACTCTTCCTCTGGGTTTTTGTTTCCCATGTGCATTACCTTGCACTTCTTTGCGTTGAATCTGAGCTGCCATACATTTGACCATTCCTCCAACCTTGCCAAGTCCCTTCTCATCCTTTCCACTCCATCTTGTATCAACCCTGTTGCAGATCTTTATATAGTCTGCAAAGAGACATACTTTTCCTTCCAGTTCCTCTGCAGCGTCACTTATAAAGACATTAAAAAGGACTGGTCCCAGTACTGAACCCTGCGGTACCCCGCTAGTAACCCTCCATTCTTCACTGTGTACTCCACTTACTACTACCATTTGCGTCCTGTTGTCTAGCCAATTTTTTATCCAGGCTACCACCTTGGGGCCCACTCCAAGGCTGGCTAACTTGTGTATTAATCTTTTGTGTGGGACTGTATCAAATATCACTTCTGAAGGAAAGAATTGTTGAGTACCTAGAGGCCAGAGGGGCACAGTACCAAAGGCAGCATGGATTCACAGCGGGAAGGTCATGTCAGATGAATCTAATAGATTTCTTTGACTGGGTGACCAAAGTAGTAGATCAGGGAGGGCTGTGGACATGGCCTACCTAGACTTTAGCAAGGCATTTGACACAGTCCCACACAAAAGATTAATATACAAGTTGGCCAGCCTGGGAGTGGGTCCCAAGATGATAGCCTGGGTAAAGAATTGGCAGAAGAACAGGACACAGAGGGTACTAGTAAACGGAGTCCACTCTGAAGAAAGGAGGGTTACTAGTGGGGTACCCCAGGGTTCAGTACTAGAACCGGTCCTCTTTAATGTCTTTATAAGAGACATTACAGAGGGACTGGAAGGAAAAGTATGTCTCTTTGCAGACGACACAAAGATCTGTAACACAGTTAATAACAAGGTAGGGTGCAAAGGATGAGAAGGGACTTGGCAAGGTTGGAGGAATGGTCAAATGCATGGCAACTTAGATTTAATGCTAAGAAGTGCAAAGTAATGCTCCTGGGAAACAAAAACCCAGGGGAAGAGTACACAATGGGGGGTGAGATACTAACAACAAAAATGGAAAGGGACCTGGGGGTAGTCATAGCAAATGACAAAGGTGGGCAAGCAATGTGAGAGGGCAGTAAGGAGGGCTGGGGGGATACTGGGATGCATAGGGAGAGGCAACACCAGTAGAAAGCAGGACGTTGTTATCCCTCTATACAGACAGCTGGTGAGACCCCATCTGGAGTACTGCATGCAGTTCTGGAGACCCAGTCTCAGCAAAGACAAACAGGATGGAGGCAGTCCAGAGGAGGGCAACTAAAGTGGTGCAGTGTCTGCACCAGAAGACATATGAAGAGAGACTTAAGGAACTTAACATGTATAGCCTCGAGGAAAGGAGGGAGAGGGGGGACATGATAGAAACTTTCAAATACCTTAAGGGAATCAACAAGTCCAAGAGGGTAGTATCTTTCAGAAAAAGAGGCGTGCAAGAACAAGGGGGCACAATTTGAAGATAGAGGGGGAGATGGCTCAGAGGTAATGTGAGGAAGTAGTTTTTCACGGAGAGGGTAGTGGATGCATGGAACTTCCTTCCTGAGGAGGTTGTGGAGTCAAAAACAGTGGTGGAATTCAAGAATGCATGGGACAGTCATAAGGCAATTCTAGGGGGTTGGGGTAGGAAGAAGTAGACTGTTGGTTAACTAGGATCTGCAGCTTATCCATTAGGTAGGGAATGGGCAGACTGGGAGGGCCAAGCGGTCCTTATCTGCCATCAATTTCTATGTTTCTATGTATTTTTGGTAGTTACAATTGTTGGAAATATACAATTTTCTCCCCGAGTCATGTACCAAAATTAAATGATGCAGTGGGCTTATTTAAGCTATGGGATTTCAGGATTGCCTGGCTGCAGGCAAATTCATGTAATGTGTGTCTACATAAATTCAATAAAATATAACTGAAAAAAAGCAAAAAATGGCAACAGTCAGTGGCAAAGTGTCACAGAAAGTGCTCTATGGCACTCTGCCACTGCGCTATGATGGCTCTCAGTGTGTGTGTGAGATTGTCCCACATGGGGGTCCAGAATCTGCAGGGGAGGAGAGACTAAAAATAGCACAAATTGCACCATTCTCCCTGAATTTGTACAATAAATGACTAATTTAAAGCACTGTTGATTAGAAAAAGCTGTTGGTATAGATAATTGATTATAAATTATAAGCACCTGCACTTTGGGTATTTATAGATGTAAGAGGCTTTGAAACTGCACCCATTAAGGAAGCCATTCTGGTGAAGCGCAGGGGTATAGTGGTGGCTGGCGCGTTAAGACTGGGGTAGGTTTTATTAATATTTATCAGATCTAATCCACTTTATTTGTCCTATTGTCCTGAATGTTAGAGATGACAAATACATTTGTAAAAAGAGCACTTTATTACAAATATTCAAATTGTGAAAACAATAAATAGTTATATATTTTTGCATATTTATAGTGCTTTTGCAGATTTCTCTGCATAACCACCCACTATTTGCTCACCATATTTTTATGGAATTGTGGTTGTCCCTGAATTTTAGGCCCTGCTCTGGTTTTTAACTTGTCGCAAGCTTTAAGGAAGCACACAACATCTGGGTTCTAATCTGTAAGGTGATATCCAATCTTGCCTCATATTGCTGAGGGACTGCTACCAGTACTGAGAGGGCTAACAGACAGACCCTTGTCTAACCCTTCTTGGAAGGCATCTAGGCACTTTGCATCCATGTAAAATAAGGGGGCTCACTCCCCTATTAAGGCACCACAGTTTAAAGGAAGCCCAGATTCTTTACTATGTCCAAGACATGGAAGGCTTCCAAGCCTGCAGGAGATTCTTTAACACTCTGTAGGAGTAGCCAGATTTAACAGCCAGCTGTGCTCAGGAGCCATGCTACCAGCTGTAGCCACTGCAGATCTGGATGCAGAATAGGATCGTGCCTGAGGATGTCCCATACGCAGGGGAGTGGGAATAAACCCAACATTTCTAGTGCTGCCTGCTCAGAGTACCAGAATCTCCTGCGCCATCTAGGAGTTACTGATATCAGAGTGTATTGCTCCCTGTTGAGGTTGTGGACGACTTTCAACATCACTGGTCATGAGAACATACACATACTAGGGTATTTGCCCCAGTTATGGAGAGACCATTGATCCCCAGAAAATGTAGTTCTCTAAACCTTCTGAAGTATGTGACTTTCACAATGTCCTTTGTAACAGTCAGGTTGACAACAGGGATCCCCTACTTATTGTAAAGTTGGTGGAATACTTCCAGGTGAAGTTTCCATTCCCCAGGATGTAGGTTATATCTGCCAAGCCAGTCTGCGTCCATGATGAGAGTGCCCACTTGCTGGATTGCCACTGGTGATAATGGATACTTCTCTGCCCATTACAGGACCTTGAACGTTCTCCCTATTATCGCACCAATTCTCATCCCTCCTTGCTTCCAGACACTGGCCACTTTTGCCATACTATCTGAGCTGATTAGTACTAGCTTTCCTCTGATTATGTTGTAGAGTTCCAACAGTGCTTGGAATACTGCTCTCATCTTGAGGATGTTGATGAGTCGCTGCATCCTAGGGTCCAGATAACTTGTACTTCTGCTGTTCCTTAAACCACACCAGTCCTTGAGGCTGGCATCTATAGTGATTGGGACTGGGTCCTGTTGCCATAGAGTCACTTCCTGGTTGAGATTACTTGGGACCATCTACTACTGCAAGCTGGCCCGGAGTTTTGGCAGGATCTGCACTTTGAAAAAACAATGGCATATTCTGTGGATTATTTATTTAGTTATTTATTCATTTACTGTATGTCACATGTTTTACCAGGAAGCCAGCCCAGTGGTGTAGAGGGCTGAGGCACTGGTGCCTTATTTTCAGCCATGCCAGTGACCCAGGTACGGGAATGGACTTGGGTTGCCAGGGGTTGGCCAGGGTGGGAGAGAATCAACTGTTCGAAAGAATGCTCTCCTCTCCTGGGGTGGACAGGCATAGATAGATAAAAATGTTTATTTTTTAACAGGAGATAAACTTTTAGGACTGCAATGCCCTATTTTAAGATAAACTTTTAGGACTGCAATGCCCTGTTTTACAAAGTTGTCCTGTATAAGCAAATGGTTACATAAGATAAACGGTACAAAAACTTGACAATGTTTCATAAAAAAACAATGACTTGCATCAAGAAAGACACTTTCAAACACGTTCAACTATCACTTACAAAAGAGGGGTTATCACATTTCAAGTGTAAATATCTTAATTTAGTACATGTACAAAACATTAAATTGTCTAAAATACACTATAAAGCAATAATTCCTTCTGACATACACCCAGGTTTAAGTTGATATAAGGCCGACGTGGTTGAAACTGGACTTCACGTGGAATCAATTTTCCATATACTTGTAAACAGGGTATGAAATTCGTGAAAAAAGTACACGTCCACTTGGGCATGTAGTAAGCAAAAGGACATGCCCAAGAAAATACTTACATGCCGTCCCTTAATTTACGTTATTTTAAATGTCGTCTTCACTGGACCAAGCATTTTCGTTATCGCCACAACCATCATCACCACTAGTGCTGGGCCTGGCAGAAGCAACGTGAAGTGACACTGTTCTTGGAGCCATAAGCTTTGGTGGTGGGCCTTCTTTTGCCATTTTTCCACCACAGTGATATGGCACCTTCAGGGTTATATTCACTGAGCTGGGGTTCATTGAGAGATACAGACATTAGGTTGTAAAGGGTGTCCAGGCATAATCCAACCCTCCTATCATTTTTTTATTCTTCTTATTAGAGAGAAGCCTCGTTCTGCAGCAGCAGTGTGAACAGGAATCAGGAGAATAATCTTGACAACGGCCAGCACATTTCGAAATTGTTGATCCTGCGTGTCTGCAAAGATCACTTTCTGCCACAATTTCAGAGACCTGCAGTTCTCAACAGACAGCAAGTGAAGTACATGTTTTTTAAGTCTAGCCACTCCAGCAGTACCAAAGTAATATCAACTCCACGTGACTCTAGGACAACTTTATAGTGACCAACCATTGTTTGAACTGCCTGATCTCCATATGTTTCAAGTGCCTCCTCTAAGGATGTTGGCCAGGACTGAAAATTTAAAGTTCTTGCTGCTAGCAGCACTTTATTTGTCGTGAAAGACTGAAAGCGAGATTCAATGTGTTGTGATGTTTTCTGAAGAATTTTTTTTATATTTGAAATTGTGGCTTCTACAGTGTCTGAAGGAGAAACTGATCTGTGTCTGCTCGTTTCATTTGTCAAGTCAACACTGCTGTACTGAGTTAAATTATCATTTACTCAGGCAAGTGTTATGCGGTGAAGAGTTTTGTGATTCCAGAGACCATTTAGTTTCTGAATTGTGCTTTCTACTCTGCTGTGAACTTTTTCCACAGTGGCATCCTCTTGCTGAAAGCAGAGGCTAACAGCATCTAAATAACCAAAAAACACTTTCAGAAAATTCATGTACATGACACATTTTAAAGTCTTAAGCACTTTAAGTATTCCCAGTGCTTTCTGGCCATGATCTTGCTTGTTTGTCAGTGAGACGTGTTCGAAATGAGGCACTAATGCAGCCCAGTTCCTTTCAAGAGCAGAAATGGCCCATTCTCTGTGTGCAAGCCACCTATTGCCACCAGTATTAACTGGTCTGACCACATTAATATTTAAAAGGGATTCCGTTTCCTGTAGGCCTTTCCAACTTTTTGGTGACCTATGGTAAAATGAGTAAATGTTCAGCAGAAGTTGTTCTACTGACTTGTAAAAGGGACAGTCTTTGAAAGAATCCTTTACAGCAAGCTCTAAACGATGTACACAGCAGTGTATGTCAATGAGGTGTGGGCACTCTTGTTTTATTCGAGTAAGGACACCCGAAGTGGATCCTAACATGAAACCAGCACCATCAGATGCTGCACTGATCAACTTTTGTTTCCAACCCCCATCCTTTAGACCACCCTCACTCTCTAATGCATCAATGACGACATTTAAAATGCTTTCAGCATCAGGAACGCTAACTGGTTTCAGTGCAAGAAACCTTGTAACTGGCAGGCCATTGTCAAAAACACGCATGCAAATGCCCTTCTCTTCTGTCACACTTTTATCTGTGCACGAATCTAGAAGAAGAGAGAAATAATCATTGTCTTTTAAAAGACGAGCAGTAGTGTTATGAATATCTTAAACAATGTAGTGAATAAAGACATGACATTGCTTGTCACTACTGTAACTTTGACCCATTACATCTCCATGATTTCTTTTTTGTAAATCTACTAGCCCAGGAAAATCCCTGAATGGACTTTCAGTCCCAGCAAACGTAATATGCAGAGCAGTTTAGTAATTTGGTCCATTAACTGGATGGACTTCTCTATTGGTCTTTCTCCAACTTTTGTTTTATTTGCTATGTATGCCCTCTCAGTATTTTTGTGGGCTACAGATACTTCATGTGCTGAGATAATGTGTACTCTAGACATACTGCATCCAGTTCTGAAATTATTTTTGATTTGGCTTTTATCGTAATTCTGACACCATGTACAGAACATGACACATTTATCTGTATCATACGTAAGCCACTGCCTGCCCTTTTTCCATGATTCCTGAAATTTTCCAACTTTTGGGGCCTTAACTGGGTTTTCTGTACAAGCAGTAGCACATGAGGAAATATCAGTAGTCACAGCAGTTTGTCTGGGCAAGGAGGTGGTGGTGGTAGTGTTACAGTAGCGGATGTGCTTGTAGTGGTACTGCTAGTGCTTGCTGCTGGGGTATCCTCAGCTCCCCCTCCCTCAGTCTCATCAATACGCTTTCTCTTAAATCTAAATTTAAAAAGACTCATGGTGTCTGACTGGTTGTGACTATGGCAGACGGCAGCAGACAGTTGTGCAGAGTAGACTGGTGGCACTAAGTGGCTTGCACAGACTAAGAGTAACTAACTGTCCAAGCTAGGAGAAGGAGAATGTTTTTTAATATGTTGATGTTCAACACTTCACCTTGTCTGTATATTTGTTGATAATAAAGACGACAAGAAAAAAAAGCTGGTGTGTGCTGTGTCTCTTTTTACTTTGGCAATAATAAAATAAACGCAACAAGAGAAAGGGTGTGTTGTCTGATTTATTTATTAACTGTGCTGTGCAGGTGATGACAAGTGCTTTTTTGCTCACAGATGGACAATTGCCCACCAGCCATTTATGGCTTCAAACAGCTTTAATTGTAACCTTTCAGAATTTAGGTGGTCCAAATTAATTCCTTCCAAGTAGCTTTCAAAAAAGCTGGTCGGTCAGATGGATCTTAACAAAACCTTTTTAGATAAGGTATGAAAATTACTGTATGTGATGTCCACAGTAACTAGCTTAGAACAACGCTTTTAACTTAAATAGGCTTAGTTTCTGCTGTACTTTTAACAAATAATAAATCAGATCAGATCCCTGTTGTGTTGGACCCTGTACACGGTCTCTGTAAAATGCTTAGGCTTTAACAGCAGCAGATCCCTGCCCGCTGTCTGTATATTTTTTAGTTAGAAGTTAAGGAATAGTAGCTTAGCTTGTAAAAAAAAAAATATATATATATATTATATATATTATATATATATATATATATATATTTAATAGATTTCATTTTTTACAAACTGATGACTGATCCCTGCTGCTGTATTTAGATTTTAGTTATAGTCCACTCAGTAGCTTTAATAGATTTTTTTTTATAACTGATCACTGGATTTACATTTAGTTAGTCCACACTCCAGTCACTCAGTCAGAGTAGCTTGTAACAATATTTACTAGATTTTATGTTTAATAACATAAACCAACTCAACGTATCCCTGTATTTGTTAGTAAACACAGTAGCTTGTAAAAAGGTTTAATATATATTTTTATAACTGATCCCCGGATTTATGTTTAGTTCAGCCCATACTCCGAAAAAGTAGCTTGCAAAGGAAGCTTTAATATATTTTATTTTTTATAACAAACTGATCCCTTACTGTATGTAGCCTAGATTTTATAGTTAGTACACACACACATACACACACACACAGTAGCTAGCTAGTGAAAAAGATGAACTATAGATTTATAATAACTTATCCATCATCATCCATGTATCCTGAATTTACATTTTAGCCAGAGAAACTTATTGATATAGCTTTATTTATAGACAGGGTGAGCTGACTGAGCTGCACTGAGCTCCTTTATTTCAGAGAGACTGCAGGCAGCCTGTAATCAGTGTGTGCAAGTGCCCCTGACTGAAGAGTCCCCTTTTAATTTTTTTATACTGCAGTACTGTCTCTATTAGAAATCCAAAAGGCCAGTACAGATTACTTTGCTGGTTATAGACTACTGTATTTAAACTAGACTGCACTGCAGTGCTTCACCACAAGTCTGCATTCAGTGGCCCCCTACTCCCTCATATTACAGACTGTTGCTGCCACTGGTTTTTATCAGCTAGCCTGGAGAACTAACAGAAACAGCACAGCCATACCTCTCAACCTTTTGTCCCCAAATGTGGAACATTGCTTGTCAAAATGTGGAACAAGTGGGCAAAATGTGGAACACTTAGTCAAATCTTTACCTAAGAAGCTCAAAACACAGTTAAAATGTTGCATTTATGTTCAGAAAGTCTGTTATTAATTAAATAATATATTTTTTGCATAATTTACTATGGATTTTTGCTTTACAATGTTGACTTTGAATGTGGAACAAGTCCTCACAATGTGGAACAGGAAGCTTTTGTGAAGTAAAATGAGGAATGTTCCTCGTAATGTGGTACAGTTGAGAGGTATGAGCAGAGCAGTTGAGCAGACTGATGTCTGAGAATGTGTCTGCTTTGCTAGTTGCTTGCTACTCTTATTTTCTGTTTACTGTCTGCTTTGCCTCACACTGTCATACACAACACTCCTCTCCTCTGTATGTCTCCCATAGCTTAATATTCCTCCCTTTATTTTGCCCCAGACAGATTTTCTTTCTGTTCTGACACGTTCCTTCCCTTCATCTTCAGTACTACAGACCCACACAGTCTCACACTCCTCTCCTCCCTGGCTGTCCCTATTTACTTATAGTCCTTTGCAGTCCCTTTTTTTGTGGTAGTTAAGAGAAATATAGCTCTTAAAAGAGCTTTTTTTTTTTTTGTTTGTTTTTTTTTAAATATTTGCTGATCGCGATCAATGAGAGAGAGAGAGAGAGACCCATGCAGTCTCACACACATTCCTCGAGTCCTCTCCTCCCTAGCAGCGCCTGCCCCTACTTACTTACTTAGTCCCCCTCCTTTACAGTCACTTTTTTTTGTAGTGGTTAAGACTGAGAAATGTAGCTCTTAAAATAGCTTTTGGTTATTTTTAAGTATTTGCTGATCACGATTGACGTTCAGTCCTGACGGGAGCGAGAGAGAGACCCACACGGTCTTGCACACACTCGAGTCCTCTCCTCCCTACCTGCCCCTATTTACTGAGTCCCCCTTGCAGTCACTTTTTTTTGTGGTGGCGAAAACAGAAATGTAGCTCTTAAAAACAGCTTTTTTTTTTTTTAAATACCTGCTGATCGCGATCGTTCAGGCTGGCAGACAGGCAACCGCTCCGCATGACCTGTCTCCACAAATGCAGCTACAGAATGGTGCGCTATGCTGGGTCTGCCTCGCGTCACGCTGTCTGGAGGGGGCGGGTAAATACTTCATCTAAGGGCACCTATTGGTGTGTGTGTGTGCCTGCTGTAGCCCACCTCCAACAGTGACCAAGGGACCCTGAAGGCTTGTCTGGCTGAATCTGTGTGCCACTCAGTTGTAATGGGGCACATCAGCCTGCCCTGAGCCTAATCCTCCAAATTTCTCTCCTCCGCGTGTGTTGCAGACAAGCAGTCGGCTGATGTGCAGAAGAGCTGACTTGTGATCCGCTCTAGAGATGTCAGCTCTGCGTCTGCGCTACTCCGGTGGCTCCTCCACCCACAAAGAGAAAAAAAAAACAGATCTGGAAAGAGGAAAAAAAAAAAAAAAAAAGGAACTCTGCTGAAATGCCTTAGATGCCCAACGAGGCAGGCACTAATCACCTGTAGGTGTCGTGAGGCAAAAGTGCCTGCCTGGGGCACCTTAGGTATGGGGAATTTCGTGCCCTGCTTATAAACCAGTACCAGAAACACAATGTGCAACAAACAATCCACAGTTAAAGCTCATCCTTTTCATGACAATTTTTCCTAAGGTCCTAAACAATAGCAATTTACTTTCCACGTTTTTTCTAAACCTTTTCTAAACTCTCCCAGATTTCTTGCATTTCTAGTCTCTAGGTTTAATTTGTTCCATATTTTTAGGAGGTAATACCTCCTTTGCATCTTGCTATACATATTTTTAACAAGAGGGATCCTTAGGTCTCTGTTTTTTATCTCTCTCTAAGTATATTTATTGATTTCTGTGCGTATTTAGTTCCATTTTTCTTCCCACACCAAATTTCACATACGCTTTTTGGTCCAATCATGTCTTTCTTCCGATTTCAAGGGAGTTCCATTTTAATTTTTGTGGAAGACTGCAATGGTGGGTATTGAAATGACATTTTAAGACATATCTTGCTATCTTATAATGTACTTTGTTTAGTTTATCTAATTAAGTTTTTGTTGCGCATTGAAAAATTATACTCCCATATTCTAATACTTGTAGCAACATTTGACACAGTATAGACAAAAAGTAAAATGACAATGTATACTGTAGAAAATACAAATTGAATACATTGGGATCATGACAACATCTCATTGTTCTTCAAAATAATAATATAAACCAACATTAAGAAAATGGGGGGGGGAGGGTTTACTCTTGAGTTGGAGTCTGGCATACTTAAGTGACAAGAGGAAGACTTAAAACTCAGTTTAGTTCAGTGTTGTTCACATATTCCTGGGGGGGCTAGCACTGTCCTAGACCTCAGAATGGGGTCAGTAATTCAAAGTGGGTTAGGACAAGCCCTTCATGTCTGGTCCGCCAACACCTCTAGTATGTCTTTGGCTTCCCTAAGTGCCATATAATGAAAATAGGCAGCCATCTGCTCTTGAATTTATCTAATTGTAACCGGAGCTTGGCAATGAGTCGCTCTATTTCCAACATTCTACAGCAGATGGAGTACCAACTATCTGAGGAAGGAATCTTTTGAGTTAACCAACAACGAGGGATGGCCTTAAGGGTTGCAGCAACCAGAATAAAGTATAAGTAACACCGGGATTGGAGCCTCAGAGGGTCTGGTGGGAGGCCAAATAGCCAGTTTTGGACAGTCGATGGAGGGGGTATGTCAAAAATCTTACCAACCACCTCGCCCATCGAACCCCAAAACCCCGACAATAAGGGGCACTCCCCTCCAGCACAGATCCGAAGTATGTTTACCTAGGTGTCTAGTAAGTAGCGGTGGACGAAAATATTTAATTGAAGGGCTTAGCCCGTAGTTATGTGGGGGAAAAGCTCCTCCCCCACATACTACATAACTCAAGCAGCAGACTTCTGCTCTGCTTACAGCGAGTCACACTTGCTGGCATTGCGGTGCTGGTGCTCGGCTGCTCTCTTTCCTCGTTCTGTTGCTGTGTCCCCCCCCCACTCCCTGTTGTGTTCCCCCCCTTTCTTTGCTTTGTGTGCTCGCTGTTGTTGTCGTGTCTTTCGTACCTTGTTCTTCAGGGATTCCTGCTGCCTCTTCTTGCACCGCTGTGCCTTTGGCAGGCCGCTTGCTGCCTCCGCTTTACTAGCATGACTTTGTCTGCTGCCTATTGCTCACTTGCTCTCCTTCCTGCTTCTGTCTTTTCTTTTTTCGAGCGGCCGCTGCTCCATGCTACCGCCAAGTCCGTTCGTGTTGCTCCCGGCGCTTTGCACCCGCCTACACTGCACCCGCTCCTCTGGATCTCCGCTGTGGCCAAACGCCGCCACCACAGTGCTGGGCTTACATTCCTTCAGCTGCTGCTTCCCAGATACCTGGATTATATCCTCTTCAACCTTCATGCCTGCTGTTCGAGCTTGTTGGCTTTCCCTTCTCCCTGGATGCCTTCCACGATCGTTCCCCTTTTCTCTTGGACGCCGTTTTGCTTCAAAGCAGCCATGCAACTTGAAAATTTATCAGCCCATTGTAATATTCATTTGCCTATTGAGCAATCTGACTTTCTCCATAATACAATACCAGCGTATGTGAGAGTGTTAAGATACCAGTGGCAGTGTTTCGCACGTGGCGTGGGCTTTACTGATTTTATCTATTCTTGCATCTGATGAGTGCAGTCGTCATAGCAGCTCCAGCTTTCCGCCCTGTTTCTGGCTTGTGGTTTTTGAGGGATTATACAGGTACTAGAAACATATGACACTTTTGCTTATCATTTAACATTTATCTGCATGGCATTTCTAAACCCACTTTATCTCCAATTCCTACTGTTATCTGCTACATGAGTTCAGGTCCCCTTCCTGCGCGCTTGCCTCTGTGATACATGCTGCTTCAGGCAGCTCTCCTTGGCAAACCTCCGCAGCTATCAGAACCCTAACCCCTGTGGATGCCTTTCCTGTCTACTACTCCATCCAGTCCTCCGGTGTCCACTGCTATTGTTCATAACTCAGCCTCCTACCTCATACCTTGGGGACAAGGCTTGACAAACTCGGAGACCAAGAACCAAAAATCAAGGACGCATCTCCAACTGGAGACATCAACTCAGGAAGTTGGTGGAATAAGGGGTTTAGTGCAAATGCACTCCACAGAGGAACAAGTCTGCATCTTGATGTTGGACAATACTCGTGCTTACACCACTCCACCGTTTGGTCACTACACAAAACAAAAATTTAGGGGAGTCAGATTAGTTCCCCACTATTCAATCCGCACCGGTCTCCACCATGTACCATATGCCTTACTTCAATACTACTCCTTACTACTTAAATGTCTCTCATGTTCCTCATGAACTGGCATCCGTCTAACCTATGTTTATGTATTTACTGTGATCTCTACATACCAGGATGTGACCCTCTGCACTGCATGCAGTTCAACATTTCCATTGCATTATCTACCACAGCCCTGCAACCTGCCTCGCCCCACAGGGCCGGAGGTTAGCCATTGCATTTAGTCAGAACTGTGCCCATGGGCCGGCGTCCTTTGTTCCTATTTTAATGCACCATAATCCTGCTTCTACGACCTGCCTTCGCCCATCGGGCTGGGAGGTTTACCTACTAATCATCTTCTTCTATGACCTGCCTTCGCCCATCGGAATGGGAGGCTTACCTACTATTTACCTGCTTCTATGACCTGCCTTCGCCCATCAGGCTGGGAGGTTTACCTACTCATCTGCTTCTATGACCTGCCTTCGCCCATCGGGCTGGGAGGTTTACCTACTCATCTGCTTCTATGACCTGCCTTCGCCCATCGGGCTGGGAGGTTTCCTCCTTCTGCTCTCCTTCTGCTTCACCCTGCTCTGAGCCTGGAGATTCACACATTCTGCTATAGGCCTACCTGATGTCATGTCGGCCAGCCGGAAGCTCCTTTCCTGGGTTGCAGCTGGACGTTTCTTTGTTCATCGTCTATTCTTGGATATTTTGCCCTGCTGCCTCAACCATGGACTTACTGTTGCTTCACCCTTCCAGGACACCTAGTTAGCATCTCCTGAAGACCTTCAATATCCTGATTATGCGCTACCACTTTCGGACCCTGTGACAATGCTACTTTATTTGATTCAGCCTCTTCAGTTATCTCCATCTAGGACTCTTCGGGTCTCGTCTGGTTTTCCTGCCTTGAACTTTGCATACCTGCAGTTTCGGATGTTATTCCTCTCATCCAGTTGCCATCTCTACCTCAGTCTCTTCAATGCAATCCCTGCCATCCTTGATCTGGAAACATCAGTCATCAGCACCATGCCATTCTCTGGGTCTGCCTTCCGAATGCAGTGCTACTCTGCTCTGAACTGATTTGAGGTATGTCTCCTGGACGCTCTCTGCCTCATATTCCTATTAGCTGACCTCCGTAGGTCTGACTGCGTTTCCTGTTACCTGGAGTTAATCGCCTCTCTATTTATATCATCAGCTGAAGGATTTGCTGCGCATCTCGTTAAAGGACTACCTACCATGCTCTGTTTCTCCAGCGGTCCTCCATAGGTCTGGCTGCGCTTCCCATACCTGGAATCAGCTGCCTCTCTCCTACCTCACCAGCTGTCAGTTAAGCTGCGCTTTCACCAGGGGCTGGTTGCCACGTCTCATTCCTTCTCACCTGCCTATGTTGGTGCATTCCTTGCTTCCTATTTTTCTCTTCGGATTTGCTGTCCACCCGCCTTGCTTACTTTTTGGGCTCGCCATATTCTACTACTTGGATGCTTCCTAACCTCACACTAATGCCTCCAAATAATCCTTTACAGCCAGCCATTATTCCAGCTCAGCTCTACAGCCGTTGCCTTTATATAAATTCCTAAGACTATAACCTACTCCTATCTTATTTACCAGAACTGAATTCGTCAGTCAGTAGCCTGGCTCCAAGCCTTCTCCTATTCCACGTGCTATACAAGCCCTCTATTACTAGAAACCTGGAAGTTGTACCACTTCTATTCATCATGCTTCATTTGCGTCAAAGCTTGGATACAACTATTTCATCTGGTCACCTGTATGGAGTTCCTCAGTCATCAACTTTATCTCCACCATCATACAATTCCCTGGATTCTCATGCCTTCTATAAACTGAAGTCCGAAAGATGGTCTTTACAATATATACACTCTCCATCGTTCCGAATTGTACATGGATTCTCGAACTCGGAGTTTACTAGGAGGAGACTGCTTCTCTGGACATGCTACAATTCAGTACTTAGTTCTACAATTTGGAATTCAGATTAGCTGATTAGTTCAATTTGTTAATTAGGATCTCTCTCCTTTAGTATGCCCAGAAGGACGGGCAGGTCAGTAGCCATGGGTCCTCAGAGGTTTTCCCAAGGGGGTTCTTCCTCTCCTGTGTGCTATTGGTCACACTTTCCGGAGTTGGAAGAGGTGATCTTCTATTCATAACATTATTAGGGGTATATTCCTGCTCGACTCATTCATCAGTCAGCTACAGAACAATAGTTGATATTATATTCTTTTTGGGGTCCCATAATACTAAACCAAGCTTCCTCCCTACAGGTGGGATACAGAGAAAAGCCAAAACCATCAAATAATATCAATGACTCAATTCAAGCATCCAAGCACATTGCTCAGAATATCCGAGTCATATGTACTATATTCATTGACTCTATTATGCTTATGCTGAAGTACCTAAGCACAAATCATATACTACTAGTACCTAATAAAACTTTGTCCTCTTACCTGCTGGCCTCTGTATACAACAACCATCTCATCATCCAGCTACAATATTTATTTATTTATTTAGTTTTTGTTGACCGGGTAAGTGCACTAGACAAATCCTGCCTATTTTCAGGCATGACCCGGGGGAAGGGGATACAGATGAATGCCAACTGACCTTGAACCAGATTAAGCTGTTGGTGGTATTTTAGTGAATGAGAGAAATTTGGCCAGGACACTGGGGAAATTCTCCTACTCTTTTCGATAAGTGCCATGGGATCTTTAACATTCACCTGAACTACCACCAATCCAAGCAGATGGGACCTCGGTTTAACGTCTCATCTGAAAGACGGCACCTCAGGAGTGCAGCACCCCTCTCATGCTGCACTACAGTGTCAGTACTGGGATATTAACCCAAGTGCCAGATGTGGGAACTGAACCCACTGCCCTCTGATCTCCCGTCCTCAGAGGCGAGTGTGCTACCTACTGAGCCACTAACACTGTCAGTGTGCTACCTACTGAGCCACTGACACTGTTACATAAGCACTGAGCTATGAACCACACATAACTGAAGGGCTTAGCTGAGAGTTATGTGGGGAAGAGTCTCTTCCCATATACTACTTAACCTGCTAGTAGACTCCGCCTCGCCAGGAGCGAGTCGCACTCCACCCACCATCCTCCCCGACACCCCCTCCTTCTGCGGCACTTTTATCCCACCGGGGGGGTCCCATAATACTAAACCAAGCTTCCTCCCTACAGGTGGGATACAGAGAAAAGCCAAAACCATCAAATAATATCAATGACTTAATTCAAGCATCCAAGCACATTGCTCAGAATATCTGATTCATATGTACTATATTCATTGACTCTATTATGCTCATGTTGAAGTACCTAAGCACAAATCATATACTACTAGTACCTAATAAACATTGTCCTCTTACATGCTGGCCTCTGTATCCAACAACCATCTCATCATCCAGCTACAATATTTAGCATGTGTTACATAAGCACTGAGCTATGAACCACACATAATAATAACCCGCCATCTGAACTCCCTCCAAAAGGGAACAGAGGTAGTGCAGTGTACCCCCCTCCAGATCCTTTGCCACTGTAGGTCATCAAGTCTGGTGCCTGTCTCCATAGCCCAATGCTCCTTAACAGGCTCCAGCAAGGAGAGGGCTGCCACTATTTTGGTAATGGTCCCCCTTCTCTCCCAAGCCCCAAAAGGCTCAAACAGACAACTCTGTAAGAGATTAAAGGGTCTGGCCAACTGAACGCCTGTGTTCTTCTCGTTTAAATAGTGCCATACCTGGAGGTATCGAAAAAAGTCTGCCTGAGGCAGTCCAAACTCTAGTTTTAACTGGTGAAAATGTTTTAAGGTTCTCGCCAGAACAGAGCTGGCCCAAACTGGAAAGGCCCCTTCTGGCCCATGACTTAAATGAGCTATCCAATTTATAGGGGAGAAAGTCCACACAGCTCCGAAGAGGAGTTTGGGTATGGAGATTCGGTTGGAGCTGGTAGGCCCAACAAACCTCTCCACAAATGGGTTTTAAAATGGACGTCCAGGAATTGTCTAATGTTACCTTGGCCATTCTGGTTTTGTCCAGTATCAAAAGGTCTCCTAGACTAGCCAGTTCCAGGGAGTGTGTCTCGGTATTGAGACTTTCTCCCCCCACCAGGGGGACCAGAGCTTGTAACTGGGCTGCCCAGAAATATTTACGGAAATCAGGGAGGCCTAGCCCCTCTGCCCTTGGGGGTCAACAGGACCCTCCATCTGACCCTAGGGGCTCTGCCCTTCCAGATAAATTTAGTGAGGGTATTTTTTTAATTGCTTCCAGAATTCTTTGGGAGGTCTAAGTGGGAGAGTGGAAAAAAAAAGAACAGGAACCTTGGGAGCATGTTCATTCTGAGTGTCTCAATTCATCCAGAAAGGGGTAGGGGTAGTTTGCCCCATCAATTACAATCAGCCTGAATTTCCTGGAGGAGTTTAAAGTGGTTGGTAGAATATAATTTGTTTAAATCCCTCGGGATCCACACCCCAAGGTATCTGAACCCAGTCTTCGACCACTTGAACTGTCCCATATCCAGCAGGGGCTGCCCTGGAATATAGCCCACTGGAATGATCTCAGTTTTAGATTTGTTAACTTTGCACCAGGAGATTGCCCCAAATGTCCTTTATAAATCAAAGATTCTAGGAAGAGTTTGGACTGGGTCCGACACATACAACATGGTATCATCAGTGTAAAGCGAAACCCAGAGTTGTGTGTCTCCCACCCTTATGCCCTCAATGGATGGGGATTGCCTGAGGGCAGCCACCAACAGCTCCATATTTAAGTCAAAAAGGAGGGGGAGAGAACGGGCATCCCTGTCTAGTGCCTCTGCCTATTTTGAAAAAGGGGGAGATGACCCCATTCTCCTTGACTCTTGCCCTTGGTTCCCTGTACAGGTTGTTGATCCACCCTCTGAACCTCTCTCCTATTCCAAATTTAACCAAAGTCTGATCTAAATCGGCCCAGTCCAGCTGGTCAAAGGCTTTCCCCACGTCTAAGGATACTACTGCCTGCAGAGTCCTGATTAAAGGAGAGGATGGGGAAGAGAGGGCATTTAAGAGAAGGTGAATGTTGTCATGTATATGCCTCCCTGGAATTAATCCAGTCTGGTTGGGGTGAACTAAAGAGGGGATAACCTCCTGGAGGTGCGAGGCAATGGTCTTGGCAAAGATCTTCGTGTCCTGGTTCAACAAGGAAACTGGTCTGAAGCTTTTTATTTGTTCTCTGTTAGGGAAGTCATGATATCAAGTCTTTAGTATCATGATATTTTTTATAAAAAAAAATGATTATCATGATATCTGCAGCATTTTTAATTTTAGGAAAAATAGTAAAAATCTAATTTAATCTAATAAAAAGGTACGAGGGGGTCAGAACAAAATTCTATTCCATATCCTGAGGTTATAATCTTGAGTAGGCAAGAGCCTGAAATGGTTTCTACCCACCGGCCTGAAAAGGACTGACGTCTAGTCCCAAGGATCAACTGCAGTCTGTGGGTGTGTGGACCCAATCTCCAAAGGACTGCAAGGACTCTGATTTGTCCCTTCCTTCTTTGTTCTGGTCCACACCTATGTTGCTACAAGAAGAGCAAAAGGAGCTCTGCTGCGAGAAATCTGATAAACGATTCTGGATAAAGTTAGATTTTCTGCCATGTCGGTAATGCTTGGCCTGCCTCGACATCTGCACCCACGTTGAGGTTTGCTGCTCTAAGGCAAGGGTAGTTTCACTTTGGACACCTGCTTTATAACTTACTCTATTACCGTGGTGTCAAAAAACCAAGTCTACTAAAAAAGGCAAATAAAGCAAATATCTCTTCGGTACAGGTTGGTCCTGAGGAGGGGGTAGCCAACTCAGGTTTTCCTGTAGGAATATACAATCTACATTCTACATGTGTGTGGCACAAGGGCATAACCAGATAATCCTTCTGAACATCAAGAAACATTGTAACATGGCAAAATTAGAGAAGCTGAAAAGAACACCAGTCATTGGAAGAAAGACATCACATGTCCTTGTTTGGAGACGGCATTAATTTTACAATAATGTCGTCCTCAAACTGAAGTACCGATCTGTGCCACGGACTGGAGAATCAGCAGTAGTGAAGTAGTGGACCAGAGGCATCGGCACGGAAGTGCTTGTCTGTCCCAGCCACCCACCCGAGTGTGCGCGAGTATCGCACAGAGAAAAGCAGTCCAACCAGAAGGAAAATGATTCCGGCTGATATAGGAGGCACGTAATGGTCCACAGCGCTAAGCTGTGCACCGCTCATGGTAAAGTGAATGAGTATGCAAGGTAGAGGCACACAGTGAAACCTCCCAAGTAGAGTAGTCAATTAAGTACCGCGTCAAATCGGAAAAGAATAAAAAAAAAACGTCATTTCATATCCCATGTTACCAGATGAGTGGCTTCTTGTTGTCAGCATCAGTGGCTCAATAGATGTATACACGCACATCCCAAGGAGTAACAAAAGTGCAGTGAACATATTTCTAAATAATAACCTAAATGTCTACCTGATGTAATTACCAATGCACAGAACATGCTGCAAACTGCAAACAAAATATCACCATGTTACAAATGCATTAAGCCACTCTGAAGGTGGCATCTAATGGGGAATTAATGCATGGTTGGGCCGTTGCAGGCACTCAGCCTGTGGCCTCGTGCCACAACGGTCCCAACCATGCGTTAATTCCCCATTAGATGCCACCTTCGTCGTGGCTTAATGCTTACATGTAGTGACTTGAAATTTACGTAAAGCAGGTCACAGTAGCAAAGTAGTTTTCTTAGACACCGTCCCTATCAAGGCAAAAACTTGTGGATAGTTTTCTTAGCACTTAGCCTGTTTCTTTTCCCACTGGTATGCCCATGCTGCATGCTGAAAAACTAAAGCTTGCCTTTCAGTTTGCCCTGTATGAGGTTTTGCATGGACACACACACATACACACACACCAGGAAGGAGCTGGGTGTCCATGTGGAAACCAGGAGAAGACCTAGTTTCTTTTTATCCTCTTGTTGGGGTTCTTCCAGCTCCACTGTGATACAGGCTTGCCTCATAAGGTGTGTGAGGTCTGCAGCCACCTAATAGCCTAAAGGGCTGCGTGTCACGCTCCCGCGCCAGCAACCCAGGTTCAGAAGCAGACTGCAGAAGCTATGGCAGGCAGCCAGAATGGGGGCCTAGGGTGCCTCTGCCGTGCAACACTGTGCCCAGCTGGGGAGAAACTACGCTGTGGTTCTGCCATCACAGCAACTAGCTGTAGAGGGCCAGGAAGCATCTCTCCTCCATAGGTGTGTCACTACTGGGAATTTTTAATTATTCTTAATCCTCTCAGAATCCTAGCCACTTGGATGTTTTATTGAAACTATTTGAGCATGTTTTAAAAAATAACGTATTTATTTTCAATACAGAATTTTATTTGCAAGTGAAGGGCACTGTGATGGGGACTACTTGTGCAACTTATATAGCTAATCTGTATGGGGGAGCCTGGGAGCAGGAGCATGTATTTGATTCTAACCAAAATCCATTTTTTCAGTAGGTGATTTTAAGGCGTCATTATAATGTGCTGTTAAGTGTGGCAAGGTGACCTTTCAAAACTGCATGACTTTATCTGTTTCCTGTATGGCATTTAAAATTTACACATACAGCAGAGCTATTAATTTCTTACATTTGATTTTAATCAAACAGCAGGATCGTTATATCTGATATTTTTAGAAAGGAGACAGATGGCTATACGTTTAAATTCCAACTGTCAGTCTCACCACACTATTCATAATATACCTAAGGATCAGTTCTTACGCTTTAGGTGTAATTGTGGTACTGAAACCAATTTGATGTGACTGAACGATTTAAAGAAAGGGGATACAACATGAATCTAATCTTACAAGCCAGGGAATTGACCAGTGCCCAAAATCGATCTGGCTTATTGAAGGATAAAACAGATAGGGAAGAATCTGAGCCAAGGTTTAAGTTTGTGGCAATATATTCAGCACACGCCAAATATTTAGAAACCATCATTTATAAACATTGACATGTTTTGTCCAGTGAAAAGGGCTTAAGGATATCACATAATGCCCCCCCCCCCAAGAATGGCATATTGTAGGGCATCCACCTTTCATGATATGCTCGTTCAGAGCTACTAGATGGAAAGGAAAAATACTACTTGATTGGATTAAATAATAATATAGCTGGTTGCTTTCCATACAAAAAATGCATTAATTATAAATATGTAACAGCAGGGAAAGAGGTTAAAAGTTACCACAAGAAAAACTTACGAGATATGGCAACTCATCACATGCGATTCCACTGGGGTCCTTTTCCTAGCAGAATGCACATGTGGTGCCTTTTATGTGGGTAAGACAAGAAGAAGCCTTAAAACTCGAGCTGGGGAGCATGTTAGGGCCATGGATCAAGGTGATCCAACTTATGCTACAGCTATGCATGTATTAGAAGCATCCGACGGAAAGTAGCACAAATTCACATTTCAGGCCATTGAAAAGGATTACCCTAAAGCAAGGAGTGGTGACTTTAATGATTTGGTTTTAAAGCATGAGGCTTTCTGAATTATTAAGGGGGCAACTTACAAGCCCGGCCTTAACACTGGGTTTGATTTAAGAAATCTTTTAAGTAATATGTAGGTCATATGAATTGATGCTGTGCTATTTTGAGATAGGAGTTCAGAATCTTAGCTTCTGCTCTTGCGTATGTACAGTGATTTAGATTTAGTCTGCCACTTTGTTATGGGTTTTGGAGCTTGCTCTTTAATATTTCCACATAGTTTTTTTGTTTAAACTGTCACTGGCAGCCTTTGCCTTTTATATTTGACACAATCCCTTCTTCCTTCCTCCCACCATTCCATTCCAATTCTAATTTATCTTTTCATTTCATATGTAATTGTTGACCAATGAACATAGGATTTTACTCATTATGTCATACTGTTGTCATCATTCATGGAGTATTTAACACCAGTCTGCATCAGTTAGCCCCAGCCTTTGGCAAAGGACCAGTCGGTCTGAAACGCACCAAGTGGGCTGGTACGCCATGGAGAACTACTGTTTTTAATTCTGGATTGTCATTTTAATAAAGACAACAAAGGTATATGAATGTGGAGATTGGTGTCTATATATTATTAGAGGTGGTGAGTGCCCGACTTTTACACGGCTCTAGAACGACAGACCACGAGTGCTACCTGAACTGACTGACATCTGCACTACGATCAGATGTATGTTACAGGCTGTCTTTCTCTGGCATGAAAACAACATTTACTTGACTCTGTTGTGAGCAAACAAGTAAATGCCTGAGAGTCATACCTATTAAGAAACTCAAATGTGTTTCTTACTTACATGAAGGTATGCATGGAATAGGAATTCTGGACTGCAAGGGTTAATGTAATTCTGGGATTCACTCGTTTTGCTTTTTTACAACAGAGCCCAGTATTCTGTGAAATAACTAAAATAACATTGTTGAACCTGCAACCCTGAATGGCATCAGAACACTGGATATTTAACTGTTAAGCACATGCTGGGCAGGAAGGGAGATGCCGTTTGAGTCTCGTTGATGAGCTGGAGCGACGGGTGTTTATTTTTTTGGACAAGTTCTGATTTCTAAACTCATTAACAATTCATCAGTTACAAAAATACATTGTTTCCTACACCAATGTATGTAATCCCCCAGGTCGCATCTGGAAACGAGCGGTCCCCGCTCAGAATGCTTATCTGGTAAAATCTCTTAAATAAATAAATAAATAAATAATAAATTAGATTTGCAAAGGAATTATCGTAACCATATTATTTTCATATATAAAAAGGTTGAAACTTTGCTTCTCAGCATGCACACTACAGACAGGACAGGGATTAAATAATCTCAGACAGTACTACTGCATATGCTCAGAAGCAAAGTTTTAACTTTTTAAATGTTACAATAATACAGTTATGCTTCTTCTTTTGCAAATCTAATTACATATAGTGGTAGAGTAGACTGTACAGTTTCGGAAGCAATAATCCACACGTGCCGACTTATGTAATTGGAATTGGTCAGCCATGCAGTTCACCAGCTAATTGGTTCCCACCACTGCGGCGCATGAGACCATTTGCAAGGTAAAAGAACGTTACCATGGAAACCACTCTGAAGCTCTGTGACATACTTTGTCATGACGTCTCTGCATTTCAAGCTCCAAAAAAGAGTTACGGAAAGACTATTTAACTGAAAAAACACACGTTTCTATTTCAGTACAAAAGATGACAAAATCGTTTAAAAATCCAATGATAATTATAGCAAGGTCACCCGCACTAGAGCAGAAAGCAAGTGGCTAAACATAGAAACCTATGGATTGTTGGCAGATAAGGACCGCCCGGCCCATCCAGTCTGCCCAATTTTCCTACCTTAATTACCAGCCGATGTCCCAATCTGGTCATCGGCTTTAGCCTCTCCTTCCCACCTCTAGGGTTCCCTTATGCCTATCCCATGCATGTTTAAATCCCCCCACTGTGGATGCTCTCACTACCTCCTGGGGTAGGTTATTCCATGCATCCACCACCCTTTCTGTGAAAAAGAACTTCCTCACATTTCCCCTTATTCTGCCCCTTGTTCTTGTACCCCCTCCTATATTTAAAGGTGTCTCCCCCTAGCATCTTGCTTATGCCGTTAAGATACTTGAAAGTTTCTATCATATCCCCGTTCCCTCCTTTCTTCCAGTGTATACATATTGAGGTCTTTCAATCTATTCTATGGTTCATACTATGACAAGAAGAAAGAGCAAGAGGCGTGAGCCCAATTTAGCTCCTACCTCATAACCTTAATTCTGTTTCAGTAGCCAGTCATCCAATCTTTTCTTGAAAGCATCCTTATCCTTGCTTAATATTATGTGTAGTGATAATGAATTCCACATGCCAACCACTCTTTCAGTACAAAAATATTTTCTAAGTGTGGTATTTCATTGTGCCAACTTTAACTGTAATGGATGAACCCTAGTGGCTATAGTTTTGTTTATAATTGGAACTCATTTCTATAAACCGATAATTGTCTGCCATGATATTCCAAAGAAAAAGTAAGTAGTCTTCCCTAAATCTCATTTCAAGTGGCATTAACCCTGTTGTACTCAGTTTGTCACTATAACGTCCATCGTCTAATCCAGTGATATATTTTGTGAATTTTCCCTGTGGTTTTTCAATATCTCGGCTTTCACCATACATGTATGGGGACCATAATTGGGAGCAAGAACTGAGGTGAGACCTCACACAGGACCTTTATAAAGGAAGCATTATAGAAGAATCCCTTAAACTAATATTATTTTTAACTGTCCATATAAATTTATTGGTTTTACAGATTGTTTCATTGATATGACACTTGAAACTTAGGTCCTCATTGATATATACACCAAGATCTTTTTCACAATATGTTTCTTTTAATTCACTGTTACCCATGTAGTATGTCTGTTTAATGTTATGTCCAAAATATGTAATGCAGCATTTTTCTACATTAAAAGTCATGCTCCACTCTTCTGCTCATGAAACATTTTTTCTCAAATCATCCTGTAAGTTGGTTCTGCTCTCTGGTGTATTTGAATATCCTTCAATTTTTAGATCATCTGCATATTTACCTGTCCATGAATTTAAGTTACAAGGTATGCCTGAAATAAAAATGTGAATATGTAGGTCCAAGCACTGAACCCTGCATCACACCACTTGTCACTTCTCCCCCATCAGATATCATCCCCACCAATGACCACTCTCTGCCTTCTATGTTCCAACCAACCTTTTATCCAGGTTATCAGTTTAGCATTTATTCCCTTCAGATGTAATTTGTTTGTGATGGCATGATGCGGCACAGTATCAAACACTTTGCTAAAATCAATAAAAACGATGTTGCATGTTTGTTTTTCGTCCAAGGATTTACTGATTTTACTGTAGAAACAGACCAAGTTAGTAAGGCAGGATCTCCCTTTACAAAAACCAGGTTGCTCTTGGTCATGATTATACTCACCTGCCATTATGATGGGCTTGACAATCCCTAGTATTTTTCATAAGATACATGTTAGATTAACTGGCCTGTAATTTTCTTTAAGCTGTTTACTGCCCTTTTTAAACAACAGAACATGTGCCATCCTCAATTCAGCAGGTGTCTCCTGAATTAATGCTTGTTTCAAATAACTTAAGGGGTGTTACTAAATGTGGAGCCAATATTTTGATAATTTTGCCTGTAAGCATGTCAGGCCCTGGTGAGCTGTCTTTTTTTATTTTTTAATACAATTGAGAATTTCAATTTCATCAATAACATTATTTTCAGAAGTGACATGGATGTTGTCTATGGTCCGTTTGGTGCTGTAGACTGAACAAGTAAGCATTAAGTTGCGACAAAAGAGGGTTCTACTAGGGAATTAATGACTGGTTTTGGGGGATGCCTCCAACCGCAACCAGGCATTAATTCCTAATGGCAACTCACTGACATAGCTTAATGAGCTTGTAACATGACAAGCGCTTACAAAAATTTGTGCAATTATTAACCGAAAGATAGAAAAGTCAGACAAGTTTATAAAGTTTAAAATGGTTTAATATGATTTTCAAATGGGTAACATTTATTTATACTGTGAGTACTATCTCTATATATATATATATCTCTCTTGCTGTTAAAAATAGTTGCATTTAAATAGCAATTGTGTAATAACACTGAAACAACTTTTAAAGTTTTCAAAAAAGTAGAAACAGCTTTTCTGTATAACTCGTTTAATGGTGATGACACTGTGTTGGTAGCTTTGAATTGCATTATGGGATTGATTTACAAACGATTTGCATATTCATTAATTTGACTCCGAGAAGCCGAAAACAGTACAAGCATTTGCATTACTACGTTTTTAACAGTGGTCCTGGACTGCAATCTCGGCTACAAGAGGGTGCATATAAGAGACCAGAGGCTGCAGTTACAACACAGCTACTACCGTGCGATTCCGGAAAAAAAGAACAATGTGCAGGACTTATTTTACAGTCATACTCTTTCTCCACCCACGGACGAATCCCCATAACACTGCAAATAGAGAAGATAACATCGTAGGTATTCATCTTTATGTGATTACAACTTACGCGGAGTTTCACCGAATACTGCTCAGCGGATGGGAGGGAAATAACATTTGCTTGGAAAATACTGTACAGGGAGGTGACAGTGGTATACTACGGTACTGTAGTTGTGGGCATTACTAGAGAATTAATGCCCACTTCAACTTTTATCGTGTGTTGCATTTCAACTATTTGAGTACAGCATTTGCTGCAGTGTTACAAAATAAGTTATTAAAGGTGTCTGCAATTTCCGCTAGATTATTTGTTACTCTGTTGCCTATTACCAGGGAACCAATGCTAGATTTTGTTGTTTTTTTAATGAGTTTATATAGGCAAAAAACAATGACATTATTTTTAGTTGCATTAGTAGCCAAATGTAATTCCATTTTGCTTTCTGACAACTTCATTTCTTGTTTACATTTACTAAGCCAATGTTTATACATTTTGTAATGGTAGTTGGAACAATTTTTCTTGTATTTATAAAACGCCTTTTTTTTGAGATTTTTTTTTCTTTTTTGTTTAACCAGGATCTATTACCTCTATCTGAATGTTCTGTATACTTGGGTATGAAATTATCACAAGTATAATAATAATATTTTTTATGGTGTTGAACATTTCTTCCACATTCATGTTTTGTAATAAACCCTCCCAATCGATTTCAACTAATGCTGAGTTTATTTTTTTAGTGTTTGCAATTTTATAATCATAAAAGATAGGCTTTGTAACTAAAGTAATGTAGCAGAAACAAATATTAAATATAACTGATCTGTGATTGCTGTTTCTCAAGGGCGGTCTAGTGACATACCTATAGATATCAAGTTCATTTGAATGAAGTATAATATCCAGTGTATTGTCTCCTTTAGTTTGTTCAGTTACGTGTTGATCAAGAGCATTGTGTTTGCATGTTGCAACAAATAATTTGGACTGTAAAGTGGTAGCTGTTTGGCAATATAATATTGCCAAAATCGAGATCTCCCAAAAGAAAAAATTACTCACCTTAGTAATTATGTTTCTTCTATTGGAGTCTTGCTGTATTCTGACTAATGCAGTTAGCCCAAGCCTTTAAACTGCCCTGGAGAACAAAGGGTTAACTTTCTATGCAGATCATATGATGCTGAGCTCGAGCTCGGTCGATGTCTCTGTCTGTTTCCCTTTCAAATCTAACCATCAGATTCTTATGAGCAAAAACTCACTAGCTATTCTATGTGGAAATTGTAAAAGTTTTACTAGCCAACTGGCAACAAAAACTTTTGGATTCCCAAAGAAAGACTCAAATCAGGAAACTCAAAAAAAAAACAACAATTCAAATAAGAATAATAACAAGATAAACACTGAAACAAAAAGCAAAGGGTGTAAAGGAGCACCCCTGAGGTGCAACACTGCACCTGCCCGCCACTTCCCAAAAACAAGGTTCTCAGAGGCGAGGCGGGGGGGCGTTCAGAATACAGCAAGACTCCAATAGAAGAAACATAATTACTAAGGTGAGTAATTTTTTCTTCAAACAACATGAAGTCTTGCTGCATTCTGACTAATGCAGACTACCAAGCAGTACCTCCATGGAAGAGGGACAGAACCTACTTTGGGAATAAGCTCTGAAGTACTGCTGTGCCAAACCAAGCATCACTCCTTGCCTGGATATCCAGACAGTAATGCTTAGTAAAGGTATGGACTGTTTTCCAGGTGGCTGCTTGACAGATTTCTAAGAGAGGTATATCTCTGGCAGCAGCCAGGGAAGCAGCTGTACCTCTGGTGGAGTGAGCCCTCAGGCCTGAGGGTGGAATTTTTCCAAGTTTCTCATAGCAGAATTGTACACAAGAAACAATCCACCTGGCAATCGTTCTCTTGGTGGCATGTTTGCCCTTTCCCACTTCTCCATAAGTGAGGGAACAACTGGAGGAATCAAACCTGTGACCCTTAGTACGCTCTATATAATAGCTAAGGGCCCTTTTAACATCTAAACTGTGTAGCCTCCTCTCTCCTGAAGAGGAATGATCAGTAAAGAAAACAGGAAGAGACATAGCCCGATTCAAGTGGAAATCTGAAACCACTTTGGGCAAGAACCTTCTACTGGTTCTAAGGACCACTTTATATCTGTGAAAGGAGATAAAATCAGGTTTCACTGACAGGGCTTGCAATTCACTGATATGTCTGGCAGAGGTAATGGCTACCAAAAGCACAGTTTTCCAAGTCAAGTACTTAAGCTCCGCTGAGGACATAGGCTCAAAAGGAGGTTGCATAAGTTGAGCAATGCAAACATTTAAATCCCAGGCAGGGGCAGCGTCTCTAAGGGAAGGAATGGTATGAAGCAATCCCTTAAAAAATTTACAGAATATAGGATGAGATGATAGTGAGGAAGACTTCCCCACTGACAGAAAAGCAGAAACAGCTGACAAGTGTACCTTGAGAGTAGCTGGTCTGAGGCCTAGGCCATTAAGATGGACCATATAGTCCAGAACTGTAGGCAATTCAGCAGTGTCTGGAGAAATATGCTTCTTAGAACACCAAATGCTGAATCTTTTCCATTTGGAGTTATAAGTCTTTCTGGTGGAGGGCTTTCGAGAAGTGTTGAGAATATCCAGAACCCCCTGAAACAGATGCAAATCTGCAAACTCTAACTCTTCAAGAGCCATGCCTTGAGATTGAGAGACTGAAGATTGGGGTACCAAATCCTCCCCTGAGATGAGGTTAACAGGTTGTAATTCCTGGGAAGAGACAGGGGAAGATGGACTGCTACGGACAGCAACGGGGGTACCAGGGCGGTCTGGCCCAGTCTGGAGCAATCAGAATCACTTTTCAAGGTTATGACCTTATCTGGACTAGAACTCTGAACAGAAGGGGGAAGGGAGGGAAGGCATACAGAAATTTCCCTTCCCAGTTCAGAACCAGAGCATCCAGGGGGACTGAGCCCAAGACTGGGGGTCTGCAACAAAAGACAGGAAGTTGGTGATTGTCTGGGGCTACAAAAAGATCTATCTCTGGAGTGCCCCACCTTGAAAAAATCACCTTCAATACCAGAGGGTCCAGGGACCAATCGTGATGACCCTGTGAGATCCTGCTCAGTGCATCTGCTAGCACATTGTCCTTCCCTGGAAGGTGAACTGCTATCAGAGAGGTTTGTAGGGAATACACCAGAGACCACAACTTCATGGCTTCTGTGCACAAGGCCGTAGACAGAGTGCCTCCCTGCTTGTTGATGTACCACATGGTGATGGTGTTGTCTGTTCTGACCTGAACCACCTTGTTCTGTACTGACTGGGAGAAGGCTTGCAGGGCCAGAAAAACTGCCCTGAGTTCTAGGAGATTGATATGGAGAAGGGATTCCTGAAGGGACCACAATTCCTGGGAAGTGAGGGCCCCTAGATGGGCTCCCCAGCCCAGAAGTGAAGCATCCGTGGTAAGGGCCACTGAATGAGATTGAGTGGAAAATGGGACCCCTTGCCTTAAATTGTCCTGATCCTGCCACCATTGAAGAGTTTGGATCAAGGTCCGAGTCACTGGGATCAGTTTGGTAAGGGAGTCCTTCCTGTGAGACCAAAAAGACCTCAGATGGAACTGAATGTCCCTCATCTGGAATCTTGCCCCTTGGACCAATGCCGTAGAAGCTGCCATGTGGCCCAAGAGCTGGAGGAAATGCCTTGCTGGTCGAGATATCTGAAGGCTGAAGGAAGAGGCCAGTTCTATAAGAACCCGTGCCCTTTCCAGGGTAAGAAAGGCTCTTACTTTGACTGTATCCAGCTCTGCCCTATAAAGGTAAGAAGCTGGACAGGCTCGAGAACTGACTTGGGAAGGTTGAGAAGAAATCCAAGAGAAGTGAGCACTTGCTGGGTCACTTGCAGGTCTGACTTGACTTGGTCTGGAGACTGACCCACTATTAGCCAGTCGTCCAGGTATGGAAAAATGGAAATATTTTGCCTCCTTAAAAAGGCAACTACTACTGCCAGGCACTTTGTGAAGACCCTTGGGGCTGAAGTTAGGCCAAAGGGCATTGCTCTGAACTAATAGTGGCCTGAGGGCAACTCAAACCTGAGGTACTTTCTGTGGGAGCACCTGATGGGAATGTGAAAATAGGCATCTCTGAGGTCCAGGGAGGCTAGCCAGTCCTCTGGACTTAGAGAGGGAAGGATTATTCCCAGAGTTACCATCTTGAACTTTGGTTTTAAAAGATGTTTGTTTAGGTATCTTAGGTCTAGGATGGGTCACCACTCCCCTGTCTTTTTTGAGGTAAGGAAGTACCTGCAGTACAGACCTTTGCCCCAGTGTAGGGTAGGTGCTCTCTCTATGGCTCTCAAAGCCAGCAGAGATGAAACCTCTGCCTCTAGGGCAAGGGTTTCTGAGAGACCTGCAGGTGGAAAAGATCCGGCTCTCATCTTTGGGAAATTTCTGAAGCTGAGAACCAGTCCCTGGCTTACTACTTCCAGGACCCACTTGTCTGATGTAATAGACATCCAGTCCTGGACGAAGTAAGTCAGCCTGTCCCCTACTGGAATAGGAGAGTCGACCCGGGCAGGCCCATCAGGGTGTCTGCTTGGCAGGGGCCTTAGGCTGAGGAGTGGATGTAGCCCTGCTCATCCCCTTCTGCCTCTCCCTCTGAAGAACCCCCTCTGTGAAAAGGGAGAAGAGACCTGCGCTTGGTAAAAAGGCCTATGAACAGGCCTGCCCCTGCCCCATGACTGCTGCCTTTGAGGAGTTGCCTGCCTTTCTTTTGCCTGAGCACTCCTGTAAGTGGTCCTGTACTCATCCATTTTCTTCATGTAATTCTCTGTCTGCTCCCCAAACAGAGAATTACCCACTACAGGAAAATCCATGGCTTTAGCCTGGGTATCCTGTGAAAGGCTAGTACATCTGAGCCAAGCCATTCTTTGAAGAGCCACAAATGTAGCCATGACTCTTGATGATATATCATTGGAGTCCACAGCAGCATGAAACTGAACTTTTGATGCCTCTATCCCATCTGCAGCCACCTCCTTCAGCTCCTTGGCTAGCTGGGGGGAGGCCTGTTTAGCCAGTGCCAGTGCAGTGTCCCACCTGGACTTCTGGTACCTTGCTGCATAGGCCATATAATTCGCCTGCCTGAGTCCCAAGGAAGATGCCATGTACTGTTTTTTTGCCATGGCATCAATCTTCCTGGAGACTTTGTCTGGGGGGTGTGAAGCCAAGGGAATGTTTGCCTTATCACAGGTAGCAGCCTGCACAACCCCAACACGCTGCATTGCTGATATAAAAACTCTGTATCTGAGCCTGAAAGTGTATACCTCTTGTCCATTCTTCTATCAACAGGAGGTACAGAATTGGGAAACTTCAAGATTTTTTGTGTCTGCTTCCCAAAAGATTTGTGAAGGGGAACAGACAGTCTCCTGGACTCTGGGATGTCCATCATTTCCACAAAATCAGGCTCCTCTTGATCCTCCATAGGAAGCTGGAGGGTCTCAGCCACCTTTCTGTAGAACATAAAGTGGGAAGGGGACTCAGAAAGCCTAGGAGGGGATACACCTGAAGGTCTGTCTAGGGAGATGTCCAGTTCAACAGGCACATCCAGACTTTCACCATCACCATCGTCATCCTCAAACTCCCCCTCCTCCTCAAACTCTGGTTCATAAAATTCTTCAGGGGTATAATCGTGAACTGGGGGAACCAACCGAACCAAGCCTCTGCCAAAAGATGCCAGATCGGTCGGAACCGGGCGAAGCGATTCCACAATCTGAATCGCTCTGGCTATTTCCTCGGCGGTCGGAACATGGACTTCTGGATCCGAACCGGATGATTTCTCTTTGTGTTTTCTTTTTGTTCGAACCGAACCCTCAGGATTGGCTCTCATTTTGCCCGAAGAAGTATCGCCCTGATCAGAGGACACTCCTCCTGGTTCGGTCAGAACCGAACCGGGCTGGCCATCTGGGGCAGCGGACTTCTCGGCCTCCTTTTCCCTCAGTCTACCTAATCTCTTCTCAAGGGTACATTTGGGAAAGTTTTTACAAATTTGGCAGTCTGAATCAAGGTGTTCAAACCCCAGACAATAAACACAGGTGGTGTGGGGATTTGCCTTAGCAAAGACCTCCCCACACTCACTGCAGTGTTGAAACCCAGTGGGCCCGTTTTTTTTCTTGAGTTTCTCAGACATGGCCAACCTAACCAACTTACCCTTTTTTCGGCAACCGCCAGGCAAGACTCCCTAATTGGTTCCTAACCGTGTCACGGGTCTTGGAAAAAAACGTATCAAACACATTTTTTTTAGAACCGATAAGGACCGATAACCACACACTAAAGTAAGATACAAGATTTAACAACTGATCGGTTCAGCCGAACTGATTCACACTTTTACAAGTTCCACAAAGAAAAAACAGAACAAAACCTATCTAGTACTCACGGTACCACAGACAGAGACTGAACCGACTATGAGGAAAATAAATTTCAGTTAAAAACCGACAGTAAACCGACACTTCAACCAACTTTCGAACCAAGCTGCAGGAGAAATCTCCGGAGCGACTGTTCAGTGAGGCAGAGTAAAGAATCTGACAGTTAGATTTCAAAGGGAAACAGACAGAGACATCAACCGAGCTCGAGCTCAGCATTCTATGCTCTGCATAGAAAGTTAACCCTTTGTTCTCTGGGGCAGTTTAAAGGCTGGGGCTAACTGCATTAGTCAGAATACAGCAAGACTTCATGTTGTTTGAAGAATTATTTATCCAATACTACAAGCTTTTTCTAATTCCTTAATAATGTCCATTGTAAAATCACAGGGTGAATCTGGGAGACAATAAAAAATTCCCAATATAAACGAGTCTGAAGAGTCGGGCAGTAATTTAACCCAGATGGTTTCAGCTTAATTTTACTATCACTGATGTTAACGGGTTTCAGATCTTGGTGTATGCATAAAGCCACACCTCCTCCTTTTTTACTTTTTCTACCTTGACTAAATAATACATAATTAGGGATATGTTTCTCCCATATATTTTTTTCATGCCACTATGTTTCCGTCACACCTACAGTATGACGTTATAGTTGTTTAGAATAGCCAAGGAAGACAATTCTTCAAGTTTATTATTTAAGCTATGTGCATTATAGAGTATGTATTTGATACTATTATGTTAATGTGTATGAAAATATAGTTTTTTTTGGTCCATGTTGAGTGGCATTAGGATGTGGTTTTAAATCAACCCTACTAGGATTTTCTCCCGAAGTATTCAGTTCAAAGTATCCAAACCAAGTGCTTTAATAAAGGTATCACCTAGGTTTTTTGCTCCTTTTTTATTTAAGTAGAGGCCATCCCTCGAATACAACTCTGGTTTTCCTGAGAATAGATTCCAATTACAGTATCCAAAAAGGAATATTTTCCTGGCTACACCAATTGAAGAACCTTGAGTTGATTCTTATAACTGTTCTGTTTTTTTTTTTTCTATATTTGCCCCTGATACTGGTAATATGCTTGATATTGTTACCGTGGCCCCTTTTTGTTTCATGACTCTAGCCAGATCCAACAAATCACAGCAGATGTCTTTTTCATGTGACCTGCCAATGTCATTGGTACCTACGTGAATAATTACATCAGAGTCCTTTCTAATATTTAATGTTTGCAAACAGCTGGATACAGTATGTCTTGAATTTTTGCCTCTGGTAGGCACATTACAGTGTTGTTAATACGCTCTTCTTTACAAACATAGGAATCCGTAAAATGGATTATTAAATCGCCAGTCACTAATTAGTTTTTTCATCAAATACTAGAGGAAGGTTCATGTGATGTATTTGATGATTCCTGGCTGACTTCCATATTCTCTAGAACTGAAAAACTATTTGATAAGGTGATGTCGTTATGTATTTCAGCTCTGCTTCCTTTTTTTTTTTTTTTTTTTAAAGAGCTTTTTTGTTACTAAAGTCCATTCATCTGTTTTCTTGGTAGCATCTCCTATTTCTATTTTTTTAGTGACGGTCTCACTTTCTAATTCATCAGGTGTTTTATTAGCATGATCAAACACTCTTTTCCTATTTCTACTAGTGCCAGAATTCAGATTATAGTCACCCTTTGTCCTTCCTTCCTTTTTTTTAATTTTAATTTTCTGATTCGCATTTCAGATGCTCCAACTCTTTAACTACTTTGGTAAGTGAGATATATTTTACCCATTCATATTCTGCTTCACTATGGAAGACACTGTCCTCATAATTGTCTGAAGAGGTGGTATACATCAAGCAGGTAATACACTTTGTAACTGAACCTTCATTGTGAAAGATTTCTACAAAGTTTTCAGTAGATGCATCTGCTACTGCCATTTTAGTGTTTCTAATGATGGTTATAGATTTAATACTCAAAACATTAGGTTGGTATGGATTTTCACAAGCAGTATGGTCCCCAGAAAGCTTTTAACCTTCTTGCTTCTTACAACTAAGAAAATGAATAAAATAAATAAGTCTATAGAACTATAAGACTTCTTACTTTACTCTGGGGAAGGAACATTTCTGGCCCTGTTCCCCTGCTTCTCCATCTGATGCTGTCAGACACCGCTGGCCTCTGCCCGTGACACCTCAGCTCGCTGAGGCATTTGTTATATGCTGTCTACCACCGGAAGTGACCTCACACACACTCCCAGCATCCTGTGGCTTTTAAAATATCTTTTAAGTGCAGCTACACAATGATTCTGCCTTTAAAAAGGCAAAATTAGGGTGCCTTGGGGCTCTAAAGGGCTCAACAAAACTATAGCAAGCTGTAGCAGTTATTTTACTCAGACCTTCACTGTGGGGGGCAGATTTCTGATTTAGGTGCCTTATATTAAACATCCCAGGCACAATTCTCCTTACTTCCAAGTCAAATAAAGAGTGCTACTGTTGCTAAAACACTCTTCCACAGCCCAAAACAGTTTAAAATGTTGTGCAACCCAATGTGTCTTCTGGTGTAAGCCCTGCACCATCTTTGTTGCCCTTTTCTGAACCGCCTCCAACCTGTGTATGTCCTTCTAAAGATGTGGTCTCCAGAACTGTACAGAGTATTCCAGATGAGGCCTCACCAGTGTTTTGTATAGTGGTATTACCACTTCCCTTCTTTGGCTAATGATACCTCTTCCTATGCACCTCAACATGCCACTGGCCTTCCCTACAGCCTTTTTACTCTGCTTGGTTACCTTTAGGTCGTCCAAGATAATAATCCCCAAATCCCTTGCTTCCCTGGTGATCATCAGCAACTCCCCCTCCCCCCCAATCCTGTAGCTCTTTCCAGGATTTCTGTGGCCCAGGTGCAGGATTTTGCACTTCTTTGCATTGAACCTCAGCTGCCATTCTTCAGACTAGTTTTCCTAGGTCAACCCTCTTTCTCTCTACCCCTTCAGGAGTGTTTACCCTGTTGCAGATCTTGGTGTAATCAGCAAACAGGCAAACCTTGCCTTCCAGCTCTACAATGTCACTTATGAAGACAATAAAAAAGGACTGGCCTCAGGACTGATCCCTGAAATAGCCTACTGGTCACTCCCCCTTTCCTCAAACTGGATCCCATTTACCTCCACCCTCTGCTTTCTATCCTCTAACCAGCTTCTAACCCAGTTTACTACATTGTGTCCCATACCAAGGCTTCCCAACTTGTTCAACAGTCTCCTATGTGGAATTGTGTCCGAAGGCTTTGCTGAAATCAAGTTCAAGTTTACTGTGAAGGAATATATCCGTTGAGCAAGCTCATTTGCACGGAGGTCCCTTGGGACAAACATACATCAAGCACAATACATAATAAAGGATAACAAATACATAGTGCAAAAACAGCAAAAGAGATCAGATTCTAATGGCTATTATTTACAATGTATGCAATAGGAACCATTTACAAGCATAAATGTAATAAGAGTGTAACTGAATGTAGACAGAGGAAGGGTGGATATCAATAAGTACAGAAGGTAGATACAAGCAAAATAGGCCATGGGGGGATTCAAAGGAACAGACAGTAATGAAGAGGGCAATAAGGTGGCAGAAGTGAGGGGAATGGCAATTGTAAGATAAGGGTTTAGTAACAATGGCAAGTACCGGTAGTAAATTTGGTCACAAGAGATTTGAATGCATTTAATGGTATTAGTGTGCGAAGCTTAAGCATAGTTTGTATCTTGTTCCAGGCTGTAAGAAGTACATGGCTGATAGCTAATTTGCCATGCCGAGTGTGGAATCTGGGTACATCCAGAGAGATGTATGAATTTTTTCTTAGAACATACAAACTTTGTGAACGATGAATGAGATTAGCAATGTATGGGGGAAGTTTGTTCAAGAGTGTTTTGTATACCCATAAATAGGTATGTACTAGTCTACTGGAGGCCAGGGAAGTCCAGCTCACATCTTTATACACAGTGCAATGATGAGTTCTATGGGGAGCACTGGTAACAAAGCAGATAGCTCGATGGTACAAGATGTCCAGGTTCTGTAAGTAAGTGGCTGTGCAGTTATTATAGATGATGTCTGCATAGTCCAAGAGAGACAAGAAGGTGGCTTGGACTAATCCGAGTCTGGAATCCCAGGAGAACAAGGATTTGTTTCTAAAGAGGAAACTCAACCATAGCTTCAACTTTTTGATTAATGCTTCAAGATGAGAGGAAAAAGAAAGTTCAGAGTCTAGCACGAAACCTAAATACTTAAATCCGTCTACTATATAGAGCAAGTCACCCACGAGAGTTGTGATAGGCAGAGGGGGATAGTGCTTTGGAAGGGGATTTGAAGAGTTAGGCTGATGGAAATACATTACTTTGGTTTCATTAGCATTCAGTAAGAGTTTAGAATACAGTAAATTTAGCTGTAGTTGGTTAAAATCTGCCTGGAGCTCAGAACAAACTTGTGCAAATGATGGTTTGGAAGTAAAGAGCACTGTATCATCTGCGAAGAGGTGAATTTTAGAGCACGTAATGTTGCTGCTCAAGTCGTTGACACGTAGCAAAAACAGTAGAGGCACCAGGATAGAACCCTGGGGGGGCCCCTCTTACCAGAGAAAGTAGGGAGCAAAATGTCCCGTTTGCCTTGATTTGCTGTTGTCTGCCAGTAAGGTAGTTGGCAAACCAATTTACTACGGGGGTCTCATGTCCACAGTCCTTTAGTTTTTCCAGGAGAAGGCCATGGTCAACAGTATCAAAGGCCTTGCTTAGAATACAGCCCCTGTAACCTGTTTACAGTCCATGGCCTCCAACCAATTGTTAAGAGACGTTTGCCAAAACAGATGTAGTGCTGTGATGTCGTCTGAAGCCAGATTGTAGTGGGGAGAACTAGATTGTGTTTGTCAAGATACTCCCTGACCTGAATATTTAAAAATTTCTCCAGTAGCTTAGAAAGGACCGACCGGTAAGACTTGAAATAGGCCTGTAGTTATTTACATCACTAGGGTCTCCGGATTTGAACAGGGGCAGTATGCAACATCTGAACAAATCTCAAGGTATGCAACATCTACTGCTCCGCCCTGGTCCACCTCCTTCGTCACCCAGTCAAAAAAATATATCAAATTTGTTTGACATGATTTTTCTGCAGTGAATCCATGCTGCCTTGGATCCTGTGCCCCGGTGCATTCCAAGTGTTCCACAATCCTCTCCTTAAGCAATGCCACCATTATTTTCCCTACTATTAAGGTGAGGCTGAGCACCTGCAGTTCGCTGCCTCCTCCCTGCCACCACTTTTATGTAGGGGGACCACGTGTGCCCTCCCCCAGTCCTCCGGAACCACCTCCTGTGCTGAGTGACTCACTAAATATGGCTGCCAGTGGTGCTGCTAGCTCCATCCTTAGCTCCCTCAATGTCCTGGGATGTATGCCATCTGGTCCCATTGCTTTGTCTACCTCTAGTTTTGTGAGCTCCTCTAGGACTCTACCTTCTGTAAATGGACTGGCCCCTGTCCCTCCCCTCCCCTTCCTCAGTGAATACCAAACAAGAGTATTTGTTCAGTATTGACACTTTTTCCTAGTCCCCTCCACACACTCCCCTTCTTCCCTGCTGAGCCTTACAACTCTCCCCCCCTCCCCGCCTCTCCTGGACTTCCTTCTTTCACTGATGTACCTATAGAATGTCTTATCCCCTCTTTTCATGTCTGTGCTAATCTTTCCTACATTTGCGCCTTTGTGCTTCTAACAGCTTACCCCGCTTCCTTCAGACAATTCAGGTAAATCACCCTATCCTCCTCCTTCTGAGTCCCCTTATACTTTCTGAATGCCACCCACTTGGTCCTAACCTTCTCTGCAACCTCTCTTGAGAACCATAGTGGTTTCTTCCTTCTCTTCCTTTTTTTTCTGAGTCTAATGACATAGTCTGAGTTGGTCACCTCCACTATGGTTCCTTTTAGGCTTGCCCACTGCTCCTCAACACACCTCCTACCTCTCTCCTTTCCAAGGCTTCAGTGATAGCCATCCCTATCCTAGCAATGTCTGCCCTCCTGAAATCCAAAACCCTTGCCTTTGTGTGGCTGGACTGCAACCCTGTACCTATGTTAAACCACGCTGTGTGGTGGCCGCTAGCCCCAAGGTGACTTTCCACCTGGACTTCTGTGATTCTATCTCCACTGGTCAGCACTAAATCCAAAACTGCCCTGTCCCTGGTGGGTTCTTTCACTAACTGCCTGAGGCCTGCCCCCTGCAGGGAGTCCCAGATGTGTCGGCTCCTGGCTGTGGCCACCACTGGGATGGACCAATCCACAACTGGCATATTAAAAATCACCCAGCAGCAGCCCCTCCCCTTTTGCTGCCATCTCAAGTATTTCCTCCACTATCACCCTATCCACCTCATCTGCCTGAGCCAAGGGTCTGTAGATCACTCCTGTACAAATTGCTGTGCCACTGCCTCGCTCAAGGCTGACCCACAGTGCCTCAGCCTCCCCCTGTCTACCCTGTACTGCAGTTGCTTTTATGTCTTCCCTGATGTACAGAGCCACCCCCCTTTTTTTTTACCCTCCCTATCCCTTCTGAACAGAGCATAACCTGGTACACTTACCTCCCAGTTATGTTTTTCAGTGTACCATGTCTATGTTATTGCCACTATGTCCAGGTTAGTCTCTGCCATCAAGGCCACCAAGTCTGGGATTTTATTTCCTAGGCCGCAGGCATTTGTGTACATGGCCTTCCACATGTTGCTGCCTGCCCACCTTCTAGTCCCACGACTGCCCACTAATTTCTTCCCTCCAACTCTGGTTTCCTTCTTTTGCTGCCTCCCTTTGTCTGCCATACCTTTCATAACTTGTTTAGGTACGTCTGCTACCATCTTACCTATATGATCCCCCTTACTGACTGCTCTAACCTGTGGGGTGGGCTGCTTTAGTGTCCCTGCTCCCATTTATTTATTTAGTTTTTGATAACTGGGTAGGTGCACTAGACATAGAAGTGACTATTTTCAGGCATGACCCGGGAGGTCACAACATACAGAGGTAGAGGTACAAGGCAAGATACAGCGTCAAAAATATACAACATATCACATGTAGGAATTACAGAAGGAGTGGATAACAGTTTAACAGTTGCAGCACCAAGGCACAGTAAGGATATTATACAAGCATATGGTAAGTGCCCATGTTTGCAGTTAGGGCAGTATACAATTTAAAGTACAGAAGTGCCAAGGAGTAAAGTTTGAGCATCGACTATGTCATACAATCAGCTAGCTACATACAATATACTAAGGAAAGAGGAGCAAGAAGGCAGGGGAATTGGAAACTGTAGGATATAGCATGGATAGAGAGAGAGGAAGAGAGAGAGAGAGAGAGAGAGATAGGGGATGGGGAAAGGAGGCAGGGTAGACGGGGGGGGAAGCAATTAGAAGCGGGGTGACGTTAATACAAGAGGAAACTTCGGAGCAGCATAGCGAAGGGAGCCAAGACCTAGGGTGGGTTGAAACAGGATTAGATTATGGCTCGTTTTGTTGGCCAACCCCAGTTTAGCATTGATAGCCTTACACGTGGTGGTGATATGGGGGTCATAATTAAAGGATTTATCAAGCAAGACTCCCAGGTATTTAAAGGCGTTTACCACCTCCAATGGGGTACCGTCAGCACAAGGGACTCTGAAAAGATCCCGGCTACTTTTTAGTTTGGCAGATGACCCAAAAAGTATAGTCTGAGTTTTGCCAATGTTGAGAAGAAGCCTATTTCTGGTGATCCAGGACTGAATATTTAGGAAAGCTTATGGTTGAGAGACAGAATATCATCTGAGCTGGTATACAAAATGAGGTCGTCAGCATACAGCAACAATGAACAGGAGGAGGTGTTTTGCGTTATGTTATTAATAAAGATCAAGAAGAGGTATAAGGATAGATCTCGGTGGTACACCAACATCGATGACTGTTTTGTCCGAGGTAGCCAAGTTGAATTTTACAACTCGAGTCCTATTGGATAGATAGCCATGAAACCAGATTACAGATTTTGCTGAGCAACCCAGGGATAGGAAGTTAGCTAGCAGAAGAGGGTGATCAATGAGATCAAAAGCCTTCGTCAGATCAATAAATACTGCACCAGTTAAAAGGCCCTGATCCATGGCATGAAGCGCGTCATTGGTTAGCTGTAACCAGGGGTGTAGCCAGGGATATCAGATCTGCACACCAAGTGGACTCACTGCTACCCACCCTTGTTAGGGTGAGCAACCCCGGGTGTAGCCAGACAATATACAAATGTACACGAGGACTGTGTTTGTTGCCTCATTTGGCACAATAAATACAACTTTTGTGTCTCATGACAGTGGTTGTTGCCATGCATGGGTAAATACAAATGCCATGCATTGTTCCCTAAGACACCCACATACCAGCCCAGAGCCTGTAAAGTTGTATTGTCCTTGGGATGCAAAGAGAGTATTAGTGACCAGTCCTTCTAGTTTCGACTCCTATGAATAAAATTACAGAAAGGTTTAGTATTTTCTTTGTTAGTTTTCATGGAAAAGGGAAGCAGTTCAGAAGCTATTTGCTACCCCCCTTAAATAAAATTGCACACCATGGAGTGCTTGGAGTATGCCTGCCTACACCCTTGGCTGTAACAAAGCAGTTTAGGTACTATGGCCTTTTCTGAAACCATGTTGATTTGCAGAGAGGAGATTATACTTGAGAGAGGTGTTCTTTTACCTGTTCTGTGATGAACTTCTCAAGGACTTTATTTAATACTGACAGTATTGCTATTGGTCTATAGTTCACTATGCCCTTCTTGTCACCTTTTTTAAAAACCAGCGTAACTCTGGCCAATTTCCATATTTTAGGCATAACGCCTTCACCAAGGGACATATTAAATATTCTGGATAGTGGATCCGCAATGAAGGGGACAGCCAGCTTTAAGAGTTTTGGTTCCAGGCAGTCAGACCCAAGAGCAGTACTATCTGATATGGTATTGAGAAGATTGAGGACATCTTTTTTAGAGATAGCTTTAAAGTAGAATGATGGCCTCACTGGCATATCCTTCGGGTAGGGATTTCAGGATTTAAGTCCGCAGGTGAGAAACCAGTGGTATATTTGGAAAGGTCTGAGAAGTGAGTGTTGGAACGCATTTGCAGTTGTGCATGAGTCAATACAGTGCACTCCTTTCAGTATCATGTCGCTGGCAATGTGTGTGTTTGCTTAGAGCTGAGGAAAGATTTTATATGTGACCAAAATTTCCTAGGATCACCAACCATGTCTACCAAAAGGCCCTTGCAGTATTAGCTTTTTTGCATGCCTAATTCGTTTTTTGCACTTTGTTCGCTGTTCCCTGTAGGTGTGAAAGTCAGTTTGCAGTCCAGAGATTTTGTGCTTTTTCCAGCACTTGTCCTTATCCTTGAGGGATGCGAGGAGGTCCTTAGAAAAACCATCTGGTTTGCCTACCTCGAACACGCCAAGTGAGAAGAGGAGTATGCTTTTCTTGAAGTGCAGGGTTTTAAATAATAGATTAGCAGTTTTTTTCTTGGGACAATACTAACTGTACAGAAAGCATTCATATAGGTTTTCTAGAAGTGTTATGTTTGTTAAACACAGTGAGGCAAGTGCTATGCATTTTCACAATGTTTTAGAATTTTTATGAGCAAAATGCTAATCAATTTTTAGAGTTAAATAAAACCCTGAAGTGACACGAATTCACTCAGGATAAAGTGGAGGGCATCATCCATATTCAGGGATCGGTAAACAGGAGACCAGTCAATGTGAGAGACATCATATAGAAAATGGGCCCGATTCAAGCAGGCGTAGTTCCTGAAGGATATGTAGCGTGGGAGAGACATGGAGACTGCAGAGGGACTCCATAAAGCCACCTTCCTAGTACCTAGAGCTAGGACTTCACTCTGCCAAAGATCCTTTCACCATAGAGCACCTGCCTGGTATAACTCTCTCCCTGTGAACATCACAGACATCCCCAGAATTTGCCAGTTCAAAATAGCCCTTCGAAAATACCTTGTTGATAATCGGAGCTGTAACTGCCAATAATCGCAGCTGTACTCTGTCCCAAATAGTACCTCCCAGAGTACCCTGGGATCTCACAGACTACTAAGCACTGGTCTCTACTGCAGAGTATGATTATGCCTTGTATAGTTAAAACCACTTGTGTTTGCTTATTTACGCCTGTATCTCACTTGTATTGTTACCACTGTCTAAACTTCACATGATTGTTTGTCCACCCTCCCTGCAACGAGGTACCTTTGTAAACTAGTCTCTGACTCAAAGGTTGTAAAACTGATTATCTGAAATAAAATAAATAAATAAATATACAGAAAACAGGGGAATGATCACTTATAGTGTCAGGTAGAGTTCCCGCTGCTGTAACCCTGTCCATACGATTTGTTAGGACCCAATCAATGAGGGTGCTGGAACCAGCATTTGGTGACACTCTCGAAGGGTCAGTAATGATCTGATGTAACTTGTAACTCTGCACCAGGGACTGTAGAGTATCATGGGATTTGCTCAGCCAAATTATATTCATGTCCCCGAGGATGATGCGTTTGTTTTGCCCAGCAGTAGTGGCCGTGTGGTCCAGCAATTCCACTAGGCCAGAGTACCCACATTTGGGGGGAATACAGGCACAAATAATATGAAGCTTCTTGGCTCCGAGACTGAGTATGGCAAGGAGGGACTCACACGAAGAGTTATATTTGTCAGTTACCATAGATAGGTTAAGGTTATTTTTGAAATAGATTGCCACACCCCCAGCATGCTTTGGGGGTGGCCTGTCACATCTGAGGAGGTTGTAGTTTGGGAGCAGGCAACAGGTATCTGGGATCAAATGCTTCAACCAGGTCTCTGATACACAGAGAACATCAGGGTGGTAGTTCACCACCCAGGCTTCAAGTTCTGCATGGTTGTGGAGTAGACTCCTGATGTTAAGGTGGACAATGCGCAGACCCTTCATATCATAACCAGCGCAATTTATGGCTACTAGACTAAGCATAGGACCTGGGTTCAATTCAATGTCACCAGATAGTATGAGCGCTAATATCAGGTACCATAATTTACGGGACACAAAATGAGGGATATGATAAACAAATAGAGGCCACCGCTTGGCAACAGATGTGGTAGCGGAGTACATAAGGAGTCCTGGGAGGAGTGCAGGGGTAACATCAAAGCACCTATCCAGTAGGATTAACATATTAGAGCAGGTGAAATTGTTTAGGTCCATACTCCCATATTGGTGATGATCATATCTATCAACAATTGTGAAACTGCTCAAGAACTGCAAAAACAGACTAAGAGACAGCACTAATAGGATTTGCCTAGCCATCATCAGCTTTACGTAAGGGTATGAGCAAAGGATATTTTATTTTTTTCAAGGACAGCAAGACGAGTATGGCTGAAAGAGGAAAGTTCAAAAGGGGCAGAGGAACATAGGAGATGAGAAGACCCTGGGACAATTACTACTGAACCAGGAGAGACAGGAGGGAAGACAAAATAGATAGCTAGGGGATAGGATTATGTAAGAGTAGAGAAATACAACAGGTGAATGAAGCGGGGGGGGGGGTCTGGAGATCTGTGATATAACAGCTTTAATGTATCACTTTAGAGGGCTGTAAATCACCTATGCTATCACTAACATATAAGCCTAAATGGAATTTTGGGTATCAGTATATCCAATAAAACGTAGCTATTACAAACTACAGCACTCAGTATGAATTTAAATTTTAGCAGAAAGAGCTGTACAGTTTTAACAGTTAAGAAGGCAGTGCAAGCACAGGAGCTATGGACTATGTATCTATACTCAGTATGAATTTAGATTTTAGCAGAAAGAGCTGTGCAGTTTTTAGCAGTTTAGATGGCAGTGCAAACACAGGAGCTGTAGACTATGAACCTAAACGTAGCTATGGGCTGCAATTTTTAAACACAATATAGTTTTCAGCAGAAAGAGCTGTGCACTAATAACATTAAGAAGGCACAGGAACGGAGGGTGAATTAAATAATTAGAACTGTCACTAAAGTGGGTCACTTAGAGGAAAGTCTGCAGTCCTTAAGGAGGTATTATGAGTCCTTACTTGTTTTCCCAAAGAGACAGCAGTGTAGGCTGCAGGACATTAAGCTGAACTGAGATAGGGACTGCCAGTTTAATCAGGCAATGAGGGTCCTCCAATGAGAGTGCAGTAGTCAAAGGGAGGGAACAGGGGGGGCAGCACAGCTGGGGAAGGAAGAGTATTTCATAGAGGTTGGGGCCGAGGCAGGTGCAGAGGGTCAAAATTACGAGAGAGGAAAAAGAGTCGGAGAAGCAATGCTAATCACTGATTCATATTTGAAAAAATTGGCGCCTAGTTAAGAAGAGAGAGCAGCATCCAATGAGGAGCTTGTTCCGCATCTTAGGAGCCAATGATTTCCATGGCATTCAAGCCGAGCACCGTCGGGAAAGTTTAGCCATACCATGATTGTAAGAGACTGGGAGGGCGATCGGAGGAAAGCGCATCATCACCTTTAGACCGAGCCGGACGCCTGAGGGAGCCACAGGGCAGCCCGCTAAGGGCAGGGAGGTACCTTGATTGAGGAGACTGGGTGGATGATCGGACCCCCCTTGGCTAGCTTAAATGCTTGGCAAGGAAGCATCCAAACTTTTCTTTGGGGACTGCGGTCCCCTTCCTGGACATCAAGACATCTGGAGCAACAAGTCGGCCACACAGTGAGTGAGCAGTAATGAAGTCGGAAGCAAATTACATCGGAAAGACAGACAATCAGCCCCTGTCACAAGTGCTACCAAGGCACCCAGTATCTCTCACGTACCTGTGAGGAACCACACATAGCGATAACAGAAACCCGGCTGTAAATGTGGGAGCTCTGCCCCCACCCCTCCACTGCGTGGAGCTGCGCCACCCACACCCTCCATAACTATACATAACAAACTCCAGGTGGCATAAATACTGGAGGAGGGCACACATTAAACATGGCACAAGTAAGGCAGAGACAGCAAAAGAAGGAGCTGCATGACACTGAAATCGATTGCCACACTTTATTAAACAGGACTGCGACCACGACACTTTATGCTTTAATGTCTGACCCGCACACATACACTTCGCCCTCCTTCCCACACCCGCATCTCCTCGCTCTAGAGTCTCCGCTCTTTTGTCGGGATACCTTATAGTAATAAGGCATTACCAGGGGTTAAATTAACAATCACCCCTTGGGGCAATATGGCACTCGGGCTGCACCTCGTGCCATATTACACCCAAAACGGGTGATTAAATGAGGGTTACTCACCTGTAACCATAGCTCTAGAAGTGGTATATGGTGCACATCCACACTTTGGCAGTCTTCCTTTCCCTTTAAGTTCTGCTAGAACATCTTCAAGCTAAGCCACTCAGACCCACCTGGGTGGTATCCTCCTCGGCCCCACCCCATGACATCAGATCCTGCACACTGGAAGCAGGGATCTATGTGCCACTTGTCAGGGGAAGTCGGGTGGGTCGTGTGGATATGCACCATAAACCACTCCTAGAACCACAGTTACAGGTGAGTAACCCTCATTTCTAGGGATGTGGATATGGTACACTAACCACACACTGGCAGACTCTTAGCAGTTCTCTGCGAGGAGGGGGCAAGGTGCACACCCCTAAGTAGGAAAGAGGGAGTGGAGAACTGAGACCCCAAAATCAGTATCCCGGCATGACTCAAGGTCAGTGTGGTAACAGTAGATGAAGGTGTGTGCGGACTTCCAGGTAGCAGCCCTGCAGATCTCCTGGATAGGGATGGCCCTGGAAGTAGCCACCAAGGAAGCAGTGTGTCTGGTGGAATGAGCCCATAGCTCAATGGGAGGCTTCCTACCAGCCAACCTATAGCAGAGGTCGATGCAGGATGAAGAACACCTGTCAATCGTCCACTTAGCCGCCAGTCTGCCAGATGTAGCTTCAGCACAGGAGACAATGAGCTGTCGAACCTCTCCCCTAGCTCCAGCTGCATGCTCAGTGCAATAAGCGAGCGCTCACCACAGGACCAATGCGTGAAGCCTGTGCTTGGCCTCTGAGGGTGGGGCGGTGAGGCATACCTGGAGAATTATCACCTGATGAAGGTGACTCCAAAACAACCCTCGGAAGGAACTTCGGTTGGGGCAAAGGACAACCTTGTCCCAGTGGAAAACCAAGCAAGGATACTCCACAGAGAGTGCCCAGAACTCACTGATCCTTCAGGAAGACATAGTAGCCACATAGAAGGTGGTCTTCCACAACAGATGGACACTGGACACCTACACGGATTCAAATGGCTTGCCCAAGAGCATGGCCAGTACCAGTAACAAGTCTCAAGGTGGTGGTGGTTGACGCACTGATGGGGACAGGTGGTCAAAGCCCTTAAACAAGTGCCCAACCACCTTTTCCTGTGCCACCATCAGCATTTCAGCCCATGCCTGGTATGCTTAGACAGCTGCCAGGTGCATCTTGAGGGTCATCGACCTCAGGTCCAACTGACAGAAGGATCACATGAAGTCAAGGATGCTAGTCACAGGGCAGAACAGGGGGTCTACCTCCCTGGCCTGGCACCAAGGAAAGGAATGCATTCCCTGGGATGCATAGCACTGGTGAGTCCACTTCTTCCGACAGGCCGCTACAACTAAAAGGATCTCATCAGAGAGACCCAAATTCTGGAACCTTCTGTTGATAACAAGAGGCAGGCCCAGGTCCAATGACACATGTCACGGAGGTCTGCTGCTGAAGCTGAGGAGATTGGGGTACCAAAACTGGCATGGCCAGTCCAGGCCCACCAAGATCATCCACACCCTGTCCCTCCGTACCTTGATCATCACCTTGTGGGTCAGAGGAAAGGGAGGGAAGGTGTATAGGAGACCCGTGGTCCAGGGTCTTATGAAGGAATTCCCCATCAGCATTTCGCACTGGGGGGGCGAGAGCACAGAACAGCCTCAGCTGTGCGCCCTCCCAGGAGGCGAACAAGCCAATTAGGGGAGTACCCCACTGAGAGAATAGGTGATCCACATCCTTCTGGTGGACAGAGCACTCATGATACACCTCACCCACTCGACTGACGGCATCCACCAGATGGCTGGACACGCTGGCCACAAGAATTGTCCAGAGAAAAGCACCCAAGTTGTGCACAAGGGTCCAGGCATGGAGGGCTGCTTGACACAATCACGGGGAAGCATTCTGCCCTGTCGACGTGGTCATGGTGTTCAATTCAATTTTAATTTTATACTGGAAAGTATGTGTGCAAAAATGCCTGTTTTCACAAATGTCCAGTGGTACAGAAATTCGATGATACAGGAAAAAAAAGGTAAAAACAATATTGCAAAATTTTATGGTATTTACAACAGGAACAGTGTACATGACAGAAGCATCTAGATTAGGGAAAAAAATACAGAAAACACAACAAGAGAGCCAATATACAGATACGTATAAACTCTAAGGTAACTCAAGGGTTGGTGGACATTCAGGGGGGTTACCTACCGGGACAGAAAAAAACTGTTGAGCTTTTGGCAAAATTTCTTCTAACAACCAATTTGTAAAAGCATGGATCTGTGTTATTAAGTATTTTCAATAAAAACATCAGATATGTCTTATTTTAATTGCTAACTTGGCACTTTAAACTGAATTTGAGAGATGTGTATGATATGCTTATGTCTAATGTTTTAATTATTTATGTATTGTATTTATTGTCAAATTTTATATTGTATATGACTTTACGCTAATCAATAAAATGCAAGGTGGGCTGTCTCCCCACTAATAGCCATCTGCCTGCTGTTTCATCTGGCAGCATCCAATTGGCACCACTAGCATGGCGCAGTCAAACTCCCACCCTCTACAGAGTAGGTTAGCATCCTATGCGATGCTCAAACCCAATCTCCACCCAGCCAGCCCCAGCAATCGGATCTCATTCTCGAACTTGAGTTGCTGGATTCATGAGAGGTAGTGCTCACTGCCTCACTGATAGGCTGGCAAATTCAGACATGCTTAACTTCATGGTTAAGATGCCCAGATAAAAAATTTCTTTTTGTCACAATTTTGACCATTTGATAATAGAAATAACGCACTTCATGGTGTGTGTTATCATCTGGGACAGCACCAATTTTCAGTGGTTCAAGGTACTCCGCCAGCGGCCCCATACCTTATAACACCTCTACAGTGTGGTATTATGCCATGATCACACCACACCCTGTCATGTATTACTGCTTATCTAATACAAGACAGTGTACATTATTATGGGATGATACCATGCTTCAGGTGCATTGTAGGGCACAAGGTGTAGCAGTGGGCCTTTCAACCACCCAAGAAGTGGTGCGATGTCAAAAAGTAACATGCACACTGGAGTGTATTATTACTTTTATCAAATGGATTACACATGTGTAAAGGCAGGAACTTTTTGTGGTATTATCATGAGCTATCAACACAGCTCAGAATGTTTCTTAGCCAATACAGTTTGATGAAATATCTGACCCATTTGATAATTAAGCAATAATATATGACAGGTCCCATTTTATCATTGGATACCAGCATATTTTGGGTGCACTGTGAGACACAAGGCGAAGCAGAGTACCTTACTCATCCAAGAAGTAACAATATCCTATGACAAAACATGCCCTGAGTGTATTATGATTATGAACTAGATCCATTTGTGTATTAATAAACACTGAAAAAAACATTTTTTTAAAAACATGTTTTTTGTTTTGTTTGTTTTTTTAAAGTTTTAGGAACGTATCTTAAAAAGAAAAGGTTCTGTGATTTCATGCTGTGGCCAGTAGGTGGCTCTGTTATAGGAGCTGGTTATGGTACTTAGGGCAGAGTACTATGAAGTTAAGTAAATAAACCTGTTGGCATGATCTTTTTTTCTACCCGTGCTTTTATGATTCAATATTAGCATGGGTAGAGAATGCTGTCAACTAATGAGATTCCAAGATTTCTCCTATCCAGTTTATAATTAAGCAATTATACATGACAAGACATGCTTTATCAAAGGATATCGGCATGTCTCAGGTGTGTTGTGAGGCAAGAGGCAAAGCCGGGTGCCTTATGCACCCGAGACTTGCCAATATCCTATGATAAAGTACACCCTGGAGTGTATTACTGCGATTATGCACTAGATCCACAGTTGAGTAAAAAAAAAAAAAAAAGACACAAACACAGGTTTCACAATAATTTTTCTTTTATTGTTTTTAAACTGCGGAAGTACATTAGTACATAAAATAGTCCAATGTTAGACTCATTAATCAGGTTAACTGTAATACATTTTAATTTGCTATCAATAAATACTAAATAACATAGAACAAGCAGTTAATGCAATACATATGCAATAAATATGATAAACTATACTTTTTTTTTTTATACTCAGTTAATACTATACTGCAAGTCAATGCAAGTGAATAGTGGTTATTGTCTCTTTAAATTGCAAAGTGTTAAGCTATGTCAGCATTCGTAGCATTCAGAATGGAAAAATCTACCCATTTCTCCAATGTATTTCCCTCAATGTCAGCGAGGGAATCATGTAGAAATTGCAATTCCTCTGTCAGTAGTTCTTTTGTCAGAGGCTGTGTTTCATCAGTAGCAGGGAGATGGACAGTGCGGTTGGCGGTTGTAAGTGTAGCTGCAGGGGTTGAGTGACGTTCATGAGGGTGGGAATCACCAGTGGTGTTTGAAGGTGAGTGGCTTCCATGATGAAGGGTTTTGACAGGGTGTAGGGATATCAGTGTATATAAACAAGCTCTTCTCAGGGCTTTTTTCACCCATTCCTTTATGAAGGAATGTACTTATGGGCATCGAATGCTGCCGACCAATCAGATTTCAAGATTTTGCCCGATTTTGCCTGTCCAGTGCAAAACTATATTTATGCAACAGCAGTATAAATAATACGTAACAAATACAGTATCAAGGTTATTTTTTCTTGTCAGGTACTCATTCTAGGTGGATGGCAAAGCAAATATTCTCCAGGTAGGTTCTTCAGAAGAGAAGTCTACCACCATTTTATTCTAGGACTGACTATAGTAGGAAAGTTCTTTCTATGGAACTTACACAGTTACTTCCGAGACACAGCAGCACGGCCAACCATTTTACCCCACAAACCTATACCACTGCATAAATCAAAAATGGCATGTACCAAAGAAAAATATCTGCTAGCTGGCCCAGTGGCAGAGAGGGCTGAGGTGCTGGCACCTCACCAGCAACCCTGGTTTGGTAATGGACTAGGGTCACTCGAGGGCCAGTGGTGGTGGGGAACTGAGCATCCAGAGACAGCTTTCCTCCTCTTTCAGGGAAGGGGGGGACAGTGCAAGTCGCTGTTCGATCGCCACCTAGTGGAGGTTGGGTGGCGCAGCGACCTCCTTCTGATTGGCCGAGGGCAGGCACTGAATGGGTGTGGCATCTTTACTGTCCAAGTCTGCGCAACAGCACATCATCAACCTGGAAAGGTAAGAAGCAGGGTGTAAAAAGAAAAGAAAATGTGCCATGATTGCCAAGAATGATAACAAACCAGAGTACTCGGACTTCTCACAGCGTGGATCCCCCTAGAGAAGCAATGGGGGAAGTGGTGGTTGGTGTTGGGGATTCTGGGGCAACCAAAGGTTCAGGCAAAGATGGCTGTCAAGTGGCCTAAGAACAAAATGAAGAAAATATATTTATATGCCTGATATTTTACTTGTGATCTAGCTCCACCACTCATGATGTCATGTGTTCACAGATCACTCATAAAATACCAGTAGGCATATTTTTATTAAACCCATGCCATATTCCCAGGTACGAGGATGAAATCCATAACCCATTTGTGAAGAAGCTACTGTACAGTGTATTATGAAGGCCTTATTCTCCGTAGTGGGAATAAAAAGGAAATAAGACAACAGTGTGGGTTAAGCCTGCACGTACCACTAGCAGCTACGTTTAACATACTGGGTGGTCACTAAGTCTTAAAAAGCCTTAGCAACTGTGGCTTAAATGCAGGGGTCAATTTTAACTGGCCTGAGGCATAGGGCAAACTGCCTCGGGCCAGTGTGATTCCCCCATAACTTTCCACTTCAGGCTAGTGAAAAACACACACACACACACACACACACACGTATCAGACCCACCACCCTCACCACCCATTTCTGCTTAATCAGAAAATTCATCCACAAGGTGACAAGTGCTAGGAAAAAAAGTCCTGAAGCAGCACACTGCAGATCCATCTCACCACCATGCCCAAAGCAACCTCCCTCTCACAGGATATCGCAAAGCACTGCTGGGAGAGACAGTTGGCATTTAGGCCCAATGGTGAGATTAAGATAGGATTGGGGTGCACTGCTTCAGGACTTTTTTTATACTTGTCACATTGTGGGTATTTTTTTTGAGTAAGGGGACATAGGTGTGGAGGGTGGTGTGACTGAGATGGGTGGGGGAAGGATATTAATTAATGTCATTTTTCTTTACTGTCCTGCAGCTGCACAAGTTAGATGGTGGTTGACCAAGGAGGTGAGCAGAGGGTTTGTGCCGGCTGCCATTGGGAACCAGGATTATAGGGTTGTGGAGCTTTGTGGGTGGTGGGGATTGCCACTGGACACCAAGGAGAACATCTGGGGGTGTGTTGAAGAGAGGGGTGCCACTGGACACAAGGGAGGGTTTAAAGGGAGAGAGAGGGGGTGCCACTGGACACCAAGGAGGGATTATGGAGAAGAAGAGGTAGGGGTGTCACTGGACACCAGGAAGAGCTTATGGGGAGAGTGAGGGCATGGCACTGAACACCAGGGAGAAATTAAAGGGATTATGGGGGAAGAGAGGGACAGGGTACCAAGGGAAACCAGAGATTAAATGGAAAGAAACAGGGAGGAGGAGTCCTTTTTTCCACCCAATTTTCTCTATAATAGATTGGGGCCAAGCAAATTGGTGTCACTTTCCCAGCTAGACAAGTGCAAAAAAAACCCCTAAAAAACTTAAGCGTGAACCCTGAAATGCACCCAGTGTTATAGCCACACGTGAACTGGAGTAGCCCTTATGTTTCTATTCTGTGCCGCCTTACGTGGCCCAGGTCGTGCCTGAAAATGGTCCCTGGGATCAGTGCACCTACACAGTTAAAGTCATAAATAAATAAGCATGGCTTGACACAGCTTTCAAGTCTCTGTTGCGGCCATCAGTCATCTCAGGATCCTTTACTTTTAGTGCACAAGCCGAATCAACAGACATAATGTTTGCAATCACAACACCAGCAGGCTCTGCCCATGACATTGTGCAGGGGGAAAAAACACACAAATATGCTCTGCTACATGGCAGCAATTGCCCAGACATGCCGACAGATATAAGAAACTGCTGGCAGACCTGACAGAGGCAGCCACACTCGATCAGAATGCCTTAGCCACAGCAGTGACAGGGAGCCTAAAGATGCTAGCCACATTGATATATGCAGAAATGCACAAACTTCAGGAGATAAAGAAACACATTTCATTTCATTTTAAAAGGTGTAACTTTTAAATTAATTTTTTTTACTACACTTTCTATTTTTCCTCCCGCTAGACTCCTTGTAAGACGGCCTCCAGTTCCACTATGATCAGCTGTTCCCCTGTGGCCCCATCCACACACTACTTCGAAGCTTGCCCCTCACACTTGGGTGCCGAACTTTTATTGATTGATTGACTGATTGAATTTTTTTCTGGCACGAGTAGACATAGAGTCCAGTGCAGGCACACATGAGTTGGACATTCTCTGTACACGCACAGTTATAGTCATACCAATGTCATTGTTTGTAAACCAAAATGTCTCCCATTACTTGACAGTAACTGGTCGGGGTCTCCGTGTTAACAGAACACATTATATGTTATTTGCCAGGTGTGACGTTATGGAAAAAATGTCCAAACCCTGCTTCAACCAATATGGAGGCTAAAATATCATCAACACTCTCAGCTGTACAATGCTACATCAAGGAGTAAAATCCTCCCGTTCGTCCATTATATACATAGTAACTAAGTGGCATCTACCTTTCAACAGAATGGGGCAGGACCATATACAAAAAGAAGATGGTGGTCAGCAAAGAAGTGACCAAAATAGCAAAACCAGACACAGAGGAAGTTACATTAAACAATAAAACATTTAAGGCACATGAGGAAAAAAAAAACAAACTCTAGAAGGTCCTAAGAGGCCAGAGAGGGATGGGGTACACACAGAGGAAGATGAAAATAAAGCCACTGTATGGCATGCATACTTCAGCTTTGTATTCCCTATGGACAAGCCAAGGCTGTTTCATGACTGCAGCAACAGGTACCTGGGAAAACAGGGGGCAGACAAGACACTGAAATAATTTCAGATCATTAAGTTAGGAAGAGATTATAATTATTTAAAAGTCACTAAATCACCAGGTCCAGATCAAATACATACAACAAAACTAAGGAAGATGACATGGGTCAGTGGCAGCAGTCCTGGTAGACCTTTTCAGTGAAACACTCAATTTTGGAGCAGTACCTCTGGAATGGAATGGAGAATTGCTATGATGTTCCTTTTGTAAAGCTGGGACAGGAGCAACCCAGGAACCTACAGGTCTGTGAGTCTGACATCCATCCAAACGCAACAGAAAAAAACAACCAAACTTTTACAAAATTAAATCAACATGAGTTCACAATGGGTCAGTCATGCCTAGCTTACACGACTAACTTCTTTAAAACTTGACATGAATGCTGGACATAGGCCAGGCTGTAGATATTCTTTATCTGGATTTTAGTAAAGCCTTCGACTCAGTCCCACACACAAGTCTCATGCAGGAAACTGAGCAACTGGAGCTCTGTAAAAAAATTACAAAAGGAACAGGCAGCTATCTTACGGGCAGAACTGGAAAATAGTCATGAATGACAAACCTGCAGATGTAATGAGAGTCACTAACAGTGTTACATGGGTTCGTGCTTGGCCTGTTTTTTGTTTAACATGGTCATTAGTGATATAGGTAAGGGCCTTAACACAGGGGTCAATTTTAACATTAATTTATTGGCCCAGGGCACAGTGCAAACTGCCTCAAGCCAGTATGACTCCCTCTGACATTCTTGTTTCGGCTAGTGTAACAAAACAAAAAATAAAACACATCTCAGTCCCACCGCCCTACTCACTTATGTCCACTTAGAAAACTCATCAACAAGGTGACAAGTATTTGGAAAATAAAAGTCCTGTAGCAGCCCACCGCCAGTCTCACTGCCAGGCCTGAATGCCAGCAATCTATCCTTCACATGATACTGCACAGCACAACTGGGAAAGATTGCTGGCATTTGAGCCCCGCAGTGAAACTGTTAAGATAGGATAGATGGTGCACTCCTGGACTTGCGACTCTCCCCTCTCTAGGGTGTTTCAAGAGAAACCTGAGAACATACCTCATGGAACAAGCTGTTTCGGAATTAATTATTACAATGATTTACACCATCTGATTATGTGCCTTGTGATGTATATTCTGCCTTACTATGACTCTACTTTATTAGTATAATTTGTACTCAATATCCACATCTCCCTAGGTTTGCAATGTTTGTGTGTTCCCTCCCCCTTTTCACTGTGAATGTATTGCCTTGAATGGTTTGTTCAGCTCCTGGAGGTTATGGAAAGGTGCTTTACCAAATAAATTAACTAACCCAAAAACTTTCACTGCCACCTCACTAACTATGCCTACAATCTGTCTCAAACTATTTCTAAGCACAGAAACACAAAAAACATGTCACTTGTACATTAATTATCCTCCTCACTACTGAAGACACTCCTTGTGTGCCTGTTGACCCTGTGTAAATGCAAAAAAACAACTGGCATCAGCTCCCACCTGTCAATTTGGTTAGTTAGGAGTGTGTCTCTATCTCCACACATGCATGGATGGGATAACTCCCTAATGTTACTGCCCCGTTGGCTAGAAGGATATGGAGATGAGCGATAAATAGCTGCTTCAGCACTAGGATCATACTGAAAATAAAAATACTACTGTGTACACAAGCATATCCCAGCTACAGCAAATCACATGATGGATTATTTTCTGTCTCTTAAATCCGGTTTCCTAAGCTTCCCTGCCTGTCTGTCTGGATCAGAGCAGATGGAGATTTTCAGGCATCCTGATTTAAAATGCACCCATTGTAGACCAATAAAAATAATATTCTTGGATTTCTGGGGATTGCACTGCCAATCAAAGTGCAAAATGTGCAAATTATGCAGTGATTCAGTCTGTAAATTGAATGCCCATCAATTCAGACGGTACTAACTATGATTAACTATCTGACTGGAAACTTTCCTACTATATGCTGTAAAAAGAGAGTACAATTTTCACACGTCCTTGAATGGATGAGAAGTTTTGTCTTTTTTTTTTCTCAAATTACAATCCCGTTTTTTAAAGCTGATTTTTGGGAGTCGTGTATCTTAACCACTTCTTTACTTCTTTCAGCACAGAGCTGTGGCCTTTAAACATAAGTTTATCATAAAAAGCAAAACTATATTTTAAGGACTTCTTAACCTTTATCACATTTCTGTTCTCATACTAGTGATGTATATTTAAAGAATCAAGTCAAACTCAAGTTTCTCCTAATCCTTTACTGATGCATCTAATTACCTTTCTCTTGAGCTGTTGCTTAAGTCTGCATTATTACCAGCTTTGCTAAGCATATGCATCTGAAGCATAAATACCTGGCTTGTAGTATGTATGGACAACCACTGCATTACATAATAAGTCAACCTAAAATTAGTCTAAAGGTTTTCATACACATCCAGTGTTGTAAGAGCATATGATTCTCGACATAGGATCTACTACCGTAAATAGCACTTAGAAATGGAATTAAAATTCAAGTATTTTTTTTAATCTGAAAAGTGCTTACTGACAGATAAGTCATTTACACTGTGGCCATAACAAATTAAAATCAGATTTCAGAAAATTGATTGGATCGTTGGAAAAAGAAAATTGATGTACTTAGCATAACTGAAGCTTCTCCAGAATGTCTTCTCCATGGAGTACCTCTCTTTTGTTCACTCTATTGTGTTTCCCCTCCTAGCTATCCCTCAGGGATATACCCTCGGATCAGGGATATACCCCGTTCAGACTCTATGAAAGGGGTGGCGTTAAGGGTGTGCGCTCTGTACTCTGAGCAAGGGCAGTGATTACAGGAGCACATTTTTTCTGTAGACATTTCAACTGTCTGTGCTCCTCTTATTTTTCAGGAGCACAGTTAGAGGCAGGATTTCCAGGCAACAGGAGGGTAGTGGGGCAGTCCTAACTGGCAGAGTTCAAAGCTAGATCGGCAAGCTACTGGGTGAGTGGGAAGCCATCAGTAGGTAGGTCAGCAAGTTAACGTGCACTGCAGCATGCTAGCAAGGAACAAGCATGTTGGCAGCTAGCACAAGTTATTATGTGCATGCACAGGCAGAGTATGAGTATAAAAGCAGCCGGTAAACAAATGCCCATGTAGACGGGTAGGTAGGGGCCGAGCAGGCATGGTTTCAAGGGCTTTTATTAGCAGGTTGGAAAAAGTGTACGGACAGGTGGTATAGGCAGGGAACGAGCGTATGTGCACTGTCTGGCTATGAGAAGGCGTACAGGCAGGTGGTAAACAAGTGTTTCTGTGTGGAAGGACAGCAAGAAGGGAATGACAGTATCGACTATGGGCCAACAGTTAAATAAAAATGAGGCGACTGAGCAAAAAAGGAAAGATAAATTTTACTGTCAATAGACAGAAGAAATCTGCATGCATCAAGGGACTTCCTATTGAGTAAAAACACGTTACTCACCTTTAACAGTAGTTCTAGGAATGGTATGTGATATTTATCCACACTTCTAGTAATGTCCTTTCCCTTTAAGAGCTTGCCGGAAAGTCTTCAAGATGGCTCCTCCCACCCACCCGGGTGGTAACGCCCTCAGCTCCACCCCATGATGCCAAGCCTTGCCCGCTGGAAGCAGTTGTATATACCAAAGCCAGGGGAGGTTGGGTGGGTTCATGAGGATGAACATCATATATCACTCCTAGAAATATTGTTACAGATAAGTAACCTCTTTTTCTAGGGACGTTGATATGATGTTCTATCCACACTTCTGGCAGACTCCTAGCAGTTCTCCGGAGGAGGGAGGGAAGGCACACACACCCTACTTAGGAAATAAGGATTGGAGAACTGAGGCCCCACAGCATTCCAGCATGACTCTAGGTCAATGTGGTAATAGGAAAGGAAAGTGTGTGCTGATGCTGACCCTCCAGGTAGCAACCCTGCAGATTTCCTGGATAGGGACATCCCTGGAAGCAGCCACCGACGAAGCAGTATGGCGGGGGAGAATGAGCCCTTAGCCCTCCAGGAGGCTCCCTACTCAGCAACCTATAGCAGACATCAATGCAGGATGTGAGCCACCTGCCAATAATCCACTTGGCTGCAGGTCTGCCAGGTGCAGCTTCAGCATAGGTGACAAATAGCTGGTGAACCTCTCCCCAAATTCCAGGCGTGTGCTCTTTATAATAAGTGAGTGCTCGACGCAATTCCAAAGTATGGAGCCTGTGCTCTGCCTCCGAGGTGAGATTGGTGAAGTACACCAGGAGATTAATCACCTGGTTAAGGTGAAACTCTGACACAACCTTTAGGAGGAATTTCAGGTTGGGGCACAGGACAACCATGTCCCTATGAAAAACAGGTAAGGAGACTCCACCAAAAGCACCTGGAGCTCACTGAACCTTCTGGCTGACGTGATAGCCACCAAAAAGACGATCTTCCACAACAGGTGAGAGAGATCGCACCTGTGCATTGGTTTAAACGGCTTGCCCATGAGCGTTGCCAAAATCAGCAAGAAGTCCCATGGTGGTGATGGTTCACACTACAGAGGGAAAATGTGGTTAAGGACCTTAAAAAGGCACCAGACCACCTTCTCCTGGCCCACGCCCGGTAAGCAGAGATGGCTGCCTGGTGCACCTTAAGGGTCATCGACCGAAGGCCTGACTGGGAGAGGGACCAAAGGTAGTCAAGAATGCTAGCCACTGGACAGGACATAGGGTCCAACCTTTTGCCCTGACACCAAATGGAGAATCTCTTCTATTTGAAGGCGTAGCACTTCCTAGTTGACTCCTTCCAAGATGCCTCCACAATGGTGAAGACAGCTTCGGAAAGGCTCAAGGCCTGGAACTCTAGCCACTCAGGAACCAGGCTCTCAGGTGCAGGGATTGAAGGTCCGGGTTGAGTACCTTCCCCTAACTGATGGAAAGCAGGTCCGGGCATAGGGGAAGATGCCTCAAGAGCCTGCTGAGGCTGAAGAGATCGGGGTACCAGAACTGGTGTGGCCAGTCCGGAGCTACCAGGATCACCTGTGCCTTGTCCCTCCTGGCCTTGAGGAGCACCATGTGGATCAAGGGAATCGAAGGACAGGCACAGAAGAGGCCTAGGGTCCAGGGCCTCGAGAAGGCATCCCCCTGCAGCGTTCCCTGCTGAGGGGAGCGGGCACAAAACAGCCTCAGCTTTGCATTCTCCCTGGAGGTGAGCAGGTCCACCTGAGGGGTGCCCCACTGGGAGAACAGACTGTGTACTACCTCTGTATGGAAAGACCACTCACGCGACTCCTCGCCCACCCAGCTGAGGGCGTCCGCCAGATGACTGGAGGCTCCTGCTACATGGATGGCTAGGAGATCCAACGCCAGGTTGCGCACGAGGGTCCAAACACAGAGAGTTTCCCTGCACAAAGGCAGAGAGTGCATCCCACCCTATTTGTTGAGGTAGTACATGGTCGTGGTGTTGCCTGTCTGGACTTGGACCACCTGACCTCGAATGTGTGGAGCGAATGCAGACAGCCCCAGACTAACTGCTCGCAGCTCCAGCAGGTTGATGTGACATCGGAAGTGTTCCCCCAGGTGGGCACCCTAGCCTGTGAGAGAGGCATCAGTCATCAGGATGACCGTCAGCTCTGGGCGGACACACGGGATCCCTTCCTGCATATGTGCTGAGACTAACCACCAGTGGATGGCATCCCACATACACTGGGTCACAGTGACCAGCTGGTCAAAGTGACTCTTGCGCTGTGACCACTGGCTGGTCAGTTCCCATTGCAAGAAGTGCATGGTGCAAGTGCCATGTAGTCAAGCAAGCACAGGAAGTCCCAGGCAGGGCGCAACTGCCCAACCTGAAATGATCAGGCACAGGAGGAGAGAGTCTCCACCCTGTCCAATGGAAGCCAGGCTCTGAGTCTGCAAGAGTCAAGCTCCGCACTGACAAAGTTGATCACCCTCAAGAGCACGAGTTCCGACTTGGCCTCATTGACCAGGAAGCTAAGGGAAATGCAGGCCTAGAGGGACAGGTCCCTGGACCGCTCCACCTCTGGCCTGGAGGGACCTGGGATCAGTCAGTAGTCCAGGTAGGGGTAAACCCGGACCTCTCGGCACCTCAGGTAAGCTGCCACCACTGTAATGCACTTGATGAAGACCCTGGGGGCCGGGGAGAGGCCAAATGGCATGGCCTGGAACTCGTAGAGGGCTCCCTCTGCTCAAAAGCGGAGGAAACTTTGATGAGACGGATGGATCAGGAAGTGAAAGAATGCGTCCTGAAGATCAAAGGAGCAAAACCACATGTTTTGCTCTAGAGATGGTATAATCTGAGACAGAGTTACCATCCTGAAAGTGCGTGACTTGAGGAACTTGTTCAAGTCATGCAGATCTAGAATAGGGCACCAGTCCCCCATTCAATTTGGCACCAGGAAGTACTTGGAGACAAACCCTGGGTGTTCCGGAGGATCCACAACAGGAACAATGACCTCCTTGTGGAGGAGCTGGGCTGACAGCATGTCTGCGGAAACCAAGTGCTCCCGTGAGGCGTGGGCTCAGCAGAGATGGTACTGCTTGAATTCCAGAGGCAGACCTTGACCCACCACTTCTAGAAACCACCTGTCCAGGGTGACAGTGGAACAGGTGGAAAGGAAGTGGTGGAGCCGGCCCCCATGGGAGGACCCATAGGAGGTGTGATGGGCATGAGGGAGGCACCCCTCATCCCATCACTGGGCAGGCTTAGAGGAGAAGTAGGACCCAGCTGAGGAGCCACCAGAGCCTCTCCCTCCAGGCTTACGGACGACCAAGGTCACTGACTTATGCCGAGGTTGCCAGGCCTGAGCCTGCTGGCCAGTTTGCTGCTGGACAGTTTGGCCGTAGGAGTGGACATGGACCAAAGGGGCTTCCTCTACTGCTGCTGCTTGGAACCCTTAGGGTCATTCTGGGCAGATGTCCTGGAGTCCAAGGTAGCACTGGACTTCTCAATACAGGTGAGGTGACCCTCAACCCCGGGCCTGAACAGGTCTGTGCCCAGGAAGGGGACATCTGCCAGCTTGTGCTGAGTGTCTGCCGTAAAGTTCAAGATCCTCAGCCAAGCCCTGTGGCCCATAGCCACTGCGGCCACCACAGAGCGGGCACAGGAGTCCCCAGTGTCCATGGCTGTCTGGAACTGTTTGGCTGCAGCCCGGCCCTGGTCCCAGACCTGTCTGACTATGGTCAGAAAGTCCGCAGGCAGATGAGGGAGCACCTCATCTAAAGTGCCCAGCAGGGCAAGGGAGAAGTGGGCCATAATGAGGGCCAAGCTCGCCTGGTGGAAACCAAGCGAGGAGGCAGTGTAGACTTTCTCAGCCACATGGTCCAACTTCTTGGACTCCTTGTTGGGTGACTTGTCAATGTCCCCAGTGTTGCCAGAGTGCTTAAACACAGAGTCAGCCACCAAGCCCTCGGCCGAAGGGTGCTCCGTGAATCCCGAAAAGAAACCGGTGGGCACCAGGTATCTGTGGGTCATCTGGGCAGAAGGCACCGGGCAGGAAGCAGGGTGCTGCCAAAGCTCCAAGGCAGGGCCAAGGATGGCTCCTGCCTGCAGGAAGGCCTTAGTTGGTGACTCTCCCCGGTCGAGGATCTCAGTCAATGGGTAACAAGCCCGCTTTTGCACAGGCTCCATCCTCATACCTGTAGACTCGGAGATCAGACGGAAAAGACCCAGAAAGGATGTGGGACCCTCATTCATCAAGAGTCCCCACTGACTCAACGTCGACCAGACAAGAATGCAGTGAGGAATCCTCCGACGAGTCGTCAAAGAGATGTCGACTGCCCGAGTCCCCGCTGATCCTCCATGGACGGTTAGGAGTAACGGTGACCCACAGCCGATGCGGAAGCCCCTTGGCCGGTCGAGACTCCTTAGATGGAGCACCGACTGTCAGCTGTTTGGGCGGCAGTTCCACCACAATCGGCAGAGATGCCAGAGGCGGCCCAGCTGGAACCAATTTAGTCAGCTCCATAGAAGAAGGCGTCGGCCTTTCGGGCGACACTCAGGTGATGGCTGGCGTAGGAACCGGGGTCGGCTTGGCACTGGTTAACACCAACATCAAGTCCTCATAACATTGATGCAACTTGCACTGAAGCCTCTCCTCAGCTGATGAGGATGAAGAATAGCAGCAGCGCCACTTTCTGTGGTGCCGAGAGCAGGAGCGCTGATGTCGGTGGGACCGGCTTGTCCCACGGGAGGAAGATTGAGACCAAGGCTGCCAGGGGACCAGCAGCAGGGCTCGGAGGGAGTCAGCGATTGCCAAGGCTCCTCCTGGTCATGGTCAGGGACCAGAGGCAGCAGGTCAGCAGACTGATCCGGCTCTCCAACAGCCTGCGTCAGGACCGGAGTCCTAGACAAGGAAGTATCGGCCTCTTTGGTCGACAACTTGTTGGTCGGCTCGAAAAACATCTCGACTGGGACTTCGACCAGCGTCTCGGCCGAAAGGCCCAAAGAGGATACTGTGGAGCCAGCGTTGTTGCGGAGGATTCGACTGAAGTCAAATCCGAGAAGTTATGGAATCGAGGCCCTCACCAAGAGCACTCTAGATCCCATAATCGACGATGAGTCTTTTCTTTCTTAGACTCTTTTTTAGATTTAGATTTGCCAGTGGGTCTCCGACTGAAGGTCAGCAGAGACTGGCACAATTCCTTGAAGGAGCCCATAAAAGTCGAACCCAGCTGAAGTGGCATGAAGGCAGAAGCTGAGAAGGAATGAGCCATGGTCTGGGCCACCTCCTCTTTGAATGCCGCAAGCTGTTCAGCAGACCCCGCAGCTGTGGAGACCACCCAACAGGCATCCTTGGATTTGCCAGGCGGCCCAGTTTCAGGCAGGCAAGACGGTCCTCCAGAATGATCGGGTGAAACAAGCTGCAAATATTGCAGGCCTGGGGATTGTGGTCACGCCCCAGGCAGTACACGCACATGGTGTGCGTGTTGGTCCTGGACATCATCTGCCCGCAAGGGCACCAGCAGAACCCGGGAGTGGACTTATCATCCATTGCAGTCGTGATCAAAGATCGATCTGAAGACAAAAACTCGTAAGAGCTGATGTTTTGGAAGTAATTCTGAAGAATTTAAGAGCTAAGGCCTACTCAACGCTGGAGCGATAAGGAGGGAATCTGTTTTTTCCAGCAGAATGGAAGACCTGGCATCATAGGGTGATGCCGAAGGAAATACCACCCGGGTGGGTGGGAAGAGCCAGCTTGAAGACTTTCCGGCAAGCTCTTAAAGGGAAAGGACACTGCCAGAAGTGTGGATGGAACATCATAGCTACATCCCTAGCATATATATAATAATATAAAAAGTATGAAGGAGCGCAGTCAAGATCTGAAGGAACACAAATTCTAGGGTATAGTTTTGATTTACCATGCTCCTATAATTATCTGATCATCCTGTACTTGTTTGTTTGTTTCACGCTGTTCAATGCTTGTATTTCACTATGTTGTAGTTGTTCTCATTCTGCTTGTAAACCTACTCTTGTAATCTCCTGGGTCGCACCTGAAAATAGGCATTCCTTGTCTAGCATGCTTACCAGGTAAACTAAAGTTAATAAATAAATAAATGATTTGAAAGATCACACTGAGATAAATCCTTAACACCACCCCTGCTCTGTGAGCCTTCATGGAGATGACCAGGAGTGTGAGTTTCCTCTGTTTTTTTCTCTGAAGTCCACCCTCTGCCCCAGTGACATGGGCCATGCCTTTGTTGGCCCTGACATCACAGCATCCCTATGGCCAGATGCAAGCTCCCTGGCCTAGACGTAGGAGTCACTTTTTTGTAGATACTTCAGTCAGCCCCCCCAACCCAACACAGCGACCCAACTCCCCTCCAGAACTCGCGACACCTGTGCAGCTGTGTAACGCGCTGCCACTGGGGTGACCCTAGAATATCTTCTCTTGGAGTACCACTTTTTGGGTCCGAGCCAGAGGGGCTAGGGCCCTATGGGAGCAAATCTTTTGGCCAAGCAGCCAGCAACAGCTATGGGCCTAAAGCCCCTGCACAATACAGCGTGGTGATACATGCCTGCCAAATAACTACAACAGGCCCCCATGCCTACCTCAGTTCTGTCTATCAGTTGAGTGAGGACAAGCTATGCTTGCAGGATATGCTACTAAATGGTTATGAAAAGGATATAGGAAGAAAAGCAGTACCAGAATATAACCCGACCACCAACCTACAGCTGCAGCAAAAGACATGGTCATATAGCCCTGAAATTTTTGGCAGGTGTTTAAGTATGAAGCTGTATAGAACAACAGCTGTATCAGAAAAATTGTGCAATGTAGTACTGAATAAAAATGGAAATTACGTACCTATGGTAATTCTTGATCTTCTTGGATGAAGTCTCCACCACTCATTCACACTAATGGGAGTTCGCCGGATGCACTAGGACCCCGCAGGAGCCAAAAATCTTCAGGAGGGCCAGTGCTGGAATAGGACCGCGCATGCACAGCACCGCAAAACTAGCTCACGCAATACAGGCTATCTCGGCGTCAACCCTCCAACCACCTCAGTAACTTTTTGACTGAGGAGGTGCAGTGTAAACTAACTTAAGAAAACCTAACCTTAACTTCCGGGCATCAGATGGCCTGGATAACGCCTGTAAGAAGGGTCAAGTCAACAATGTCTTCACAGCCCTAACAACAAGGAAGTGAAGACCAAAAATAGAATGAGTGAGCTTGGGGGATGGTGGGCGGGTGTGTGAATGAGTGGCAGAGACTTCATCCAAGAAGATCAAGAATTACGGTAGGGGACTTCCGGTGATGTCAGCTGACAAATGGCCACTTAATTCCACAGCTCCGTACCCGCGGCTACCTAAATCCATTAACATCACTCTGAAAAGCCATGACTTCTCTGGCTAAGGCTACGAGGATGAAAGCTGGGAAGCTCCAGAATACTCCGGTCCAAAAACTGAGGGAAATGCTGCAACAAGACCAGCAAGATAACTTGGAGACACACGACTCAGCAGAGGGCCCACAAGCAGGGACAACTCATGCGGCGGAAACCCAGGCAGACCTGGCCTCAACAATACTACAGATGGCTCAAACGGTCCAAAAGATCAACCGTGATCTCTCAGAACTCAGATCGGATATTAGTCGAATAGACCATAAAATGGACCAGATGGAGCTCAGCCTAACACAGACAACTGAACAGACCGACAGGCATGACCGCTTAATACTATACTTACTGGCCAGAGACAGGGAACTAACTAAACGAATTGACGACCTAGAAGGCAGAAGTAGGCATCAGAATATTCGCATATATGGAGTCCCGGAGGGCACAGAAGCAAAGCACAAAGACATAATGACCTTCCTGCAAGAAATGCTTCATGAGATGCTCTCTCTTCCGGAAGATCTGGATATTACAATGGACAGGGCCCACAGGCCATTAGGCCCAAAGCCCCGCAATCCGGACTCCAGGCCTAGATCTTTGATTGCTTGCTTGACCTCGTACCGCTCGAAGGAGGAGCTATTACGCCGAGCGTGGCAGCTGGGGTCCCTACAATACAAAAGCCAAAGAATCACGATAGACAACGACCATACCTCTACAGTTCAAGAGGCAAGACGCATACTCTGGCCAATGATAAAGCAATTAAAATCCAGAGGTATAAAGGCACAGATTCTCCACCCGGCCAGGCTGAAGGTGGAAACTGAGAAAGGAATAAAGGTGTTCCCCGACCTCCTGGCGGCCTCGCAGTTTTTAGCGGAGCACGGCATTCCCTCGCCGCCACTGAACAAGGAGAAGCTAGAACAGGACCTGCTAACTTCGGCCTGGTCAATAACTCAGAAGGGGGCTACGTGCCCTGGCTCGTCACAGAGGCTACCCCAGACAAATCTAAGGGCTGACATAGCAACCTTGATCCGAAGATATGGAGAACCTACAGCAGTAAACAGGAAAGCGGCTCATTTGAGGGAGGATGAAGAGAGCCCCAGCCAGATAAATACCTCGGAGACCTGAAGGACTTAATATCCAGGGTTATTACTAGGTTTGATCACCCGCGTGCCGCCTGATCCTTGGGACTGCACCTGCTCAGCTGCCTTCTTCCCCCAATGCCGGGAAATAAAGCATAATTTAACCCCCTAGGTGAACATTGCAGACTGTAAATCCCCAATTAATATCCTGGACTGGACATGTGAATGAACGATACAATGATGGGGTTTTATACCTCTCATTCCACTCAATTAATAACAGGTTTGATGGTAAAAGTAAGGGGGAATTTCTCTTTTCCTTTTCTGAACCTAAATTGATTGGGGAGGGAAGAAAAGCGGATATGACCGGGGATGGGGGTTGGGGGGCGGCTGCGCGGGACATGTCCCCTAAGGGGGAGGGTTGGAAAATGGGAAATAAGTGAGTAAAGATTCTCATTTGGTATATGGACTGATAGTTCAATACTGGTAACTAGGTCACGTACCCCTGTTAGCTGAGACCACTGAGCACTAAAACATGCGGGCCGGCCGCTGGGGAGTTAGGCAGCTGCCTGTTGAACTGCACCGAACAGAACTACTTTAAAGGGCAGAGTGAACTACAGTGCACAAGGACAATAACTGTGTCCAAGACTGCAGGGAACCCTCTATGTCTAGCGAAAAGGAGACAAATTTAGTGATGTTGGTCAAGTTTGATTACATAAGGCTGCGGGGGGAGGGGGGGGGGATGAGGCCTCATGTTCGTCTATAGATGATCCCTGCTGATGTACAAGGGCTTGGCCCTTATAGGGAAACTACCTATGGGCCTCTCAGGAAACTAATGCTAATGCTGAGCTTCCTGTTTCTTGTTGCACTTGTGATGGCCCATAAGCTGGAGACCTCCCAGCTTTACCATGGAAGTCGATTACCCACACCAATGCAAGGTAGGACGACTGGTCCTCAAGCCAGAAGACCACCTACATGTTACATTATAGCCCCTCCACTATGGAATGGGGCACTGAGTTATAGTTATGCCCACTGTTGGGCTTCACAAGTTATAGACTTTTTGTTTCAGTTACTAAACGAGGTTTTATATATAGGTACATAGATAAACATAAGCAGTTTATATCTGTAAGGTTGCACAATTGGATTCATCAATGTGAAGGACTAAAAGATATAAACTTATGGACTAAAAATGGCTGGTCATAATTCTAAAATACTTTCTTATAATGTGAATGGGAGCTCGAGTCCAATAAAAAGGAAGCGGATATTAAGATATCTAACACTGCAGAGATGTGACGTCGGGTTCTTACAGGAAACCCATTTGTCACCACAGGAGGCCCTTAAACTGAAATCCAAGAACTTTTCACAGGTTTTTCATTCATCGCTGCCAACAGGTAGGAAGAGAGGGGTTGCCATTCTTGTGGCGTCTTCCTTTCCCTTCAAGGTGGAGGAGGTGGTAAAAGACCCAGGGGCTAGATACATCCTGGCGATAGGGTGAGTACAAGATATGCTAATTACCCTAGTTAATGTGTATGCCCCCCCCCAGGTTCCCCCGCATCTTTTTACTCCTCCCTCACACAACTAGTGGCGGAAAAAACGAGAGGGATACTGATTATGGGAGGAGACTGGAATTTGGTGTTCAACAGGAACTTAGACACTACCTCCAAGATCCTAAACCCAGATCATAGAAGGGCGAAGTCAGTTAAAAAGATTTTTGAACAGGTGGCTCTGGTGGATGTATCGTGGGAAAGATACCCCACAGCTAGAGATTACACATACTACTCTCACCGCTTCAAAATATATTCCAGGCTAGATGCTTTCTATACTTTTTCTAGAGACCTCCCACGTTTTTTATCTATGTCAATAGAGACCTCCACCCTATCAGATTATAACCCCCTTCTTTTAGAAACAGACCTTAGTCTGCCACGGCGGAATAAGCAGTGGAGGCTGAATTGCTCCCTCTTTCGGGAACATACACTGGTTGAGGATCTTAAGCAACATATAGCCACAACCATAAGAGAAAATAATACCGGGGAAGTAACCCCTCAGATCCTGTGGGATACCGTGAAGGCCACTGTTAGGGGTAAAATCATTGCTATAGCCTCAGCAAAAAAAAGAAAATACAAAGACACCAAGAACTTACTACACAAATTAAAAACTTAGAAGAGGCCCAAAAGGTTAGATGGGATTGGGTGAGGGACCAGAATTTAAAGGAACTTAGGAAGGATCTACAGAACATACAACAAATGGAAATAGAGAGGGCACTCTTTTATTTAAAGCAGAAGTACTATGAGGGGGGTTCGAAGGGTTCTCATCTGCTGGCCTTCCGACTAAAGCAAAATGTGGCAAAAGCTACGATCTCGAAAGTGATATCCCCTACTCTAAGGAGCCCTGTTAATAGGCAAACACAGATTGCAGAGGCCTTTGTCTCTTATTACACCAACCTACATAGTGTGCATGAAGAGACAACAAGGGAGGAAAAAATGAAATTTCTGGGCTCCATTCCAACTCTCACCCCTGAGCAGGGTCAATTACTAACTCAACCAATTACAAAATCAGAAATTCTACAGGTTATTAAGACCCTTAAGGGAGGGAAGTGCCCTGGACCCGATGGTTTCGGGGCTGAGTTCTATAAGACCTTTGGGAAGAAGGTGGCTCCCCTCCTGTCGGAGGTCTTTACAGAGATCTGGCAAGACGGGAATCCGATGCCCCCCCTCATGGCAATACGCGTCCATTACTTTAATCCCTAAGGAGAATAAAGACCCCACCAAATGTGAGTCGTATAGGCCGATCTCCTTACTTAACTCAGACTACAAAGTCTTCACTTCTATTATAGCCTCCAGACTAAACACATTCCTACCAGACTTGGTGGGCCTTGATCAAACGGGCTTCCTCCATGGCAGACAAGCTCCAGACAGCGTTCGAACAGCCCTGAATATTATAGATATCATACATCATAGACGTATACCTTCGTGCCTGATGAGTTCAGATGCCGAAAAGGCCTTTGATAAGGTATCTTGGAGCTTTTTACTTTTAATCCTTGAGACTATGGCCTTCCCGCAACCCTTTATAGATAGTATTAAAGTACTATATACTGGCCCTCAGGCATATGTTAGAGTAAACGGAGGCATCTCCTCTCGGTTCAAGCTGAGTCCGAGGCACCAGGCAGGGCTGCCCTCTCTCCCACCCTGTTCCCCTATACATAGAACCTCTGGCAGTGGCTATTCACCAGTCAGAAGAGATTGGGGGTAGAGGTGGGGGACTGACCAGAAAGATACTCCTATATGCAGATGACATTTTGCTTTCCCTATCGAACCCCGATGAATCAATCCCGAAGGTGTGGATGGCTCTGGAGGAATTTGGTAAATATGCGGGTTATACACTTAATAAAACAAAGACAGATGTCCTCAGCTTTTATTATACCCCCACAGACAAGATTAAGAAAATGCTTCCCTTAAACTGGGAAGCAAATAAAATAAAGTATTTAGGCACTTACATTACTAAACATTTTTCCCAGCTATTCAAAACAGCCCCTAAAACTCAAAGATCCTAATAAATCAAATGACAAAAGATTTCGAAAGATGGATCCTAATAAACCTCCCCATGCATGCCAGGATACAGTCAATTACCATGAACATCCTTCCTAGATTCCTGTATTTGTTTCAGTGTCTTCCTCTTGTCATACCCAGAACACAATTTCAGGTCTGGCATGGGAAGATTGCAAAATTCATTTGGAACAATAAAAGGCCAAGAATTAACTTACGCATCTTACAAATGCACCGGAAAAAAGGGGGCCGTTCCATCCCAGATCTGAAAGACTACTACCTAGCAGCACATTTGAAGACGGCTCTGTGCTGGTCCACTCCAACTTATGTTTCAAATTGGAAATTAATGGAACAGGGGGAGGAGGACAGATGAGGTCCCCCACTGGAGGCCAGAACATTGGTTCCCCGGGGTGCAAGGTTGGACCCCCACCCCTTACTCAAGGTAGTAAACAATACACTGACTGCTGCCCGCAGACTAAGGCAGAGATATAGAATGGGGAAATCCATATGGCCCCTGTGTGGACTGGCGTGGTCTCCGGATTTCACACCAGCCCGACTTGATCACACCTTCAAGACCTGGGCTAAGCGGGGCTTAGTACATCTCGGACAGTTTTTAATGGGAGACCTGATCATGGACTTTGAAACACTCAAAATACATTTGGCCACGACAGGTGGATCATTTTAGATTTCTACAAATTAGAGCATATATTTATAAGTGTCAGGAAGCAGATCCAGATCCCACATGGGTGCAGCCTCTCCTGGAATATATGAAGGCGGCGATGGGGGGACATGTGCAGAAGGGTCACATATCAACAATATACAAACTGTTGACAGCCCTTAAAAAGGACCCCTTGAGTAAAATCAAAACAAACTGGCAAAGGGAGTCAGATGTTGAACAGAGGGAGGTGGACTGGGACAAAGCATTTTATACTACTGTCAAAATAACCAGATCTCCACTCTGGCAAGAGTTTAGTTGGAAAATAAAAGTGCGCTACTTCCTCACGCCGGCCCTTCTTCACAGGAGAGACCCTACCCGCTCGCACCTTTGCTGGAGGCTCTGTGGGGGGGAAGGTGCACACCACCTACACATATTCTGGACATGCCATAGGATAAGGCCTTTTTGGGATAAGGTAACGGAGGTTCTGTCTGACCTATTTACACTGGACCGACCATTGGAGTGGCCGGAGACTGTGATGGGCATCCCACCCCAACTTGTTAAGGGTGGGCATTCCCTGTACCTCTGGGCCATACTACTGGTCGCAGCCCACAAATCCATTACCCGAACCTGTCTGAAACCGGAGCCACCTACATTTGAATCTTGGATTCAGACGGTGCAGGAGATCTCCAACTTAGAGGAGCTCACATACAAAATTAACCAGCAAACCCACATCTACACCCATAGATGGGCAAGGTGGCAAATTTGGCTAGATACACATATAAGCTCAGAGTATAACATGGACTCGAGGCCCCATAATCCGGACTAGTGTGTAATAGGAGGAGCAACCTTGTTGAGGGAGCATCCTTCTAACAGAATGCATATAATGAATATAAATAACTACCCCTTCCCCTCTTCATTGCTCCCTCCTCTTGTAATGATGAACTCTTAGTTAAATGGATCTGTGTGACCTTCTCCTAACAGTATCTAGATAATTAACTTATGTATGTACCTATTTGTTGTTAATAAACATGCATTTAAAAAAAAAGAATTACGGTAGGTACGTAATTTCCATATCTTCCTGGACTAAAAGTCTCCACTACTCATTCACACTAATCGGAGAGTGCCAAGCTAAAAATCACACCCCCGGTAGGGCAGCAGGAGACAGAGCTCACTCAAGACAGAAGTCCATAAGGACTGGACTGCCCTGACAAAGAAAGTAAGCTGTCTGGCATGGACACCCAGAATGTAGTGCTTCACAAGTGTATGCACTGAGCTCCAAGTCGCCACCTTGCAGATGTCTGCAATGGGTACATTACGAAACTCCATCAGGGAAGCCGCGACCACTCTGGTAGAGTGAGTGTGCACCTGGGCTTCCAACCTGACCTGCACCATGGATTAGCCCTGTCGAAGACATGTCACTAACCATGAAGAAATACACCTAATGGCAACAGGCTGACCCAGCCAAGGAACACTGAAATATACAAAAGTTGTTTGGATTGCGTGTCTTTCGTTTCGTCGATGAGAATTGCAGAACCCTCTTAACATCCAGAGAATGAAGGGAGTGCTCTCCTTCATTATGGAAGTTAGCAAAGTAAGTAGGGAGAAGCAAAGGCAGGTTGAGGTGAAAGTCCGAACCACTCTGGGTAGGAATTTAGGGTGAGTACAGAGTCCCACCCTGTCCTTGTGAAAGGCTGTGTAAGGAGGTCTGAGACTGAAGCATGGATTTCAGGAACCCCATGAGTGAAAGTTACAGCCACTAAGAAGGTTGTCTTCCAGGTTATAAATTTCAATTTACAGGTGTTTAGCGGTTCAAAGAATTTACGGGTGAGCAATCTAGCACCAGGTTAATATCCCATGTGGCCACCGGTTTACTGACTGGGGGTTTAGTGTGTAGTATACCTTTTAGGAATCTCATGACTAACAGTAACTGAGCCAGTGACATATTCTGTATTCTGCAGAAGAACCTCCAAAAGACAGGTCTAGGCCAGGATCTTGGGAGATGCCGCCACCCAGATCGGCGTTGAGGAGTTCGGCACCACACGCGGTGTGGGCACCACACATGGCGCCAGTACCGCTGCTGGCCCTAGACATGAAGAAAGGGAGGAAGGAAGCAGTACCCATCTCGGCCCCTGCAGGGAAAAAGATGAGGGGGGTAGGCAAGTGGAGTTGTTGTCGATGGCGCTGGCACCAGAGAGGGCATCATGCACACATCCTGGCACGACCAACCCAGCCGTGGCACAGTGGCCCAAAGGTCCTGGAACTGAGTCCACTGGGCAGACGCTGTACCCCCTGCTCTAAAAGAGTGGCCCAGAGGTGAAACTGATCACCACAGCCCCATCGAAAGCAGAGACAGGATCCAGTGTCGAAGACTGCAGCCATTAAGAATGGAGCCACAGAGGACCCCACGGGAGTTGGGTCAGGCCTACCACTCTCCACCACCGACAATCCCTGCACTGACGTGCCAGAGGATGACCTTGAGCAGTACTATTGCTTCTTCCACCAACAGGAGGAAGAAAAGCTTGCGGTTGAGTGGAGCCGGGTCCCAGATCGAGGTCTGGAATAGGCCCACTACTTTTGTGCTTCGGGTTAACTGTCCTCCCCCCCAGCACCAGACTGCCTGAGGTCGGACCCCCCTCCAGAAAGGGCGGCTGACCAGACACAGCCCCACTGCCATCACAGCTTTCAAACGAAGTCTCCCTACCAGCACCGCTACCGTCTAAGGTCTAAATAAAGATGAATTGAATTGAATTGAATAAGGTTGACTCTGTTGATGGCAGGCTGAGACTTTCTTTCTCTTCTTTTTTTTTTTTTAAATAAGAAAAGAACATAAATGTAGTAAGTTAATCAAATACTGAACGGCTATAGCTACTGTCGTATAGATGAAGACTTGACTCCCGGCAGGCAAGCAACATCGTCACTGAAGTGCAGTCGACAGCGGGAAAAAAGGAACTCAAGTAGTTGGAGGGTCGACGCCGAGATAGCCTATACGGTGCAAGCCAGTCTCGTAGTGCCTTTTGGCTCCCACGCGGTCCTAGCACCTTCGGCATACTCCCATTAGTGTGAATGAATGGTGGAGACTTTCAGTTCATGAAAATTTTTTTTTTTTTTGCAGTGGAATGAGAAATGCATCAATTAGCTTGTTCCCACATGACTGAAAAATTAAACTCAGTAAACTACTTGGGAAAGAAGGTGTAAGACTAAGACAGCCCATCTGCGGGGCTTCCCAAGCTGCTCCTGTGGCCCTGGCTCTCTCCAAGCAGGCCACGGCTAACAGACCACCCACTTGACCCCGGATAGATTCAGACAGCCCATCTGCGGGCTTCCCAAGCTGCTCCTGTGGTCCTGGCTCTCTCCGAGCAGGCCACAGCTAACAGACCACCCGACTGACCCTCGGACAGATTCAGACAGCCCATCTGTGAGCTTCCCAAGCTGCTCCTGTGGCCCTGGCTCTCTCTGAGCAGGCCACAGCTAACAGACCACCCAACTGACCCCCGGACAGATTCAGCCGAGGAACTGCCACCCAGGCTCCCAGCTCCTAAGCTACAGGATTCCTGGCTACCAGGTGGTCGGTGCCCCTCTAGCCGATGCTCGAGACTGCAGACATGGACCCAAGACCCTATAAGGTATGGCAACTGTCGCAATCAACCAGATTGCGAGCGCCCTCTCAGACCATGCTCTGATTGGTCCCTGGCTAAAGACAGCTTCTGCTCTTTGATTTTAAACCCTTAAAATGTTTATGTTGGGACAAATGTTAAAAAGCTGAAGTGTTAACCCAGTCTGTAATTCAAAGGACTTGAATTGTGGTTTGGGAAAGTAATCTAGTGTTTACAGCCCTTTCTCTGCATACGTGCACTGGCCCTAGACACTTTTGGGTGCCAAAGTAATACACATCCTTTTGTTCTACAAATTTGGGACTCCCCGCTGTTCTGTCTAACCCTTTATGTGAATCCCCTTTATTAATCCTCACTCTCCTTCTCTCCCTCAGCTGAGGAACTGCCACCCAGGCTCCCAGCATCTAAGCCATGGGATTCCCGGCTACCGGGCAGTCGGCGCCCCTCTAGTCGACGCTCAAGACCGCAGACACGGACCCGAGGCCCTACAAGGTACGGCAACTGCCACAACTTTTTCGACCACCCCCCCCCCCACCTCCGCTGATTATTAAATACAGTAGCTCCCACCAAAATATTAGTCCATGTCCCCTGGCGCAGTGCCCCACCAATAAAGACTTAGCTCGTGATCCCCCTCTTCTCTGTCCAGCCTACGGGATCCAAATCTCAGGGCCTCGCCTTACTAAAACACATAGGCTCTCCTTGGCTGTGCCTTCACCACTAAATATTTTTAATGCTATCAAATTCGGGTGGACCTGGATCGGAAAGCTACTGAGGAGCTGCATTAATCCAGCAATCCCACTGGCCTCTGGGCTAATTGAGTGGCTCCTTTTTTGAGGTACCATCATGTCGGGCCCTATATGGCTCTTTACACTGCCCCTTCTTCTGCTGATACCAGCTGCCCAGCATTGGACACCTGAACTACCATCATGTTTGGTCTAAAATGGCACCTTGTGCTGTATACCACATGGCAACTTATCCTTTAATTGCCTCCGTGATTCCAAGTACCAATACCTTGAACCCTGCTCTTGGACCACACATACCAGTAGTACTTATAACACTCCCCCACCACAAGGCCCACCTCCCACCACGCAGACTTCTATCTCCTCCCCGCCTATTGCGGTAGGGGTACTAGCTCTTGCTACAACAGATCAGCTCTTATATGGTGGCTACTTTCCACTCCCTTAAAACATCAGATCTACTAGACGGGAGAAAGGCAGGAATTACAAGCTTATAATTAGCGCTCTTAGAAAAATTCTACTTATCCTCCTGCTGTGTTCAGGCAACGTAAAACTCAAACCTGGCCCCCCCAGAAGCTATTGCTTCACCAGCAGAACTAGCAAATTTAAAAGGAATAAGCTTCTTGCATATTAACGTATGTAGCCTCCTTAAAAAGATAACCTTAATACAAATCTGGATAAATCATACCTCTCCTGACATACCTGTGATTTCCGAAACTTGGCTTAGACCCAGCACTGATAGAGAAGTAAACATCCCCAACTATGCCTTGTTCAGAGCTGATAGGCATGTCAGAGGAGGAGGGGCAGCTATCTACTTTAAAGACAAATTTTCTGCTTTCTGCTTATCCTCGGCATCTGTCACCAGTGAATTCAAATGCCTAATTCTCAAAGTGGAAATTACACAGACTACTGCACTCTGCGTAGTAGGATGCTACAGACCACCGTCTGCTGACCTACAGCTTGTGTCATATCTAAGTGACAAGTTGGGACAGGGGCTGCCAGAAACTATTATTTTTAGGAGACCTCAACTTTGACTGGCTCTCTAACACAGCTGCCCCCCTTGCATCCTTCTATGATGAACATGGGCTGACACAACTTATTACTGAACCAACACGCCCAAACGTGAAGAACCCCAATAAAAGTACACTTTTGGATGTGTTAATGGTGAGCAAACTTCATCTCTTCTCCCATGCTGATGTCTTCTTCTCAGACGCCAGCGACAATTGTTTTATTGCGGGAGTAAGATCCACCAACAACCCAGCACCCATCAGCAAGTTCTCTACGAAGAGATCCAGGCGCAACTTCAATGAACATGCCACATTAAGCGAGCTTAAGTACTCCCCTCAGTGGCAAGATTTCTACCTGGCCAAAATGATTACGTCAGCTTACAATATCTTCCACGACATTCTATCAAGGGCCCTTAATAAGTATGCTCCCCTGATTAAAGTTCGAACTAGGACCAAAAACTGTAAATGGTTCACCCCCTCAGATCAAGTCCTTGATTCTAGAAAGAGATAAGCTCTGGAAAAAAGGGCACAGACTGAACACTGCAGAGGACTGGAACCAGGTCAGGAGACTATGAAATTTATGTACCAAAACAATCAGAGAATCGAAGGCCATCTTCTTCAAGTCCGAACTCGACTCTGCCACAAAGAGCCCAATCAAGCTCTGGAACACAATCAATGATCTGCTACGCCACTTCCCAGGAAATTCACTCCCGACCAAGATTACCTCTGGCAACTCGACTATAACAGAAAAGATGGATATACTTGACGCATTCAATAACCACTTTGCTACAGGGCATGGCATTTGATAACTCCTTGCAAACATACTGCCCCCAGACTGCCGCCAACTGTCTGAACTCCAATGACATGCCATTTCTCGCTTCAACCTGCCTCACTGAAGAGGTAGAGGACCTCTTGCTTCAGTTGAATAGCAGAAAAAGTGCTGGGGCCGACACCCTTGACCCTTACTTCCTAAAAACTGCCTACCACGTACTAGCAATACCAGTCACCCACCTTTTTAACTTATCCCTGTCTCAAGGCACCTTATCACCTACATGGAAGACAGCACGTCATACCACTGTTCAAATCAGGTGACCCTGGCGATCTCAATAACTACAGGCCAATTTCTCTCCTTCCGGTCCTGTCCAGGCTCCTAGAGAAAATTGTAAATGCACAGCTGAGGACTCACCTTGAGTCTAGGGAACTGCTAAACCCTATGCAGTCCGGATTCAGAGCTAAACATAACACTATCTCAGCCCTCACCAAAGTTGCTAACGACTGGCAGCATAATCTTGACAGCAAAAACTTTATTTGTGCTGTTTTCCTTGATCTAAGCAAGGCTTTCGACACAGTCGACCATAGTCTGCTCCTCTCCTCCCTTCAAACCATAGGTGTGGACCCTTCCTCTCTGCGCTGGTTTACTGACTATCTTACAGGGCGACTTCAACAAGTTAAAGCCGAAGGAGGCCTGTTCCCTTAAAACTCTGCAAGAAGGGTACCTCAAGGTTCTATATTAGGCCCTTACTTTTGCAATCTCATTAATAACATTGACTACTGTATAAAAGAAGCCAACATCCAACCGCTTGCAGATGATACAGTTCTCTACGTGGAGTCGCCAACACCTGAAGCTGCCTGCAATGACCTACAGTCAGAATTCAACCTTTGCAAAGCCAACTCCTCCAAAAAGCTACTCCTAGCCAAAAAACTAAGCGATGGTTCTCTCCTTTCATCCATACAGCTAACCCTGTGTCCAGTGGGACAGTTCCCCAAATTACCACAGTTCTAGATGAAAACTAGAATTTTTACAAAATTCAAGTATCTGGGAGTTTGGATAGACCAAAGACTCTCCTTCATTGAACATATTGAGGACTTGCTAAACGACTTGGCAAAGGCTTGGCCTGTTTTTAGAATCAACCAATTTCTCACCAGAGATGCCAAGAAACAACTGGTCCAATCCATTTTCCTATCATTGGTTGATTATGCTGATTTCCTCTACAGCCAATGCCCCAACTCTTACATGGCTAAACTGGACACACTCTACCATCGAGCACTGAGGTTTATAATAGGACTTCCCTTCGACACGCATCACTGCACCCTATATGCGGCAGTGGGGTGGACATCACTAAAGTTCAGGCACCACAGAAACGCCACTCTCTGGACCTATAAAGCCATCTCTAATAAGCTGCCTTACTATATCTCCTGCTGTATTCCCCTGAGTATAATTGGGAAATACGCGTTAAGAAGTTACTCAGCTATTACACTTAAAGTACCCAAAGCAAAATCCCGCTTCGGCAGGGCAGCCATAAGCTTCGTGCTACCTACCTTATGGAATGATCTACAAAAAAAACTCAAATTAAGCGCTCTAATCGGTATAAATGCCTTCAAGATGCTTTATTTCCATACAATCAGATAAGTATGTAACTGCTTCACCCACTCAGACCCAGTACCAGTGTCTGCACTGGTATATACTGTAGTCATGCTTAGACCCAATTTTAAGTACTGACTCCCCCTCCAGCTTACGCCTCACAAGCCTAATTGTTCTCTCTCTTATCCCCCTGTCTTATCAACACTAGGCCCATCCATCCCCTTATCCTTCCTTTCCCAACCTCAGATAGGAGCTCACTACCACTGGGTTGCGCCATCCTCTCATGCCCCATACCTTATAGCATTCAATCCCGGGGCTCACACATGCTCCTTTTCTCCATCCACCCTCTCTAGACACTTCTATGTATGGAAATACCCTGTAATCTGTACAATATCTGTATAATTCTATGTACATATGAACTTCTTTTTCTTCCTCTCTGTAAACAGTATTATCTGTATTGCCTTGTAAACACCTGTGTTGATCTGTATATACAATTGTTCATGCTCTACCCAGGTCCATCTTGCAAATGAGCTTCTGCTCAACGATGAACGCCTGGTTAAATAAAGACTTGACTGATTGATCGATTGACTGATCACCATAAAGAGCTATGTGACATGCCAAGACCAACGAAGGAGAACAGTCTCTTTCTTCCTCTCTTTCTAAGAAGAGGGCTAGCACAAAAACTGTAAACATGTTACCAGTTGCACCTACAGTGCTAGCTCTTGCAGCAGAGCAGATTACAGCTGTTAAGATGATCACATGAGGATTTAACCCCATAATGGAAGCCAAGCACCAAGTGACCTGACATAACCTAGATGGCTAATTTTGTATAAATGCTAAGGCTACTATCAAGTGGAAGTTTGCTGGAAGTCAGGACACCACAAGGATGCAATGCTCCATACAGCAACTAATAAGTATATACTCAAGGTAATGGGGGTGACGCCTCACGCCACGCCAGTGACCTGAGGTCGGGAGCGAGCTTGGGCGCCGGGGGTTGGCGGGGGAGGGAGAGGATTGAGCATCCTATGGGCTGCTCCCTTCTCCCGGGGGTGGGTGGTTGGCCTGTCCAGCATCCCAGCGACCCCCAGTGGAGAGCGGGGCGCTGCAGGATGCGGACCGCATGTCAGGTGAGCATGGCAGGCTTGCCATGCGCCATGGCATCAGGGGAGTGCCACACTTGGGAGGAAGGAAGGGTTTCGGGGGACCAATATGAGAAAATAAAACCTCCAGCCTAGATAGGCGATGGCCCTCTCAGTGCCAGACTGCCACACACCCAATGCTGGTTCCCTGCCTCTGCCCCTTCGGTCTTCTTGGGCCCACAGCTGCCCAGGACTTGGTGAGACGGTAACGACTTTGAAGAAGGCAGGGTCCACAGTGGGCGGTACAGCGGATCCGGTGAGCGGAGCAGCCAGAGAGAGTTCCGGTGCTGGGGGGTGTAAACATAGTCAAAAAAAAAAAAAGGTAAGGGGGGTATACCCTGGGCAGGGTAGCGGTGTAACAGGTGGAAACAGGAGGCACACAGAATAAGATTTTTTTTCTGCTGCAGGTTTCTGCTAAACGTTTTCCATAACAATGGAGAGGGGACAAAATAATTCTGTGCTAGCCAGGTAGAATATGCACAGGAAGGGGTGAGCTACCAGTAGCCCTGGTTCCATAACAGGGAGATGGTTGGCAGGATACTGGTACAAGATACGGTTAGTATACAAGTTTTCTATCTACCTAGACTTAGTCTTTTTTATGTTCCTCATGAAGGCATTACTATTCTTCTCCTTTTCCTGTGGGGCTGCACAGCTCAGAGTCCCACCCAGCACTCCTAATCACTCCAATTACTTTTGTGAGGACAGGGAAATGAATATTACATACTTACCGCAATTCTTGATCTTCCTATGTATCTTCACCATTCATCACTGGTGGGTGTCTGCCAGAGACAGGCACCCCGCAGGAGACTTTTTTTTGGAGGAGGGGCTGATACTGTCGGTGTCACCCACAAGGCCGATGTAATATGTGGCACTCGTGGGTTGGCCAGTAACAGCCGTTGGGTCCTCCACCACCTCCTCAGTTCTGCATGAAGGAGAGACAGTAGAAGAAAGTAAAGAGAAAGAAGAGCAGGGCAAGGGAGCCCAATAGACAGTAAAAGGAAAGGAATGAACTGAAAGAGCATGCCGACGAGAGGACAGGAAAGAGAAGAAGGGGCCTGAGGGTTGTGGACCAGGATGCCCCAGTCCCTGAGTGACCAAGGAGGAGAAGGGAGAAAGTAGAGAGAGAGAGAGAGAGGAAAAGAGAGAGAGAGAGACAGACAGAAGAAGAAGGTATGGGACGAGGGAGGAAGGGAGCTGGCCTTTGGTCCCCAAACAACAGGGGCAGATGAGGAGGGACACCAGGTAGAACCCTGGTGAGAGCTGTGAACTGAAGCCTAAGTGCTCCGAACCAGGAATGCAGCAGAGCTGCAGAACTTTACCACTGAGCCCCCCAGATTCAGGCAGAGCCAGCACTGCTCAGAAGTTAAGAGGAGGTTGTGCCAAAGAGATTGGAGAGAGGCCACCCCCCCAAGCTCAATCCCAATAGATCAAGGACTGTCACAGTTCTCGCTCCCCCTAACCCCAGAACACTAAAGGGTTCGGGGGCGGAGAAAAATTACATATGGAAGGTAAGGGCGTCCTGGGAGGCCCGAGGGTGACACACTAAGAGGGAGAACCTTCCCGGGTCTGGAGAGGCCCAAGAGTGAGACGGGGACCCCCCAGAGGGGGTAGGAAGTTGCCCCGACAGACGCCGTCTCACCCTACAGGAGAAAAGACAGGTTATCTGGTGAGCGGAGCTAATCACCCTACGCCGGGACAAGGGTGACAACTGGGAGAGACACAGCCATGCCATCTGCTTAGTGCAGATCGTTGTCCCTACGATCCTGGTAGCTACCTCATTGGCGTCCTATGATGCCCTTGCTTGGCGCCTTGCTAGCTCCAGGCCACATGCACAGAGTGCAATGTCTTGTCTGGTTTTCTCTGTGTCGGGCATTGAGGCTAGGAGTTGACCTAGCCTGGACCACAGGAACCTATCATAGGTAGCACAGTGTGTCTGATGAGCAGATATTGAGAGAAGCAACAGTGCTGAGTAAAAGGTCTTCCTACACCAGAAGTCAAAATCCAAGGAATCTTGATCTGGGGGCCGGTCACAGTGCAGGGCACGAAGCCCATTGGGAGTATCCAATTGCATCAATCCTGAGCTAGGATGAGGCATGGAACCTGGAGACTCCGGAGGGGGCACAATACTGCTGGCAGAGATCCCTAGGGGCCTTGGACTCCAGTAAAAGGTCTCTGCCAGGAATGCAACGACGTCTCCCGAAAGGGAGCAGGCCAGGGTGGCACCACAAGGGTGTCCGTACTGAAATTGCCTAGGAAGGCGTGCATCGAGTGCTCTGGATTGTGTTGAGTGGGTGAGGTGATGTGCAGGTCCTCCAACATCCTCATGAGGATTCGCTGATACTCTGAGATCAGCAGGTGGAGAGATGTGGACAGACGGCTCCTCTCCCCCAGAAGAGGGGGATGAGGAGTTAGAGGACCTCAAGCGTTCAGAAGCTGATTGCTCGGAGGAGGTTGAAAAACCTGTCTGTCCATAGCCCTAACATAAGAGGGAAACTAAGCAGCCACTGCTTGAATTGCTCCCAGGAGAGAGGATCGCTAGGACCAAGAATACCTGGAAGTGCAGGAGAAGGGGCAGAGCCAAAAACAGGAATCGGCTGTCCTCCGCCTGGGATAGGGTGCGCACCAGGAGCCCTAAGGAAAAAGGGAGCTCCGAAAACTCCACAGCCGACAGCTGGTCAACCAAACTGGAACTGCCTAGGCTGCGCCCTGAAGAATCCCCCCGTGAGGTGACTGGGACCGTGAAGGTCCAGAAGGACAGTCCCCTACCTCCAAAGAACAGGACCCTCTTGAGAAAAACCACAAGGGAAGGGCAGAGATCTGCACTACGACTTCTCCCAGACCCCGGGTGGGCTCCAGAAAAAGGCCGCTGCATGGACCCCATACCCCTTGACTCCTCGGAATCTGAAAGTGCCCTCCTCCTTGAGAGAGCCTGCCTAGGCAGCTGGCAACCCTGGTTGGCCCCCGAAGGGGCTATCCAGGGAGTACCATCCTCCTCTCCTGTGGGTCTTCCGATCTGCCCCAAAGTTGGGCAATCCAGGCACACCATCTGAGGGGGTACCACTACTGAGGAGTCAGAACCCCCCCCCCCCCAAGACCAGACTGCAGAGCAATGGTGGCCTGCACCACTGCCTGCTGGTCAGCACCCCTGACCCTGGTCTCAGGAGCAACTGTCCTCTCCTCAGAAGGAGGCTGGTTCCAGCCTGTTGAGGACACTACCAAGGTGTCCATGTGAGCAGCCAACTCCCGAGAGTCCGACCGCCTATCTGACTCAAAAGTCCGATTCCCCCTCCGAAGAGGTGGAGATCAAAGTTCTGTGCCAAATAGTGCATGGACGCCAACTGCCATCCTGACTGAAAAGGGCACCAGATCCAGAGACTGCACCAAAGTCGGTGCCGACATCCCCAACCACACCGTGAACAGTGCAGGAAGAAGAGACGGCTCCAACGATGGCAGCAGCCTCGGAGCCAGAGCCTGTCATGGGGCCATCCCAACCCACATTCTGAGGCCAGAGACGGCACCAACAATGCCCCTGACCACACTCTCAGTGCCGCAAACAGCGCCAAGGTTAGAACCCGCACAGTACTGACCCGTCCCACAGCACCACGAGCAGGTGCCGACAACAGAGACAACACCAACAGCCCGACGGCGCTCTTGGCGCCCTGACAACACCAGGTTGGAAACCCCCACGGTGCCGCCCTTCACCGGTGCAGTGAGCAGTGCTGAGGACAGAGGCGATGCCAATGATGGCTAACTGTGCTCTCAACAGTGAACCGGCGCCAAGATCCAACCCCACAGCACCATGTCGCTTGCGCCGAATCGCGAGGCAGCTCCCGGAAACTGGACATGGTGCCGCGTCAATCCACGGCACCAGACGGGCGCCAGGGCAAGAGGCAGTCAAGGATGGTGCCGTAGAGCCTCTCACAGCACAGTGAGCATGTTGGCACCACGATGGAACCCAGCGGCAGCAGCGATGCCCGGCGGCCGGACTGGTGCGATGTCGGGCGCCATCAAGGCCCACAGTGCCGTGAATGGCGACAAGATCCAAGATGGCGCCGACACACAGTGTCGAGGACAGAGCTGACCCAGGCCTTCCAAGCCGAGGGTACAACACAAGGGAAGCCTGCCTCCTGCCCGTTCCCCGGGGGGACAGACTGGGCCTCTTGCACCGCGGAAGGGGCTTCTGCCATGGCTAGGCTACAAGAAGCAGAAGGACCCCCTCCTTAGTCCATATAAAACCAGGAGGGTACCGGAGGAAAGCCTGAGAGCGTGGCTTGGCCCGATGAGTGCGTGCCGCCCCCAAATCCACGCGAGCTCGGCCCAACTTTCCACACGCTGCTGTTCGGTGACACGATGGTCCATGGAGAAGCAGACATCGCACAAATCCATGTCATGTATCAGGCCAAGACACGCAAGGCAATGGTCATGCTGGTAGGAGACGGAATACTTACGGCCACACGGGCACCGACGCATGGGAGGGGCCATCCCGTCTTCATAGATTTCTTGCCCCCCGACTGAGACATGACCTATGGAAAAAACAACACCAATGAAGACCTGACGTCGCAAAATAAAGAAAAAGGAACAGTCTTACTTTAACCTCAGGCAACGTCGGGTGGGGCGAAACTGAACTGGTAGGTAAATATAGAACGGAGTTGACAGACTCAACACGGAGCCGAAGGCTTCAGAATTTTCTACAGGCCTCTCACACGGCAGAGCTTCCATGAGGTGACCTCGACAGCAGGAGACAAAGAAATGGCAGGAGGGCAGAGTCGACAACACCTAACGGCCAACCCGCGAGTGCCATGCAGTGGGTCGGCCTTGAGGGCGTCACCGATGGTGCGTCAACTCCGCACATCCAAAAAAAATTCAAAAAGAGCTCCCACGGGGTCATGACCTCCAGCCAGTACCCAAAGGTGATGAATGGTTAAGACTAACATAGATAAGATCAGCAAATTAGATACTTTCACACCCCAGTAATCACCAGTCACTACCTTGCAACTAGGGATGCCTCCTGCTGGAGGTGATGTGGGGAGTCGTGGGCTCACCACACACACATAATGTGGTCCTGCCTGATCCTACCTACCTTCTTCTTGTCTTTACAAGCTGAGTTGAAGGAACTGTTTAGAAAGCCACTCTCACTGACCACTAAAGTATACTTCCTACTTCAACTTCCTCGAGGGTACCATGACTCTAAGTAAACAATAATACCCGACAAGGTGGGCGGTATTGAGCTACACCAGACCACCCAGGGGTGTAATAAGGTCCGACACCGCAGGTGGAGGGCCTTATAGCCCCTGGAAGGTCCCATATAGCCCACACTGCCCATCTTGGAGGGTATTATTGCGCACAGAAAATGGGCCACTGTATTACATATGCTTGAAAAAAATAATTTTCATGCTTAAATGTTAAAATTCTTAGGTGCTTCATTTATTTTGTAATAAAATAGTTCCTCTGCCTGCATTACAATCATGGTGGTCATGGTGCTGAAACAGGTAGTCAGCGCTGAAGAATTTGTGCCTGACCCCAACACTTTTGCTTTCTTCTGCCACACCACACCCCCTATTGTCTGGCAGTATAACACTTTGAGACTGTTTTTTTTTTGTTGTTGTTTTTTTAAACTGGGACTAGACACTGTTGCAGTAGCAGTTAACATGAGGAGAGAGAAAAAAATAAAGTGCAATTGTGATCCCAAAGTGTACACAGTTGGGGGGTCAGGGAACGTGGTTGGGAGGAAGAGCTCTTGCAAGCAGGTGAGACCGGAAAGTTATGGCACTAGAGACTACTTTTTTCTTTTCTAAACAGCTTCTACTTGCTGATGACACATGGGGGGAGAAATGAGAAGAACGATCTCGTCAAAAGAGAGAGCAGACCCGAAACTGAGCCGAATGGTCCGCAAGTTCAGGAAGTGAACTGAAGGCAGGGAAAATCTGTTTAAGTGGGCTATCGGGTGTCATGATTTTAAAATAGAAGAAGAGGCAAGGGCATGGCAGAGCAGCAGTTCCTCAAGAAGATGCGAGACGCAGTGAAGCAGTGCCCAGTGGGTGTACAATCAGGTGCTCCATTATCACTTTCATTTTTTTTTTAAATAAAATACTAAATAAGAGCTGCTGTGAGGTATTCCCCTACCGTGACCCACCCACCAGTGAAAACAGTAGCTTCAACTCCTGACTTACACTGTTCCCAACAGATTCAGTGATAGTGGAGCCAGGGCGAGCTAGTAGCACTTAGCACACAACATGCTAGCGTTACTTTAAGTGCAAAGACTACAGAATGCTCCTTTTAATGAAAAACCTAAATGAAACAGAGCACTACAATGCCGACAGGAGAGTGGGAAAATGTAAAATCAAGTGACGGAAGGAGGGTGTTGTATATCTCGCTAAGTGAGACAACAACATGGTGGATAATTCAAACTTAAAATTCTATGGCACAAGGATTTTAGAACAAAATCAGGCAACAGAGAGTGGGGCTCATTATTTCCCGGTCTCTTTTGTCTTATACCGGACTGGCTGATTGGTGTCCTTAGCCAATCAAATTGAAGATTGCTCCCTACCAATTTTCTAATGTTAGGTATCTTCTAGGTATATTGTCTACTACCACCTAAAAATGAAATATTACTAGGGCTTGGCTAACCACTCAAGTCCCAATCCTGACTGTATGGCAGGCCACAGTAAATCAGATCTATAGAATGGATCTATAGAATGGAGAAAATAACACATTCCCTTAATGACAGAGCTCAACTCAGCTCCTCACGCTGGAATGGGTAGCTGTTGCACATGATGGGGAAGATAGAGAATTTGTCTCATAACGACCCATAGAGAACTCACCAATACCTCCATCCCATTACAGCAATGACACCCTGCAACCACACTCACTCTGTAAAGTACTCATACTCCCTCTAATCCCATCGGAATGGTGAGGGTCACCCCTTACAGTCCCACCACCCTTTCTCCCCCCCCCCACAGTCTTGCCTCGCCTCAGATATGAGTCACACAACTCATAATTTCACACCCACAGAGTGATATAAGAGACATGAGCTGCTCACACTTGCTGCCTTCATGCCTCCCCCCCACACTGCACCTAAGGGGGCAAAGGACTTTCAATGTTAGCTTCTGTTAATCTCTAACACTGTACTCATGTAATAATGACTCTGTAGCATGTCAAAGTACTGGAAAATGCCTTTATTTAATGTAAAGATTTGGAACATGCAGACATGGAAAATTTGTTAAATAAAAACTATATTTACAACAACAACAAAAAACTCTTGGGTCAGTGCATCAAGCCGATGTTTGACAAGGGAGGAGCTTGCTCACCCTGAAGCTACAGACAATAGCCTCATCCCTCTGTGGGGTATGGGGAGGACACCTAAGGGAGGAGGCTCTTCTTGCTTTGGAGGAACCAAGGATTAATGAGGTCAAGGCAGTGGCTCCTGGGGCACAGGAGCGGAAGGGTCCCCTGACAACTCCTTCCTGACTTCAGGGGAGAAGAAATGAGCCCCATGGTAGTGTGAGCTGAGCATTTTTGGTCATGCCAACAGTGCTAGGTGGGACAGTATAGCCAAGACATTCGTCTGACACAGACAGCTGTCCCAACAATCCCAGAGACCAGCTCACAGGCATAATACGATGCCCTAAACCAGTACAATGCTGCCTCCATGCCCCTGATGGAAATGTACATTGCCTGTCTAACGGCTTCACAGTCAAGCAGTGCCCTTGCAATCACAGACAGCGTTGAAAGGCTGCCATATGTGCCTAATGTGACAAAATAGCTAGAAGAGTACATGCCGAGGAAACACCTTCCTGACCAATGCATCAAATCCAGTGGAATCATGACTGGGAAGTTAGTCACGACTTAGGCGCTGTGGCCCAGTCCAGGTCTGGAGTACCTGAAGCCCCAAAGTGGGGTTACTTACAGCCCCTGCAGATAGGTTGGGGTGCAATACCTTATTATGAGGTCCCTGGGGGTGGCAGATGTGGTGTAGCAGTACCTCCATAATGTCCCTGATGCCTTCCCCATGGCCCTGGGCCAGGGAGGAACAATGCAGATGTCTGTATTGGAAACACCATGGAGCCCCAACAGCACAACAACAGGATCTTGACTTGTTTAATCGAGAATATTCAATACCAGTTAACATTTCCTGCATGAATGACTGGTACAGAATGTACTCTGCAAATGAGGACAGTTGGAGGGATGACTCGCTGCCCTTGAAGGAGGATGGCTAGGGAGAAGAGGCATGGAAACTACCTGGATTAGACACTGAGGAAGGGACCTTGAACTGGGCCCTATAAAATCCCTACACCAAGACTCTATGGTACCTGTCACAAACCCACTCAACAGGTCAGGCCCTCTACTCCCAAAGTGCCAACCTCCGAGCGCAGTCTTGTGAACAGTTTAACAGAACAAGGTAACCCTCTTGTCTGTTTTGTGAGTTCGGATCAACCTTTGGTCTCAAGTCGAGGAGGGATTCAAACTGTGAACCTCTTGCTAGCGTACCCAATGCACAGGCTCAGATATTTTTGTCTTTGGGGGGCCAGATATCTTTACCTACGGGCACCTAACCAGGTATACAGAGATAAACCCTTAAAAACTTTAATAAAGACCTCAGATTTAAAACGCTTCTCTTTCCAGTTTGGTACCACCATTCAAGCTTATGCTTCGTGTCTGCTATAACCATAATACTCTTCTTACAAGTGAAGGAAAAACAAACGCAGACCAAGTAAGCTCTAAAAAAAGAGTTTTTTACTAAAAATAGATAAAAATATGTAAAACACAAAATACAGAACTGTTATATCACAAGACATACAAATCTTTTAAAAGAACAAAGTTTAAACAGTGCAAATTCCTACTTACACTACTTAGATTTGACTCCCTTTCTAAATACCTGTTTTAAAATTGCTCACAGATGTGCCCTTGTCAGAGTCTCGATAAAAGTGTATCTGAAGGAAAACAGAATAATAATTAAAAAGCTGTTTTCTCCCCACCTATTTTGCATGAGGTCACCTAGCTCCTCCCTGCAGAATATATATAAAAATATACATATATCTATAAAAACAGGATGTCTTTTCCCAGTATTAAATTCTGCAACCTCAGCATGATTCATGTTCTGCAAATGATATTCCTTTGATCTTAATGATAGCTTCCCCCTTCCAGGACATGAAAGCATCTTTATGATTTTCTTCCTCTGGAACGGTTATAAAATGGATATGATCTTCCATCTTAGCAACTACAGCTGTAATTAACTCAGAAAAAATGGAGACCCTTGATTAAGGCCTTCCACGTAACACACTGTCTCTAAAAACCCATGTGTGATATCTCACATGCTGTTTTAGCATGTTCTCATGGTTTTTCATCTTTCAGCTGAAACCTGGTGGGAGGCAGCGATGTCACTCCTAAAGCACCAGATTTCTCAGCAGAGACAGTATGTAATACATTTTATATTAAAATAAAAAATGATACAGCACTCAGAACTGGCTGTTCACGTCACAGTACCTACCATATGTCTTTCTTTTTGCCATGGATGAGGCCCAGGAGGCCTAAAAAACATGGGAATTCTATTTACGGACTCTTGAGGCACTTAAGGCAGGAACCTCATGGGGATGGAACGGCTTGCTGAGCTGAAGTACCCATCCCTCGGGAAGAGATCTGAGGCTCTGGCAACACCCTTGCCCCAAATCAGCTAACAGGCACACTGGCATACATCCAAAGGTTTGAGGAGGCATTAAACAATTGTTAATGCCGCCCCTTTTAACATCTCCCAAAACCTGATCTTAAGGTGCTGTGTCTCCCCTCCCCAACTGCCTGTCCATCTCAACAGCAATAATCCCTGGCAAGCTAGGGTCCTCCACCACTGATCATCCATCCATGTAGACTGCAGTAATCCTCATCAGTCTAGTGGTCCCTCTACCCTCCATCATCACCCATCTGTACTGAATACGGTAATCTCTGGGAGTGCAGTGGAAACCTCCACCACCAATCGTCTATCTGTAGAGTGAACATCATTCCCCCACCCCCCCAATCACGATCTGTAATTAAAGTGACCTATACCCCCTCAATTGCTGTTACTGGTAATGTTTACCAAACCCTGCCTCCCTGACTGCTGGACTGGACATCACACCCAACCCCCCAGGCAGGCTGGGAAGAATCCGATTGCCTGGCAGCCCGGGTCAACAGAAACGGCTATGGGGACAACCTAATGAGTTTTTCAGCTGTCTGCATGGTAACCACATAAACTGCAGGTAGAATGAGAACAGTCGGTGCAGGCACTGGCACAGGCTCTTTCAAATGTCAGGGGCCATCTCTGGTTCATTATTCTTTTCTGGAGTAGTTGGATTGTGGAATATCCCTTCCAAGCTACTAGTGCATGTCTCATATTTGCATTCAGCTTCCAGCATTAAAAGAATATGGATTGTTTTGTTCCTGAAGTTCTTTGGAACTCTAAGTCTGAGCTTTGACCTTTCCGAAGCCTGTATGGGTGTGGCGAGCCATTTTTCAGCTTTACTGTTTCTGTATGTATGCAGCCGGCATTTTGCACTTTGTGGACCCTGTTAATAAAGTGAATGCACCTTTTAAGAACTGCTGAATTTCTCAGCTTTTTGTTTTGGTGTTGACCCTTCTTTTACTAAGTGAGAGTTCATGTTATGTAGGGGTGTCATAAGACTTCCCTCAGAATGTTTCATCCCGTCCCATCTAGCAAGAGAGGACAGCATGTACCATACGTTGACTGCCTACAGGAGCCCACACACAGCATCCTTTTAGGCCAATGTGGAAAGTGCAATAAATACATTAGGGATTGCAGTCTGATTTTTTTAAACAAGAAAGAGACCTTAATTGCAATAAGCAGCTACAGTGTGGAAAAGCTTTTAAACGTCTAAGCACCTTAAATGCAATAAGTAGCTACGTGAGGAACCTACTGACACACTTTCAAATGCCAGCAAAGTTTGTGTTTGAAAATGTCAGCATAATTTGTGTTTGAAGCAGCCTGATGTCAATCTACATGAAATAAAACAGCAGTGTTTAAAATTGTTTTGTATGCTCTGGGGTTTGGATGGAGGAGCAGTGGGAACCAGATACCGATGCAGCAAGTTGTACGTTACAAAGTATCTTGACAGTGTGTGCTCGTTCTTTCTGGCCTGGTGTGGGCATTGGTTTCTTGTGTCCAGCAAGAACTGAGGCCCAATAAATACAATGCCTTCAGAAAGTATTCGCCCCCCTTGGATTTTGTCACATTTTGTGATGTTGCAAACTCAAATTAAAATACATTTATATGGGATTTTTTTGTCACGTATCTACACAAATTACTCTATAATGTCAAAGTGGAATGAAACTTCTGGAATTTTTTGTACATATAATTTAAAATAAAAACCTGAAATGTCTTGATTTGATAAGTATTCACCCCTTTGCTATGACACTCAAATTGAGCTCAGGTGCATCCAATTTCCTTGAGATCACCTAAAACTTGAATGGAGTCCACCTGTGGTCAGTTCAAATGGTTGACATGATTTCAGAGGAAATACACCTGTCTATATAAGGTCCCACTGTTGACAGTGCATGTCAGAGCAGAAACTCTACCATGAAGACCAAGGAGCTGTCTGTAGAACTCCGTGATAGAATTGTGAGGAGGCATAGGTCTGGGAAGGGGTATAAAAACATTTCTAGGGTGTTGAAAGTTCCCAGGAGCACAGTCAAGTCCATGATTAGGAAATGGAAAGATTACGTGTAACCCCTAGATGGCGCTATCCCAGGGGCTACTACCCCTGCCTGATTTGCCACTAACAGGTTGAGGGGCCTGGATCCAATGGCGGGTGCCTCCACCCAGAGGTCAGGGTTTGCAATAGTTAAACTAACTTGGTCACAGCCCTCTGGGACACTGCAACCCCCCTTTCTTCCCACTAGTGGCCCACACAATATATCAGAATTACCTTCACAGTATACACTTACCCCCAGGTCTGGTTCCGCACTGGGACCTCCTGTGAAATGAGATACAGTGCAACAATCACAGTACAGTACTTTAACATAGACAAATACCTCAGGCAGTATAACTTGCTGAAACAAGCAGCTCTGATTTATTTAGGGGATATAACAAGGACAGGGGAAATCAGGTTAATTAGCTTATCACTCTAATAATCTACATTATGGCTCTGTGCACAGGCCTATCCCTATCAGTTACTGTCCCTGGGTACCCAAGCCCTAGTGGCTAGTCCAAACCGTGGCAGCTGGTAGGGCCCTTTCACACAGAGAAAAGGAGAATTAAACAGTCAGCAGTACAGTAATTCCATTTGGATTTAATATGGCAATTCAACAGGAGCAACCCTGAATTAGTACTCACGACCTCCAAATAAGATAGGGTCCTTCAATGTCAGCAGGGCTCACTTGAGGTACACAAACCTCTTCACACATCCATATAAAAGAAAGCACTATACCAGGCAGGCTGCATCTGTATCCCGATCGCAATTACTGCACAATACCCGGGAGAACACACAGCAGATTCAGTTCCTGACAGACCGAGTAGTACTTTCAGCAATTCCTCCAGTCTTCTACAGGGTGAGCCTGGTTTCTACTCTTCAGAGATCCTTTGATTCTTTTCACAGGACGGATTCAGTCCTAACAAGCTGTTACACAAGCTGCAGACCGGAACTTGGCCTTACACACGCTTTTTGACTAAAACTGCACACTGAAAAAGCACAGGGCTCCTTCCTTCTTCACTGCCAAAGCTCAACTGAAACTCCAACCGACAAAACTTCTTTGAGTTCCTCCCAGTTCTTGACTGGATTGGCTGTCACCACAATAGACTGCTGCTGTTGGTCCAAAAGGCACTGAAGTCTAAACTACATCTCCCAGAGTCACTGCCCATACAATCCTCTTGTGGCTGGCTCAGATTATGAGTCCAAGTTCTGATTCGTCAGGCACCATTTTAGAGCTAGCTTACCCCACACTGATTGGTCCAGTTCAGCAGTTCAAAACTAGAATGGGGAACTAGCAGACACAGTTCTGACTGCAAAGAAAGCAGGTTAGACAAACTGTAATTTCATTATTACTCTAAATAATTTTGGCAAACAGTTACATCTTTCAGATAGGTTCCTTTGCACTCTAGTGACTGCAAAAATGAAGTGAATTGGCAGCAGCTGAGTGGTACTCAATCAAAGAAACACACAGTCCCCCATACAAACTAATTATGTCTGCAAGCAGACAGCTCTTAAAGAGACAGTACCAGAGGTTCTAAAAACACTCACTGATAAATGGCTTAAATGCCAAACACCATTCAGGCTTGGAGCATTCAAGCAAGCTCCTGGAAGTCTTTTGGGAACCCCCATTTGCAGGGGGGTTACATACGGAACCACCCAGACTCTTTCTAGAGCAGGCCGTCCTCCCAAACTGAGCAACTGGGCAAGAAGGACCTTGGTCAGGGAAGTGACCAAGAACCCAATGACCACCCTGACAGAACTACAGAGTTCCATGGTTGAGATGGGAGAACCTGTCCAGAGGACAACACCTCTGCAGCACTTCACAGATGTAGCCTCTATGGGAGAGTGGCTAGATGGAAGCCACTCCTGAGAAAAGGCCACATAATAGCATGCCTGGAGTTTGCAAGAAGGCACGTGGCAGACTCTGAGACCATGTGGCAAAAGATTCTCTGGTCTGATGAAACAAAAATTGAACTCTTTGGCCTGAATGCAAAGTGCTATGCCTGGCGCAAACCGAACACAGCTCATCACCCATGTAACACCGTCCCTACCATGAAGCATGGTGGTGGCAGCATCATGTAATGGGGATGCTTTTCAGCGGTAGGGACTGGGACACTTGTCAGGATAGAGGGAACAATGAATGGAGCCAAATACAGGCACATCCTCGATGAGAACCTGCATCAGTCTGCAATTGACCTTGGACTGGGGTAAAGATTTACATTCCAACAGGACAACGACCCCAAGCATACAGCCAAAGCAACACTGGAGTGGCTTCAGAACAAGAAGGTGAATGTCCTTGAGTGACCCATACAAAGCCCAGACTTGAATCCCATTGAGAATCTGTGGAAAGACTTCAGGATTGCAGTTCACCGACGCTCCCCATCCAACTTGACAGAGCTTGAGCAAATCTGCAAGGAAGAATGGGCAAAAATCCCCAAATCCAGATGTGCAAAGCTGATACAGACATACCCAAGAAGACTCAAAGCTGTAATTGCTGCCAAAGGCGCTTCTACAAAGTATTGACTGGGGTGAATACTTAAGTAACCAAGATATTTCAGTTTTTAATGTTTCATAAATTTTTGTTACACAATATAAATATTTTTGTCCCTTTAAATTGTTGAGTATGCTGTGTGAATCAAGGGGGAAAAAATAATTTCAATGCATTAAAAATTCTGGTAGTAACACAACAAAATGTGACAAAATCCAAGGGGGGTGAATACTTTCTGAAGGCACTGTAACTGCTATATTCCAGAGGACACAAAGTTCTAACACTAGAAAACGTACACAGCCCCCAGGCCCACTTTACAATCTTTGCTTTTCAGCGGAAGGGTCAGTGGTATGTTTTTTCTCTCTGTTTCTTTTTAGGAGGCCCTGAATCAGGGACCTGCTAAGAAAATCTTTTTTTGGATTGGTCATTATTATTTTTATCAGACTTATTTTCTATGAGGTCCTTGGAGACTTGTCTTTAGACTTCTGATGAGAGAAGGACCCCCTTCTGATTTTTTATAGAGGGGAGGCAGACTGAGAAGTCATGATTTCTAGCCTTATGGCTGATTTTGTCTGTTTTTGAGCAGTATAAAAAGTACCACTCACAGAAAAAAAAAAACAGTGACTGGCCCAAAATACTGAAAGGACTGTGGCAGTCTGCCTTGTCAACAATTTCAAAAAGGCTTTAGTAACTTGGAAGACCAAAGAGACCAGTCTTGTTTTGGGTCTATCTGACCAGCCAATTTGTCAGAAGACCCAGGAAAATGTATTCCCAAAAGAAAACACGAAAGGCTCCCAGCACTGTGGAACAGAGGTAAAATAAAAAAATACGGTTTAAAATCACGAAACCGCTTTAAAAATATATATCCATGGAAAAAACATTAAAATATAAAATCTGTGGTATTTTTACCTCAGACACAATATTTTCTAGTCAGAAAAAAAGCACAGGAACGCGGAAAAAGTAGGAGACTTTCCGTGGATTCTGGGAACTAAGGAACTGTTGAAAACACACAAAAAGCAGTAAAAACTTACAAAAACACTAAAAGCAGCACAGAGTAAAAGAAAACACTGAAAAAATAAAAATTAACTACTTTGATCGAAGGTCTGAAGAGAGAGAGAGAGAGCTCCAGGGCAGACTTGACCAGTCAGCAAAGAAATTAATCTGACTAGAGTACAGCAGCACCTAAAGGTAGCACTCTTTTACTAAAACCTGATTGGCTAATTCCCTGGCATTATTAGCATAACTCCACCTCTGGGGAAGCTGAACCGAGCTGGCATAACTGCACTAGTCAAACATACTGAGAGATTCCCGGGGTGAAAAAGTGGGATTTACGCCATCCATACTCAAAGCCAGGAGCTATGTGTGTGGGTACTAGATCTGGTACCAGAGAAGCACAGAAGAAAGGTATGGATCCTATAATAGCAAGCCCAGCAGTGATTACTAGAACTATGGCAGTAAAATTAAAGTGGAAACTAAAGTCCAAACTGAGACTGTACAGCCGGGCACAAGTGATGGAAGAAAAAGAACAGGCAGGGACAGAACATGAAAGCATGTCTGACTTCTTCAAATGGTGAGCTATACAACAAAGAGAGAGACTGAGAAGCAGAAAAGAGAAGGGAAGCAGCAGAGAAGAGAAGCAGTGACAGGAGCAGCAATGGCTGGCTGTCTTGCAAGCAATCCAAGCTGGAGGGTCTGGCACAGGTCCAGCAGATCAACAAAACACAAACAAATTAAAAGAACATTAAACTTACAAAGCTGTGTCCCTAGGGTGATATTGAAGCATACCTGACAACTTTTGAAATGGTTGCCAGATCCTGTGAATGGCCATAACAGCAATGGGCAATCAGGCTGGTACCTTATCTGACAGGTAAAGCCCAACTTGCCTACAGAAGTATGGACTAGGGAACGTGGGGAGTGGTGGAGTATAGTGGCTGTGGGGTGGCAGATTTCAGAGTAACCTTCTGGAGACTGTAGTGCTGCCCCATCTGCATGCACCTCTCTGAGTCGATGTATAAGATAGCTAGACTCAAGGCCGAGTTGGCTAGGAGTCAGGGACCTTCTCCCCCACCAAGTGGTCACCAAGACTGACACTGTTACCTCTGAGGATGCTAGACAGGAGGAGTGGCTGGACTACGGTGGGCTCGGGAATGGTGAGGGTGGTGAGCTCTCAAGGCTGGGTTTCATAAGCATTCCTCAACTGATACAACTACAAAATTCCTATGCTGTTGTGGCGGAAGGAACTGCCAGGAGGAGGTGCCTGTGGTAGTAACCAGGGAGGATGTGGAGGCCCTCTCTTGTGGAGACCGAGGGAGGGGGTTAGAGACCCCAGAGGAGGAGGAAGCAACTTCTAGTGGGGGATTCAAATGTCAGGGGGATAGGTTTGGGACTAGAAAAGGAGGCAAAGAAGGAGGTCAGGTACCTACATGGCACCATGGCCTGGAGGCATAAGAAACACATCCTAAGGATCGCTAGGTCAGGAGGAAGGAAGGGGCAACTGGATATCACTGTCCACCTGGGGACAAATGACCTGGCTAGGGACAGGGCTGGGACAGTGCAGGGGAGTTTAGAGAACTAGGAAGTGGTCTTAGACAGGTGGCCTTCTCAGCAGCTTTTGTGGAGGTGCGCCCTCTTAATGACAGGGGGAAGGAGCTCCCAGTCCAGCACTGAAGAGTGAAGATACATCTCTGACCCAGAAAGGATTTTGTCATTGAACCCCCAGTAGGTAAGAAAGGGGTGTTAGTGGGCAGGTGGTGGCAAAAGACATTGTTGGCCATTTTTCTTTATTAAAGGGTATATGAAAAAAAATAAAAAAAGACTATGAAGGATGGTTTTCTTTATTTCAGGTACTGACACTGGGGATTGGGCTCCCCAATGTCGGTTTAAGCTAGGAGCACGGGAAACGATGGGGAGGTTGAAGGGATACTTGGCAGAGGGTAGGCTTATAGGAACTAACAAAAAAAAAAAAAAGACTATGAGGGATGGTGTTCTTTATTTCAGGTAACAACACTGGGGATTGAGCACCCCAGTGTTAGTGTTGTTTGGCAGCACGGGGGTGAGCTCCCTGGTGTCACACAGTGAAAATGGGTGGGGTCGGGGGTACTAGCTGGTACCGGGGATTGGGCACCCCGGTGTTGGAAAATTACAAAAGAAGGGGGAAGCACTGGGAGGGATACTTGACAGAGGGTGGGAGGGATTGTATTTTCATTGGGTGGAACCACAGTAGACTGATCATGACACTGATCAGCTTTGCTTGCTGGGCAGTGTTGTACAGATCAAATAAAACAGTCTCATGCAGACTGCCCTGCACTGCATCATACCAATATGTTCGCCCTTGCACAAGCGCAAGGGTGAACATGAAAAGGGGATGGTTTCTCCAACTGCCGCTTCTGAATATAACATGGGAAGTGCCACAAGGGTGATCTAAAGGCAAAACCGGACATAACCACAAGGATAACATAACGACACATGAAAACACAGTTCTAACAGAACAAACCAGAATGGAGTCAAGCACCCCCCTCATAACACGCTCCATGCTCAACACCAGCACACTTGTAACTAACCTGATTAGGAAAATCCACTGTTAGAGGTTACTAACAGTGAACACCCCCTACAACAATAAAATTACTAACCTGGGGAACCAGGCTACACCTTGAACACATACCAGTGAAAAAACTCCCTCCAAGGCAAGTGGTCTCCATCCATGCACTTTAAGCACTGAATATCGAAGTTAGCTAGCAAGTTATCCAATATGAAAGCCTTAGCTTACAGGCATGATAGGCATGATTTCTAAATTTAGGGTTGCTCCCTGTTACCAGAAAGTCCCAACCTGCACATGAGCTGCACAATCCTGATAAAAAAATAATAAACAAACAATCTTCCAGACATTTTTTCCATGCTGCTACCCCTGTGCGGTACAGCTTAAAAGTGAGCAGTAATGCAGCTGTAATGTACCATATCCCTGGGGGTCCATGCTGAGGTCACAGCTTTGGAGCTGTACCACTACCCCTGTGGGGAAGCACATTACCCATAGGTATTAACTACTTTCCCCATTGAGAAAGTGGAGCAATACAGAATAAATAATGACATGCTGCCGGGTGGCGATGCTGGGCATGCCCGTGATGTTTGGGAGGTGGGTGGAATTTATAAAATGATAAATATGACTGGTCCTGGGGTAATGATGTCCCAATGCCATCATGACTAAATGGAGTCACACTGGGGTGCATTTAATATGCCCCCACGATCCACAATGAAGGTCTGCTGTGACCATGAAAGGTACCAACTGTGGAGGCTGGCAGTATAGCCTAGAGGTTAGAGCAATGGGCTGTGAACAAGCGTGGTACCTCTAGCAGACCTGGGCTGGATTCCCACAACCTCCACCTGCATACTGTGTGACCCTCAGCAAGTCACTAAACTTCCCTTTTTTGAAATAAGTAAACTTTCTTAATTTTCATTTTACACAAAACATGCATGACAACAATGACATAATGACAGGATGACAAAGACAGCACCCCCCCACCACCAGTACATACATCAAATTACGCAAGTTGATTACAACAAACAGAGTTGTAAGATAAGTATTTTAGTAGTACTCCATTATGTTTCAACAATCCCGACCAATCCCCAGTAAGGCATACAGACTTACCCATCTTCTCCTGAAACCTTTGTAGCAGTGTCTCATTTAGCCTACAATTTTTTTCTATGTGTAAAGCTTATGAGATATCCTGGTGCCGTTCTATAACAGTGGGAGCCTCCTGGACTAACCAGTGGCATATATAAGCAATAACCCACAACAAGGAATGCATTTCTAGAAAATTAATGCTTGCCTCGGGTGAACTGGACGGTACAAGGCCAATGACGGAGTGACTTTCAAGCACCCCAGGAAGTGCATTCATACTTAAGAAACCCTTGCCCTGGAGTGGTTTGTTGTGCTTTTAAAATGGAAAATGTTTTTCTTTTTTTTTTTTTTTAGTTAGGTTGTTGCTCAGTAGAATAGATAAGTTTGGTAGCAAAGGCAGTGTGCCTTTGAATGAACCCAGAAACTGCATTTAATTTAAAGAAACCTATGCCCTATTTTGGGTTATTATGTTTAAAAAGGGGGAAAACTTTAATTTAATGAATAAAGGTTTTATTTTCATTAAGTTAGGTTGTTTCTAAGTGTGGTGAGATAAGGCCACACCTTATTGTTTTGGTCATGTTTTATATATATAATGCATCAAATGCCAGGGTGGCCCAATGTAAATGCAAGGGATCATGAGTACAGACCATGGGCCCTGTAGACTGATGTGATTTTCTTGTTACTACAGAAAAAAAACTGTTTTCTGCTAGCAGAGGCTAGAGTTAATTAAATTATTTAAAAGGGAACAAAATAAATAATTAAGCAGTGCTGGCCAGCAGGCAGGTCCATTTGTGTCTCATTGGACCACAGCATCATCTGGTGCCTCTTCGTCTACCTTTCCTTTGTTTTCAAAGGTCTACTCCCAGCTAATCTCGTTACCAATAAATGGGCTACCATTTAAGTAAGCGAATGTATTGTGTGCAGTTTAACTTCAGCTATCTCCCAGCAGGAAGGCTGGAATGTTCCCCTAGAAATTTGGTTTGAGCTGGCCGACCTCTGAGTCTTTTTTTTCTTATATTAAGAATCTCATATCTGTGATATTATAATAAAATACTAAACTCGGATTGGTTGGGTAACCATAGAAAAGAAATACTAGCCAGTCACAGGGCAGCCACTATCCACTGGACCTGCCCTTTGGAAACCCCTTAAAACCAGTATGCAGAGAGGTACAGTATCTGAGCCTTTTTAGTTTTTGTCTTTTTGCTTGAAGCTTTGCCATTGTTGCATTTGGCACCCTATATATCTGCTTAGGAGAACAGAGACACTTTCTTCAAGAATTCTTCTGCACTACCAAGAACCAAGATTTTCATCTGCCTTTGTAAAGACTTTGCACTTCAAACTTCTTCACTAAGGACTTGAGGTAGACTTTAAAATCTCAGAGTTTTAGAGTATAGGTTTTTATGTATATGTTCCATTTTATTTTCAATACCTTGTAACCAATGTCTAAAATTATTTGTCTTTATGTTATTTACTGCATTCATTAAGTTAACTAGTAAAGCTTTTGGCTTATTTTAAGAATAATTCTGCCAATGTCTGTTGTGTGGGTTGCCTTGGTAAGAGTTGTTCAAACAATACCACGCCTATGTGACTGTTTTATGGCTTAACACTACCAAAAGTGAAGTGTCACTATGGACTCTGCGACAAAAGGAGGGGAGGAAATATGTAGGGTCTCAAGAGGAGCCTGTGGGGGCTTGACCCGAGCGCTGTATTTCTGGGGAAAGACACAGTAGTAAGGTGTATAGGGCCCCCCGAAGTCTATACATGCCTGTGACTTTCTGGTTCATGGTGCAGTGGCCGAGAGCGTTCTACACCAGGAACACAGACTCAAGATTGTATTTATATCCCCTCGCATACAGAAATTATATCTCTGACCCCACCCCATCCCCGTCACAGGAGGGATTCGCTCTGACGCAGAGAATCCCACCTCACAGGAGTGGACTTGTGACAGATTTGGTGAGCAGCAGTGTGACTGGCAAACTGTTTGAAAACCACACACTAAGAGGGCAGAAATTTGGAAGAAGGGAAAACTGGTTACAAGATATAGTTCCTCACCCTGTTTAGTTTTTATTTTGTTTTTCTGCTGCAAGTAAAAGACAGACTAGTGGTAGTGTAGGGAAGAAAGATGACTTCCAAGTACAGCGACTACACTGTAGAAGAGCTGAAGCAGCTGTGCCACTAAAGAGGGGTCCATTGAGGAGCGAAGCAAAAAGAACCTCATGGAGGCTCTTGTGGCAGCCGAAGAGCCAGCAACTGCCCAGGACCTCGAGTCACAGCTGGTGACTGAGAAGGACCAGACTTTGGGCGTGAGGTGCCAAGGGACGTCACAGTGTCTAGTCCCAGGGAGGAGGATAGTGGCACCAGAGGGAACCCAGAGCCACAGCAGCAGGTGAAGATGGCCACACAGCTGGAGCTAGAAGGGATCAGGCTACAATCTGAGATGAGGAAATTGAAGCTGGAGCAGAAAAAAATTCAAAGCCCAGCAGGAAAGGGAGCAGAAGAAGTTCAAACTGGAGATGCAGGAATGGTAGCACCAAAGAGAGGCCAAGAAAAAAACACCAGAGACAGGCTGAGTAAAAAGAAAGACAGCTTCAGAGAGAGGCTGGGGAATAAGAAAGCCAGCTTCAGGGGGAGTCTGCGCTGAAGAAGATAAGACTCCAACAACCAGTGCCAGAGGCGGTAACTGGCAGGGGTGAACCTGAAACTCCAGGGTTAGGGTATAAGTTAAATTCCAAATTAATAGCCAAATTTAAAAACGGGGAGGATATGGATGCATTTTTTAATTTGTTTGAAAAGGTCTGTATCCAGGCCAAAGCACCCAGGGAGTCCTGGAGCTTCCAGCTATCCCCGCTACTTACTGGTAAACAGCGTGAGGTGTTAGGCCAAGTGGACAATAATGATAGCCAAGATTATGAGAAACTTAAAGCTGCTTTACTTAAGAAGTATGAACCGACTCCTGAGGCTTACAGGGTTAAATTCCGTAAATTCCAAAAAAGCCCTGAAATGAGCATTGATGAACTAGCCTCAAAGCAACGGCAGTTTTTAAAGCGTCGGTGGGAGGGGGTGGAAGCAACCTCTGTGGGGAAAACTGAGGACGGTATACTTTTGGAACAGTTCTTTTGGGCTTGCCCAGTGGAAGTGAAAACCTGGCTGTAGGTCTGGGATCCCAAAACAGCACAGCAAGCTGCTGAGCTCTCAGATCATTATGCCAGGAGCCGGCCTGCTCTGAAAGGAAGTGAGGCAGGAGGTACTGCAGCACAGAAAGGGAAAAGAACGCCTTCAAGGCAGCTAAAACCCTCCATGTCTCTGCAGCAAGGGGGAATCCCCAAGGTACCAAGAAGGTAGTTCTTGCATAAAAAGAATGATGAATGTTGGTTTTGTAAGCAGCCAGAGCATGTGGCTAGACAGTGTCCTAAAAAGGCACACACAGAGCAAAGTGTCCCTCAAAATGAGGTGAGTGCACTGTGTATCCCTGAGAGTATGCCTGTGAACATGAGGGAGCACATACACTCAGTTACTGTAAATGACATGCAGACCCATGGGTTGAGAGGCACAGGGGCATCTCTTACTCTGGTAAAAGGGGATTTGGTTGAGCCTGAACAGCTCATACCTAATCAGTTTACACTGTGAGGGGAGTCACTGGGTTAGAGAAAACCCCTGCCACTAATTAATGTTCTCCTGGATTGCGGTGAGACAGGAGAGAGGGTACAAAAAGTGGCATGGCAGGGGGCGCGGCCAGCAACCAAGCTGTGAACAGCTCTTCTCTGCAGCTCAAGTGGGTGCCTTATTATATAAATAAAGCAAGTTTTTGAGGTACAATGTTGCTGTAGTTTGGTACCTTAAAAGAAAGAAACCCCTGCACTGCAAATAGATACCAAATTTGAATGGTTTTGGTGTCTGGAAATAAGACTATGGGACAGACTAATAAACCGGGACCACTCGCAGAAGGAACCCGCTCTTAGGAGCCGAAGATGGGCGGTAATTACTGCTTTATTTACTTACTTTATTGATATAATAAGGCTTATATATATGTTTGTCCAACTATGCACTTCCTGTTTCATGTCTGGTCTCGTCCTGCCCCAATTTGAGCTTAGTATTCTATGTTGTATACTGCCTCAATGTTTTACTATATGTGCTATGTGCCTCACAGACATGTTTCTATGTACTTAAATGCACCAAGTGTTGTTCTACTATAACTTGTACAATGTGACTTGATAACCTGTGAGTTATCCTCCCTCTGTAACCCCCCATTTGCACCGGGAGACGAGCTCTTTCTGCTCAGTATGCTTTTCCTGGTGAAATATTTCAATGTATAAATAAAAACAAAGAGCAGCAGCCTGATGCGACTGATTTCGAAGGGCCGCAACCCTCCAACGCGGCATTACTTTGGGTAATCCAGAGTCTGGACAACAAATTAGATGGTGTCAGCAAAGAATTTAAGCAACTGAATACAAGAGTGGGGTCACCGGAGGAAGACACAAAAGGAGCGGTTGCTAGTTTGGACAAAACAATTGCCATTGCGACCGGACTCACCAAAGAAAATGGAATCTTACGGAGGTGCCTGGAAAATATTGAAAACTCGATCAAAGCCATGCACATTTGTCTCCTGGACTTACCGGAAGAAACTGAAGGAGATACTCTACCGGGCTTTTTATCGGGATGGCTACAGGAATTACTTAAAATAGACTTTGCAATAATTAAGGCCTACCGCATTACACCACGTGACAGCAGACCGAGGCATCCAAACGGATTATCCATCCATTGGACAATAATGATCAAGGTCCGTACTTCTTTGAAGTGAGATCTAATACTCCAGCAAACCAAATCTTTGAGCCCGCTTAATTGGCAGGACGTTAACAAGCAGCTTCCTATGGATGGTTGTGCTGCCCTCTCTCAGACTATTCGATATTTCTCACTAAGATAGTTTCACGAGTGTGGCATAAAGTAGTGTTGTATGTAAGTATTTACTTCAGAATTTAACAGTTCATCGCAAAAGACCGGCAGACTCCGACGCTGGCCCACGCAGCCCCGTTTTGTGATGTCACAAAATGAAGGTTGCGAAGCGCCGTTTATTCACTTATAATGGTGCTGATATTGTCACATAGTTTTAGATTATTTACTGTCGGGATTTTCATAAATCAAAGCGTTCGATCGACTAATAGGGTCCATATTAGTCGATCAATCACTTTGATTTATGAAAGTCCCCACAGTAAATAATCTAAAACTATGTGAATATCAGCCCCATTATAAGTGAACGGGCGCAATCCTGCAGCCTTTGTTTTGTGACATCACAAAACAGGGCTGCGTGGGCCAACGTGGGGGTGTGGTTTGCTTGGTTCTTTTTTTGCCGGTGGGCTTGATTTTAATTTTACGAGTAAAATAACTTAATACAGCATGACTTGTTATGCCACACTTCATTGGGAGCTGTCTGTGGGGGTATGTTATCGAATGGGCTGGGGGCAAGCAGTTACTAGGAAGCTGCTCTTTAAGGTGCATCTTTTTCCATATCTAAGTTATTCCACCCGAAGGAGCCGCAAAAGCTTTGATGGCATCAGAGACAGGCTTCACGTGTTATGCGTGCGTCATATTCTCTTTATGCCTGCAAACTTGAGAATCTCATATGTAAGCAAGGCACACCAGTTTTCTGAAGCTGCTGAAGCTTCAAAGCTCCTGGAACTAATTGAAAAGCAGTTTGCAGCAAAGGGCGATTCTTCCGATTCAGAGGAGGAACAGTTGATCTGAAAGGAAATCAATGCTTCACTTCATTAATGACTGGTAGGAAGAGGGTAGAGGTGTAAAATGAAGGGACATGCATCTTTGGAGAACTGAAAGTGAACACGAGTGCTCCTATAACCTCAGGACTTCGTATTGCTACTTGATGTTACAATGCTTATGCAGATTTTCTTTGTCCTGGGGGGAGGGGGGGTAAACGCCATCCTATATTGTTGCTCCCTTATTTGGCTTTCACCTCAATTTCCCTTCCATGTATATAAAATTTACTGTTTACCAATTAAGAAATCTATAGATCTTCTGGGTAAGGTTATTTTGCTCTAAACTATTTTCACATATTAGAAAAAGTTACAGCTGAATTTACAGCAATTGTTGTATTAAGAAAGCGCCTGCATGAGAGTTCTGTGGGGGGAATGCAATTAGATATTCATGATTATGTGAGGGCAGGATGTTAGACCCTTAGATAGGGTGCACAATGATGACTGGTTATTTCTTTTATCCTGGCTCATGGCTGCAAAGATCAATTTACGGACTTCAATATTTTGGGACACTGCTAAACGTACTAGAAAATTGTTTTGCATAACTTTACTGTAGTAACTATCAGAATATTCTTTTTTTAACAACTCCCCCAAGTGATATAACAAGGTACAGGGGCAGAAATCCACGGTTACTAAAAATGTGAATTGTCGGAAGACAAGCTGATTTCTTATGTCTACTTATATGCAACTTGATGTAATGTATAATTACACTAAACCAATAAAAATAAATTTCAAAACAAAAAAGTGGCAGTGGCAAACAACCTCACTCTGGATGTGATTATAGAGAATAATATACAGCAGGGGTGGTGTGTGCGGTTACCCGCAGTCAGATAGCTAAGGCTCCTTGTATTTCCCTGAACCCTACAGAAGCACCTCTGGAAGAGAATAGGAGGCTGCTTCCCCAACCTGTCTCTCCTGAAATGGAAAACAGGAAAACAGTGAAAGGGAGGTAGGACTTCCCCAAGTAGCAGTTCACAATGCTACAGAAGGTTACTCTGAGGAGGGAGGGGTAACAAATGGTAAGAAAGTTAGGGATGGCAGTGCCTCTGAATGCCCTGACGCTAGAGCTATGGACCCCAGTTTAGGATCTGAAGGGGACATGTCCCATGCCTTGGGAAAATGTGAAGATTTTGCAGCTGCTCAGAGAACTGACCCTAGTTTGAAGAGGCTAAGAGCTTGTGCAGAATTTGATGGGACACAGGGAGGTGACATGAGACAGGGTATTTTGGGGCAGCGGACTGTACACAGAACGTGAGGACAGGGGGAGGGGGTGATGGGCAGGCAACTTGTCCTTTCACAGGAGTATCGTGAGCGGTTGCTCAAGGTCGCCCATGATATCCCCATGTCCAGACATCTGGGAATCGCGAGCACCACACAGTAATTGGCCCAAAATTTCTACAAGCCCAACTTCACTCAGCAGATGAAGAAATATTGCAGGTCTTGCCACCAGTGCCAACAGACAGGGAAGACAGGTAGTAAAACAAAAGCTGCCCTACTTCCCTTGCCCACTGTAGAGGAGCCATTCCAGAGGGTATGAATGGATACTGTGAGACCCTTGAATACCCCAAGCTCCTCCAGAAAAAGGTTTATCCTGACAGTAGTTGATTATGCCACCCGACACAAAGAGGCAGTCGCCCTCTCCTCCATTAAAGCACCCAAAGTAGCAGATGCCTTGCTAGGAATTTTCTCCCATGTCAGGTTTCCGCAATAGGTTATCTCGGACCAAGGGGCTAACTTCATGTCGGACCTGATGAAGTCTTTGTGGGAGAAGTTTGGGATGGTGCAGAGATGCACGACACCTTATCACCCACAAGCCAATGGGCTCGTGGAAAGATTCAATGGTACCCTAAAAATGATGCTCCAAGCATTTACTGAACAGCATGGGAGGGACTGGGAGAAATACCTTCCCCACCTGTTGTTCGCATACAGGGAAGTGCCCCAAGAGTCGACAGGGTTCTCCCCCACTTTGGACTCATACAGACGTAGGGTGCATGAGTCCCTAGACTTTATCCATGAAGACTGGAAAGGCAAGCACGCCACCCAGGGAACTCTCATAGTAAAGTATGTCCTTAAGTTCAGGGAGAAGCTGAAGGAGCTTATGGGGCTGGCCCAAAGCAACCTGTCAGCTGCCCAGCAGAAGGAAAAAGTCTGGTACAACTGCAGAGTCAGAGCTCACTCATACAGCACAGGCCAGAAAGAAATGCTGCAGGCCGAGTGGGCGGGACCATACAAGGTAGTCTGACAGGTAAATGACGTGAACTACATTGTAGAACTGCCTGACAGGAGACATACCCATGGCATTTGCGGTTTGTAGTCCTGGGGAGGGGAAAGACGAAGAAGACACCCTCCTGGACTTGCTAGAGGAAAGCAAGCAGGAGTCATCGGTGGAGACAATCAAACTGTCACCCCAGCTGACCCTGGAACAGACCCAGAAAATGAGGGAGGTCTTAGAGGACTTTGACCCTTTATTTACGGTCAAGCCCGTCTTTCGGGTGAGATGTTAAACCAAGGTCCCGTCTGCCTGTTCTGGTGGTTGTTCAGGTGGACGTTAAAGATCCCATGGTACTTCTCGATTAGAGTAGGGGAATTTTTATTGAGCAATTGGACTTCATTACAAATACAAAACAATCCAAATCAATATAGAACAAAGAAAAGAAACAATTAGTTTATACATTTATAGTAGCAAAGAAAGGAATAAACAGAAAACATGAGCTTTGTAAGACACAATTGTTAATCCTAAAGATAATATGAGTAACAATCAATCCATTTATCACAGTGTATCCATAGGTGGCTCACTTTCTCTGGTGAAAAGCGTACCATATCCAACTGTAAAATTGTGTTCAAGGCTTTTTTAACATTAGTAATCAGTTCTCCATAACAGACACATTTTTGCTACAACACCCACATGCAATGGGATTGCCAAATATAATACCTTAAGACTGTAAAAACAATATAGACAGTATCCATATGATATTTCCACCAAGAACTTCTCGATAGACCATATACTACCTCTGGATATAACTAGGATGAGAATAGTGGTTCTTCCTATTTAGTAGCCAGGTGTTGCCAAATCTGAGTTGCATAACTGTATTCTACAAATAAATGTTGGGTTTCTAACTGCTGCATACATGTGTTTCTGGGACAATAACATTCATTTATCTGTTTGTGTTTATTGTTTCCTTTCACACTAAGTCTTCCTCAATTCCCCAGCCATACACAATCCTACACAAAATGTGGGATCCTGGGATTTAATTGTTTTAACACCTTTCCTATTTGTGGTCCTGGACAGAATGGAAATGAGATCTTAGACTGGCATTCTGTGTGCAAAATCTTTTTATACAGAGTTTTCCTGTCAAAGGTTTGGGACAGTAAGAAAAAATTACTCACCTTAGTAATGTTGTTTCTTCTAATGGAGTCTTGCTATATTGTGACCATTGCAGTTTGTCCCAGCCTTAGAACTGCTCCGGAGGTGAAAGAGTTAACTTCCATGCCATGCATGGAACTTAGAGCGCGAGCTCGGTTAGAAAAGCTCTGTCTGGATAATTTCAAACTGAAACTGTCAGATCTTTACGAGCAAAACTCACTAAGGTTCTGTGTGGAAGCTGTAACCTACACTAGCCAAATGGCTACTTAAGTATTAACACATTTTCCTGGTCCCAGCACCAAGACTCAAGTCAGGGGACCAGAAAATAAGATAAGATAAAATAAAACACAACACCCAAACACCCCAAAAAGAAGGGGTGGAAAACACAAGATGGGCATCAATAAGTGCCAACACTGGACTGCCCACCCCATCCCTAAAGTAGAAGTTCTGAGAGGAGCAGGCTGGGGGGGAGGTCATAATATAGCAAGACTCCATTAGAAGAAACAACATTACTAAGGTGAGTAATTTTTTCTTCAAACAACATGAAGTCTTGCTATATTATGACAATTGCAGACTACACAGCAGTACCTCCATGGAGGAGGGACAGAACCTACTTAGGAAATAGGCTCTGAAGCACAGCTGTGACAAATTGAGCATCCCTCCTGGCCTGAATGTCCAAGGAGTAATGCTTAATGAAAGTATGTACTGTTTTCCAAGTAGCTGCTTGACATATCTCTAAGATAGGGATGTCCCTGGCCGCAGCTAGGGACGCAGCTGTACCTCTGGTGGAGTGAGCCCTCAGGCCTGAAGGGGGAACCTTACCCAGTTTTTGATAGCAAAATTGGATACAAGAGACAATCCACCTGGCAATGGATCTCTTAGTGGCAGGTTTCCCTTTCCTAACCTCACCATAAGTGAGAAAGAGTTGGAGGGAGTCAAACCTGTGACCCTTGGCACGCCTATGTAGTAACTAAGGGCCCTCTTAACATCTGTTGTGCAGCCTCCTCACCAGAGGAGAAATGGTCAGTGAAGAACACTGGAAGAGAATAGATTGATTAAGGTGGAAATCTGAAACCACCTTAGGCAAAACTTCCTGTTAGTCCTGAGGACTACCTTATCCCTGTGAAAGGAAATAAAGTCAGTCTCCACTGACAAAGCTTGCAACTCACTTATGCGCCTGGCAGAAGTGATGGCTACTAGAAACACAGTTTTCCAAGTCAAGTACTTAAGCTCTGCCGAAGACAGAGGTTCAAAGGGGGGTTGCATCAGCTGAGCAATGCAAACATTAAGATCCCAGGCAGGGGCAGGGTCCCTGAATGGTGGATTGGTATGAAGCAATCCCCTGAAAAACTTGGAAAATACAGGGTGAGCAGAGAGAGAAGAGGGCTTCCCTGCTGAAATAAAAGCAGAGACAGCTGCCAAATGCACTTTCAGGGTAGCTGGTCTCAGTCCCAAAGAATTAAGATGGACCATATAGTCCAAAACAGTGGGCAAATCAGCAGATTCCGGGGAAATATGCTTCCCAGAGCACCATATGGAAAACCTTTTCCATTTAGAGTTATAAGTAGCCCTAGTGGAAGGCTTCCTAGAAGCTTTCAAAATTTCAAGAACACCTTGAGAAAGGTGTAGGTCAGCAAACTCTAACTCCTCAAGAGCCAGGCCCTGAGGTTGAGGGATTTGAGATTCGGATACCAAACTCTCCCCTGGGCACAGGTTAACAAATTGTGGTTCCTGGGGAGACACATGTCTGGCCCAATCTGGAGCAATCAGAATCATCTTGCAGGGCTGAGATCTGATTTTGACTAGCACCTTGAACAGGAGAGGGAAGGGGGGGGAAGGCATAGAGAAACTTCCCTTCCCAATCGAGGAGGAAGGCATCCAGGGGGACTGAGCCCAACACTGGGGGCCTGCAACAAAAAAGTGGAAGTTGATGATTGTCTGGGGCTGCAAAAGATCTATCTGAGGGTGCCCCACCTGGCAAAAACTATCCCCAGTACTGAGGAGCCAATGACCATTCGTGATGGCCCTGGGAAATCCGCTGAGAGCATCTGCCAGGACATTGTCCTTGCCTGGGAGGTGAACTGCTATGAGGGAGGTGTTCAGGAATAAGTCAGAGACCACAACTTCATTGCCTCGGTGCACAAGGTCAAGACCGAGTGCCCCTTTGTTTGTTGATGTACCACATTGTAGTGGTGTTGTCTGTTCTGACCTGTACCACTTTGTTCTGAACAGATGCAGAAAAAACCTGAAGTGCTAGAAAAACAGCTCTGAGTTCCAACAGATTGATGTGGAGCAGAGATTCCTGAGGGGACCACAATCCCTGGGTGGAGAGGTCGCCCATGTGAGCTCCCCATCCCAAAAGGGACGCATCTGTAGTAAGGGTCAAGGAGTGAGATAGAGGGATGAAAGGAACCCCTTGTCTCAGATTGCTCTGATCCTGCCACCACTGAAGGGCCTGGATCAGGGTTCGAGTTACTGGGATCAACTTGGATAGGGGATCTCTTCTTTGAGACCAAAGGCTCTCAAATGGAACTGAATGACCCTCATCTGAAATCTTGCTCCTTGCACTACAGCTGTGGAAGCAGCCATGTGTCCTAGGAGCTGTAGAAAATGCCTTGCTGGTCGAGAGACCTGCAGGGTGAAGGAGGAGGCCAGGGCCACCAGGGTCCTTACCCTTTCTAGGGGAAGGAAGGCTCTGGCCTGCTTTGTGTCCAGTTCTGCGCCTATGAAGGTGAGTACCTGGACAGGTTCTAAAACTGACTTTGGAAGATTGAGAAGAAAGCCTAGAGAGGTAAGCAGCTGCTGGGTAACCTGCAGGTGTGATTTGACCTGGTCTGGAGACTGACCCACAATGAGCCAGTCATCTAGGTAGGGAAAGATGGCTATCTTTTGCCTTCTTAAATGAGCAACTGCTACCGCCAGGCATTTTGTGAATACCCTTGGGGCAGAGGTAAGGCCGAAGGGCATTGCTCTGAACTGATAATGGCCTGAGGGCAGTTCAATCTGAGGTACTTTCGTGGGAGCTCTGATAAGAACATGGAAGTAGGCATCCTGAGGTCCAGGGAAGCTAGCCAGTCCCCTGGCCTTAGGGAAGGTAAAATCATTCCCAGAGTCACCATTTTGAATTTTGGTTTTAAAAGGTGCTTGTTCAGATATCTTAGGTCCAGGATGGGCCACCATTCTCCTGTCTTTTGGGGTAAGGAAGTACCTGGAGTACAGTCCTTGCCCTGGTGTAGGGGAGAAACCCTTTCTACAGCTCTGAGAGCCAGGAGGGTTGAGACTTCTGTTTCCAAAGCAAGAGTCTCTAGAGGATTTGCAGGTGGAAAAGATCTGATTCTCATCTTTGGAAATTTTTTGAAGCTGAGAACCAGACCCTGGCTTACTACTTCCAGGACCCACTTGTCTGAAGTTAAAGACTCCCAGTCCTGGACGAAGTAAGCCAGCCTGCCCCCTACAGGTAATGGAGAATCGGCCCTGGGCATCCCATCAGGGTGCCTGTTTGGCAGGGGCTTTAGGCTGAGGGGTGGGAGCAGGCCTGCTCATACCCCGTCTGCCTCTCCCTCTGAAGAACCCCCTCTGAACGTAAGCTGAAGAGGAGGCCTGGGTTGGGTTAAAAGGTCTGTGAAAAGGCCTGCCTCTACCCCTGGGGGGCTGCCTCTGAGGAGTGGCTTGCCGTTCCTTGGCCTGTGTACTCCTATAAGTGGTTCTATATTCATCCATTTTCTTCATATAATTCTCTGTCTGCTCCCCGAACAGAGAATTTCCCACCACAGGAAAATCCATGGCCTTAGCCTGGGTATCCTGTGACAGACTAGTATAGCTGAGCCAAGCCAATCTACGAAAAGCCACAGATGTAGCCATGACTCTAGAGGGTACATCATTAGAATCCACTGCAGCATGGAATTGCACCTTAGATGCCTCAATACCATCAGCAGCCACCTGTTCCAGCTCCTTGGCAAGCTGGCCAGGGCCTGTTTAGCTAAGGCCATGACAGTATCCCATCTAGATTTCTGGTATCTTGCAACATAGGCCATATAATTTGCCTGTCTGAGTCCCAAGGACGTCGCCATGTATTGTTTTTTAGCCATGGCATCAATCTTCCTGGAGTTCTTGTCAGGAGGATTTGAAGCCAGGGGAATATTAGCCTTATCACAGGCTGCAGCCTGAACTACCCCAACATGGCTGCATTGCTGTGAAAGAAATTCTGTATCAGGACCTGACAAGGTGTACCTCCTGTCCATCTTTTTATCCACAGGAGGCACAGAATTAGGAGCTTTTAAAATTTTTATTGTTTGTTTCCTGAAGGATTTATGTAAAGGAATAGACAATCTCCTGGACTCTGGGATATCCATCATCTCCACAAAGTCAGGCTCCTCTTGCTCATCCACAGCTTCCTCCAAAGGGAGCTGGAGGGTTTCAGCAACTTTTTTATAAAACAGAAAATGAGAAGGGGACTCAGAAAGCCTAGGGGGAGACTCTCCTAAAGGTCTGTCTGGGGAGATGTCCGGTTCAATGGGCACATCCAGACTTTCAAAATCACATTCACACTGTTCATAATCATCCTCCCCCTCCTCTGGTTCATAAAACTCCTCTATATCATATTCTTGAACCGGTGGAACCGGCCAAACCGACCTTTTGCCAGATAGTGGTGGTTCGACGGAACCGGGAAAGCGATTGGACAATTTGATCGCTTATTATCTCTGCAGCAGTTGGAGAAGGAATTTTGGACTCCACACCTGCTGATTTTCTAGTTCTCTTTGCTGGAACTGGCTCCTCTGAGTCAGCTTTCGTTTGCCGAGGAAGTCTGCGCCCTGGTCAGAGGCACTCCCTCGGTTCGGGTTGGCACCGAACGGGCTGTCATCGGGTCAGTGGACTTTTTGGTCTCATTCCCTGAGCCTACCAACTCTCTTATCTAGGTAGCTGCAGGAAATTCTTGCAAATCTGGCAGTCTGCATTGAGGTGGTCAAACCCCAGACAATAAACACATGTGGTGTGTGGATCAGCCTGGCAAAGGCTTCCCACAGACACTACAGTGTTGAAACCCAGTGGCCCGTTTTTCTTTGGGTTTCTCAGACATAATGCCAGCTCTAACCAAAAACTTCTGCCCTTTTCCGGCAAATGCCAGGCAAGACACCCTTATCGGTTCCCAACCGTGTCACGGGTCGTGGAAAAAACCGTAATGAAATCCGTTTTTTTTAGAACCGATAAGAACCGGGAACCGCACTCTAAATAGCTTTAAATGAATTTAGAAACAAGTTTTAAAACAACCTGATCGGTTCAAACCGAACTGATAAACATTTACAAGTTCCACACAGAAATAAACCTGTCTATTACTTACAATACCACAGACAGAGCTTGAACCGATCGGTTTGCGGTTAAAATAATTATAATCGCGGTTGAATTTAACCGAGAAAAACACTTTTAAACCGAGAAATGAACCGAGCAGTAGGAGGAATCTCCAGAGCGACTGTTCAGTGAGGCGGAGTAAAGAATCTGACAGTTTCAGTTTGAAATTATCCAGACAGAGCTTTTCTAACCGAGCTCGCGCTCTAAGTTCCATGCATGGCATGGAAGTTAACTCTTTCACCTCCGGAGCAGTTCTAAGGCTGGGACAAACTGCAATGGTCATAATATAGCAAGACTTCATGTTGTTTGAAGGGAGATATTTTCCATCTAATCGCATTCTTAATACGGTCTAATCCATACTGGGGGACAGAGGACAAGTCAGTTAGCAGTCGAAGCTTATCTAGGCCCCACGGACCAAGACAGAGTCGGAGTTAGTCACTGACTAGAGGCTTCCAAAGCTTTGTGCCAAGTTTCAAGGCTATGACAATGTTGTAACTCAAAAACGGACTGAAAAAAAAAGGCTGTGAGATGTACCATATTCATCCCTCCTTCTGAAATCATATGGTATGTAAACTCCCTTTTGATGGGATTGAGCCTGGAGCCCCAAAATGCTTGAAAAAATACACTATACAACTTAATGGTGACTTCTGTAGGCAGGGGATAAACATAACTGGGGTAAAAAAAAATTGGGTATTAGTAAAGACTTAATTAATACCACTCTTTTCTTCTTTGACATTTGCTGTCCTTTCCAGCTTGACACAAGCCTATCAGCTCGAGATAGACTGCTTTCCCAGTTCCTCAAGGCCATTCTATCAAGAATAAAATCCAGCCCCAAAATTCTAATTGGATCAGAGGTCACTTTTACAAGGGCAAAATAACCTGTCTCTGGTATGGGAGTTATCCCTAGTGTCACACCTGTACTTTTGGCTAGGTTAATTCTGGACCCAGACATCAGAAAAACCCTGCAAAATATTAGACAGAAGGGTTTCACTTGTGTCAGGTGCTAGTCCCAACACCAGCTCATCCGCATAAGGCAAGGCCTTAATCTGTGGGATGCCAGGTGTAGTGGAGAGACCTTGTATCCTAGTATCAATAATGAGTTTTTTTTATTTTTATGAGACTGTCTATACCAAAGACATATAGGAGTGGGCTCAGTGGATACCCCTGCTTAACGCCCCTGTGTACCTGAATGTGCTTCCTATGCCATCCATTCACATTAGGAATAATGGATGCATCTTGGTACATAGCCTGTAGCCATCTAACAAAAAGAGGTGGTATGCCATATTCCAACAAAGTGGCAGAAAGGTACTCATGGGAAAGCCTATCGAAGGCCTTTTCCTGATCTAGCCCTAGTATATACCATTGCAGGGTGCCCTGATTCCCCCTTAAAACAATTCCCTTAATATTATTAGGTTGTCATGTTGCTTCCTACTAGGGACCGCATAGGTCTGTGAAGAGCAAATAAGATAGCTGGCAACCAGAGCAAGTCTGGCAAGCAAAATTTTGCTCAATATTTTAAGGTCAGAATTAAGGAGGCTGGGAGGCCACCAGTTCCCTATATCTGATTTTAAACCCTTTTTATGAAGTAACACCAACACAGCTTCATTCATACAAGCAGTATATTTTGATGAAGACAACATGTGGTTATAAAGAATAACTAAGGCTGGAACTAATTCTGCTTGGAAAGTTTTGTAGATCCCTGCCCCTAAGCCATCTGACCCAGGTGCTGAGTCTTTATTAAGTTGCTGTATGGCTACTTCTACCTCTTCCGAGGAAACTGTCCTAATTAAAAGTTCTGTGTCTTAATCAGTGACTTGAGGCAAATTCAGTGATTTTAAATAATCTTGGACCGCTGGGGTTTAGGGTTTAACCTCATACAGTGTTTAAGTGTGTTGCTCAACAATGTTTAACATATATACCTCAAGGATCTATAATGGTATGCCCCATGCTATCTGTTAATTCTGTAATCACCCTGTGTTCCATTCTGGCCTTACATTCCTTAAAAGGATCTAGCGAACCTTTCTGTACCCGCATGCCAAATCTAAGCTCTTGTGATAATGATTTGGCCAGATTATATTGAAACTCTACCATTTTTATCCTAATACTATGTATCTGGGGAGTATAATCAAAGTTTGTTACTTCTGATTGCGCAATGAGTTGTAACTTGATGTCATTATTTGAGATAACATAAATATTCTTTATTGGCTACATTTTGTGCCCATCTCTGAAACAATGACTGCCATGATTTTTTAGTATCCTCCCACCAGTCTGTAATGTCTTCATAGCACTCCACAACTGAAAGTCTGGCAGACCAATCCTGTCTCCACATACGCAGCACACCTGGATCATTCAGGAGGGATTTGTTAAGTCTCCAAGAGGTTTTCTTTTTACTGTACATCTAGGGGAATTCTGCCATGAAACCTTCACTGTGATAGCTACATGATCAGAAAATTCGCTAACCTGTGTTTTAATATCTGTAATGTTCAAAATAGAGAACACAAAAATAAAACATAGAAATCTGAATAGCTGTAAATTTTCCTTCTCCAACGGCTGGTCTCTGGGCTTCCTTATGCCTGGGCTGTACCTCCTGATGCTGATGGTAGGCAGGGCTAAAGCTCTGCAACAAGGGGATAGGAAGCCCTCCACATCCTGTTGACTCCAGTCATTCCCACGCAATCCCCCTGAGGCAATACTACGAGTACTGGAAACAGAAAACACAACAAAGTTATAGCATAATTGGCCCTCCGGCCAGCCAACTATATACATTCTGGGAGGGAATCCGAAGCCTGGAGACCAGCCGTCAGAGAAAGAAAATTTACAGGTATTCAAATTTCTATTTCTCTCTCCTAAGCTGGTCTCCGGGCTTCCTTATGCCTGGGATATCCAAGAGCAGTGCATCCCCTAATGTCCCGGGTGGGAAGAATGTCGAGTGACTATAAGTGTCCGCCACTGACTGAAGCACAAGGATGCCTCCTCTGAGGCCATCACCTCCAGCTTATAAAATCTTGTAATTACTGGAATGAAGAAACGTTCGGCTGCTCTGTATAAATCTGCTGGAGATGCTTATATGAAGTATCCCCATGGAGAAGTCATAGCTCAGATGGAATGCGCTCTCAGTAGGCCAAGCAAGGCTATACTAGTAGGATCATAAGTCTTGAGAGGTGACGGATAGAATCCACTGGCTATACAGCCTTCGAAACCATGTTACTCTTAATTTTGGCCAGTAGTTGAAATGGACAATTTGAAGTTTTACGAGAGCCTCCTTCCTTTTAATATACATTTTCAACACTCGTCTCGGAATTAGAGACTGAATTCCCATTTCGTATAGTTTCCTGGAAGTGGGCAGAAGAAAGAACAAATAAACCTTTAATTATAATGGAAGGCAGACCTAACTTGTAGCAAAGGGAAAATATCTGGATCTGTTCTGAGTGTAACAGAGCATAATAAAAGACATGTACGTCTCTTGGGTGAACAATGCCTCTAGGTCATAATCTCCCGGCTAAAGTAACCTCTAACAAAAAACAGCAACCTTCCTTCTGAGATGCCTGAGGGATGTCTCCTGGAAAGGCAATAAGAAGCTTGATGTCTGCTGGAAAGGTGGTAAAGGAGCTTTGGCCCCAGCCTTGGGAACTAAACCACTACTCTGAAGAGGTAGTGTTGGTTAACTGGAGGGTGTTTTAATGTTGCTTCCACTAGAAACCTCCAGACATGGGGATGTAAGCCGACCAGTTTTCCTGGAACCAACAAGAGCGCCCCTCGCGCCGAAACCTGACCTAATAAGGTGGCCAACTGTAGTACTTTTTCCAGCTGATCTTAAAGGATCTGTAGTAGTACAGGTGAGTATGCTGGATGGTTCTGTAGGAGAATGGAATGAGGCCAGAACCGGAATCTTCTCCAGATTCCGCCATACGCCTTAGATGAAAAAAGACGACAAGAGTTCCCCATCATTCCCATAACAAGAGCTGTGTAGCCTAGTTCCTAGGGTTTTTTTTTCTTTTTTTTACTCCATCCCCATCCTAGAGCGACATGTTGTCCAAACTGGAATGCCGAACCAGTCCTTGATGGATAAGGTCTGTGGTGAACTTGAAGGTTAAGATGTGGTCACCTTGACATGTGAATGATAATTGGGGACCACTTGTGGTAAAAACCATAAGGGACCAACTAATCTCATGTCTGCCCTGACCAGAGCCGCTTTGAGGAAGGCTCTTGATAGAAGTGGCATAGGAGATAAGGCACACAGGAGACCGAACTCACCCCAGCCGGGAAAAGGTGTCCTGAGCCACCGCTGGTTTGTTCTTTCTCAGGAAGCAGAATTGTTAAACCCTGTAGATCCACCTGCAGCTGAAAAGATCTATCTGAGGATTGCCTCACTGTTCTCAGAGGACGTGGAAGGCACTGTCCTTTATCTCCCAAACCCCTGGCAGAACAACCTTGTGACTGAGCCAGTCTGATGTTGCGTCTTCCTGTCCTTGAATATCCATTACTCCTTAGTGCTCCATCCACTGAAAGAGAAGGGAGTCCTTTAGTATTTATGTAGTTCTTGTACCCCCCTGATGGGTGATGTATTTCAACCTTGCCCTATTGTCCGTTGAAAACAGTCCGTCCTGATTGAGGAACTGCTGTTCAGAGTGCCTCAGCAGAAGGCCAACTGCGTTCGCCATGAGAATGTTTATGCTGTACCTGTATTTAACAGCTACCGCCTGCCCTGTGCTGACAGCTGATGCAGGTGAGCTCCCCAGCTCCTGAGGTTTGCATCGATAGTGATTTGGTTTGGTGAGAATGGCCCAACTTGTGACCTAACATAACTACTGTCCTCCGAGACGGTCACTGGAGGAAGGGTTTTTAATCTGTCCCAGCTAGCTGTGTTAAAAACATAAGCAGGCAGCAGGGAAGCTGTGTGAAAAACCCTTGATAAGCTTTAGTCCCTTTCACTTAGTTACCAGGGGAGAGACCGGTTTGATGTCTTGATGTCTGCCCCCAGGAGGATTTAGGTCTGGTGAGGGGTTGGGGAACTCTTTGTCCACTTAATGAGAAATCCTAGAGTATTTAGGTCTGGCATGAAGTTGAAGAACTCTATCTTTAATAAATGAGAATCCATGTGCTAACGGGCCCACAGCTACCTCTGCCCCTGCATGTAATGTTTGGTTGAGCTGTGGGGCCTTATAGTGGGCTATGCCCGCTAGCATCTTTAATCGTGTCAGTGGGTCTTTAATATTGTCATTGTGTCAGGGGGGAACCCAAATGGCAGAGTTTTGAACAGAAGAACTGCTCCCCCACCTTGAATTTAACTGGTGCTTGTGCAGTTCCTGAATAGGAATCTGCCGGTCGGCCTCTTACAAATGGATGGATGTCAGAAAGAGATCCTTTTTGCAGCTCCCTGATGTCTGATAACCAGACTTCCGCCTTGAGGGGTCGGATGATGGATAAAGTTGTTCAGGACTTTGATATGTAGGATGTGCCTGAAACCCCTGTGCTTTTCCACACCATGAATAATACGGAGCAACCTCTGAGCTGATCTCTGAGGGGGAAACTTGCTCAATATCACCTTACTGGGAGGGTTTGTATCTTTTGGATGGGTTACCAGAGGTGGGTGGGAGGGGGGCACACCACGAGGTAGTGGGCCTGTGTATCTGTGGTGCCACACTCTCCACTGTACTTGCGCCTTCTGAGGTTATATTGGCTACGTAAGGAGACGCATGCTCTTTTTCCTCGAGAAGTTAAGAGTTTGATCCTAGTCATAAACTCAGTCAAAAGATTTTGCATCTGGGGTCTCAGGTCCCTGAATTGCCCCAGCTCTTGACTATGGCATGCCTTACCAAAACATCTCTTTGAAGAGGCCCCTGCCTGCTAGGGCCAAAGCCAGGGGTAGTGGCGAGCCAAGGTTGGGCATCGCCCCAGGCAGGCTCCTCTGACAGGTTTGCTGCGCAAGCAAGGCCTCTACATTTCTGTCCAATGACCATCTGTTTGATTTGGTTTGAAATCAGAGGGTAGCTTCTGAGGAAGTGTAACCATTTTTCTGGTTGCTTCTTTCTAAGCCTGAAAAGCTTAAGCTCTGTTGGGGCACTAAGCCTGAAAAACTGCAGATCTTCTGTGGGCAATAGGTAGGGGAGAAAAGTTAGAGGGCTGCCGCTCCTCCTTCAGCCAGGAGGAGTAGGGAAAAAACTGTTACCCGTGTGGAAGCAGATGTCAGGTGAAAAACCTGTTTCTGATAGATGGGAGTCACCGGGTAAGATCCAATGGAAATCTCGACTGTGATTCTGTTTTTGGTCCAGGTTTCACCCACTCGTGCCCCCTCCAGAAGAGGATAAACTGGAGTCTTAGAAATGCACCCTGCAATGCTTTAGATTTCATTCTATGTCTTATCTTTCTCCTGTGATGAGGGGGATGTTAATCCTCCTGGGACCACTGCTGCTCTGGAGTGAGAATAGGGATGGTCCTGTTTCGGTACCCTCTAGTGAGTTCTCATATCTGGTAAACCCAGTTTGTCAGTCGATGCATACTGGATCCAGAGCGAGGCCCTATATAACTGATTTATGATGCCTAGTGTCAGAGGGGGCTGTGAACTGCTGGGTCCCTCTGGTGGCTACCGTTTATTCTGATCTGTGGGCTATACCAAACTTGTGTTTTTAGGACATCAGGACTCCTAGGTCTCAGATCCTGACCTTGGCCACTAAGTGACTGAGGTCTACAGTGCACCCGGACTCCTCGCTCTCAACTTCTGGCTTGACCAGAGAAACACAGAAACACAGACTTTGATGACAGATAAGGACCACTTGGCCCACCCAGTCTGCCCATTTCCCTACTTACTGGATAAGCTGAAGATTCTAGTTAACCAACAGCCTACTTCCTGCAACCCCCCCCCCACTATAATTGCCTTATGTCTGTCCCATGCATGTTTGAATTCCCCCACTGTTTTAGACCCCACAATCTCTCCGGGAAGGCGGTTCCATGCGTCCACCACTCTCTCCGTGAAAAAGAATTTCCTCACATTACCCCTGAGTCGTCCCCCATCTAACTTTAAATTGTGCCCCCTTGTTCTTACACATATCTTTTTCTGAAAGATGTTACCCTCCTGGACTTTGTTGATTCCCTTGAGGTACTTAAAAGTTTCTGTCATGTCCCCCTGCCCCTCCTTTCATCAGGGGTATACATATTAAGCTCTCTCAGTCTCTCTTCATATGGTTGCTGATGTAGACCCTGCATCATTTTAGTTGCCCTCCTCTGGACTGCTTCCATCCTGTCTATGTCCTTGCGTAGATGAGGTCTCCAAAACTGCACGCAGTACTCCAGATGGGGTCTCACCAACTGTCTGTATAGAGGGATAACCACTTCCCTTTTTTCTACTTGTGATGCCCCTCCCTATGCATCCCAGTATCCCCCTGGCTCTCCTTACTGACTTCTCACATTGCTTACCCACCTTTAGGTCATCTGATATGACTACACCCAGATCCCTTTCCATTATTGTTGTTGTTAGTACCTCTCCTGCTATTGTGTACTCTTCTCCTGGGTTTTTATTTCCCAGGTGCATTACTTTGCACTTCTTTGCATTGAATCTAAGTTGCCATATGTCTGACCATTCCTCCAACCTTGCCAAGTCCCTTCTCATCCTTTCTACCTCACCTTGTGTATCAACTCTATTACAGATCTTTGTATCATCTGCAAAGAGGCATACCTTTCCTTCCAGACCCTCTGCAATGTCACCTACAAAGACGTTAAAGAGGACTGGACCCAGTACTGAGCCCTGAGGTACTCCACTAGTAACCCCCCCTTTCTTCAGAAAGTGTTCCATTCACTATTACCTTCTGTGTCCTGTTGTGCAGCCAGTTTGCTACCCAGGCTACCACCCTGGGACCCACTCCCAGGCTGGCTGACTTGATTATTAATCTTTTTATGCGGCACTGTGTCAAATGCCTTGCTAAAGTCTAGGTAGGCCATATCCACAGCCCCTCCCTGGTCTATTACTTTGGTCACCCAGTCAAAGAAATCGATTAGATTTGTCTGACACGACCTTCCTGCTGTGAATCCATGCTGCTTTCGGTCCTGTGCCACGCTGGCCTCTAGGTACTCAACAATTCTTTCTTTCAGAAGTGATTCCATCATTTTCCCCACCACTGAGGTCAAACTAACAGGTCTGTAGTTTCCTGCTTCTGCCTTGCTCCCACTTTTGTGAAGCGGAAACACATCTGCCCTCCTCCAGTCCTCAGGTACCACCCCATCTTCCCATGATTTGTTAAAAAGTGTGGTTAGTGGTGTCACTAGGTCCTCCCTTAGCTCTTTTAGGATTCTAGGGTGAATCCCGTCAGGCCCCATTGCTTTGTCCACCTTGAGTTTTAGGAGTTCTTTTAGTACTCTTTCTTCTGTAAATGGACTGGCGTCAACCCCACTATCCAGAGTGCTTCTACTAAGCCACTAAGCCACACCGCCTGTAAAGGCTGATACTTCATTTTGGGGGGGCATCGCTGAAGAAAATGCAGGGGGTGCCTTCCGTTAAAATGGCCTGTAGGAAGTCTCTCCCAGTTGCCTCCAGGGGCAGCAGTGGCCTCCGTCCACAAGCGCTGTGACACCCTAAGATGTTCATCGACGAACTGTGAACCTGGGTACCTGTGAAGCTGGGTGGCCCATTCGCAGAGCTGCTAGTGTCCAAAAACTTCAGTCGATGAGCAAAGCACCTAAGGAGCTCGTCAATGGCCTGAGTACCTTGACACCAGGCTAGATGTGCCCTACACGTCCTCCAGCAACTAGCTGACCCTCTGAGGTGCTCGTCGACATAAGAATCCCCTGAGAATGCATCAGGGTTCAGGCTAGAAGTAATAGAAGCCTCCATCGATGAGCATAAAGACTGTATGAGCTTGTCGACGTTCTGTGCATTTAGGCGGCCTGTAGTGGTGCCACCAATTTAAAAAGGCCTCCTGTACCATTGGCACCAATTTAATAAGCAATGAGCCAGAGGGTTCGTCAGCTGCCTGAGCACACTTCAAAACACAGCTGTGCTGTACGCGGCCTCCATTGATGAGCCTCGCAACTGATGAGCCCATCGATGGAAAATTGCCCCTTAAAGTGCTTCTGAGTGCCTTGAAGCACGTTTGTCCCTAGACGGAACCGTGGCCAGCGCTCCACCATGGCAAGCTCACTCCCATCTACAAGCTTTTGGAAAGGGGCCCCGTGAGGAGCTGGCGGTGGTGCTTTCATCAGCAGGGCGGCAGCTCCAGTGTAGCGGCTCATCTGCTGCCTGAAACCTGAATAAGGATTTTCCCCTTTTGAACCTCCGAGGACTAGTGGCTCATCTGCTGCCTTAGACGCCATGAAATAAAGCGTTTTCCCCTTGTTAATCCTTTGAGCTGACACAAGCTTCGGGAGGGCGGCAGCGCCAAGAACACTCGTAGCACGGGATAAAATGCCAGCCAGTCTGCATAAAAGTTTTCCCCTTGTTAATCCTCTGAGCCAACACGAGCGTCGGAGGTTGTGCACACTCTTAGCGTGGGAAAAAATAATGGCCAGACTGTATAGCACGAGTGGCTGAGACTGAGGCCGTGTGGGAGGAAGAAGGAGGGGTGCCGGTCTGATCAGCATGCACGGCTATGACTGGGACCCCCACAAAAAACAGAGAGCCCTATCCTGACGATCCAGAGAGGCCAGTCTGTCCAGCATGCAGGGCTGAGACTGGGACCCCGCTAATAATAGAGAGAGAGTGAGTCACTGGGTCCACCCATCCCTGCTCTCTGTGCAAATCCAGAAGGGAAATGGTCCAAACTTACAGTCTTGAAGTCTTCAGCCCTATCACCGCAGTGACAGAGCTCTGCTGCAGAGTACCTGCTCCCTGCAAGGCAGGAAGTGAACTGGAGACAACAGGATATGGAGGGCTTCCTATCCCCCTGCTGCAGAGCTTTAGCCCAGCCTACCATCAGCATCAGGAGGTACAGCCCAGGCGTAAGGAAGCCCAGAGACCAGCTTAGGAGAGAGAACAATTTGTGTTTTTAATGTTCCTCTAAAATAAGTGAACCCATAAGTAGGGTGACAATTACGGTACGCATCTTTTAAGCCTGTAGTGGAAATAATTTGCTGTAGGGCAGTGGAGTCACAAAAAAGCTTATAGGTCTGTAGGCCTCTATCAGAGATTGTCTTAGTCCACAATTAAAATCTCCCAACCAAATAAGGAGACAGGAAGTGTCAAAATAGGACTGAATTTCTCTGTATAACGTAATTCTGCCTGCCTTAGTCTGGGGGGCATATTTTGCAATAATTGGAAACCTTTCTGCGTTTTAAGAGATGTCCAGCATTAAGGCCCTACCTGGGTGGATAGCCACTAATCTGGTCATTCTGAGTGAGGGATTAGCCACGAGAATGCCCACCCCATCACAGGTATCTTCTCCAGCAGACCAAAAGGTAGGGCCTAAGGTCCAGAGCTTTAATGCTGACTGTAGTTCAGAGTGAGTTTTAAAGTGTGTGTCCTGTATGCATACTATGTCTCTGGTGTTATCCTGTAGTGAAAAAAGTACACCTACCCTCTTTTTTCCCCACTCTTAATGCTGTTAACATTCAATGTTAAAAGGAGAGACTATGCATCAGGAAAAAAAGGAAAAAGAAAAACAACCAATAAGTCATAATATGGAAAACCATTTACGGAGTTCTGGACAGTTTCTCTGTCATGTCCTTTTAGTAATTGAGTCCACCCCCCAACACACTTCTTCTGTGACAGCAGTGGAAGCTATAGAGGAAGTGTCAGTCTCCCTGAATCCCTTTCAGTCCTAGCCAAGCTAAGTGCTGCATAGGAGTTACCCAATTTCAGGATGAAATCCCCTCATTCAGTTTTGTTCCAACATCCCCAACCTGTTTCTTAATGGCTTTCCCTACCCTGGAACATTTTTTTAGGCACTACTAGTTTAAAAGGTTTTTCTTTCTCAGGTGGGGGGGGGGTCTTTTAAGCATCAGAAACTAAAGCATCGTGTACAGGTGTGACCCCGTCTTCCTCTGTTATTCCTTTTTCTGGGGATACATCTACCTCTATGACCTCTCTCCCTGCCAGTCTAATTCTTGCAAATTTGTGTTGTCAGGGGGAAGCACTGTTTCAGGAGTCGCTCTGTCTGCTTGAAGATGTTGTTTGGCTACCTTCTTAGCTTGCAATTGCTGTGTTATATTGCTCAATCCTTCATGGGATGGGCAGTCCTCCCTGTTGTGCAATGCCCAGGGACAACGCCCATAGGCATAGCTGGTACGTTCACTCAGGTCGCACTTAAAAAAAAAATGTAAGTAGTTTGCAGCAAGGTGTCCATATTCCAGACAGTGATTACACCATGTGGTGTCACAAGTAGAGCTGATATGTGAATATGAGCCACACTTAAAACTTGAACGTGGCTGACCTATGTAAATCAAGAACCCTCGATCTTTCACAAGGAAAAAGGAACTGGGAAGATGTACAGGCCCTGAATTTGTGCTGTAAAGCTTTATCCTGACCCTCCACCCACCATTCCAAATCTGCTCACTATCTAATGTGGGTGTAGGCTTCCCTAAAACTTCACAACGTTGTCTGAGCCAGAACAACATTTTTTATTTGTTTATTGAAATGTTTCACCAGGAAGGCGCACTGAGCAACAAGTCGCTTATCTCCTGATGTGACCTGGGGGAAGGGGTACAATAGGAATGAGACATTAAACATTCAAGTTACAAGATCAACATTAACATACAGTTGTAAGGCAGGTGTTACAAACAGAGTTACAACAGTGTTGGGCATAACATGTAGACAGAGTGGACAATAGTAAGTGCTGGGTTAATAAGAAAAACAACTGCTTACATGAAAGAAAAGGGGGAAGGGGAGGGAAGGGGAAGAGTTGTGTCCCTGGAGACCCTCTCAGGATGCGGGGAACCCTGCAAAGGGACTTGTGGGACCAGAGAGAAGAGGATAAGGCAATGTCCCAGAGAGACCCCTTTAGGATGGTTGGGGAAGGGAGTAGATCAGAGATACAAGCCCCTTCGGGGGGGGGGTAGGAGAGGAACCCATGGAGAGCATCCGGGGTCCTTTATGTCCTCAAGGTTGACGCCCTCGTTTTTAAACATGACTGTGATGTTTTTCACTAAGGGCTTCATGAGGAAGATGGCCTGGAAAGGTATCCACGCAGGATTATTCTTTTGTACCTGATACTGGTCCCAGAATCTGTCTAAACTAGACACATTTTTAAAGCTTATATCATAATTGGAATGTCCAATAGTAATCAAAGCAAAGATTTCTGATGAAAATAATTTCATTGTCCCCTTCAAAAGGGTCCTGGCTATGTGTATCCGATCTGGTGGAGATTCTAGGCCCCCTTTATAAAGCAACCTAACAGCATTTCTCCTGGGTGCAGGCCCCCTTTGTTCCAAAATAAATCAGATAACTTGAACATAGGACTTAACCTAGGCTGATTTTCAACATCTTGTAGGGCTTCATCCATGGGTCTCATACCTAAAAATCTATCTGTTGCCTGGCCAGTAGTAGCATTAGGACCTGAATCAGAGTGTACTATAATGTTAGCCCCAACTTCAAGATCAACAGTAACATTTTTATCAGTAGAAACAACATTAACAGTGTCAATACCAGAGTCAGAAATATTACCCCAGGGGTTCGTTGGAGCTCTGTGCAGTTTCAGTGGCCACCACAGTAGAAACAGCTGCCGCATATCTTTGAAATGTACTGTCCGTAGGATCAGGGAGCCACTGATCATTAGTTCCTTGTACCCAGCCAGCATCCTCGAGGGTGTGAACTGGAGACCAGTTCCCTGCCCCAATTTCTGTATTCTGTGGGGACTTAGTGCCATCAGACAATGCAGGAGCTTGTTGCTGAGCCTGTTTGCGCCATCCAGAAGTTTTTTTATTAGCCGGAAAAGTGTACTCTGTATCATGTTACACACGATTAGTTGCTGCGTCCATAGGCTTTGTAGGAGTACACCCAGGAGTGGCACTCTACCGCCCTGAACCAAGACGCCGCCATGAAGATTTGGACTTCGTTTTTTCAGAGATAGGAGCCTGCTGCTCCTGGCACATGGCAACATTACCATTTTTACTGCTAGCTGCATGAGAAGTTCCTCCGGAAGGGCTCTGTAGCAACTGTGCCAATGACAAGTCTGGAGCAGCCTGAGCTGCGGCTTGCTTTGATGCTCCTATGTCAGCAGGCCTCTGACTCATGCCGACAGCTGGAGCTGTAGACGTGGCAGGTACAGTCTGAGACATTAGAGAGGTCAAGTCTTTATTGTTAGGAGAAAAATCTCCCACTTCCATGTCTGTAACAACGGTACTTGCATTTTGTTGCATTTCTTGCACTTTTGATATGGAGGAAGGAATTTCTTCTCGCAACTTTTCAGAGGACAGAAACAACTCATCTGCAGTAATAGCATCTGAAAAATCTGCCTCAGCCATAGCGACATCAACAGCCTCTTGAGTTGAGAAATCAGGGGAGGAGGCCTGCTCCCCTGTCTCCTCCATGTCCATCCTCTCTGCTGGATTCATCTAAGTCGATATCTCAGGAAGACAGCCAAGGGTTCCCCCTGCTGGAGAGCAGGGAAATTTCTGTGGTGTCCAGGCCAAATTTCCCCCCATTCACTAAAATACTACCAACAGCTTAATCTGGTTCTTTAAGTCAGTCTACATCTGTACACATATTTCCCTTACCTTGCCCCCAGGTCACATCTGGAAAGAAGCCACGGCTTAGTGTGCCTCTCCCGATCACAAACTTTCAAATACAAAAAAAAAAGCCCAGACAGACCCCCTTAGCGACCCATGATGTGGACATGGGGACACAAGTGCCCATATGACGGACAGTCTACTGGGTGTCTAAGGCTTTCCTAAAGCACATTAGGAAGGAGGTAGAGGAAATGCTGGAGTTAGGGGTAATCCAGAAATCCCACAGTCCCTGGGCCTCGCCCATAGTCCTCATCCCCAAGATGGATGGGTCTACCTGCTTTTGTGTGGACTATCATGGACTCCACACAGTCATATGTCTGACGCCCACCCAATGCCCTGGACAGACGAGTTGTTGGACAAGTTGGGGTGGGGGGGGCAATCTACCCAGCAACCATAGACCTGACAAAGGGGTACTGGCAGGTGGAGTTGACTGCCAGAGCTTGGGAACGGCCAGCCTTCATCACCCCAATAGGCTTCTTTGAATTCGAGGTGATGCCTTTTAAGACAAAAAACGCCCTTGCCACATTCCGAAGGTTGGAAAAAAGCCTCTACAAAAAACGAGTCAATAGTGGACAGCACTGTAATTCTTCTCCAAAATAAACTTTATTAATATTTCTTTAAGGCCCTCTGCTCAATGTTTCACTTACACCATGTAGGCTTCATCAGGAGGTGCCTCTTAATATCCTATTAAATATACAAATCAGTAATACTGCCCATGATGCAATTTATACAATCCATTATTCTTCAAAAAAAAAATGTCTCACGTATGGTACCTCTCACTTTATAAAGAGCTCCTCTAGTATTTAATCTCAAATGTCGAGCAATGGGCCTTAAAGAAATATGAATAAAGTTTATTTTGGAGAAGAATTACAGTGCTGTCTGTTATTCCATTGCCCCCCAGATTACTCTTTTTGTGGAGACTTTTTCCAGGCTGATTACTCACATACAGGTGGCAGCATAGCTCAAGCTTGAGAAAAGCATTTCCCGTGGGGCATCTTGTGTTTTTTCAAGATACTTGGACACATTCCAAAGGTTGGTCAACCAGGTGTTACACAGTACTGAAGAGTACACAGTGGTTTATTAGACGATATTGCTATCTTCAGTACCAGCTGGAAGGAACACCTGTCCCATCTGAGGGAAGTGTTAGGCAGGACTCGCTGTAAAGGTTGAAAAGTGCCAGGTGGCCATGGCTGAGGTGTCATACTTGGGACATGTAGTGGGGAGGGGACAGCTACATCCAAACCAGGCCAAGATAGAGGCCATTGAGGCATGGCCCAGGCTGGAGACCCAGAAGCAGGTCAGAAGCTTCCTGGGGACTACAGGGTACCACAGAAAATGTGTACCAAATTACAGTACCTTGGCAGCTCCCCTATCTAGCTTGTTAAAAAAAAGGTAACCCCAGAAAGTAAAATGGGACCCAACATATAACAGGGCCTTCACCTAGTTAAAAGTCGCACTTTGCAGTGCCCCAGTGCTAGCCAGCCCAGACTACACTAAACTATTTGTTATGCAGCAGATGACTCAGATGTGGGGATTGGTACCATCCTCAGCCAGATCTCCCAACAGGGTAAGGAAGGATCACCCAATTTGTCACTCTATATTTGTCACCCAGTTTGTCACTCTATAGGAAGCAAAATTTCCTTTTACGAGATTCTGCCAGTACCAGGGGCAACCGGGAAGAACAAGCAAAAACTTAGAGGGGTGAACCAGTGGCTCAGGGACTGGTGCAAGGCAGAGGGATATGGGCTGGTGGGGGACTGGGAGGATACTTGGGAGATAAGGGGCTATATGCCAGGGACAGGTTACACCTCAGCCTGGAGGGGAGGGAGATCTTGAAACTAAAACTTGCTGGTTTTAAAGGAGAGAGGTGGGGTTTAAACTTGTAAAGGGGGGAGGATCAAACAAAAGAAAGGCCCCAGGAGGGCTGTTTGAGAGTCCAGATCTAGGGCACGAGAAAAGTGGGGGGACTGCATTGCAAATCTAAGGATAATTGGGCAGAAAAGGGACTGTGCAGGGTTGGGGGGACTGGAGAGAGGGGAAAGGGCGGGTGGAGGACAGTGTTGATCAATGCCAGGAGCATGAGCAATAAAATGCCCGAGCTCCAGGCTATGCTGGCTGAGGGAACAGCAGATGTGGCGGCAATTAGAGAGACATGGGCCACCCAGCGAAATGACTGGGACCTAAACTTGGAAGGCTACAAGATATTCAGGAAAGATAGGGGAGTGGGAAGAGGGGGAGGGGTTGCACTGATAGTCAGAAATGACTTAGTGGTTAGTGGAGTGGAGGAGGCTGGAGGGGGGGTGTAGGCGATTTGGGTAACCCTGCAAATGAGGAGAGGGAAAAAATTTAAAATAGGGGTGGTATACAGGCCCCCCGCAATAGAGGAAGCTCTGGAGGATAAACTGGTTGAGAACATCAAGGGTCACTGTGACCTTGGGAACGGTAGGGTGGTGGTCATGGGTGATCTTAATATGCTGGGGGAGGACTGGGACACCACGACATCCTCTGTAACCACGGAAGAGCAACTGATGGATGTCTTTCAGGATGCCTTCCTGGTCCAACAGGTGGGGGAACCTACTAGAGAGGGGCGGATACTGGAACTTGTCCTAGCGGACAGTGACCAGATAAGGGGCCTGGAGGTGTGCAGTACACTGGTGGGTGGTGACCACGCCACAGTCTGGTTTCTGCTGTATCTGGGGGGGGACCATACTCATATATTAGTGGTAGACTTCAGGGGAGCGGACTTCATGGGTATGGGTAGGATTCTATTGGAGAGGTTGGACAAGATTAGGTCGGACATTGATGCTGGAAGCTTGTGGGAGACCATTAAAAAAGGGGTGCAAGAGGCTAATAGGTCCTGTACTAAAGTAAGGCGAAAGCATGGTAGAACCAGCAAGCCATGTTGGTAGACCAGGGAGGTACAGGAGGCAGTGAGGGGGGAAAAAGGCTGCCTATGCACGTTTTAAATGCTCAAGGGGGGACAAGGGGCGAGGAGAGTATGAACTATTGGCCAGGAGGGTCACCAGAGTGGTGAGAGGAGCCAAGGCAAGGATGGACCAAAACCTGGCTAGGGATATCGGGGGGGCGGGATTATACAGATACATAAGAAAGAAGAGAAAAGAGAGGACACAGATCAACAGGATTAAGATTGTGGGGAGATGGGCTCAGGAAGCAGGGGAACAGGCAGAGGTGCAAAACGAGTATTTTGCTTCAATCTTTGCAGAGGGAGACAGAGGATCCCTACAGCCTGATGGGAGGTAAGAGGAGCCAGCAAAAGCGAGAGGTCAGTCTGAGACCAGAGGATGGAAAGAGGCTAGGGTACAGGCTGGGCCAGACCCAGAAGGGGTAAGAAGGTTGCATGAGGGAGAGGACTAGGGGGGAGAAATTACAGTGGATAGGGTAAGGGATGCCCTTCGGAAGCTAAAAACTGATAAGGCGCCGGGGTTGGATGGGCTACATCTGAGGGTTATGAAGGAACTGGCGAAGGAGCTGGCAGTGCTCTTTAACACCTCTCTGCAGACAGGATGGGTGCAACAAGGCTGGAGGGTAGCTTATGTAGTGCCTATCCATAAAGGGGGGGGGGGTCTAGGAAGGAGATGAGGAATTATAGGCCTGTCAGCCTAATGTCTGTGATAGGCAAAGTAATGGAGGGCTTTATCAAGGAGAGGCTTAGGAGGCAGCTGGAAAGGTTAGGGCACAGGATGATAAACAGCATGGCTTCGTCCCTGGGAGATCGTGGCAGTCCAGCCTCGTAGAGTTTTATGATTGGGTGATGGGGGCCTTGGACAGACATAGGCTGGTGGATGTCCTTTACCTAGATTTCAGCAAGGCGTCTGATTCAGTGCCCCATAATGGGCTGATGGCAAAGCTGGGGGAGATGGGGGTGGGAGGACAGGAGCTCAAGTGGGTCGAAAATTGGCTTTCAGGCAAATACAGACGGTAATTGGTGGGATAGTCTCCTCCCCCAGGAAGGTAATCAGTGGGGTCCCCCTAGGTTCAGTATTGGGGCCACTCTTGTTCAATGCCTATGTCGTGGATATAGGGAAGGAGGTTAGGAGTAGGCTGAGTCTCTTTGCAGATGATTAAAAACTGGGAGCACTTGTGGATCGGGAAGAAGCGAGAGAGACAGTCCAGAGGGACCTGGATACCACCACCGGACACCACCCAACAGGCCTCCTTAGACTTGACCAGCGGGTACCATTTCTCGGGCGCCCAAGAAGTAGTCTGGCATCGCGGTCCTCCAAGACCGAAGCCGAGAAAGACCTGCACAATTCGCAGGCCTGCGAATCGTGTCCAAGCCCTAAGCAGTAGACGCACATGGAGTGCGGATCGGTCCGGGACATCTTCTGCCCACAAGGGCACCGACTGAAGCAGGGAGTCGATTTGTCCATCGCAGCCGTGAGGGAAGACAAAGACCGTAGTCTTGTAAATCTTAAAATTAGTTTCGAAAATTCCGAAGTGTGGGGATCCAGGCCTAAAATGCAGAGCGCAAAGGAGGGAACCTGAGCTTCCAAGCGGTAAGGAAGAACTGGCATCATGGGGCGGAGCTGAGGGTTTTACCACCCGGGTAGGTGGGAGGAGCCAGCTTGAAGACCTTCCGGCAAGATTTAAAGTGGCAAGGAACCTGCCAACAAGTGTGGACTGAACAACATATCCACGTCCCTAGAACTTTTTGTTTTGGTCATGTTTTATATAAATTTCTGTATATAATGCATTGGATGCCAGGGTGGCCCAATGTATGTGCAAGGGATTGTGTACAGACCATAGGCCCTGTAGACTGATGTGATTTTCTTGTTACTACAAAAGAAAACTGTTTTCTGCTAGCACAGGCTAGAAGTAATTAAATTATTTAAAAGAGAACAAAAGAAAAAATTAAGCAGAGCTGGCCAGCAGGCAGGTCCATTTGTGTCTCAATGGACCACAGCATCTTCTGGTGCCTCTTCATCTACCTTTCCTTTGTTTTCAGAAGTCTACTCTCAGCTAATCTCGTTACCAATAAATGGGCTACCATTTAAGTAAACAACTGTATTGAGTACAGTTTAACTTTAGATATCTCCCAGCAGGAGAAGGCTGGAATGTTCCCATAGAAATCTGGTTTGAGCTGGATGACCTGAGTCTCTTTTTTTTCTTATATTAAGAACCTCATATCTGTGATAGTGTAATAAAATACTAAACCTGGATTGGTTGGGTAACCATAGAAACAGAATGCTAGCCAGTGGCAGGGCAGCCCCTATCCACTGGACCTGCCCTTTGGAAACCACTTAAAACCAGGATGCAAAGAGGTATCCGAGCCTTTTCAGCTTTTGCTTGAAGCCTTGCCACTGTTGCATCTGGGATCCTCTCTATCTGCTTAGGAGAGCAGGGGCATTTTCTTTAAGAATTCTTCTGCACTGCCAAGAACCAAGATTTGCATCTGCCTTTGTAAAGTCTTTGCACTTAAAACTTCATCACTAAGGACTTCAGGTAGACTTTAAATCTCAGAGTTTCAGAGTGTAGGTTTATTTTATGCATATTTTCCATTTTATTTTCAATACCTTGTAACCAATGTCTAAAATTATTTGTCTTTATATTATTTACTGCATTCATTAAGTTAACTAGTAAAGCTTTTGGCTTATTTTAAGAATAATTCTGCCTATGTCTGTTGTGTGGGTTGCCTTGGTAAGAGTTGTTCAAAGACTACGCTTGTGTGACTGTTTTAACTCATTATTACCTGGGTGGCCATTCTGTGTCAGGTAAACAATGGATAGTTCAGACTTCTTACGAAGCTATTGAAAGTAATGAGTTAAGGCATAACACTGCCAAAAGTGAAGTGTCACTAGGGACTCTGTGATGAAAAGAGGGGAGGAAATGCGTAGGGTCTCAAGAGAAGCCTGTGGAGAGTTGAACCGAGCTCTGTATTTCTGGGGAAAGACACTGTAATAAAGTGTATAGGGCCCCCAAACCCTATACACGCCTGTGGCTTTCTGGTTCGTGGTGCAGTGGCAGAGAGAGTTCTACCTCAGGAAAGACTGTATTTATATCCCCTTGCATGGAGAAAGGGTATCTCTGACCCCATCTTCACACCCACCCTCATCACAAGAGGGGTTCGCTCTGACGCACAGAATCCTGTCCCACAGGAGTGGACTTGTGACACTAGGTAAATTAGGGCAGGTTAATTATGAACTGTACAGTTTCTAGGTAAATAACCAACAGTCAGATGCTGTATTTTAACCAGTGAAGTTGTTTGATTTGGTCAGTTTTTTTTATATCCTATTTTATAAAATTATTTATTTTTTATAGTCATAGTGAATGATAAGTGTAAAGTGGTATTTCCTCTGCCACATGAAGGATTTAACTCACAGGCCCAAAAGACACCGTTTAGAGGTAAACATATTCTCTAGACCTAACATTAGCTCCAGGGACTCTTGAACCCTCTTGCCAGATGGGTTGGGATTTATTACAATCCCACAGAATATGCATAAGTGGCCCCATCTCAGTATTGCATTTGGTACACAATGGAGGGTCCAAGAGATGCTATTCATGCAGTTTTGCCAGGGTATGATACATGTTTTGGAAAATTCTAAATCACGAGTCTGAACATATCAAATTTAATGAATTTGTGCATATTAGTCCATATTGTCTCACAGTTTTCATCTGCCAGATCCCAAGTCAGGGTTTCCTGCCAGTATTTAGATGGTGAGCCAAACCTATGAGCCATCATATCTCTCTAGTTCTGATAAATTTCCTGCCAGTATTTAGATAGTGAAGGGAGTTTAGGGAACAAATCTATGAGTCATCAGGTCTTTCAGATTCTGATAAACGTGTGAAATGGCATGGGTGCACTGCCAGCTACTGCAGCTTTGCAGTGATTACAGCAACAGCTGATGGTCTGGTAAGCCTCCCATCATGGGGGTCACCATAGGCTATATTTGTAGGAATGTAAAAAAAGTTGATTTATACTGTATGTGGCCAAAGGTAGCCCACTGGCCATTGTGCAGTTAATGCCCCACCTTAGAAATGCCCTTGTTATCCCAATTTCGATTAAATACAGTTTTACCTGCAATTTTGAAGTTGGCATTAAGCCACAGGGGTTGATCTCCCAGGGGTCCCAAGTGGAACTTGAGTATCCTGCCCAGCTGTCTGTAGATCTGTATGGAAGTACCAATGGGGGTATGCACTACCTGCTTTGGCAAATGAAATGGGATTGTATAAAATAAGGATGGCAGGCTGATGCCCAGGTTCCGAAGAAGTTGGGCTTCTATTTCTAACCATCATGATACAAAAGTGACCCCAGTGTGGGTGCAATGGGTCCCCTATCTTAACTGTTTATCTCCCTGAGGTGCATGGAAGTAGGTGAGACTAAGACCCCTAGCTTGTTTGGCAGCTGCTAGTTTGGTATAAGCCCTCATTGGCTTCTTCCCTGACCACAGAAAAGAGGAGAGTAGGTTATGGATCTTCTGGAGCCATGTTAGTGGAAGCCTGATTATGAGCATGGTTATGGGTAGATAATTTATAGCAAAATATTAGTTTCCACCACACTGATTTTACCCCAAAGTGATACTGGAAGGGTAGACCACCTGCTGAGGTCCTGCATAAATGTGGCCAATAGCGAAGTAAGATTATCCTGAATCTTATTATGGTAAGAGGTGAACATCTTAATACCTAGATATGTTACGTGAGAGACATAGACTAATTCAGTACAAGGTGGTCAAGTTCTTGCTGTCTAGATTTGTGGTTGAGGGTTAGGACTGTGGTTTTGTTAATGTTCACCTTATAGAGGGAGATGCTGCCAAATTCTTCCACCTCTCTGTGGACTTCAAGGATGATGCAGCTGGGATGTTGGACATGCAGCAGTACATCATCAGCATATAGTAAAATCTTATACTGCCTCCCCCTGAATTAGACTTCTCCAATTAGTGGGTCAGTTTGTGGGTTTTGGTTGATCCTAATAGGGGCTCCAAATAGAGACTGAACAGAAATGGGGAGAAAGGGCAACCTTGTCTGATGCCACTGGAGAGGGAAAAGCCAAATGGCAGGACCCCATTACAATGAACCAGGTCAAAGGATTGGGAATACAGAAGTCTTCTCCAGTTGACGAATTCAGCAGATTATCTCATAATTTTTCAGCACCCTAAATAAATATTTCCAAGACAACCTATCGAAAGTTTTTCTACATCCACAGAGGCTAGGGCCACTGGGACCTCTGCCTCACTGGATGTGGAAATGACGTAAAACAGCTTCCTCAGGTGGTCTGTAGAGACTCATCTCCCAACAAATCAGACCTGTTCTGTGTTCAGAAATGATATCCACACCTTCTGCAACCAAGTCGCTAGAAGTCTGGCCAAGATCTTGCTATCAATATTTAAAAGTGATACGGGCCTTTAATTCTGCACCCTGCTATCATCACTAAGCCTCCCTCTGCTCTTGGGTCGCTCCTGTAAATGGGCCTTGTGCCCAGTAGGCCTTACCCAGTTACCAAAGAACAAAAAATTAAATTAATAAAAGTAAAAAAGGTCCCTAGGGACAGAGAAACATGCAGTGAGAAACAGACCTTCAAAAAAGAAACTGGAATGACACCAGCACCACAGCTTCCTCTGGGAGTCTCTTCCAAAGATTTGTAATTCTTGATGAGAAAAGTTTTCCGGTGTTAAAGCTGCCATAAGTCCAATAGCATTTTGTCTGTATTTTGCTACAAATAACATTGTTCAGGTAGTCAAACTGCTACTGCTGTTCCGCAGGCTGGCTGTAGATCAAAATCTAAATATTTTATTAAGGATTGCCTAAGAGTTTTGTCATTTGGCTAAAAATGTTCAGGTGACATTAGCCAAATTTTCATGCTCTGCCTCCTGGGTCTGTGTGGTGGCTGCTTGTCTGTGTCTGTAGCTTAGTTTTTGTGGATTTACATGGTTTTCTGCTTGGAGTAACTAGACCATTCTTGCTCACTACATCCGTGAAAGTCTCCTGAACTGGATTTCTGCAAAACATCATCACCAGGTATCTGCATTTTTCATTTAAAAATCAACTTTTTGGAAGCTATCCCAAGCAAAACATAAGTCAAGCAACTAAGTCTGACAAACTCAGTGACTCTAGGTCCTGCTTGAATCCACATTTTCATCTGACCTGCTCCATGATCTGTATGTGGGCTTTTCAACAACCTCTTTGAATGACAAAGAAGCATGCAGACAAAAGGATTTCACATCCTGCATATGCGAAGGCACAGTTCATCACCTCCAGGAATTCTAATACATTCTGTGACTCTGGACCTCAGCTGTTGATAATTTCCTTTGGCTTTTGACTTAACCACCAGGTATCTACAAGATGCTGAAATCCTTTCTCCTACAAATTCTCCTTATGCTGCTCCTGCTCTCAGGAAATGTTTACCCCAACCCAGGACCACCTGGGCAGCCAGCAGTGGCACCAAGCAGAAGGTCAGGGACACTCACCATGGTATCCATCAACGCCTGCAGCATCCTCAACAAACTTGATTCCCTCCAAACATGGATCCTACAGCACAACCCTGATGTCCTCTCAGTTGTGGAAACATGGCTAAACCCTAAAATCCCCAATACCTCCGTCTCTATCCCTGGCTACTGCATTTTCAGGCAAGACGGGATTGCTAAATGGGGCGGGGGCTGCGCCATCTATCTTAAGGATACCCTTATGGGTCACATCATCCCATCCCCAGCCTGAGCAACTCCTCTCAGGTCCTCACAATCAAAATCCTCCTTGGTGCACATAACAAGGAACTCACTGTCATCTCAGTTTACCTACCCCCAAGAGACCAGGCTGCTGGCTTCCACAGCATCATGGAATATCTAAGGGTCCAGCAACATAATTCTGAAACCATAATCATGGGTGATTTTAACATTAACTGGCTCTCCGCTGAGGCCGCTACCTATAAGGATGCAGTCGCGGCACATCACCTCACTCAACTGGCCAATGCCCCCACTAGGTGTAACTATAGGACAGGCTCCGTTATGCTTCTAGACTGGATTCTATCTAAGTCCCCTGAATGCATCTCCAATGTTTCTGTACTCCCGGATACAATAAGTGACCACTCGTCTGTCATCTGCTCCTGGTCAAACAAATACCACAAGCCCCCTCCCAAGCTTATCTATGTCAGGGTTATCAAACAAGGGCACCTCCAGCTGTTAAAATCCCATCTAACCAGGCTGAACTGGGCAGTGCTTGACTCCCTCAGTGACACCAACAAAGCTCTGGACCTATTTATCAAACGTTTCAACGAAGCCTGTGACATCTATGCAGCAGTGAAAAAGACGAAGGTCAAAGGACAGACCAACCCCTGGGTTACTGCTGACCTTTGAACTCTGCTCAAGCACAGAGACCACCTCTGGCATTGTGCTCGTGCAACTCTGATGCAAGTAAACATACAATTATACAAAGCAGCCAGAAATGATTGCACTCGAAAAATACGGAATGCTAAACGCAGCTATTACAAAGAGGCTCTGACCAACTCTTGGGGCCAGGGAAACAAATTCTGGAACAACATAAAAGAACTCACAGGCAAGGATCCTAAAGCACCACCCACTATGCTCAACCTTCATGGCACTCCTACACTCGACCTAGGTACCATCATCAGCACTTTTAATAATGCATTTACAAACCTGGACAGTGTTCTTCCACCAAATTTTTTTGACAACCTCCCCTCCAGCTCAAGTTACCCCCCAACTAGAACGTACAACCCCAAAGTTTTTTTTTAAAGGAGGTCCCACCACAAGTAGCTAGAAAATATATTCAAAAGGCCATCGGCAAACAAGGGTACAGTGGTGATTCCCTTGACCTGAAACTGCTGGCACAAGTCCTCAATGAAATCTTAGAACCACTTACAAAGATCTTCAATCTCTCGCTTAGATTGGGCCATTTCCCCTCTCTCTGGAAGAAAGCCACTGTCACACCGGTTCACAAAAGCGGAGATAGGACGCTGCACACCAATTACAGACCTATCTCACTCCTCCCCCTACTATCTAAAGCGCTGGAGCGAATAGTGTCGGACCAACTAGTTGAATTCCTGGATAACTACAATGTACAGTGCCCAGAGCAGCATGGCTTCAGAAAAGGGCACAGCACCACCACTGCACTACTGGAATTTACAACCTTCATCCATGCCACGCTTGACAAAGGGAATTGTGGAGGGGCTGTATTTATAGACCTTACCAAGGCATTCGACACAGTTAACCACCCCCTACTGCTCAAGCAACTGTCCTCCATTGGGATCTCCAGCGATGCCCTTCTATGGTTCACCAGCTACCTTGATAATCGGATCCAACGTGTAAGGATTGCAGGGATCTCTTCAGATGAGAAACCGGTCCGCTCCGGAGTCCCCCAGGGGTCTATTCTGGGCCCTCTACTCTTCTTCCTCTTCATCAACAATCTCCCCAGTGCCTGCCACCAAAAAATATTACTATACGCAGACGATGCGGTCCTGTTTTCCAGCCACCATGACATTACAGTCCTTGAATCCCAGCTGCAGATCGACTTCAAGCGCATCGAAGACTGGTTCAATTCTCATAAACTTATCCTGAACCACAGCAAGACTAAAGCCATGTCCTTCTGTAACCGATGGAGCAGGCACAACTCTCTGTCCCTCACCATCAAGAACCATGCTGGGAACCCACTTGAACATGTCAAGGATTTCAAGTACCTTGGTATTACCCTGGATAGTACCCTCTCCTACACTCAGCATATTGACACTGTTGCCAAGACCGCCAATATACGGATTGGACAACTACACAAACACAAGCACTGTATGCCTGTGGATGCCCTTAAACTAGCCATCTACAGCTCTGTCACCTCTATCATTGACTATGGCCTTGCCATCTATGGCTCTGCCTCAACAAGTGCCCTCCACAGGATCTCACTTTCTCTCAACAAAGCCTGTAGACTACTAATGGGTGCAGCCCGACAACCTCACACCTGTGACCTCTATGCACAGGCCAGCTGGCTACCTCTACTCAGCAGAATACAATACCAGACCTGCTTACTTACCAAAAAGATTCTTCTCGGTCTCATGCCACCTGGTGTTAGCTCACTCCTTACTACCTACAGTGGCACTCAACAAACACGTGGTGCCCATTCTCTAACCTTTCAGGTTCCCAGATGTCGTACCTCCATGGGTCAGCGATCCTTTATCTATAGAGCAGCCAGTGGTTCAATTCCCTCAATAAAGAAACACTTTCCTCTACTACACTTGGACCCTTCAAAAGGAATCTCAAACTTTACCTCACCTCTACCACTCAATGTGACTGCTTCTCTGAACAGAGATCTCTAAACACCTCCCAGCTCACTCATGTCTCACAGCCCGCCCTTTCCCAGTCTCATTCCCTCTGGCACCGGGCCTTCCTTGTGACTCCTTTCCTGCTTCGCATCTCCACTGGTACAAGACATTTTCCACCACCATCGGACAGTGGCCCATTAGCCTGCCAACTTCCTGTCCCGGTCGCACGCCTGCAATACTAACTGCCTATGGTGCCCTCTATCTCTCATTGTTACCGCAGCCAGCTGCCTACTCAAGCTGCTCGTTATATGAATATTATCTCAAAGTATGTTATAACTGAGTACCTTTATTTTTTCTTTCAGTTGTTTTGGCTGTTTATTGTGCATTCTTTTACTACCTCTGTATGTATGTTGACCCTCATCCTTTGACGTGGAACCTTTGTAAATGAGCAGTTTCTGCTCAAAGGTATTTGTAATCCGAGAATTTAATATATAAAAAATAAAATAAATAAAAAATGCTTAAGGGTTTTAGATTTCTAGCTGTTAACAATAGTGTCTCTGTCCTTCCTTCCTTCCTTCCTTCCTCTTTATCTGCTGTTCGACAGCTCAAATTTTGCATTCAACTGGTATTCTGAACACAACAAAAATTGTGGGCAGAATAGCAATGTTAGGCTTCCAGTGTTCTGATTTGAACATCAAGTTTACATTCTAGTAGCACAGTAATCTGAGGTTGGAAGGGACCCTAGGTCCATCAGGCACCCCACCCCTGCTGCTTCATCAGCAGGGAAGAATCAGTATGCTGTGCAACATGTACTAAATTACAGTGATTTTGTACCCACTCTACTTACCCAAAGTACCTTTAGACTCCCTGTGTTTATTTGTTTTTTTGAACATATTTTCCCCCCCAGGTGCATGGCTGGAACCTCCTTCCACCTGTGCCAAGCCCTAATACTCACTTGCAGATATTGCTCAACCTACCTGTCCAGGCCTCCAAGGCCCACCTGCATCATACTGCTGTGCTGCCCCCCTTCAACGCACCCACCTGCCAGACACTCGCTTCAACGTCCCCCTCTGAACGCTATCCCCAGCGGATCAGCCAGTCCTTCCTCCCCCCAGTCAGCCCTCCGACAGCCCTACCTCATTTCTGAACCCAGGTCACTGGCATCACAAGCGGCAGCACTATCATAGTGCCGGTGGGCTGGCTGTGACTCCCTTTGTAAGCAGAAATCTATCCAGGCTTACCATACCGTTTAAATCAATATTTTTAGCCTGAATGGTATACTAGATTTCTAGTCTGAATACAAAAAAAAAAAAAAAAACAGATTGTGGTATTACATTTTCAAAACACCAAATTTAAAAATGTAAAACTACATTCCTAGCGCTGGATGTATTCTTGCTTAAATGCCCTGCACCAACTGAAATAACCTATCCTGGTATACATTATAATATTCTTTAGCTATTTTAAAAACTGCAGTTGTACTCCTCTTATGTTTTTTTTTCTCTCCAGGATAAACATACCTATTTTAATGTCTCCTCATAGCTACAGTCATCCATTGCCTTCATCAGTTTGGCTGTAAAATATTTTGCGATACTAGGTGCCTCATTACACGGTTCTATGTTAAACCACTTTTTTGCCTACTGCCAGCACAGAGATGGGTTTGCAGATCTGGCTGACATTTTCAGGGACTGATGTAGGTAAATCATTCTCTGAAAATGTCATGTCAATTCATTCAGCTGTTTCTGAAAGAACGACATGTGAAAAAACCATAAACTGACATTTTTATCCTGTTTTTTTGTGTTTTTTTGCCCTCAACTGGAGCCAAAACTATAATAATTTAATTTATGAAAATTGTCATGGTGATGCAGGATGGTGTGGAAGGATTTCCTCGGTGGGTTAGAACTTGAAATGTGTGTTACTTCATGAAATATTAAACTTGAAAAACTGTAGGTTGAGCATACACAATAGGGAATAACATATCAAAAGTGCAATTTTTTTTTGTCATATTCTGTTTATCTCCTCCCGTCAGACCCCTTTGCATAAACACCCTAGCCTCATTGCCTCAACCTCCACCAGGACTTACTGCCAGCCATCTTCTTCCAGAGTCAGTGAGGTTCCCCAACCACTTCCATGGTCTGGATCCAGTTTGGGCCAGCATGCCCAGCTAGTCTGATGTGGAGCCTGCAAGCATTCGTCGCCATCCTGCAGCTGGCTTTTCCCCCGTATCCTAGTGCCACTGGGAGGTGTGGCATGCAATGACATCAGGGCACCCACCACATGCTCCCAGGCTTCGTGTGCCAGCATCTACCATACCTCTTTGATATTTGGGCCCAGGCAGCCTTTCCCTTAGCTTCCGCTAAAAGTCAGGCAAGTAGTGCTATCACTGCTCCAGCATGCTAGTGCAAATGAGTTTTAAAGTAATTAACTGGGTCTTGAAAAAGCGTCAGTGTGATGCAAAACGCTGACCACATGTGTGGGGGTGCTACTTTGTCCTACTTGTTTTATCCATAAAATATTATTGTATCCTAACATTGGATTTTTGTGTCCTGAGTAGTGAGTCAAGTTCCCTCCTTTTGTATGGTCAGTAATATCAGAATTTGTTGTTCAATGGGTCAGTAGTTTATAACTTTATTTATAAGACAGGCAGTGTTAAATCCTTTTCTTTGTTCTTTGCCTGCAGCTAGCACAGGGATAGACTGATGGAACAGGCTGATTGAAAATTTCACTTCAATCCTTGAAAATTGCACTTCAATCCATTTAGCCAGTTTTGAATGGGGGATATTTAAAAAAAGGCAGAGCGACAACTGTTCCCTTTTTTTGACAGTTACCTAACTGGGTCAGTAGTTACTGGCTTTGCAGTTCAAATACTGTACATCAGTAGTTTATCCGACTTTATTTGTGAAACAGGCAGTTTTAAACCCATTTATTTACCTACTGCTAGCACAAACATAGGTTGGTTGGGGCTGACTATTGAAGGAGTTGGTGCCAGTATCTATATTCCCTAAAATGTAATGTCGGGTCATTCATCCATTTTTGAATGGAAGATGTTTGAAAAATTGCCCTATGTTAGATCTGATGTATCTTCTTAACAGTATACTGTTCTAGAAGTTTATATGGATCATTATTTAGCCTTTTAAAAAAGTATGGGACTTCTTTTGCAAAACAAATGACATTAAGGTAACATTTGGGTTGTGGACAATGCATAAAACATCAGTAAATGCAGAGTTAGGATCTAAAAGACCCTAACTTCCCATGTTCTTTATAAGCAAGGTATTGGTACGGTTTCATAACATTACTAGTTGGGTCTAATAAACCACATAAATACTATAAACAACCAAACTAACACTTGTATGAAACGTTACTAGTTTGCACGTAAATCAGTCTGCATTTTTCAGCTTATTTTATGTTTTAAGCTACAAATCACAGTTCTTACTGTTATACATATTACACATAGACTACTAGTTGAGCTGGCTAGAAAAATGTAATAAGCAGCCAAACCTGATGCAGTGATGATCCTAGGGACTTCAGTCTCCCAGGTGTAGACTGGTGATTTGAAAGCACTAACAGCAGGGTGGAGACTGAGTTATTTTTCACCTTCAAGAACAGGCAAATTCGAAGTGGTTGAATCCAATAAATTTATTGCTGGGTATATTCCAAAGATACAGATTTGTGCAGCCAAATGCCACACCAGCCCCTGCATGGCATATATATTGATCTCTTATGATACATACTTCAAAATAATTTTGAACTGTATATATAGGATTGTTGTTGTGTGTCACACAACAACACTCCTAGTGGCACTAGATTAATGGCTTTAGAATTTGTGGCAAGAAAGCTAAGGGGTAGTAACAGAGTAAATAAGCTGTTGCAGAGAGAAAGCTTTTTGATATTTCATCTAGGGTGTCTACAACCAAGAGGTCTAAATTTGGAATGGGACCTTAAACCATTTCTGAAAAAGTTAAAAAGGAAATAATAAAAAATGAAGGAATGATCAAAATAAGATAATGAAAAAACTATGGAAAAGAACAATAAAAATTTAAAATAAGCAAAAAATTATAGCGAAAATTTTTTTAGAAAATATCAGATACAACACTGTAATTGTTTGCTTATTTTCACCATGTCCTACCTCTCTATCTTTCCCTATTTAGGTGCCATCATGAAAATAATGATAACAATTTGACATCTGTGGTTGCCCCGGGAACTCCCGGAATGATTACACATTATGGGTGATCACGTAGCCAGATTATCTGCACTATTCTACCTTTCTCTTTTCTTCTAATGTTAGTTAACATAAGGAATAACAATGCATCATGATCTTAAATACAACTGTGCAAGTTAGCACTTATACAATTGAAAATTATTTTGACGTATGTATCATGAGATATCAATATATGATGCTTCTAGTGAATTAATTTGTATAAAATTACTAGATTTGGTTATACATACCACTATTTTATAGTTCATTTATTAATTTTGATAATGTATGTTGTAACTATATGTTATTCCTGGTCCTATGTTCTAATCCCCTCAGAACGCCTGATGTACAAACATTAATTGATACAAGGTGCCCCTAGATGGCAGTAAAGTATATATTGTTACACGTGGTCCCTGCACCCTAATTGGTACCCTCAGAGGTACACCGTAAACAGTTAGTGCTTAGGCATATGTTATATACTAACATAGAGGGCTAAGGGCATCTACCGTACAAGAGTACATGTCAGGATATGTACGCATATTGTTGTAATACACTTTGCTTGCTAATACACATATTCTTCTATGTATTTTCTATGTATTTCTTACTTGTAAGATGCCAAGACACCTGTGTCCTTGGAATAATTATAATATGTAAGTCGGCATTGCCACCTTTTGGTGATTTGTACTACTACACTGAGTTATGTAAGACTGTATAAGAACTCTTTTGTTTCACAAACTGATGACTACTACAAAATTGTATAATGTTATCTTGGACTGTGGAGCCTCCTCTAATTTAGCCAATAGGGCTCATCTCTGTAACTAGAAATGTTTCTATCTTACAGTAACCATAGTAATTATCATAGGTATATAATGTGATACACTAGTCTTGTACCTCGGAGATCCCAAGACACACAATGAAACCTTGAGGTATAGGGAACGCTTAGCACTGGCTCCCGGTTCGTATTGGTAAGAACTGCTTAGGGCAACTGTGATTTTATCCTTTTTGGTAGTAATAAACAAGTTTATTACTCTTATGCAAAGTGTCTGTGATTACTTGCATTCCCAATATTGCCAAGAACCTGAAAGTGAGGTTTAGACCTCCTGACAATATAAAGGGATGATGTAGTCACTTAACCAGTGCCCCCTCAAGAAGACCTACGGTCAAAGTGCAGGGGCTGGTGTGGCATTTGGCTGCATAAATCTGTATCTTTGGAACATACTCAGCAATAAATACATTGGATTCAGCCACTTTGAGTTTGCCTATTTTGGGAGACTGCTGAACCTTTCTGGACTACACTGTTACTTATGTTTGTGCCGGTAACCCAAGTGAAGCACTGGGTTAAACGGAGTCTGCTGTGCACACCTCCCTTTATGGAATTCCTATCCACCTTCAAGGACTGCTTCTTACAGCATGTCCAACAGAGGACAAGGTTTGAAACCACCCTTCAGCAAGGACTGTGGTCATCTCCAGTGTAAATGTCCAGGCAGCAGTAGGGGAAAGTGACCATAACCAGGTAATCTTCTACCTCGTGAGAGGGAAGATGATCCAGGCTTCAGCCACCAGACCCCAAACTTCAGAAAGGCGAGCTTCGTCCAGATGAAGGACCTGTTATTCAAGGCTCTGAAGCAACTGTGTTTGGCTGATAATGCAGAACACAGGTTGGGTTCACCGAAGAAGGGGTTTACACAGTGGCAGATATCTGCCTCTATATAAGCAATAAGGAGGGAAAAAACTGCCAAGAAGTGCCCCTCTGGCTCAGCAGGGACCTAAGAAAACTGATCTTGAACAAAAAGAAAGTCTATGACTGCTGGAAAAAGATGGGTTGCCTTCAAGCCCCCCCTTCAAAAAGCACCAGAGCGACAAGAAATGTTGCAGGAGCTGGTCATTCTGCAACAAGGTGGGATAAGCACCAACTAAGAAAAACATAGGCACTCGTGTCACAGTAAATATTTGTACCTGCTTCTACACACCGAGTACTGCTATTTTTGGATGTTTTATATGGTGAGAGTGCGCATCGAGTTCCCTTCTTTTAAGTTTGTATGAGTGGTTGTTGGATACAGCAGCACTTCTTCTTTGTCAGTAGTAGCATGCCCCTGTCTATTCTCTTCGTACCTAAGGGAACTGATCCATAACAAAAGAAGGTCTACACCTGCTAGAAATCAATAGGTTGCCTCAAGGCCAGAGAGGAGTACACAGCAGCCATTAGCGACTGCAAAATTAGAAACGCCAAGGATGGCTAAAACTAGGGCAGGAAAAGGAGCTGCAGACATCAAATCCTTCATCCAGTACATTAAATAGAAGAAAGTAAAGGCAGGGGTAAGGGGACAACCTGCAAGAGAGACAGGGACAATGGTAGAAAGGCTGAATAAATACTTTGTTTCAGTGTTCACCAAGGGGCCCCAGGTTGGGGTAGGGTGCTTCACAAGGGGGCCTATGGTATTACAGATAGCTACAATGCAGCCGTCTGACATCCCACCTACCCTGGCAGCTGACCATCTGACAAAGAATAATCTGGGTAATTCCCAAGGGAAAACAGAATACACTTCAGAATCACTATGAAGGTAACAGAACTGTCCTATAATCTTTCAGCAGTCTTTCCAGACAAGTGTGGTGCTGGAGGACTGGAAAATGGCTAGGGTGTGCCACATCATCAAAAAGGGGGAAAAATCAGACCCAGGTAACTACAGGTCAGTCAGCCTGACATCTGTGCTCAGCAAGGTCTTGAAAATCATTATCAAGGACAGCAAAATGGAGCACTTGGTTGAAACCATGAATTTTGCTCCCTTTCAGTAGGGCTTTATGAGAGGCAGATTGTGCCAGACCAACCAGGTCACCTTTTTCAAGTGGGTGACCAGGGAAGTGGACAGTGACTAGGCCATGGATCTAGTCACTTCAGTGAGGCATTTGATACTGTGACACATGACAAACCTTTGGGCAAAGTGCACAAGTGTAGCATACGTGAAACATACTCAAAGTGGACTGCTGAATGGCTTCAGGGAAGAAAGTAGAGGGTGGTGGTAGATAAGTACTACTTTGATTGGAAAGGTGTACTAAGTGACATCCCTCAAGGATCTGTGCTGGAGCTACTGCTATTTAACATCTTCTTTAATAGCCTGCCTGGAGGTGCTGAGGGCTGAGGCACTAGATACCTTACCTCATGCCACGCCGGCACCCGTGTTCAGGAACGGACATGGGGCGCCGGGGGTTGGCAAGGAGGAGAAAGATCGAGTGTCCCTAGGACTGCTGTCTTTCTCCGGGGGGGGGGATTGCAGGGCTCGGCGATTGCCTGCCACCTAGCGGAGGCTGGGAGGTGGCACGTCAGCACTGGAGACTGTGGATGAGAGTTGCAGTAGGCGCCAGGGTGCACACAGGTGTGTGCTACTGGCCACAGTGCCATTGCACACTGCAACCTCGGGGAAGTAAAGAGAAAACAGAAAATGGAGAGTCCTCTGCAGCATGATGATGGTCCCCTCCGCAATGGCCCAGGGAATGCACCTCCCCAACACTAAATCCGTCCAGTGGGTCGAGTCACTACCCACCCCCTGCCAAAGGGTAAGTCGGGTCAAGGGAGGGGGTCTCATACCCAGTACCTGTGCGGGGGGGGGGACATCAGATGTAGGCAGAGGACTCCAGGGGGGAAAGTAGATAACTGTAAAAAACATCTTCTTTAATGATCCGGAAGTTGAAGTCCCCAGCAAGCTCCTGAAGTTCACTAATGATATTAAGATGGTCAGGCTGGTGGACTCCCCTGATGGTGAAGATACACTTCAGGAGGATCTGAACAAGCTGGGTGATTGGTCAGAATCCTGGAGCCTCTGATGCAATGTAGGAAGTGCTACACTTGGGGAGGATAACAAGACATACGAGGGGATTCTCTTGCCCCAGTGGTGGAAAAGTTCCTGTGGGTCATAATAAAGGAGGAGTCAGTGCATGACAAGCAGTGTATGACTGCTGTCAAGAGGATCAGTGGAATGCTGGTGTGCATCTAAAGAGGGGTGACTAACAGAGCAGGGGAAGTAATTCTGCCACTTTAAAAGGTACTGGTCAGGCCCCACCTAAAGTACTACATGCTGTTCTGGGCTCCTCAATACCAAAAGAAATACAGTTGAGAGGTGAATCTTAGGAACTGGCATCCAGTACTGCACTTGCTGTTTTTTTTACTGGCAAAGAGGAGCTTAATATATGTTTATTAGTTTTATTTTGCATAGTTATGAGTTGTTTAATTTTCTAATCATCTTTCAACTTGTCATCCTAATGAAATCATCACTCATGCTGTTTTTCCTCAGTTTCTTCCTCCTACGCTGGTTAGTGATCATAGTCATCATTCTCCTTTTCTTGTTGTCCCTCCTCTTTCTATAAATTCCCCTCGTTCTAAATTTCCGACAATACTCATATTTATTATATTTCCATTATAGTAGTAGGTCAGCATATTATTACTACTACGCTATTTTTATTTTAATATATTTATTGCATAATTTTGTGTATAAAGGTGATCTGACTATACATTATACTTTATTAAATGCAGACTGATTTTTGTGTAAGCAAGGAAGTAAGGTTTCACAGCACTGTTACCCAACCCAGCTAACAGAATTATCAAACTCACTACTTCCTTACACAGAACAAAGTTTTTTTTTTTTTTTTGTTACCCTAACTCCCCATTGCCTGACATTCTACGCTTTGTCCATAACCCTAAAATTATGTTAACATCATATTTGGAAAGAATTTTCAATTTAAATTATGCTGTGATGAAACTACACATATGTGAAATTATGACATGATCAGGAGTTGAAGAATTTTTTGGGAGGCCTTAAGTCCAGTACTTATGTTCCTTTTGGTCCGTAAGTCTGTAGCAGGCATTGGTGAGTCACATTTTTTTCACCTAAATTTTAACTAAAGCATTAATAATTTTTTTCTCATTTCTTAAAAGCAACAGGTACTCATCTGTAGGCCAAATTTATTCATAGCTCACTATCTAAATTCATTAAACTGACTCTATGCTTGGCTCTAAATTAACTTTCACAGGCCAGCACACACCAGTGAACCCCCACATTTTCAGACATCGTAATTATTACTCTCCCTGGAATAGTCAAAGTACTTTTTATATTACAAGAGCTGCATCAGTGCTGCAAGGCAGATATACTCTGTCTCTACGTTCACTCCAGTACCTTGGCTTGCAAATCTGTTTTATACTCAAAAGCCTTCATCTGTTGTTTTTTGTTTTTTTTGAAGCACATTATTGTTAAATCCCCAAAACCTGCCTATATTTATCTAAGCACCCATTTATTTCAGCACCAATTATCATAATAAGAGCCACAACGAGAAAGATACTTGGTCAAACACACCATCCCATCCCCAAAATCAGAAATGCTACACAAAGGATTCTGCAGTGCTCATAGGACCCTGTTTATATGCAGGCCAGCCCAATCCCAGAACAGGACAATGCGAGGATTGGCATGCCACTTAAAAAGATACCTGATCATGCTGCCTAACTAGGGGACCCACTCACCTCATTTTTGCAGTTATTACCCACCTTAGGATCATGATTCAGGCAAGAAGTCTTCCAGCTCCAAGTTACAACCAGATTCTGGAACACTTGCTGCCTGCCCCCAACCAACCCCCACCCCAGTTCCTCCTTGCATGGCCCGCTGCGTCCTCACTCCTCACAAAAAAATTATAAAAGTGGTGCTGCTATGCTGGGTGGGATGGAATCCAACAAGGAGACGATGACTGCAGCTTAACTTGAAAAATGGCGACTGCCACCAAATGCAGCAGCAGCTTCATCAGACACCAACTCCATTTGCAGGAAAAGAACCACCAGCATCAGGCAACCAATCGGATAATGTGGAAGGAAGGACGGATCAGTGGTAATGGGGTAACGCAGAGGTGCACACTTGGCTTGACCCCAGAACTCCATGAAAAAATAAAAAAAAGAGCAGAACCAGCAAGCCGGCAGCTTACAGTTAAAACAGTAGCTGTGAACGCAGGGTATCATGCAGCAACAAGGCAGTTTGGAAGGACTCTGCAGCCAAGTCTGTCGGACTTTAAAGAGCTGTAGTGCGCAAGTTCTATGGCGCCTCCCATGGGTTCCAGACCTCTGACTTGGGGACTTTTCATTTCCTGCTGATGGTTTTCTCTTGTTTCAACATCTTGATGCTAACTTGCCCTATTGCTTGGTCTAAAACATAAATGAGTGTAACAAAATGATTTAACAAACAAAATAATGTAAAGAATATCTGTGTACACAAATCAGAATAATCTCCACTCCAAAGCACAGTTTGAAGATACACATAATCAAAAACGCAGTGGCAAAATTTCACCAGGGGATTAAGTCTACTAACATACATACTAACATACTAAAATGCCAGCAAAATAAGCCTAACGGTCTCTCGAGTCTGCTCAATTTATAGCACCAGCAATGAGAGCAGATTTTGGTATCCTCCCCTCCCCTTGGGTTATAATGTCCCCAGACCCAGGTGTTCCACCTGTATTGGGCCTGGTCAGATTTACCCTCCCCCTGTATCTGTCCCATCCCCTCTTAAACCCGTCCACAGTGTCCGCCTCTACCAGCTCCCTGGGCAGTGCATTCCATGGCTCCACCACCCTTTCAGTGAAATAACATCTCCTCCTCCTCGCCCCTCTGAGCCTGCCCCCTTCCAGCTTACACCCGTGACTTCTTGTTGCCCCACCCTCCCTCCTTTGGAGCACCCTGACTGGGCCTCCTTTACTGATCCCTTTCACGTACTTAAAGACCTCTATCATGTGCCCCCTGTCCCTCCAATCCTCCAGGGTGTACACATTGAGCTCCTTGAGCCTCTCCTCATAGGTCCTCTCCCCCAGGCCCCAGATAATTTTGATTGCCCTCCTTTGGACCCTCTCTAGGAGTGTAATGTTCCTCTTTAAATATGGTCTCCAAAACTGTACACAGTACTCAAGGTGTGGCCTAACCAAGCAGTTGTACAGTGGAAGGATCACTTCCACCTTTCTGGAGGTAATCCCCCTGGCGATACATCCCAGCATCCTATTTGCCCTTGCCGCTGCCCTCCTACAGGTCTCAGAGTTGTTCATTTTGACGTCTACCACTACCCCCAGGTCCCTCTCACCCTCCGGGACTTGAATCATGTCTCCTCCAAGGGTATACCCCTGGCCTGGATGTCTGACTCCCAGGTGCAGAATCTTGCACTTCCTTGCATTGAATTTTAGCTCCCATTTTCCCGACCACCTTTCCAGAGCCTCCAGGTCCTCCTGCAAGGCCACCCTCTCCTCCTCCCCATCCACCACTGCACCCAGCTTTGAGTCATCTGCAAAGAGACTCACCTCACTCCTGATCCCCCTCCTGATATCCGAGATAAAGGCGTTGAACAGGAGTGGCCACAGCACTGACCCCTGGGGAACCCCACTAGTAACCCACCTTGGGGATGAGGCTAACAATCCAACCACCACCTTCTGAGTACGTTCAGACAGCCAATTTCCTATCCATCTTAACAACTGTCTCCCTACCCCTATTTCCTTCAGCTTAGCCAGCAGGCCACTGTGGGGTACTAAATCAAACGCTTTGCTAAAGTCCAGAAAGAGGATATCCACTGGCCTACCCTGGTCACCCAGTCATAGAATTCAACAAGGTCTGTCTGGCACCATCTTCCCGTGACAAAGCCATGCTGCCTATCGCCAAGGCCCCTACTTTTCTGTGGCACAGTTGGGCCAAGTTCTGCGGCAAGACTACCATTTGCTGCAGAACTTCTACGGCAGTGGTTTGTAATTTCTGCGGAAGTTCTGCAGCACTAACAAACTACCACATCACAGTGTCAGCTTGTCATCCTGACTTCACTTTCATGGCAATGGTTATAGCAAACAGAATGGTGGAAAGCACAGTAACACTAGTTCAAAAAATAACAGACTTATAGAAATAATTTTATGCCTAAAAAGCAAAACAAATGTCTCTCCCTTAAGGTCTTAGCCTACTGCATAAATTACATATGCAGAGGGGACCTTATGTGATAAATAAGGTATTTTTATATGCATGCTATCTATCCCACTAATGAGGTCTCCACTGTCTATCACTTTTATATTTGTATGTGTTTACTACATCACTCATGAGGTCCCTACTGTGTATCACTTATATATTTATATGCAATCTGTAACATACATACAAATATATGTGTGTGTGTGTGTAGTGAGAGAGAGATACTGTATGTGTGTGTATATAGAGATATATATATATATATATATATATATATATAGATATATAGATATATATATATATATATATATAGATATATAGATATTTTTTTTTTAATTTCCATGAAATTGCATCCTCATTCATACAGGTCCCACTGGAAATGGAATAAACGGAATAGAGGAGTTATTGCAAAACTCATTTTTCATGTCAACCTGCTTCCTCTGACACACTACGTAACACCATCAGGCCATGACATGCATGTGAACCAATTGTGAGATAGAGCTCTCCAGCCCATCACAGTGTGTACACCATGTGACAGAACACTGCACCATACCTTCCCAGGCTCTGAGCAGTGATGTGTTCCACCAATCCTTGTGCTGCCCAGCCAGCTCCCAGAGCTAATCTCTGAACCAGAGTTGCCGGCACGGAAACACAGCATGCTACCCTCTGGCCCAGCAGCTGTCACTGCACACAACATTTCTCCATAACTTTTAGGTGATTCTATCAGCCAATGACAACATGTAATCAATAACCCGGGCAAACATGCGTACAGTGCAATTATTTATTTAATAGGTCTATTCTTTCAAGAGGTGTACACATTATTATATTCCACTTTTCTGGGCATAATTACTTTATTTTTCTTAAAAACGGCAGTTAAATTCATTTTACCAGTTATTCATTTCAGAAGGCATCTCTATACCTTAAAGGCACAAATAAGATTGTACAAAGTGAGGTATGGACTTAACAGGTCTGTGCCATTGACAAGGTTTTGTTTAAGTTGGCCCTAGTGCAGTAATGTAAGACTACAAATTGTATTAGGCTGTAGTGCAGGTTGAGCAAATATCACCATGCCTGATGTGCTTTGCCACCGTCTCTGGCAGTGGGAGCTGTGGTAGATAAGTGACTGTTCATTTCTGTTGCAGAATGCAGCCATTTCATTAGCTAATGTATGATGTTATAGCAATAATAACATCACATTCTGAGCATATGGGGGAGTTTTGGATATAAAAAGAGGGAAGGGAACCAGATTCTATGGATAAACAGAAATATTAATAAAAAATCACGAAGAAGAGTGAATTCTGCGGCACCGCAGAAGTTCTGTGGTAGATTGCAAGTTCTGCACAAAATTCTGCGGCCTCAGAATTCTAGGGGCCTTGCCTATCGCCCAAGTACCCAGTTTGCTCCAGTAACCCCCCTAGCCTTTCCTTAACAATACCCTCCATCGCTTTGCCAACCACAGATGTCAGGCTAACGGGCCTGTAATTTCCCCGCTTCCTCTCTTGATCCCCCCTTGTGGATCGACATGACATGGGCTACCCTCCAGTCTTGGGGCACCCACCCAGTCCTCAGAGAGATGTTGAAAAAGCTCTGCTAGAGGGACTGCCAGGACATCTGCCAGTTCCCTCAGCACCCTGGGATGTATCTCATCTGGCCCAGGTGCTTTCTCCGTCCGAAGGGACCTGAGGGCTTCCCTCACTCTACTGGGATTTCAGCCTCCACGCCCTCCCCCTACTGCATGACATCAATTTTTAATCTGTAGCAACTTCATTCAGTTTGACCCTCAAGGACCTTGACAGTTGTGTTCCATTCTTGTGGTGTGACTTCTCTGCATGGGAAACATGATGTCTCACACTGAACCTATAGGCTACTTACTACTCTTCTTACAGCGATAAGAGGTCAGGCAGCTGAGGAGACAGCACACTGTGATCAGGGCAAGAGGGTTGGTAATACCAGACAAACTGACCAGGCGTTGAGAAAACTGTAATGATACCAGTAGTTCAGGACTTATAATAGTTTTGAATTTATGCAAGTCCATAGCAAATTTAGTTAAGTCACACTGATTTCTGGGCCCAGTTTTTGGGATGGGATTGAGATTCACAGGGAGGTACTGAAGTTGCGGGTCACCCAGAGATGAAGTAAAAACACTAAGTTTTTTTATTTTTTTTTTATTTTAACCTTTTTTAAATTGTATTGTTGCAGGCAAGAGCCAAACAAAACCAACTAATCCTCTCTCATGCATGTTGTTTGTGTAAGAGAGGCCTTTTAGTAGCTGCAGGCAGCAAAACTACCCCCTTTCACTCCAACAGAATTCCCATGAGTTACATGTTCACAGTAATAGTAATTAATGACAAAACTTTTTAAAGACTAGACTTACTGAGGAAATAAAAATCAGCTGCAGCTAGACAAACCCCCCCTTCCCCACCGAGTCTTAATCCATTGGTCTTACAGGGTCAGCCTGGACAGTTTTTAGCACATATCTATTTATGCAGAAACTAACAAAGATAAATCTTTCCCTCCTGCACAGCAAGGAACACTGTTGCCTCTGCGATACCTTTGCTTCCATTCAATTAAGATTATATTAAGCTTTTTTTTTGTTTTTCAAATTATTGCTGCCGATTTAGACATGTTTGTGTCTTAAAATCTCACATTATGATATGACTTATGATGCTGAAAATGCCCGGAGACACGCAGTCTGCTACTATTATGTACCATATGGTCTAATTCCAGTATACCTTGTGATTCATAGTCTATCTCCAGCACAGCTCCACAGTCCTGCTTCTTGCGTGCTGTTTTAGTCTATCTGCCTGGTGGGTAAAACACAAGGACAGCATGATTCCACAGTTCTGACATCCTCACTGACTCCAGGTCTCTTCTGTGTAGTGCAAAAATGCATTCAGGGGAGGGACTATCGATGCAATCCCCCATTATACACAAGGCAGCACAGCACCACAGACCTGATATCCAGCTCCAAGATTGGAGTGCCGTGATGCACTCGGTGGAGGGGAGGGGAGGGGGCTGCATAAGAATCCCCAGTGCAAGGGCAGAGGCTGACTCTTGAAGATGCAGCACAGAGATAACAGAAGAAACTAGCATTGCTGGAGAACCCTGTATGTGTACAGTTCAGCTCAAAGTGCCAAGTCCGTCGGATTTAAGTAAAAGGGGGAAAAGACCTACTGCACTTTTTGTAAATTCCGGACACAACACTAACTATTGTTCATCCTCTGCCAACAGAGATGACAGCAGGTACTGGACTAGAGAAAGCTACTCAAAATTCTAAAAGTGAAGACAACAGCAGCAAATGCTGACCTCTTAAGCTGTTAAGGGGCACTGTTTTCCTTATCAGTAATTCTGGGTTGTGTGCAGGTTTCATCCACAGGTAGTCAGTTGGTGTGGGCTAACCTCCTCTTCTAGATGGGACAGGATGAAACATTCTGAGAGAAGTCTTAGGACATGCCCCTTTCCAGACTTCCTCAGTCCAACCTTCTGTCTAAGTTTGCAGCATAAAAACACTGAGAAGTAGGAAAATACAAAAGAAATGTTAAAACAGCAACATATGTTAACCCCAAAAGAAAAAGGAACAAAATGTAAAGTAGAACAGAAGATACCATAGGGAAAAACACAACACTGGGAGGGCCTGACTTCCTATGAATGGAGCCTACATACAACCAGCATTACTGATAAGGAAATATAATTCCCCTTTGTCGACTTCTACAGTCAGTCAGTTTGCATGGGCTCTAATAAGCAGCCCCTAAATGTCAGTGTCCGTGCTAGACAAACAAGTTCAACACTCACATGTTGCACATACAGTAGCATCAGCAGAGTCGAGCACATCAAGGCTGTAATGTCTGGAAAATCTGTGCAAGGAGGTCCATGTAGGGTCCTTACAAATGTCCATCAGAATCGTTGAGATGCACTTGGAGTAAAAAGCAGCCACAGCCCTCATGGAATGAACTTTGATCCCAGATGGAACAGACAGACCCCAGGAACAGTAATCTTGACTGACAGCGGCACACATCCATTTGGCTAAAGTAAGTTTGGCAGACACAGACCGTTTCTTTTATGAACAGAGTATTAAAAAAAAAAGAGTATGTCTATATTGCAGAATGGCTTAGTGCACCTGAGGCAAATTTGTAGGGCACTCTGAACCTAAGAGAAAATAGCCAGTCATCCTTGGTGCTCTTTGGGTTCCGGCAGAGGCACAGCAACATAGAACACATAAACAGATACCGCTCACAGATAAAACCCAAGGATCCATACAGAGATTCCTACAACACTATCTCCTGTTGCCTGTGGAATTCAGAGACGACCCTAGGGAGAAGGGGAAGACACCATTCTGAGGACCACTTTGTGAAAACACACTATATGGTTCCTTGAGTGAACAATATTTTTTCCCATAAATCCTAACAAAATGCAGAGCCACTAGGAAGAAAACCTTAAGGGTTAGAAGTCATCGTGACACCTCATGGTATCGAGGCCTACATGAAGCTTCCAGGGGATTGGGACCAGTGTATCTCTGGGGTGCAGCTTGTGACATGCATTATTATCAGACAACAACACGAAGGAGCCTTAGGGAGTGCAATCCCACATAACACCTGACAGTTGCTGGGACAACATGCATCTTCAAGGAACTAACGGACAACTCTTTGTCTAAGCCCTGCTGCAAAAATTCTAAGACACTGGACAGAGAGGCAGCTGACACTTAACGCAAAACTGGATGCACCAAAAGTGAAATGCATACCAGGATCCTCTTTAGGTCTTATTCATAGATATCCGTCTGGATTCCACCGTGTGTTAATAACTACTGCTGAGTATTCAGGAGCCAGGCTGAGGGCAAAAACCTATAATGCTGTGAATAAAGAATCAGCCCCTAGTGAAGAAGGTCAGACCTGGTCGAGAGTGAAAGTGGTTTGCCCACTGTCATGTGCATCAGCTCTGAGTATCATGCTCTTCGAGACCAGTGGAGTAAAATGGGTATTAGTTTAGACTGTTCCTTTTGCAGCTGTTTGAGAACATTGTTTATCATTGGCCATGGAAGGAAAAGTGTACAGGAGGGCATCCAGCCCCAACAGGGAGATGCAGTCAATTCCCAACAACTGGCATCTGCAGTGTGTTTCCAACTATTCGGGAGGTCTTTGCACTGGACCTGTAGATCATGAGATTCCAAATCGGCATTTCCCAACATCTGAAAATCAAGTGAAGCACTTTCTAGGTGGGTTCCAGCTCCCCTGCGTGGAGCTTCTGTTGACTCAGCCAGTCAGCGTGGAAGGGGAAGGTGTATACCAGGCTGATCACTAATGCTGAGAGAGGTTCATCTACACTCAGCAAAGTAGCTTGTACGCTTTTGCCATCATCGCTCTGTGTTTTCTGTATCCTTGGCATCTGAGATATGCTACAGTCACCACATTATCCAACCAGACTAGGATATGTTAGTTTCTCAGTCAGGCTTTGAATGTGAGCAGCACCCTGAATACCAGTCCCATTTCGAAAAACAGTGATGGGGAGCATCTCTTCCATTAGGCTCCATGTCCCTAGAGACAATGCCATGCCTAGCACCACTCCCCTGTCTGACAGGCTGGCATCTGTAGTGAGGGTGAGCTGTTGAATTGCTTGGACCCTGTCCAGACTGTGGTAACTGCAAGATGAAATCATGACTTGGGGGATTCCAAACCATCATGGAAGATGTCTAAAACTCATCAATGTGACGTTATCATCTTCTGCTGGTATGCAAATAGCAAGAGTCTTACCCTGTGATGGATGTCATGGAATGGAAAAAGCCAATCTCAGTATGACTTGTCTTTAGGCTTTCTCTTGTCCTGGCGGCTTACGTGGTTAGATGGGCTTTAAGTCTTGTCTTGCAAGCAGTTGAAGATGCATCCAAGGTGGTACTGTTGTGCATCAGGTCTATAAAGGCTGCACCTCCTTGGATCAGAGTGGAAGATTTCTTTGTGGCAGTCGAGATATGTGCATGTACTCTAAGGCTTGGGCCCCATATTGTAATATTCTTGCCAGTCCATGTAGAGTTTGTAGATTTGTGGTTTTTCAAAGTGCATGTGCCTCTTGCTCTGTGTGTGTCCATGCAGAAGCCGAAATGGCCATAGGTCTCCTGTGCCCAGCTGAACCTGAAGAAAGATAAGCTCTGAGCTTCTTGTAAATTAGAGAAGGGAAGCTCTATCATAAACAGAGGCAGAGGCTGGAACCTAGTCTAGCACACTTTGCAGTTTGAAGACTTATATCTTGGCTGCCTGATAGGGCACACTGAAGATCCTGAGTTTTCTTTGTTTTCTTTGTCTTTTTGGGTGGGGAATATCAATAGCCTCAGTGAGAAGGTCCACTACCTTGATGAGCCTCTCAGTTGTGGAGTGACTTTTGTGGATGTCTCCTAACAGTGGAAATTTGAATTCGCTGCATGAATCGCCTCTGTGCTGCCCCAGAAAAAAGGGAGAGTTCCATAGCCAAGGAGGACTTGAATCATGTTTCTGATTAGCTTCTCTGTTTGGAAAGCCTGATGTGGAGCCTGATGAGCACTGGGCCTCTTCTATCTTAGAGGAGAATACAATATCACAAGATGGGCAGTAGGAGACGGCCATGGTGGTCTGAAGTCTAGCCTGTCATCTTTTACATTTTGGAGCTGTAGTCTTGCCTTCTTAGGTCTACTGCTCAATGATGCCATGTGCACTGGACAATGATGCCTTAGATCTGACTTGGAGATCTACCTCAGCTCTGCTGCCCCTGTCGTGGAGCAAAAGGAGCACTGGGCTTTGCTCTGGATTAAAGGAATAATTGTGGTGGCACGCAGACAATAGGAGCCAACCACAGAAGACCACAGCCTAGTGTGGCATTTCTTTTATACTTGGGGCCCTGACACTGTGTCTCCTTGAAGGTGGAATGCAAGTATTCTATTTGAGGTCATGAAGGTTCTGAAATGGCCTGCATTTGACCAATGGCAAAAGTGGTCCAGCAATAAGTTCAGTATCTCGGCTCTGAGGCCCTTCTTTATTCTGCTGCCTCTAGGCAGACCAGGGAAGTGGTGATGTCAGAAGGGAGTGAAAGGTTTTTATATCTAGGATCAACATTTTTAAATGAAACACGTCTCTTCTGCTGCATTTGTTACTGCCATAATCCTATGGTGTTGCCAGATTTAGATTTGTGGTAGCCTAAAACATTTAAATGTGTAGATTGAACTAGGAGAAAGAAATACCCGTGCTCTTGGTGTTCCCTGCAGGTGTTGTCCATATTTAAGAGGTGTTTTATCACTTGAAAAATACCGCCAGGCAACACTGCTTCCTAGAACGAAGAGATTTGGGGAACTCTGGTGCAAGCACTTGTTTCCTTTCACTTCTTTGACTACTGTAAAGCACTTTATAAGGGCCTACCTGTTAGCCAGACTTGATGCTTGCAGCCAGTGAAGAATGCAGCAGTACGACTCCTGAACTCCATGCAGAGATCAGAGCACATCAACTCATCGCTACGCAAGTTGCACTGGCTGCCAGTTAAGCAGAGAACAGATTACAAGGTGATTATACTGACATTCAAGGCCCTCAATGGTTTGTGTCCCATCTCCCGCCACAAGCGACTGATCCCTCACTGCCTTGGGAGAGCTCTTCACTGAAGGAACTTGGGGCTGTTGGTGGTCTCCTGCTCCAAATTAAAATCTGCAGGGGAGAAGGTGTTCTCTGTGAAATCCCTGATCCTCAGGAGCTCCCTCCCATCCCTCAACTGACTTATTACATCTGAGACCCACATTAGGATGGAGGTCAGTAAGTGACTCTATAAACAGGACCTACCCTAGCTTCATTTCTTGAGCTCATTTTCTAAAGTCTTTTTTGTGCACTCTGTATTTACCTATTTTTTTTTCTTTTAAAGAATATTGTTTTGATTTTCTAGCACAAAAACAGACCTTTACAAACATTTGGTACTACACTAGAATGTTGTTTTTACAAATAAAAAATACACAAAGTACAACATTCCATACAGTTTTACAAATCACTAACATGATTTCAGCGAATCAGCATGCAGAGCCACCATACCTCTTATTCTGGGCACAGTGTGCTCTTGTGCTGGAAAGTTAGTAGGAAACACTCCATTTCAGCAAAGGGGAGAGGGCATAACAATAAAATAAAAAAAATACTCTAGACTTACTATATTTTTATTTATGTAGTATATTGGATACAACGCTTTTGAGCTTGTGAAGCTCATTTACAAAGGTTCCCGTCAAATGGGTAGAAAGACTATTTACAAATTGAGTTTCATAGAGAACAGACATTTATACAAAATAATCACATGGTACATACAAGATGCAACTCGTCAAATGGGTAACAAAATATTTACAAAAGGAGATGATAATTACTCAAGCTAAACTTGAGTGATTTATAATAAGATTCATTGCAAAAAACTTTCTTAATGCACTAGTTAGGGTTAAAGGGACAAAAGTTGAGAAATGTGGTGTTAGGGTTTACAACCCTAACACCCCACCCTACCCTACAGGCAGCAACAGGTGTGGAGCGTGCCTTGGGGTTGTCAACCCTAATGCTCACCCCATTTCATGAGTAAATAAGCTGAGATGGGTACAATATAACAGAATGGGGAGATGCCTGTTGCTGCCTGTAGGGTAGGGGTGGGGTATTAGGGTTTGAAAACCCTAACACCGCATTTCCCTACTTTTGTCACTTTAACCCTAACTAGTGTATTAAGAAAGAATTTTATTTATTTATTTTTTTTTACAATGAATTTCCTTACTTTTTGAGACAGTATAATTGCATCCTCATTTGCCTGTAGCAGCACAGGGCCCATAGTGTAATCGTATCCTTATCTGCCCATGGGAGAGCAGGGTCGCTACCATCCCTCCATAGACACATATATGTACGATGCTGTGGAAGCACAACCAAATTGTCACCACAGACTTCTTATTACCGCACCTCATGAACCCGGTACCGAAAATTTCCAGATCCCTGCCAAAATGTGAATTCATGCCACTGCAATGTCATTCCATGCCTCAGGTGCAAAAAGACAGTTTGGCCAGGATTTGAAAAATGACAGCTGTCACGTTTATGAGGCGGTGTAACAATATGTCTATGTTGAAATTATGAAAAGTTATGAGCGAATATAGCAAAATTTCAATGCATGCGCATAACTCTGCAATTTTTGCATATTTTGACCCCAAATTTTCAACATAGCCTTCTTATGACCCCACATCATGAACAAGGGCAGTGAAAGTTTTAAAATTCCACCCGAAAGGGAATTTTACCAAGCGACCGGGAAATCACATTTTAGGCTGGATTTGCAGAATTCCACTGACATTGTTCATGACGTGGAGTCCCAAAAAGGTGATCTTGAAAATTTGGTGTGAAAATATGCAAAAAGGCCACGTTGTAAATTGAAGTTGAAAACCCCATTGAAATACACTGAACCTCATTTACCTTAGTATCTCATATTGCAACTGGCGGTTCCAGCAGCAAGACGTGTCTTCAATCAGAGAGTGGATCTTCACCATTGGACCTGTTCCAAAGACACTGAGGGACCATTTTCTTTATCACAGGTAGAACAACAGAGGAGATCGGAAGGTGGGGTGGGTACCACTTGACACCAGGGATAAAACAAAATTTTACCGGACGGCGATCAGAGTATGGGGAGTGCCACAGGACACCAGGGACCAAAAACACAATATTACAGGGACAGCAATGGCAGTGTGTGAGGGGCCGGGGCATGACACCACACGCCAAGGAAATAAATAAAATAATTATGGGGGTGTGGTGATTGGAGGGTAGGGGGTGTCACTAGGCACCAGGGAAATAACACATAAATGTCTCTCGATGTTTCGCCTGATAAAATAAAGATTGATTGATTGATAAATAAATATAATATTACAAAGACAAAAAAAACAGGGTGGGCAATCAGAGGGTGGGGGTGCCTTCTATCTCCACTCTGTCGCATGGATTGTAGGACCACCGATTATACACTTGTTTGTTCAGCAATGGGCTATCAGCTTGCTTAATCACTACCAGCCCCCTAGAGTACCAAGGCAATGGTGAACACAATATAAATCACTCCTTCAATCCAAAACAAATCTACTACTGACCACTGCATTGTAAGCAATGTTGGTTTCAGAGGGGAAGGGAGGAGAGCAAGGACTCAAGTGACATGGTCAAAATAACAGAGAAAAAGGTGTTGGAAAACATAGCCTTCTTATTACTCCACCTCATGAACAAGGGCAAAGACAATGTTAAAATCCTGCCACGCCACAAGTGCAAATATACATTTTGGCCCAGATCTGAAAAATGACAGCTGCCTTATTCATGAAACAGTGTGAAAAAATGGCTACGTTGAAAATTTGGGGTCAAAAATATTGAACATTACCCAAGTTATGAGCATGTGTTAAAAATGTCAATATATACTCATAACTCTGTTTTTTCTTTTGAGGGGGTCGCTGTTTTTTAATATTTTTTATCCCAAATTTTCAACACAGCCTTCTTATGACCCCACCTCATGAACAAGGGTGAAGAAAATGCTCAAATCCTTGCTGAAATGGGATTTCATGCCACAAGTGTGAAAACACAGCTTGGCCAGGATTAGAAAAATGACAGCTGCCTTATTCATGAAGCAATGTGAAAAAATGGCTATATTGAAAATGTGGGGTCAAAATATTGAAAATTATCAAAGTTATAAGCGTGAGTTGAAAAGTTTCAAGGTACACTCACAGCATTGTTGTTTTTTAATGTTTTTACACATGATTTTCAACATAGCCTTCTTATGACCCTACCTCATGAATAGGGGTAGAGAACATTTTCAAATCCTGCCTTGGATTGAGCACCCCGGTGTCAGAAAATTAAGAAGGAAGGCATGGGAGAGATTAAGGGAAGAGTTTATTTGTTTCAGGTTGCATTGGGAGGGGCAGGAGGACAACAGCAGGCTGATCAGGATGCTGATCAGCTATGCTTGCTGGGCAGCATTATGCAGAGCAAATGAAAGGGCCACCCTATGATTGGGCCAGCTCTTTCCTCTGAACTACTCAAAGTTTCTGCCCTGCAAGACCAAAACGGTGTTATGATCAGCCTGGTTGCAGACTGCCCTGCATTGGACTGACAGCAACACACTTCGTAAAACCCATTATCATACCAAAACGTTAACTTTGTGTGCAAGCACAAGGGTGAACATAAAAATGGTGCATCTGCGACTAAATAAAATATCTGTAAATTGGATATCAAAATGGTTAGAAGATCGTAGTCAGAGGGTAAGGGTTAAGGGAAATCTATCAGAGAAGGGGATAGTGTTGAGTGGGGTGCCGCAGGACTCGGTACTGAGACCAGTACTATTTGGAATTTTTATCAGTGATCTTGGGAACAATATCAGTAATCCCAAGTCCTCCAGCTGCTACTGATCTTGAGTGACACACTCATGGATGGCTTCTGATGATTGGACATCATGCAGTGTGCATATATGTGTTGCGGCATCACATATGCCTGCCACATGTACCACACTTTCTCTCGGCGTGCGGAAGGCATCAAGGGGGCAAGGCTTCTTTGGGTGGCATTTTGGTTGGCAACTTGGCCCATTCCCTTTTCTGGATTTCTGACAAGATTGCTATGAGAAGGCTTCCAAGGAGGATATGGATTTTTTTGGGGGGGCTTGTCTGGACCGTTTTAATCTTTTTCTGCCATGACTAGAAGGTAGTGATTAGACTCAGGGCTTCAAGGAGGTGGCATTTTTTTTGTTGCGGCCGGCCTGCTTTTTTTCTGGAGCGGCCACACGGCTCAAAAGAATTCGCACCATGTAAGCAGCCTGGATTAATTTCACAAACTGTGACCATCTACTAGTCAGGACTTTGTTGGGCCCAGATCAGGACAGGTAGATGGTCAGTCAGTGTTCAGTCAGCTGCCACAATCTGAATTAATAACCAGCTGCCGCTGCTCAGCAGTCTGTGAAGGAAGAGGGAGGTAAATGTGCCGAGATATGCTGTCTGAAACTATTTACACTGCGGTACAGTGGATGTGCCAGTGTGTGGTCTCCATATTAGAAGCAGTGCCCCTGGTCCTCCAGTGCTGTATTGTAAAAAGTAAGCAGTGGAGCAAGCACAGAAGAAATAAGGAAAGGTGTGTCACAGAAAGAAAAAGTGAAGATAACAGAGAGATGTAAGACAGAGAACAAAAGGGGCTGGGAATCCAATATCAGACAAGTTGTGCTTTTATTGCTAAACTGACCCTCATCACTTTCACATTTTTTGGGGGAGGAAACACTAACGCATTATAAGAGCTGTCTGCCTTGACAACCATGCTTTTGTATTTGTATTCTGTCCAAACTAACACAGTGAATAAACAAAAATTAAATGGTCCCTGGAAATAAAATGTTACAAGGGCATTTTTATGTTCTGATCAGTGTTAAATTGGCTGGCATTTTTTAAATCTGGGAGAGCATTTGCACAGAATATACACAGTAGGGTGACATTAATAAAAATAGTTCCTTCAACACTCATAAATTGTGCCCTGAATTATGGAGTTTTTATTAATTTATTAGCTTTTGTTCACCAGCTAAGCACACTAGACTAGGAATACCTATTTTCAGGTATGACCCAGGAGATTACAAGAGCATGTTTGGAGTTATAACAATGTGAAATACAAGCAATGAGCAGGGTGATGCGAATAAACAGGTACAGGATGAACAGATAAGCATATACATCAATGGTAAGAACAAGCAAACAGTTACATTTCGTGGAAATAATACAAGCGTAATTTGTCCCATTTTGAGGATGGTAAGTGCTGAGGTAAAGGGCATGCAGGGTAGATAATTCCCCTTACTAGAGCTCAGAGGAGGTAGGGAACCAGGGAAGTGGAGGGTGCAAACCAGGGTCCAAGCAGGGATAGGGGATATCAAGCAGCCTTGAAACAATTACAGGCTGAGGTAGACTTCAGGTGCAACCAAAGGGAGCTCTTAAAGATGGGATGGGTGGGGGTACATCTGATGGGTGCAGATAGGGTATTCCAGAATCTAGGGGCACAAACAGCAAAGGCATGATCACCTGACAGTGTACAAGTTTTTGGGACAAGGAGGGGGTACAAGTCAGCTGATCTTAGCTGGTATGATAGTAGAGATGGCCGAAGGAGTTTGGACAGAGAGGGTGGGATGGCATTACAGACGATTTTGTCTGTGAAGCAGCCCAAGACAAATGAGCTATAGTTACCCAGGGACAGCCAGTGCAGTTGATTGTATAAATCACAGTGACGGGTAAGTCAAGGAACGGCAAGGGCAAAGCGGCAAATATTATTATAGGCCTCATCCCATTTAGCAAGGCCAGTTTTTGCGCGAGGGTAAAGGTTGTCAGCCCATAGCTGTGAGGGGAAGGAATAAACCTTTAGCAAGGGCAAGCCATGCAGCAGCAGTAAGGGACCTACGAGCCCATTATGCTTATGCAAGTCCAAGCTTGATATTTGTTGCCCTGCAGACATTTTGAATGTGTAGAGACAGGCCTAACTGGGGGTCAAGAGTAACTCCCAGGTATCTAAAGGAGCATGTAGTGCCAACTGGGACACCATCAAGACTTAAGACACTGAGTGGGACAGGACACTGTTTGAGTTTAGCAGAGGAGCCGAAGAGCATGAGTTGAGTTTTCTTTAAGTTCAGCACAAGCTTATTTGTCAGAAGCCAGTGTTGCAGTTTATTAAATTCAGCTTGTAGGTTGTGATTTATGGCACAGACATCACCTGAGCTAGCTAGGAGGGCCAGGTCATCAGCATATAGGGTTGTTGTGCTATGGGTAGGGACCATTGGGAAGTCAATGATGAAAAGAGAAAATAGGATAGGGCCCAGAATAGGTTCAGATAGAGCTCTATTGTACTTAGCAAGCTGTAGCCTGCCAGTGAGCTAGTTGGAAAACCAGTTTAGGGCTGGACCAGCAAAACCGAGGGAGTGAAGCTTGGTACAGAGTAGGGAGTGATTCACTAGATCGAAGGCCTTTGAGAGGGCCACGAAGACAGCCAGCCCCAGTCAGCGTACCCTGATTCATGGCAATCATTATATCAGATGTAACTTTACCAAGGACTGTACCAGTGCTATGTCCTTTATGAAATCCGTGCTGTTCAGGTGACAGTAAGGTATATTTAGACAGGTAGTCAGTCAGCTGCACTTCCACCACCTTTTCCAGTACCTTACTAACAGCAGACTGGGTGGCTATAGTAGTTTTCTATGCATTTCCAGTCATCCTGCTTGAAAACAGGAACAACCTTTGCTACTTTCCAGATTGCAGGAACAATTCCGGTGTTGAGGGAGAGGTTAAGAGTATGGGATATTGGGAGTGCATGCAAAGGGGCCCCAATCTTTTGGAGTTTTGGTTCAAGGTCATCGTGGCCAGCACTTATATGAGGAGAAAGGCCAGCGAGGAGCTTGTACGTTTCCCTCACTGACATTGTCTTAAGGTAGAAAGGTGGGCGAGACAGAGATTCTGGAGGGGAGGAACAGTTAGAGGTAGATGGCTCATCACTGTCAGTACTAAGCAGGGAGGTGTATGCTGAAAGATCAGAGAATTGCTTGTTAAAGGCAGTGGCAATGGTAGTAACATTATTGTAATTTCTACTATCGACAATCATATCCATAGCATCACACTGGCTATAACCCCCCGACAACGGTTTTAATAGTGCGCCAGTAGTATCATGGGTCCCTAGCAGATGATAAGGGGGCAGCCTTGCAGTATTCACTCTTGACGTTACATATGGCTTTTTTGCAGATGTTGCAGAGCTGCCTGTATTCATGGTAGTCAGACAATTACTTTGAGGCTTTAAATTTACCCCAGTGCTTATTGCAGGCTTTTATGTGGGAGAGCAAGTCCCCATGTAACCATTTAGGGATAGTGCCTCTAACTCTCTTTCTGATGTGAGGGGCATGCTTATCCTGCAGAGAGGGGAGGATGTTTAGAAGGTTGTCAACAGCACCTGTGACGTCCCTGGCAGAGAGTACTGGGGCCCAATCTGTGGTTGCAAGATCTTGATGAAAGAGAGCGGAGTTAAAGTGGGAGAAGTCTCTCACTTGTATAATTTTATTGGGCACTTTGGGAGAGGAGACTCTCCAAATGCAGTAGATGGGGGAATGATCAGATATGGAGTCAGGAAGGACTCCAGATGCTGAGATCCTATCAGGCCTGTTTGTCAGAAACCAATCGAGGAGTGTTCCTCACCTCCCATTGGGGGTGGTTTCGTGTAAGCTCACTGATAAGCGGAGTAAAGTAAGACAAGGCAAGGTAATTTTATTTGTAGGGCGTCCAATCCTGGAGGCTCTGGGCACCTAACAGAGATTATAACAAGAGCACAAGAATAAAACAAACATGAATAATATAACAATGGCAATTCATAAAATACTAAATACAGCAATTAAAATAATAAAAGGGCTTCAGACTGTCACATAAGGGGATTAGATCAAGATGGAATCAGGAATCTGCAAAAGCCAGGACAAAGAGGTGGGCCTTCACTCTCCGCTTGAACACCTCAATCGAGGAAGCCTCCCGGACTGAAGGTGGTAGCGAGTTGCACAGGGTCGGCACAGAGACACTACATGCGTGATCTCCTGAATTTCTGAGCTGAACCCTAGGAATGTCCAGGTTGCCCCTCGAAGAGAAGCGGAGGGAGCAAGCAGAGGTCGCCATTGTTAGGAGCTCTAACAAGTAACTAGGACCCAGTATATATAGGGCCTTAAAGGTGAGAAGACCCACCTTGAAAAGGACCCTTCACCTGACTGGCAGCCACTGCAGAACCCGCAGGACCAGGGTCACATGACTGGACCTCAAGAGGCCCATCAGTAACTGGGCCACCAAGTTCTGCACCAGCTGCAGTCTGCGAAGGGTCCCTCCCATGACCCCGAAGTACGGAGAGTTGCAGTAGTCAAGCCTGGAGGTCACAAAGGCATGTACTAGTGTCAGCAGGTCCTCAGGTGGAACAAGGAGCTTAATCCGAGCAATGTTCCACAGATGAGAGAAAACACTGCTGACCACAGATGACACCTGATCTTCAAAAGTCAATCTGTTATCATGGATCACGCCCAGATTTTGCACCCTTGGGGAAGCCACCAATGGAGCAGACCCCAGAAGAAGCCCTATATTAGCCTCAGGTGGCAACCCATCACGTCCGCGAGCAGGCTCGATCACCTGTACCTCTGTCTTGGCCGGGTTTAGTCTCAGCCAGCTGGAAACCATCCATTCATTGGTTTTAGCCAGACAGTTGTTAAGCATGTCAACAGCTCCTGATGTTCCAGGGGAAAAAGACAAGTACAACTGGGTATCATCTGCATAACAGTGAAACTCCACACTGTACTGTCGAATGATCTCGCCCTGGGGCAACATGTACACTGCGAACAACATCGGCGACAAGATCGAGCCCTGTGGCACTCCACAAGACAGGGCATTGGGGGGAGGAGGAGGAGAAATTCCCCATCACCACCCTCTGCACCCTGTTTGAGAGCTAGGACTCAAACCATCTGATGACAGTACTGGTGAGTCCGCAAAACTCACAGAGCTGATCAACAAGCACAATGTGGTCCACACTGTCAAAGGCTGAGGAGAGATACAGGAGAACAAGAATGGACCTGTCTCCTCTTTCTCTAGCCCTGAGCAGATCATTATGGTTAGGCCGAGGGCCATCAGCAGTGGTTCATACTGCTCCACATCATCACCAGACCAGTTTAGATTGAAGTCACCACATATAAATACCTCATCCGAGGTGATTTTAAGGCTGATGCTATCAAGCAGATAGGCGAGCCCCTTGATACCCTGCTTTGGAGAGTTGTAAACACAGATGATGTGAATTTTTTTTGGCATTCCCTAGTAGGAGGAATCCATGAAGGAATTCACAGGTGGCAGAGGGGGGAGCCAAGTTGTACTGGATTAGGGATATGTTAAGGAGATTTTTGTAGTATATCAAAAGACCACCCTCATGCTTTTTACCCACGCAATCGTGGCGCAGGAGGCTAAAGTTGGGGAGCATGAGGTCTGACTCAGGGGTGGCAGGTTTCAGCCATGTTTCCGTGAGACACAGAATATCAGGGTTATACTGGTCAACCCAGGCAGTCAGTTCAGCATGACTGTGAATGAGACTGCGAACATTGAGATGTGCAATTTTAAGACCCTTAGGAGAGGACCAGGAGGGGGTGTTAAAGGTCTGTTGTGAGGTAGGTCCAGGGTTCAGTTCAACATCTCCAGCAAAGAGGATAAGGAGAGCGGAGAACCAGAGGAGGTGGTGCAGCCAGGTCCTCCTATAAGGTATTTTATGAGGATGGTATCGTGAGCATTTGAGCAGTCTAAACACAATTCTCATGGAATTTGGTGGGAAGCACCAGAGGGGACACATGTTTGCTTGCCAGGAGGCTATAAAATTGGAGTAAGAATAGTCATCAGTGTGGTGCATCTCCAGAGGGCCTACGTATGGTGGGAGATAGGCAGTAGTGAAGTACAGGGACCATAGGGAACAGAATAGGCAGGCTAGGAAGAACATTGCGGCTTTTTTAATAGCAGACACCTCAGAAAGGAAGTACTCAGTAATGCCTAGTTAAGTGACAGGTCCAGATAAGGCGGAGTAGAAGCCATAAGTAAAACCTAACTAGGGTGGAGCTGAGGCAGTAAAATTGAAGTAGGCAGTGGCAGGGCAATTTCTTACTGATAGCCTGTAAGATTTAAAATCAGGTCATGTGTCAGAAAGAAAGATAGATTTTTGCCCTTTAAGTACAGCTGGCTTAGGAACAGTGCCCTCAAGTGGTAGAGATGTATAACTTGCAAGTGGGAAAGTGGGGGGATAAAAAAGGCACCAAGTTTAACACAGACAGAGCTTTTCTGGCTGGAGGACCTCGGAGGGGTCTCTGCTCTGTGTCTTAGCAGTACCTGCAGTTTCAGTCAAAGGGGGGTGAGTGGCTGACTCTGGCACTGCTTGTAGTCTCTGCAGCCTATTCAACTTGAAGCTACAAAGGAAATACAAAGGCAGGGCATGTAAGAAATATTCTGGGGGAGGGGTTGAGAACAGAGAACTAGCACAAAAGCAGGTTTACTAGAGACAGGGGCTTCCCCTGCCCAAACAGGGTCTCCAAAGCATACCTCTCAACTGTCCCCAATTTTCAGGGACGTCCCTGATTTTGCCTCAAAATTTTACTCTGTTCCTCCTAAAAATTGAGCTTCCATGACCAAACAGTATGGGTTGTAAGCAAAAAAATAATGTCAAACATTAATGTTACAGTCTTGTTCTTCCATAGAGAACACATTTACACTAAGCCCCTTATTCTACCAGTTTCCTGAGTGGATAACACCAATTTTGAAGATGTGTCCCTGATTTTGGTCCTTTGTCCCTGATTTTGTAAGCCTTGTCCCTGATTTAAGTGGTAGGAGGTTGAGAGGTATGCTCCAAAGAAATCAGTGAAAAACTATTTAAAAAAAAAAAAGGCTGGCAGGTATTTGCATGTTGTGAAGTGCACTATTTGCTGATGCTTTTTCTAGTGGAATGTCAGTAATCAGGGGTGCAGGTCCCAAACGCTTTCTATCACAAAAAAGACTTGATTTGCCGTGTAATGACAGCTGTTCTACTGCAGAAACCTGCAGCAATGGGATGGTTCACAAATCACAAGGAGCAACTACCTGCCAGTAATGATATGGGGCACATTTCATGAGAGTGAAAACAATGACTATCTTTATACTTTGTGAATAGAGCCCGTGCTATGCTCCTCACGTCTTTTTTTCTAATGTGCAATGACAGACCTGATTTTTTTTGTCTTTTTGAATGACTACTGAAAAATGTTCTGATGTTTTATATTAATAATTATTTTGTTTGCATTGATTTTGAATGGCCTTATCTGATGGTGAGGGCCATAGCAGGGATGATCTACATCAATTGACTCGAGTCACTCGAGTGATCTCATCATTTCATGGTCTCTCTCTCTCTCCCCCTCGGGTCTCCCTCAGCTTACCTCTTGCCACCAGCCTCCCAACCATTCTCCAGCTGCAAGAGCGATCATGGTACCCAACCCATGAAGTGACGTCCACTCTCAATTAAGCGGAGTTTCAAATAAAAATAATCCTTTAAAATTAAAATATACTAACATACTAAAAAGCCAGCAGAATAGGCCAAATGATCTGTCTTGTCTGCTCGAAAGCCAGCAACCTAATGACTGCCCACCTCACCACCCCCCAGCCCCCAAGAGTGTCTTCTCTAGATTCAGTTTCCCCTTAAACCTATCCCACCCTTTCTTGAAGCCCTCCACTGTGCCCTCCTCCACCAGCCTCACGAGAAGTGCATTCTATGGCTCCACCACCCTCTCAGTGAAAAAATGCCTCCTATGTTCCCCCCTGTAAGTTCCCCTCCAACTTCCACCCATGGCCCCTGGTCACTCCCCCCCCTTCTTCAGCCTAAAGAACTCCCTGGTTCCACTCCTAATTATTCCCTTTACATACTTGAAAACCTCTATCATGGCTCCCCATCCCTCCTCTCCTCCAGTGAGTAACGCCCAAGCTCTTCCAGTCTCTCCTCATAAGGCCTCCCCTCCATGTCCCGAATCATCCTGGTTGCTCTCCTCTGGACCCTCTCTAGCAGCGCTATGTCCTTCTTCAGATGATATGGGAGGTGGAGTGGCTTAGTACGATAGCTAGCATGGATATCCTTTTCCGTTGTTTCCACCTACAAACCTCAGAGCCTAGTATGCAATCTAATAGCAGTTTTACTTCCCCCAACACTCAGCCCCAAGTAGTCCTTGAATCTATTTAATTCTGCTCATGATGTTAAGTGTGTGTGTGTGTTATAGTCATGACACAGACACATTATTGGTTTTATTTTTTCTTTCATTTTTATTACAAGAACTCCATTGGAACAGAAACATGTACTCATCACTCTAAGGATTTTGTCAATTATACACACCCAAATTACATTTTACATACTTTGATTCAAAAACAAAGAGTACAATACTCACTCTGTAAAATCTTATCAGAAGCACTAGGTATGTGGCTTGATTGATGATATTTTAATGTTTCTGATATATAAAACGAAGTTTTTTATCATTAGCTGAAAGCTCTATTGACCTTGCATATAATGTTACTTTACAATAATAATACCTCAAAATAAGAATTGCTTGTCTGAATTTATAATTAAACACAGTAGCCATTTCAAACAGTCAGGTTGAAAATTAGCTGCTCTTTAAGGGGTTGGGGGCACAGCCTTCTGTTCAAGTTGCAAGTAACAAGTGCAATGCCTGCTGCAGTAATAGCTGATTGTACCCGAGAAGTAGTATATAGTCGGGTATTTGAAGGGTGGCCGGTATGGGAGTATTATCTTTAGTTTTGACAATTTTTTTTAAAAGGAAAGCTGTCATAATACTAGACTCCCCACCCCTCAAAGCCTTAAGCCCCAATTAGGGGTTTCACAAAAACAAACAAAAAAAACCCCACTTTTTTGGGGGGTGTTTTTACTTACAGTATTTTGTTTGTAAGAAGTCCAGGATTCCACAAAATGGCACATGCTGTGCAGTTCAATTTCAAGGCAAAGTGCGGCACCGCACTGCTCAGCTTCAATACAAGTGTCTTGATACTGGATATCTCCTATTCCCTCATTACTATCCACCCTCCCACATAGTTTTGTGTTATCTGTGAAGAGACTCAGCCTGCCCTGGATTTCCTCACCAATATCACTAATGAACATGTTGAAGAGCACAGGATCCAGGACAGATCCCTGTGGAACCCCGCTCGTAACCTCCCTTTCTCCTGAGTTAACCTCGCTGACCACCACCCTCTGCTGTCTCCCTTCTAGCCAACTACCCACCCAGTTCACTACAGTTTTAGCCGCACCCAGGTCTTTAAGCAACCTTTTGTGCAGTACTTAGTCAAAAGCCTTGCTGAAGTCAAAATACAGCAGATCCACAATGTGGCCCTTGTCTTCTTCCTTGGTCACCCAGTTAAAGAAAAAAAAACAACAGGTTAGTCTGACAAGACCTTGCGCCACGAAACTGTGTTGTTTACTATCCTAGAGCCCGGTGCTCTAGTCCACAAGGTCCTCTTTGAGTAGTGATTCCACCAGCTTCCTCATGATGGAGGTCAGACTGACAGGCCTGTAGTTCCATGGTTGCTCCCTATCCCCTTCCCCATGAAGTGGTACAACATCTGCCTTTTTCCAATCCTTTGGAATGTCTACGGATCTAAGTGAGCCATAAACAGCCCAGCCAGTGGTTCGGCCAGTTCTGCTGCTAATTCCCAAGTATCCTCAGATGTAACCCATCTGGTCCTGGGGCCTTATCTATCTTAAGGGCTGCCAGCCCTTTCAGGACCCTCTAGCTAGTAAGTATTGGCTGCCTTATTTCTGGGACTCCCATAGCGGCAACTTTGATGCCACTTTCTGGCAGGGACTTGAAGTCCTCCTTAGTGAATACTGAGCAAAATTAGTCATTCAAAATGGCGGCCTTTTGCTCATCCTCCTCCTCTAGCACCCTAACCCTCTCAACTAGCCATGCCATGCCCCCTTTTTTTCACCAATATATCTAAAAAGCTGTTTTTCTCTGTTCTGGAACCCCTCTGTGATACGCAGCTCCATTTCTGCTTTCACCTCCCTGATGGCCCTCTCTGCCTCCCTATTTTTCTGTAGATAATCCTCCCATTTGCCTACCCCAATTTTTACTTGTATTTATAGAGGGCCTTCTTTCTGGCCCTAACCGCTTCCTTGACCCTAGCGGAGAACCCAGTGGTCTCTTAAACCTGTTTTTTTTAGATACTGTTCTAATGTTTGCCTTTGAAGCCTTGATGATGGTTCCCTTTATTGCCCCCATCTCTCCTCTACCCCCACTAACTTATCCTTGACCAGTTCCCTCAACCTACTGAAGTCTGCCCTTCCAAAGTCAAAGACTCTGGTTCTTGATTGTGAGTTGCTGGTCCTGAGGGCCAATTCAAACCACACAGAGTTGTGGTCGCTGAACCCTAGTGGCTCCCCTGCTCCCACAGTACCCACCATCTCTGAGTTGGGGAGTACAACATCAAGGACTGCATTCCACTTGGTAGGTCCCTTAACAAGCTGCACTAGTAGACAGTCTTGGAAGGCATCTAGCAATGTCTGTCTCCTGGCACTCTTGGCCACCGGGACCTCCCAATCACTGTCAGGCAGGGTCAGGTCATCCACCACCACTACTTTCCCTTTGGTGCCCCTCTTTTAAATTCCTCCTCAAGTTCTCTGTCCCTTTCCTCTCCTTACCCTGGAGGCCTACAGATCACCCCTAAGCACACTTTCCTGCCTGAGGCTGCCGTGAGTTGCACCCATACTGACTCAGCCTCCCTAATGCTATCCCTGATACTGCCATCTTCTGCCACTTCATTGCCATCCTTGACAAAAAGGGCAACTCCTCCCCCCATCAGTTCTTCTATCCTTCCTGAACAGTGAACAGCCAGGGACCATCATTTTCCAGTCATTTTCATCTGTGGCCCACGTTTCCATTATGGCCACCAGTTGCACTGCAGTGTCTGCCATCAGCGCCTGGGGCCCAATTCCAGAATGAATGTTGTAACTCGCAGGCATATGCAAGTTACAAAATTCACTGCTACGCCAGGGACCCTGTGCCCTATTCCAAGACAGGAAGGGTCCCTGGCACCTATGCCCTGCGACTTGCAGCAGCCACAGGTAGCACCACGGGTAGAGCGCACCTGATACGGGTGCCAAGAAGCTGCAGGGCGCAAGTGGCGATGGCATGCCACTTCCAGGGCCCCGCTGCCCAACACCTTGGCACTGCTCCACAGGGCTGGGAGGGCTGGGAGGGCCACAGGACCACCCAGAGGTGCCTGGCATGCAGGGGGATGGAAACTGCCTCATGGGGGCACTGCACGGAGTTGGGGGTGAGGGGGTGCCAGCAGCCCACAGTCGGCAGCCCTGCCACGGGTGGTGTGATGGGCACCCATGGGGGAGTGTGGGGGGTTGGCTGGAGGGGCGGCTGACTTGGTGGTGGGTTCCCGGTGGACATAGGTATGATCAGACCAGCTAATAACTGATCTAACTGTACTTATGCCAGGGTCTACTGGGTCCCACTTGGAATCGCAAATTTCAGTTCCACCGGCTACCATCTTGGAATACCAGCATAATCGATGCCGGACTCCCCCTTGTGCCATGTCCCAGGGGGCTGCGTATGCTGTAGTCAGTACAGGCGGCCTGCGCCAAGTCGAAGGCCGCTACTCGAATCATCATTTGAGTAATACATAACAGCAGCTGCAACTGTTTCATAGGGTTTGGCAAGTTGCCTTGTGACATGCGTAAGCTCTCTTGGAATCGGGCCCTTGGAATTCACAGAGTTTGTTGCGTAGGCTCCTGGCATTAAGGCATACCTCTCTCCATTGGACCCCTGCTCTAACTCTTCTACTGCCCTTTTGCTTTTCGTATTTTCTTCCCTCCTTGTTTGTGCTTATACCTTTTACTTTCCTCCTCACTGGTATTCCTCCCCTTGGTCCTATAAACTCTACTGTGTTCCCTGTACCTTCTTTGCAGTTACTGTTGCCTGGATGTTGGGGAGTTCTGTCTAGGATCCCCTTCTATTCACCATCCACCACGGATTCCAAGCAGTCAGTTTAAACATCTGATTTAGTTCTCAAACTTCTGCCCTAGTGCGCTAGCCCCCTCTCTTGTCAGGTGAAGTCCATCATCCTTGAAGAGTCTCCTGTGCCAGAAATCCTCCAAATCCCTGACAAAGTGGCACCCCATGTCCCGACACCCCTCTTAAGCCAACTGCTAAAACTCTTCTATTTCATTACTCCTAATTCTGTCTTGCCTCCCTCCCTCTCTGCCCCACATAGGAGGGACCTCAGAAAAGACCAGAGAGTCTGAGTGTGGCGCCAATCTGTGCCCCAGTCTCTGGAAGTTCTGCTTCACTGTCTCTACTGACTGGTTAGCTAGATCATGGTACCCAGGTGTGCCAGCGCCCCCCTCCACCATCCTCCCTATTCTGCCTAATTCCCGGTTGGCTGCCACTCCAGGTAGACACTGAACTAACCCCCTCCCATCCAACTCCTCCCTTATCACCCTATCTATGCCCCTGATCATTGAGTCACTGACCACAAGGACCTTTCTGTCAGCCATTCTCCCTTTGGGTGCCAACATGATGTCCTACCCTTTCCCCTTGACTGACCCAGAGTCCCCCCCGGTAGAGTAAGGAGCCTGAACCTCCTCCAGGGGTGTGAAGCAATTCACCATCTGGATGGTACTAGGCTGGACAATCTTCTTATGACTGCCCCTCCTCCCATCCCACACCATGCCACCCTCCACCCCTCTGGACCAGTGGGTCTTTGGGGAAGTGAGGGTGAAGGGGGTGAGCACCTGCTGAGCTGACTGCGCAGCTGAGATAGCTCTATCTTTGCTGCTACTAGCTGAGTATGAAGCTCTGCTATGGTCCTGCAGGAGGGACAGTGCCCCTCCCCACAGCACATCCCTGGAGAAGAGTGCCCCACAGTCCCCACAACTGAGTGCCTCACCCCTGAACCACATCCTATAATGAACTGCATTGGTGAGAGAGAGAACCTTACTTAACATCACTTAGTTTAGATTGTACAGGCTTACCGTATAAGATATGGTGACAGTGTATAAGTCAAATACCACAAATAAACATCAGGTTCATATTTGCGATAATCAGGCTATACCACAGAAGATGTGAGAAAAACCAACCTTGAGAACTTAAGAGAACAACAACTGGTGGAATGAATTCCTTACCACTAGAAACAAACTATATGGAGTACTTCCTATACCTCCCTTACTCCCTTAAACTTACATAAATATAATACATAAAAATATAAATATCTAGTTCACTTGTATCATATCTTATTATCCCAATATTAACAGCAAATCTCAATGATGAGAATGACATATTGCATTATCACTAGGCCTACCCTGGGTAAATATACTGTAAAAAATGGCTAAATGCAGGAAGGACCACACTGAAAACAAGATGCAGTATTGCATCTCCTATGCTCTGTCTTAGAGAAAAGACAATGTACAAATGTGTAACAGCAGAACCCCACTGAAAAGGATATATTGCATCTCAGTATATGCCTTCTGGGAAAAATATACTGTAGAAACCTAGGACTGCACACTTAGAACACAGACAAACTAGGGGTGATTTATTAATGTCATATACTGTGATGAGAATGTGATCATGTTGATGAAATCTACTTTTTGGTTACTGTAATTATTTCTGTTTCTACGTATTTTCATACAAGTCATTCTGTTTGGAATGGCATAGGACAAACAATATACAGTGCAGATCACGTGTCCCAGCTGCTATGCTGGGGAAACCTCAAGTGAAAAACAGCTGCCAGGTGTGAGAGTGCGACTTTTGCCCACAGAGGCATCCCAAGCAGCTAGGATGTAAATAGGGTAATAATGTTGTGAGTGAGGATGTTGCCAGGTGAGATAGGGGCAAGTAGGCATGGCAGATGTAGACAAACACATACACACACAGGCGGGAAATACTGAAGAGGGCTGTCACTCCAGGGAAAGGGCTCATCCTACTGCCCTGAGTACATAAATAGAAGAGCTGAACCCCAACTCACTCTCTCTGACTACCTGCAACCTTTGAAAAGGACCTGGGGTCTTGTCTTGGTGAGTGTTCCCAGAGGACGGAGGGCCCTGCTCCATAGCTAACTTATCTGGCTGAGGAAAGAACAGTCTGAGTGAATGTTTCTTTTAAGTTAACTGGCAGGTAAATATAGATGCTAGCATGGGACTAGACTGCAAGCTTATTCTATCAGTAATCTGTTTAAACTATATTGTTTTCCTTTCCTGTAAATGGGTATATCTTTTTGTGTACTGTACATATCCTGTTTGTAATATCTGCAGCATTTAGTCGGAAAGAATCTATTTTTTATAGAATTAATGGCTGAGCATCCTCATTGCAAAGATAAATGTAATATTTCTGCTGTCAAAGTGAGAATTCTCTGTTTAAAGAGACACTGTCAGCTTTTTAAGCCATCTTTAGTGCTCCTGTAGTATCTGTGCATGTGAAGAGAGCTGTACTCAGTTATTTGCTCCAATTCTGATTTAAAAGCATTGGTGGCTTATTTAGTATATTTTTTTAACAAAAAATTTTTTTGATTGTCCTAACCTAAATGCGTGGTCTGCTTCTTCTCTCTTGTCCCCGACATAAGGAATGGCACTGAGCAGAGTCCCCGTCTCACTTTTCAACAAAAATTACTACAGGAAATAGCTCTCAGTTTTAAAAACCACTTACATTATGGACATCAGCACAGTTAACACTATTCAACCATTTCTTTAGTTTACATGTCTCCAAAATAATTCATGCACGAGTTCAGCATCAAGCAGTCAATGAGGATTCGATGGGGTCCTGCGAGGGTTCATCGATATGCTTTTTCAATGAGCTTATTAGGTAGAGAGATACCCCCTTGCAAGACTTGGAGAAGCCAGTAATTCTAAAAGAGGATCATATCAGAGCCCCCTGGCCTTCTTGTAGGACCACCAAATGCAGACTTTTCTCCCACAGTGCCAGTTCAGCCATCTCTAACCTCCTTCACAAAATGAGTTTCATTAAGCACTCTTGTCATTGCTACCAAGGAGTCTCAATATGGGGTGTGGCAGTAGTGACTGAGAACAAGCAGGCTTTGAGCTTCTATTTCACCTGTTGAATGCGACTGGTAAAAGTCCTGACAAAGTACTCAATAAATTTTTCTATAGCCTGTACAGACCAACTCATGGTCTGTAAAGAATTTTTTATATCGGCAATGTCAGACACCAAGGCCTGGTCTCCTGATGGTGCATCTGCTTTCCCTGCTCCACCAGTGCCCTGTTTGGGCCTGAAGAAGTATGAGGATGCAGGTTGCTGATTCTTTGGCTTTCCCATCTCAATCAGACCCCGAACCACAGCAGCCAAAGAAAGGTTTGTAATATTTGGGAAGGTTTAAATTTCCTTTTTTTTTTTTATCCCAGCACTCCTCGTACGGCGACCTGGGGAAGCCACCATTACTCCCCCTCCTCCTTGGGTATATGGCTGGGTCCCAGCATATCAGAGTCACCAGCCCTTCACAGCTGGGTCCACAATCCTGGCATCACACTGCTTTGACGCTGAAGTGTGCCTTCCCAGTTTTCCCCTTATGACCCAACCCCTGACCGCACCAACATAAAGGACGCAAGTCCAGACTGGCAACGTGTGGAGACACGCTACAGCCAAGCACCTCATAGCCCCCTCCCTTTCCTGACTCTGTGAGCCTAAGCCCGCTGCCCATGCTTTCACCAGCAGTGGGGCTGAAAGGGTGCAATGGCAGCCCAGTTGTCACTCCCCCCCCCGGGAGGGGGGAGCATCCTCTGGGGCACTCTATCACCTCCCTCTGGCCAGCCCCCAACAACCCAAGGTCATTCCCAAACCCGGGTCACCAGTGTCAGAAGCAGTAATACTACCACTGCACCCGCTGGGACTGGCCTCTTTGTAAAGGTTTAAATAGCAATTTTAAAACAAAACAGCAATCTGAGATGACAGCGTCTCACTAAAGCATTTTCACCACTTGATGGCTGGACGCACACTCCCCCATTCAACAGTCTCTGCATTATCAGTATCCTACTCATTGCTTCATAAGCACTTTGGAATATTGTGTGCAAAAAAGGTTATGTAATACCAATACATTCCTTTTCTTTTAGGGGTGGGGTTAAGGAAGGGGACTACAGTATTATTAAATATGTGGGAGGGAGACTGGCAGGAAGTCAGATATGCTATGGGGAGATTGGGAAAGACCCTCGACATGGGGATTTTGCCCCAGAAAGGAAAAGGCCTGCTTACAAATAATAAGGGGACAGTATTCTGAAAGATGGTGTCAGTGGGAGGAGAGACTGGCTTGAATCCAAAACCAGAACTAAAACAGGGTGATCTGGCAAAACCAATGTATTTATTTAGTTAGAAACTTAGACTTTGATGGCAGATAAGGACCACTTGGCCCACTCAGTCTGCCCATTTCCCTATCTTTTGGATAAGCTGCAGATCCTAGTTAACCAACAACCTACTTCTTCCTACCCTCCACTAGAATTGCCTTATGTCTGTCCAATGGATTCTTCAATTCCCCCACTGTTTTTGACCCCATTACCACCCTGGAAGGCTGTTCTATGTGTCCACCTCTCTGTGAAAAAATACTTCATCACGTTGCCCCCGAGTCATCCCCCCTCTATCTTCAAACTGTGTCCCCTTGTTCTTGCACATCTCTTTTTCTGAAGATGCTACCCTCTTGGACTTTGTTGATTCCCTTGAGGTACTTGAATGTTTCTATCATGTCCCCCCTCTCCCTCCTTTCCTCTAGGGTACACATATTAAGCTCCTTTAGTCTCTCTTCATATGGTTTCTGGTGTAGACCCTGCACCATTTTACTTGCCCTTCTCTGGCCTGCCTCCATCCTGTCTATGTCCCTGTGGAGATGAATGAGGTCTCCAGAACTGCATGTAGTACCCCAGATGGGGTCTCACCAACTGTCTGTACAGAGGGATAACAACTTCCTGTTTTCTACTGGTGATGCCTCTCCCTATGCATCTCAGTATCTCCCCAGCCCTCCTTACTGCCTTTTCACATTGCTTGCGTAACTTTAGGTCATCTGATGTGACTATGCCCAGGTCCTGTTCCATTTTTGTTATTGTTAGTAACCCCCCCCACACACTGTGTACTCTTCCCCTGGGTTTTTGTTTCCCAGGTGCATTACTTTGCACTTCTTTGCATTGAATCTAAGCTGCTATATTTTTGACCATTCCTCCAACCTTACCAAGTCCCTTCTCATCCTTCCCACCCCCCCCTTGTGTATCAACCCTGTTGCAGATCTTTGTGTCATCTGCAAAGAGGCATACCTTTCCGTCTAGTCCCTCTGCAATGTCACCTATAAAGACATTAAAGAGGAATGGTCCCAATATTGAACCCTGTGGTACCTTGCTAGTAACTCCCTCTTTCCTCTGTGTGGACTCCGTTTACTATTACCCTCTGCGTCTTGTTGTCCAGCCAATTTTTATTCACCCAGGCTACCACCCTGGGACCCACTCCCAGTAATTCATTTGTTTGTTTTTGCTAACCAGGTAAGCCCACTGGAACTAGTAGTTCCATTTTCAGGGATGACCCAGAATTAGTTATAGAAAGTGATATATTCACGTATTCAAATATCAAGGAAACAAAGCGCAAAATGAATTTATATATGGCAGGTGTATAGGTTGTTGTAACAATAGAACCTTCCTGGTTTTGCCTACCTCTACTCCAGATAACTAGTTTGCTGAGAAAAAACCTGGCAAGTCTAAAGGGAGTTCAGCTAGACACTTGAAACAAAACATTGGTATGACTTAACCAGATTTGACATGGACTTACAGTACATAAATATATTTCTGTACTTGAGGTTTTTAAAACAAATATTAACCCCTGAATTTCACTGAGGGTTCCTAGTGACATAATAAACCATGACAGCAAAGCACAGCAGGACTATATGTCTGTATACTGTCAATCACTGTTTGAGTACGTCACAGATTAATAAATTTGTTTTCTTGTTAGTATAATCTTATGTAAATCATCAAGTCACAATTATTTACCTCAGAATGTTGTGGAGGCCAACTACAGTATTAAATTTTGTTTTGTAGAAAAAAAGCACTACTGAAATAAAATAGAAGGGTTATTTAGGTAACTAAATCATCAGGACAATCTAATAAATCTAGATTAATACAGGATGACATATGTCATCATGCAGAAAACAATCAACATTCAGAGAAAAGTATTAACTGAGCAATACTACAAAATTTGTTAAAAAGGGAAAACAACTACAGTTCCTAGCAGCACTTTGTCTGCAAATAGTTCCTGAACATCATGCTGTGCAAGGCTATACATTCTTGCGACTTCTATAGTTTTGCATTACAGCCGCACAGAGGTCGGCTCCTGCTGAGTTGCTAACTCTTGGAAGGGAGCAAAATAGGGTAAATCCTGTTTTGGCCACCACTGGCAACAAAAGATCTGCTTTTAGCTTTGCTAAGCAGACCTAAAATCATCTTCAGACAAATAAACAGTGCCTCAGTCTTTATTACAGTTCACACCCAAGTCAGGCATATAATTTGTATATCAAATTACTATCCTGCTTCAAATGGAACAAGCCACAATCAACAACCATGGCAACTCTCAACATAGTGTCTGATGCACAAGCACCTACATTAGACCATAAGTTCATTGTTCTTTAAAATTTAATGTTAGATGAGTCATATTTGTTACCACTAAAGTTGTTTTCCTGTTTTTAAAATTGTAAATACATTTTCTCGTGTAACTGCAGTATGTATTTTTTGTTCTACTACAGAATGCTCAAAAGAACATTCCGTAAAGATGTCACTGCAAGTCTGGCTGATCACCATTTTATTACAAGGAGTAATTACTTACCTTATCACACTATGAATATCCATGAGTCATTTAAAACAACTTTTTTTTAACAGTTCCCCTTAAAGTTAAACAAAAAATCAGAAACATACCTCTCTGCAATTTAATCCATTTTACGCCATCACTCCTGAAATTTAAAACCCTCCAGAAACCTACACCTCTACTCCTCTTGAAAAGGACACCATTCCCTAAAACATTGTAACCTACAAACCCTCCCAAATTTTGCTATCCCAACCTCGTTCTAAATTTGTATCGCCTTCCCAGCAGAATTTCGTTCCACTATACCCCTCCTGAATTCTGCTCTCCTGTACCTTACTGAATTTTACTCCTCCCACTAATTTTGCACCTCACATGCCTCCATAATTTTGCGCCACTATATTCTTTCCTAATTTTGCATATCTATGCTCCTCTTTAATTCTGCACCCCACATCCTTCAAACATGTCTTGAACCACTTACCTGCTGATTACAGATGGAGCCAGTGAAAGCTCCTCACCATCATGGAATACAGTGCATATTTCAGTGAGAGATACAGGAGATTGCAGGATGCATTTGCTATAAAAGCTGTACCCACAGGTAACAGTGATATGGGTAGTGCTGCCTCGGAGTCATGCAGTAGACCAAAGGAGACAAGCATGAGATAATAAGCCATGGCCCTGCAACCATATGCCAAACCAAGTACTGCCTGCATGGAAACTCCAGCCACCTTGACTCTATCATCACCAGTCTCCAACTTCCTACAGAGAGGTTCGTTAATGGTGTTAATTTTGTGGAAGCTGGTGTGCCACAGTGCTAGTGCCCCCTGTTCCATATTTGCCACTCAGAAGCTACAATGTCCCTCACTGTGTCACAATCTGGGAGGATTTTGTCCTTTATGACTGCACTTTTAAAAGGGTCTGCTTTCCTTTTTTAATCCTGCTGCCTGTCATCTTCCAACTCCAAGGTGATGTAGGCTTGCTTCAATAAAACAGACAGGTGCTTCTAGTTTAACGATCTGTCCGATCTACCTGTTCCCTGGTCCTCATCCAAGGAAGCATTTTCTCCATCCTCTAATCCCGATTCTGTCTTGCCCTCATCAGATAAGATTGAGACCCCCCCCCTACAAAGAGCGTGGAGCATCTCTTGTAAGGGCACATCCAAAAACAACCGGGGGGGGGATGTTTGGGTGCTTATGAGGGCCTCTTCCTCTGGGCCTGCACCAGAACCTCTGTCAGGTTATCCACAGCTTTGGCAAGCTCTGCCACTGGGGTTAGAAGGTAACATGCCTCCCCTCATACAGAAGGTGATCTGGTTCCCCACACAGATACCAAGGAGAGGTGAGATATTCCCTTGGATAATGATGCATTGGACCTGAGCTCAGAAATGTCTCTCTGCTCAACTGCCCACATGGAGAATCAGGAGGAGTCTTGGGCTGTGTTCTACTCAGAGGCCTTGCCACAGAGGTTAAAAAAAAGGGAGCTGGCCACAGTGGACCACAGCTTTCTCTGGCACTTTCTACACTTGCGGACCTAACATCTAGTTTCCTCTGACGTGAATTTTGAGGTCTCCATACTGAGGTTCTGAAGAAGTAATAATGAAACTTGCATTTGGCCAAACTGCCGATTTTAAGGACCAATAGTGATATTTTGCTCAAAAATCCTAAAATTTACATCTCTAAGGACAGCAGCAATTCTGCATTAAAAATCCACTCCAAGATGACCGTCATGTTACAGTGCACATGCACATACCATACCATACCATACCAAGATGGCTGCCATACTTCTGTGCATGCACAGCCTGTACCGAGATGGCCAACACTTGACAAAGTGCAGTATAGGCCTTCCATGATGGTGATCATTGTGCATTTATGAACATCATGGTGGGAGCCCCCTGGATGGCATGCACTCCTTGTGTCACTCCAGATGCTTTTAAAATACTACCTTAGAACTTAAAACCTCAGCTCCTACTTCCTCTTTATTGGGGCAGGGTAGAAATCAACCCTTTGGAACTTACTCGCAAGAGCCGAGAGGGAGGCCTCAAGACCCTTCTGTTCCTCTAAGCATTTCGGGAATAACTTTCGGCTCACTATTTATTATTCTTCCTTGCTGTGCTATTTATTAGAGGATAGTACTGATGTTATAGTAGGTATGTTTTTATTAGTCAGGTTATTATATTTATTTTAATATTTGTTCACTGTGTTGGCCTACTACAATCTGTTGTAATGGTACCCTCTGCCTCCATGGAAGTGCGACAGATATACTGTAAATAGACTCTACTACTACTACTCCAACAGCCAATTAAAGGCACTGGAAGGACAGTATCGACTATGTCAGCCCCAAAAGGCACTGCAGCCCTATGTTCCCAACCTTGAGACTAAGCCCTTGCAATGTAAGCAGTCCTGCAGAAAAACAATCCTGTTGTGCTACTGCTGATAGCAGAGGAATGCCAGAGAAGCAGCCAAACTGAAGAAATTGAAGAAACTCCACTTGCTGATAAGAAAGGATATCCCAGCAGAGCAGGGATCTGTCTACCATCTAGAACAACTGAAAAAAAAAACCTGAGAGAATCTGGGACTGGGGGGTGCTAAAACTTCTTACAGACTGTTGTAACCCGTACCAGCTAGCATGAGATGATGGCCGATACCAACTGGCTGCCTACAGGAGCCAACACACAAGTGCACATTTTGTGTGGAGTGGTACAAATACTGGCAGCTGTAGCACAAATGTCAGGAGGAGGGTGGTCATTAGTTTTCTCTCTTTTAGGTTGCGGTACCAGGTAGTGACAGTATTATCCTAGGAGAACAATGCATCCTCTATGTTAAGGAATTGTCTCCTATTCACCGGTGGCTTGATCTGGCACCTACAGCAACAGTTTACAGTACAGCCACTAGGTTGAACAACCCGACACTAGAGAGAAAGTTGGTGTGTGCCTACATTCCTTGGGTGGTACAGCCTCTTGCTTGCACCAATTTTTCATTTGGTTTACACTAGTGTAGTGTAAACAGTTGTTTTAAATTACTTAGAAATACGAATAGTTTGATAAAACACTACAGAATGGGTTTTTAAGAATTGTGATGTGACTGGCTGAGGGTTATCCTTACCCGTGCTGTCATCTTAGCACAACAGCACTGAGTAAAGATCCAACAGCCTCTTCACAATAAAATCAGTACTAACCACAAATCCCTGAGTGCCATTAACAAACATGGTCACCAACTTTACTCAGTAAATACATTCAACTAGGCCCTAAAACAGCAACAGATAAAACAGAATACCTGATTCCATATGAGGCCTTCTGCTCTGTGTGTGTGTGTGGGGGGGGGGGGGGTTGCGCATTCGGCCAGTAGAACTTACCCAAGATTGAAAGTCTTGCATTCCATAGCAAACATTCCTGATTTACTAAATATAGGAAAGATATAAAAGAAGTGATGGGGAAAGGGAGGAAAAAAATAAAGAAGGAAGACTAAAGGTGAATGGTCTGTGGAAAATGGAGGGTTTAAAAGCTAATCTAAAACAATATGTATTTTCCTGGGAAGAATATTTTAAATTGAGATAGCATGCCAGTGCTAGAATGTACTGGTACTATTCTGATGAGGTGAATGAACTTAAAATGATCACAAATATCTTCAAAATTATTTTGTCTTTGTGCATTTTTTACCTCCAACATCTTGGACCCATTTTATAATCGCAATAAGACATCCCAGGGTGTGCACTGTGGTTGGACAATGGCACTTTTTGGGTAGGTGAAGGCACTCAGAGATGCCTCGTATATCACAACACACTAGAGGTGTGCTGTTATCCCACCACAATGCACACCGTCATGTCCGATTCCGTAAACATTCGTACTGTAATGTGGCAACAGCACTGCATAATGTTGTTTTAAACTATATGTAGTACAACAGCAAGGAAGTAAATGTTTTATTTATCTGCAGTTTTTGACCACGAAAGCAACACTAAACTGTGATAGTTTTTTTCAGGTGTGTCCTGGGGGATGGGTTACATAGACCTGTTTGCTGGACAGAGTGATGTTATCCAGGACACCAGAGAAACTGCTCTACTTTTCATCAGTCAGAGCCACCGGATCTTTTACTTCCACCTGGACAGTGACCAGAGATGGGCAGAAGGGACATCGGTTTAACGTCTCATCAGAAGGATGCACTTCAACAATGCAGCACTCCTCTTCATACTGCACTACGGTGTCAGTTATGGGTATTATCCCAAGTACCTGGTGTGGGTCTAGAACCCATGACTAGGAATGTCACAATGCTCAAGTTTTAGTATTACTATATTTGTGTTAAAACAAAATCATGATCAATTGTTTATTACAATAAGCTACAGCATTTCTGATTGTAGGAAAAATAAAAATCTGATTTGAGGACAGTGAAGAATCAGTAATCATGGCTGCATCTGGAGAGAAGCACTCTGTCGGAGGTGCAAGTTAAGACAGTCTAGCATGGTATATTGTGATATATTGCATTGCACAATAATCGTGATTTTTTTTTTTTACGATAAATTATCGTCAGTGGGAATTAAAGTGATATATAGCTTCACATAGCCTTATTATCCCTACCTACAACCATCTTATCTGCTGGCCCCAGAGGCAAGCATGCTACCTACTACAAACAGAAAAAAGATGTTTACCATTTTAAAAACAGACAAATAACTTAGAAACCTAGTACCAACTTTACTGTTAGCAGATACTACCCACCTAACAATAAATGTATAAAAAAAGTACACTTCCCCTCCTCTTAAAGTGATTTTGTCATGTTTGCCATAGCAAATGAGAGTAGTAACGTGTAGCAGTTGTGAATCAATCTCCTACTATTCAAACTGCCCAAAGTGTTTTTTTTATGAAAAAAATGCTTTTATTTCTGTGCTCTGCTTCATTTGCAAAACCCTGCCCCTTTTTTCTCAGTCCTGCAAGCCCCAACCATGACATCATGCAAGGGAAACAAAGTTGTTAAGCACTGTGTTGAAACAGAAACCTCTGTTGGTCAGTCTTGGTATTGCAGACATCCTTTTTCTTTCACAATTTTGGACTCCTAGCAGAAGCTGGACACCAAAGAAAAAGAAAAGTAGTCTGACCCATTATTACACTCCTGAACTACTTATAGTCATTCAGGCCCTATAACATAAACATAGAAAAGTATCATCACACTCTCACATTCTGACGGGAGCTGCCACTTCAGACCTGTCACTTACGCAGCAGGCAGTAAAAAGTCAAACACATCTACACAGACTAGATAATTATCTTTTTGGCATATCTGTATCACAGAAATGGTTTTCCAGAAACTTTTCTACAGACAGCACTACTGTAAACACTGCCAACATTGGAGACTGCCCTTTGATAAGGGAGACAGAAAAATCAGCTATGAACTGTACCCACAGTGCCTTGCTACATATATATATATACACACATACATGCTGACAGAAGATAAGGGCCTACAGCTCACTTTATCCATGTGCGCATGTACTTAACTTCTTCAAGCTTCTCTAGAGCTAGGTTATATGTCTACATATTAGGTGTTATTCTGCAGTCCCCACTACCAAAACAAGGAACTGCATTTTTAAGTAATGAACATTTAAGTCAACTTTATAATTTACCCAGAATTCCTTGTTGCTGTATGTAAAACATTGACAGTTCCCTTGTATGACATCATTCTGGGGGTGTGGCTGCACACAGAAAACTGGAGGGCAAGAAGAAACAAAAAAATGACTATGACAGTTTTTTTTTACAAAACAAATTGTAGCTTCAACATCTGAAGCATAGGTGGCAATAGCACACTATGCGAAAAAAGCATGTGTGGAATGTGACTTCATCACTTTAACAAGCAGTAATCAGCACTACAACAAAGGTCCTTCATGAGTTTAGTTTCCACCCTGCTGGAAAGTTTTTAAAATCTGAAAAAAAAAAAAAAAGTAAGCTTTTCAGCTAACCAAAATGTATTATATGAAACAAAAATAAAAATGTGATGTACACTTAAAAAAATAATTCCATCTCGTGGGTCAAATGAGCATATAGAATCACTTGGTGAAATAATTTTATTAATATATTACCCATTTCCTAATTTACTCTACAAATATTTTATTGAGCTCAAATTGTTTTATTTTTACAAAATATTTTCATGCAGGGATTAATTTTAACACAAGTCCAAGCAATAGTGTTAATTGCTCCAGGCTTATGCAGTTATCACCATACCTGTCTGTGCTAGCTACTGTGGAGAATCACACTGAAGTTACTGCTCTTCACTCTGTACCTGGTCATGTAGGTAACCAGAGGGCTGCACTCTCCAGTGCTGCCAGTCTCTCACCAGTACTGATAACATCACAGAGTGGGGAAGCTTGCTCTGTATCTGACCACACTGAACCTAGTCTGTAAATAAACAGAAATTTTCACTTTACAGTGTCGTGAGTCACTCACCTTCTAACAACACCAATTTCATCATATCGTTGAGAAGCCTACAATGTACCTATACCTCTCAACTGTCCCCGATTTTAAGGGATGTCGCTGATTTTGCCTCAGAAATTTCTTCTGTCCCTCTTAAATTCGGGCATTTGTCACTAAAGAGTGGGGATTTGAATCACAAAATAATGCCAGCCATTGGTGTTACAGTCTAGTTCTCATTAAGAAAATGCTATTTATACGAAGAAGCATGTTGTACATAGCTTCTGGAACTAATATTACTATTTTTCCAGATGTGTCCCTGATTTTGGTCATTTGTCACGGATTATTTTAAGCCTTGTCCCTGATTTGTGATGAGGAAGGTTGAGAGGTATGCTGTACATGAAGCTTTTCAGACTACAATGTTGTCAGTTAGTATGTTAGTATGTTAGTACTTCTGTATCTGCTCCCCATCCTAGTACTCACTTATTTCTGCTTCTTTGTCCTTCTTTTCACTTGCTACAATTCGTTGTGTATATAATCAATGTAAATATTGTTTTGTGTATATACAAGATATGTCTTAAGCGAATAAAGCGTTCTTTTTTTATGAAAAAGTTCTACTTTTTGTAACAACTTTGCTATCAATGTTGCAATTGTTTAAGCAGGAAAGACGCACATCAATGTTGTATTATCAGTTGCTGTATTTTATTCCTCTGTACCTCCTCCCCCGGGCTGCACCTGGAAAAAGAGCTTCTGCTCATGGTGCCTTTCCCAGTTACCAACTTTTAAATAAATACAATATTTAGTAATCTTGTGAAAGCCTTTACACATTTCATACACTGGTTTTTCAGGGGTTAATATTTGGGTATTTGGTCTCTTCCCTCTTGCAAAATAGTATGGAAGTGTTACCTGAGAGCTACATTTTTTTTTTTTTTTCAAATGTACTAAATACATTTACCATTTATGCTGCTTAGGCTCCAGCCCCTCCCCATCATCTACCTCCCACTTCCAAACTGTACCCCACACACATCTTGGTAAATGGTTTTACACTCTTCTTTCCCCCCCTCCCTCCCGGTGGCAGGGTTGTTAGGGTACTCCAAACCTCAGGCCTTTGAGGGTGGTGATTTTTAAAGAAGCAAGATTTTCCAATGGAAAGAACCAGCAATAGAAGCCTCTGCTGGAACCAGCATCCCAGAACAGACAAGACGGACTGCTGTGGGTGACACTGGGTCAAGAGAGTACTGCAGTATAATGGTTGCAAACCTTGGGGCCCCAAAATCGATCCTTTACCTTCCAGACTACCAGGGCAGTTCACACAGAGCAGGAGTAAACTGAACTGACACTCGAATGGCTGATGGCACTACCAGTGGACAGTAGAGTTTATTCCCTGATATTTTCACATATAGAACACTACAGCAGTCCTGCTGGGATGTGATGGAAGTCTCTTGAACCAGTGTGTACAGGTTGCTGCTACATGGCATTGCCAGATAAGGTTGGCAAGCTGTGTGAACCCAGCATCCTTTTTGGCTCTGTGTTCTGGGACGAAGTAGAGGCTGCAGAGAGGAGATCCAAAGGATCTGCATGATTTTGACTTGTTTTATTTATTTGTTAAGGGGGTAAATGCCCTAGGACAAAGGCCCTTTTCCAGCAGCGACCCAGAGAAATCAGCTACAGTTGGTATACATACAGAAACGGTTAATCTTGCTGCATGCAGGTATAAAAAATACAGAAGAAAGCTGCAATTGCTTAGAAACATTTACGGGCTAACAAATACTTCCAGTAATTCTTAAAAATGTGGCTGTAAGTTGAAGGAATTGTGACAGGAAGATCATTCCAACATCTAGCAGCGTATACTGAATGTGCACTGTCCCATAGCTGTCGAGACTGACTACAGAAAGCAAAGACTTATTTTCTGATTTTAGAGTTCTGTTGCATATTTTAGAGGTCAAAAGAGACTGCATTAGAGATTCCAATTTTATCATAAGTGTCTTAGAGGGACACTGTCAACCCCCTTAGGCCTCAGTGTCCCTAGTTTAAAAAAAAAACAATTTTATGACTGTTCACATTCTGTAGAGACGGCTGATGTAGCTGGTTGTTTGCGCTACTGGCATTGAGTATGTATTCTTCTACTGCTGCCGTGTGTGTGTGTGTGTTTGCCTGGGGTTTGGGGCTGTGGGGTCACTTAAAATTCCTCTGATTGTGCCCTGTATTGCTGTTTCATTAATTTGGGGAAGGTTTTTACTTGTTTTACCTCTGTTAACCACAGATGGGTGATGGGTGCAACGGACAAATGCTGGTGTGTGTTTGTGTTTTTTTTTTTTTGGCATAATCCGGGAGATTACTGCAGTTGCAGGAAACGGACAAAAGTCAAATACAGGAGTGAAAACAACTTGAATAAAACCTGAATATCATAAGTTACAAATGAGGACAAAGTGTGTGTGTACGTGTATGTATATATATATACACGCGTGTATGTATATATATATGTATATATATATATATATATATATATATGTGTGTGTGTGTATAATACATGTATATGTAGATACGTGTGTGTGTGTAATATATACACACAGTATACATACACACACACACACACACACACAGACTCTCAATGTGCATTGTATTCAAAGCACATATAGAAGGGAACCAGTAAAACTGACCCAATGGAGTACAAACCTGACCCAATGAAGTACAGTGTAAAAAAGTGTCAAAAGCCCTGCTTACACGGCAGTAGCGTTGCAAACTCACAACCGCAACAGCGCAGTCCCAGCAGTCTGCCTGTCTACACGGCCCCCCTCTGCACTGCTACAATCTGTGCTGGTGAGGGACCATGTGTTGGTGAGTCAGACATCTGCTCACCGATGTACACGGTGACATAAATGTGCATGCTGCAAGTCACGGCTGTACATTTTGGTGGAGATTTTACAATGTTGCAGCCCTTTTGTTGTTGTTAATGGCAGCTATTTTGCTGCACTCGAGAGACTTGTTTCTGTGGGGAAACTATTTGGCGCAAAGCACTTGCCGAGATGGAGAGTCATTCATGAACGAGTCTTCGTCAGTTCGGCTGTGCACATGTCAGAGCCATGGGGATGGACCAGGTCACCGCGACGCAGACAGTCCACACTGCCAGTTAAGCCACTTGTTCTGCTCAGCATTTCCAGCTGAGCAGAGAATCTGGGAGCATCTTAATGAACTGCTTAGCCTGATCAGAGACGTGTCTACACCATCACATTTGCACTGGAGCAACCAGAGTGCACGGGTTAGTCCAGTGCAAATGTGACCGTGTAAACAGGGCTAAAATATACAATAGCTGGGGGGGCCAGATTCACACTCTGAACAGCAACTAGTCAACATACATCGCTTTTAAGTTTATGCATGGATCAGTACGCCAGTACCTGCATTGTGACAAATTAAATCTTTCTTTTACAAGTGTGTACTAGTTTTTCTTCCTTAAACAGGTCACCAAACTGCACTGGAATGACATTTATTGCTTTATTGTGCATTACACGTGTTTGTTTGTACTTTCCATGTATTGCTTAACAATAGGCAGTGTTTTCCAGGACAGTTGGGGGGGGGGGGGAGAAGAAGTACACATTACAGCTGTTTTCTGCTGTTGGGATATTCGAGTTTCAGGCAAGTGGGGCCGAAGCTGGGTATATGTTGCTGCCTGCAGTGCTGTATTTCAGGGCAGAATACTGGTTCCTGGAAGGATACAGAATATTCTCCATTCTAACCTTACACTGCAGTTGCAGCTTTACGGGTACTATTCTTACTTCCTTTTCACAAGCTGGGAGGGTGACTGGCTCAGTGCTGGCATGTTACTTAGCCCTGAGGGGAGGTTTGTAGCTGCTGAAATGTGATGTATTTGTTTTTAATATCTTATTAAGGGTTCTAGCCCATTGACAGCGTTGGCTTTTATATTACTTGAATACGTAACTGTAGACCATTTGTATGTGGTCTGTACATCATACTACTAATGTATTTTATAGTAGAAGAGGCCATGGAGCTCATATGGACTGCTCCCCAGTTTTCAGTGGTAAAAATCCATGTTACTGCCCTGTAGAATTTAGCTGCCTAGTTTCATTTTAATTTTGTGTTTAGAGCTGCTATTTACTATGCATCCAGGCAGCCTATTTCACTATTCTAGCACTCTTTGCATTAAGGGAAAACATTTTTAACTTCCTCACTTAAGTTGGTAGGTGTGCCCCCATGTATAGAGAAGTTGACTCTTTAGTTGTAATATTGGTTCTCATTAGTTTTTAAACTAGCTTAGTATGTGCAGTTTTGCATATATTATATAATTTTTGTACTCAGTCTGTGGATCCCTTCAGTCATGTTCATGTTTATTTTGGTATACAATGTCCAAAACTGGATTGCATAGAGCCTTATGCACGTGAGCTGCACAATCGGATTATAACCTTCTGATAATATTTATCTCAATGCAGTAGATTAGTTTGCTTGCCTTTGCTACCGAATTGTCACTGTGCCTGCATGGGTTTAAGTTCTTGTTAATATGGATTCACTAGTCTCTTTTCATCCTTTGTTTATTTATTTCATTTTTGATAACTGGGAAAGTGCACTAGCCACAAAAGTGACTATTTTCAGGCACGGCCCAGGATGTTACAACGGGGGAAAAATGGAGTACAATATAGGAATACAACATATTAGAGATACAGTTAAAGTGGATAACAATTTGAGGTGATGGGAGAAACATTCCAAAGTATTTCATATCAGAAGTGAAAATAACTGCCTATTATACTATAGCATTTAAGGATATAGTAAAAATGGAGAACTGTTTGAGCAGTTGGTGTAACCAGGAGACAATACAGACATTTCACATAGCAAAGGTAAGTGCATATATAACAGTTGATTACCAATCTAGGCATCAACTCTATTCTACAAAACTGGCTAACATAAAGAATATGGCACCAAAGAGGGAGCAAGTAGGTAGAAAGGATTGAGGTAGTAAGACCACACGGGGAGAAAGTGTGTGTGTGGGTGGGGGAAGGGGAAGATGTGTAAGAGGTGGGGTAGGAAAGGGGTGGTAAGACAAGTAGAAACTATGAGGTATAAGTACTGGAGGAGGACACAAACAGTAATAGCGTAGGGAGCAGTGACGGCGCTAACATGCACCAAAAGGGCAAAAGTTGCATGCTTTCCAAAACTGACCCCCTTTTTGCTTTGCCAGTAGGTCCAAATTGATGCACCTACTCTATAACAATATCTAAAGGAAGGGAACGTGAACTGTTCAAAATCTGGCACTGATTATGTTTTGACCCAGTAGATTCCTCTTTAGACCCACATTTCATACACCAGTGGGTCCAATTTGACCCATGTTTTAAACCCTCCAGCGCTGTCACTGGTAGGGAGTCAAGAATCTAGGGTGGTTTAAAACAATTGCACTGTGTACTCTCAATAAGCAAACAGCAATGCCTCTTTTTAAACGAGGCATGGCTAGGTGACTAGCGTATTTCAGGGGGCAGTGAGTTCCAGTAACTGGGGGCCACGTAGGAAAAAAACTTTTCCCTTTGGAAGTGTTACATCTGAGAATGTGGGGTAAAGAAAGATCAACAGAACGGAGACCATAGGAGGTAGGGTGAGTGCAGCGGTGAGAGAGCTAGGCATACTGGACCTCACGATTCCATCCAGAAGGGCCCCAAGAGCTAGGAGCCAGTGGACCATAGGAGAGGGCCAGTTAAGGTCTGCATAGAGCAGGCAGTGATGTTTTAACTTTGGGGGGGGGGATGCACAGGCATAACAACATATATTATAGGTTATTATGTCCTGTTTGCGTAGGGAGGTTTGAAATGCATTGCCGTAGATTAAAGTTCCGTATGCAAAGGATGGGAGAAGAATTCCTCTGGGAATGGCCAACCTCGTAGAAGGGGTGAGAGCATGGCTAGTTCTGTAGGCTAACCCTAGCTTAGTATTGACTGCCTTACACACAGTAGTAATATATGACTCTCACAGTTAGGGGATCCATCGAGTAGAACCCACAGGTATTTAAACAAGTTTACCACTTCCAAAGGGGTACTATTCACACTTACTATTTTGAAGCGATCACGACTATTTTTTAGTTTGGCAGGTGAGCCAAAAAGCATAGTCTGAGTCTTGCTAACGTTGAGAACCAGCCTGTGGCTAATGATCCAGGATTGTAAATTTAGGAAGTCCCCCGATAGATTGTGGTTGAGAGTAGGCACATTATCGGAGCTAGTATAGAGAACGAGGTCAGCGGCGTACAGCAACGATGAGCAGGAGGAGGCATTTTTCATTATATTATTAATGAAGATCATGAAGAGGAGAGAGCCTAGGATGGATCCTTGTGGTACCCCAACATCAATGACTGTTTTGTCAGAGATTGCAGAGTTGAACTTTACAACTTGCGTCCTGTTGGATAGGTAGCCATTAAACCAGTTCACAGACTGTGCCAAGAAACTTAAGGATAGGAGGTTAGCTAGCAGGAGGGGGTTGATCAATGAGATCAAACGTCTTCTTGAGATCTATAAAAACTTCTCCTGTTAGAAGACCCTGATCCATAGCATGTAATGCATCATTGGTTCGCTGTAGCAGGGCAGTTTGGGTGCTGTGACCCTTTCTAATGCCATGTTGATTTGTGGATGGGAGGTTATACTTGGTGAGGTGCTCTGTTTTACCTGTCTTGTGATGAGCTTCTCCAGGGTTTTGTTTGACAGATAATATTGCTGTTGGTTTATAGTTCACTAAATCTTTCTTGTCACCTTTTTTTTTTTTTTTTTAAAGATCTGCATTATTCTGCCCATTTTCCAGATATTTGGCACTACTCCTTCACTAAGGGACATAGTGAAGATTTTAGATAGTGGCCCTGCAACGAAGGGGGCAGCCAGCTTGAGGAGCTTAGGTTCCAGGCAGTCGGACACAACCGCAGTGCTGTCTGATATGGCATTGGGTAACTTGAGTACATCTGTTTTGTAAACAGCTTTAAAGCAGAATGGCAATCCCACTGGCGTACTTTTTTGGGAGGAGATATCTGGAGTAGAGGGTGTGGAGGGGAAGACAGTAGTATATTTGGAGAGTTCTGAAAAGTGATTGTTGAAAGTGTTTGCTATTGTGTGTGGATCTGAGTAGCAGACTATATTCAGTAGCACGTTATTTGTAGTGTGGGATTGCTTGGATCTAAGGAAGGCTTCTTTGTGTGACCAAAATTTCCTGGGGTCACCAGCTGCATCTACCAATAATCCCTTGCAGTATTGGCTTTTTGCAAGCCTGATTTGCTTCTTGCACTTTGTGAGCTGTTTCCTATAGAAATGAAAGTCTGCTTGGAAGCCCGAAGCTTTGAATTTTCTCCAGCATTTTGTCCCTAGCTTTGAATGATGCAAGTCCTTGTGCAGCCATTTGGATTGCTTACTGCTTACCTGGTGAGTGCGAAGAGGGGTATGCTTATCCTGAAGTGATAAAAACTTGCCTAGAAAAAGGTTGAGGGCGACATCGGTGTTAAGGGCCCAGTAGATAGGGGACCAGTCAATCATAGTGACATCATGTAGAAAGTGAGCCTGATTTAGATCTGCATAGTTCCTGAACGATGTAAGCATGGGGGAGATATGGGGATTACTGAGTGACTTCATACACAGAAGACCAGGGAGAGATCACTTATTGTGTCTGGCAGAGTGCCCGCAGCCACAACTCTATGCGATTCATCATAACCCAATCAATGAGGGTGCTAGAACCATTAGTTTGTGACACTCTTGTTGGGTCAGTTATGACCTGTTGTAAATTATAACTCTGCACCAGGGGTTGAAGGGTACCGTGGGATTTATTCAACCAATTTATATTCATGTCCCTGAGGATGAGTAGTTCATTCTGCCCAGCTGTTGAGGTACTGTGGTTCAAGTAAATCCTCCAGGCCAGATTGTCCACCTTTGGGAGGACTGTAAGCACATATAATGTGAAGCTTCTTTGCCCCTAGGGTTAGGGATGGTATGTAGTGACTCGCATATAGAAGTATAGTTATCAGTCACTCGGGATAGGTAAGGTGGTTTTTGAAATGGACCCCCCCCCCCCAGTGCATTTAGGGGGTGGACTTTTTTCCGCCTTAGAAAGTTTGTAATTAGGGAGTAGGTAGTGGGTATCGGGGCTTTAGCCATGTCTCTGATATACATAGGACATCAGGCTGGTAGCTGTCGACCCAAGTATCAAGTTCTGCATGGTTGTGGAGCAGACTTCTGACATGTTAGGTGAACTATGCGCAGACCCTTAGTGCCAAAACCAGCACTGCTTATGGATACTTGGTTTCACATAACAGAATATTTTACAGGAAGTAAACCTCTAATTTCTTGCACCCAGGTAAATTAACATTTTTCAATATTAAAAGACATATCCCATTTATCATTCCAGACAGAAAATTTACACAGATCCTTTTGTAACCCCTCCAAGTCCTGTGCTGATCTTTAAGATTCTTCCTACTCCAGTAGTATCATTTTTCTTTCCCCCCTTCCACATCTTTGTGCAGGTCTGAGACGTATAATGAGGAGTACTGATCCAAGCACAAAGCCCTGGAGTACCCCACTACTGACCTCCCCCTCATTCGAGTAGGCTCCATATACACACACACACACACACACACACAAACACCCTTTGAATCCACCTTATTATGGTATATTGAACCTTCATCTCTTTTAATTTTCTCTGTAATGGTTGAATATGTGGTACTAGATACAGTGCCTTGCTAAAGTCTAGGAAGACCATGTCCACAGGTTCCCTTTTCCCAGGTATCTTCCCATTCCACATGCACCAAGGTGGTCACAGACAAAGTAAATTATCTATGCTTCTAACCCCAGGAATCCACTAGTATTACTCTTGCAGTGCTCCCCTGGGCTAGCGCTGCCCCAGAGAGAGTGGAATGCTGTGCTAGTCATGGAATGTTTGGCTCGTGCTTCTGTTTTCGGACTGACCAGTGTCAACTGCCTGCATTCTACTTTAGATTTCTTCTCTCTGCTGCAAAGTTCAGATGTCCTGGAGATCTCTCTCAATCAAGACAGATTCCTGTAGTGCATAGAGCAAAAAAACATTTTTCATTACTGCCTAGTGTCATTGTTCTTTAGTGTTTTTATACCCCATTAGTTTTAAATTTAAACTTGTTTATCGGTTTCTTTGAACTGAGGGGCAACAGACTTTTTTTTAATTTTTATTTAATCTGAACCTTTTTTAGAGGGTTCCGGTTACTTGTATTCTCTTTAATGTTATTTAATTTTAAATGCTTTTCACCGAGGTTTCTGTTTTCCTCGGTGGTTTATCGGTTCCTGAACCGACCGTTATTCTATAGAAACTGACCACAAAACTATAACTTTAGTCTGTTTTTTGGTCTGTTACTGGTTCCTGTTTTCTATAATGTCAGACAAGCCTAAAAAGAAAATGGGACCCCCTGGGTTCAAGAATTGTTTTAAGTGTGCAGAGGTGTTTGCCAAGGCAGACAAGCATGATCTTTGCTTGATCTGCCTTGGGCAACGGCACTTCAATGCATTGGCAGCACTGGGGGATTTAAAACATGGGTCTAATTGGACCCACTGGTGTAAGAAATGTGGGTCTAAAGAGGAATCTACTGGGTCAAAACATAAACCGTGGCAGATTTTAAACAATTCATTTTCCCTTCCTTTAGATATGGTTATAGAGTAGGTGCATCGATTTGGACCCACTGGCAAAGGAAAAAGGGGTCAGTTTTGGGAAGGATGCAACTTTGCCCTTTTGGTGCATGCTAGTGCCGTCACTGCTTCAGTGAAGATTGTGATATTTGTAAGCCTTTCCCTGTTAAGACAGTGGAAAAATGCAGGGAGAGGCTTAAAAGAAAACTAGAGGAGGGGTCCATGGGCTTTAACCAGTCCACCCCCTCTAAGACTGTGGCAGTCCCTTCCAGAGCCTCTAAATCCACCCGATACAGGTGAGGGCTCTGGCAAGAGAGGCAATCAACTGGCTGACTCCCTGGTGCCTGCCAAACAATTAAAGAAAACCAAATGCACTGATACCCCAGCTGAAACGCCTCAAGGGGTCCCTCAGGTGCCTAGTAATGCTCCTTCTCCTGCTGAGTTGACACAGGTGTTTGCCTTACTTCAGATGCTGCAGGGTTTATTACTCCCTCAGCAGCCTGTGATTACTACTGCTGAAAAAGCAACTGTTACCCCTCTTTTGCCTACTACTACAGTGGCATATGAGGATGACCAAGATGAAGAGGGAATTGAACCTGAGGTGTTACCAGAACAGGATTTTGGCTCTCTTCCCAGACCCTCTGAGGATTTCTCTTCCCATTTTTTCTTTTGTTAAGAAAATGGTAGAGACCTTGGATCTGCAAACAGCTGAAGAGATCCAGGATGAAGAGGAGACACAATACATGGAGCTTATGGGGCTGACACCCTCAAAAAGGCTCCTTCTGCCCATATACAAATTTTTTAAGAAGGTTGTTTTAGAAATCCTAAAGGCTCCCAATACAGTCACACCCACAGACAAAAAGTGTGACAAGAAGTATCCGTTAGAAAGCTGTGGTGCTGAGTTTCTTTTTAGTCACCCAGACAACCATTGTATTGTACAGCAAGCTGCCTGTGAGAAAGCCCAAACTCCCTTATCCTCTCATCCCCCTGAGAAGGATTCGAGAAAAGTGGACAGCATGGCAAAAAAGGGGTACCTTTCGGCATCCCTGGTAATTTGTCAAGCCAGCTACCAGACCTATGCAGCCCTTTATCAGAAAGCTCTCTGGCAGTCTGTAGTGGACAATGCTGAGGCTAACCCCTCTTTAACAGTGACAGAGCGTGGGTGGAAAGGAAGAAAAGGGTCTTGGCAAGGTTGGAGGAATGGTCAAATGTATGGCAGCTTAGATTCAATGCAAAAAAGTGCAAAGTAATGCACCTGGGAAACAAAAACCCAGGGGAAGAGAACACAATGGGAGGTGAGATACTGACAACAACGAAAATGGAAAGGGACCTGGGAGTAGTCATATCAGATGACCTAAAGGTGGGCCAGCAATGTGAGAAGGCAGTAAGAAGGGCTGGGGGACACTGGGATGCATAGGGAGAGGCATCACCAGTAGAAAACAGAAGTTGTTGGCCTTTGTACAGACAGTTGGTAAGACCACATCTGGAGTACTGTGTACAGTTCTGGAAACCCCATCTCTGCATAGACATAGACAGGGTGGAGGTTGTCCAGAGGAGGACAACCAAAATGATGCACGGTCTGCATCAGAAGACATATAAAGAAAGACTAAAGGAACTAAAGATGTATAGCCTCGAGGAAAGGAGGAAGAGGGGGGACATGATAGAAACTTTCAAATACCTCAAGGGGATCAACAAAGTCCAAGACAGTAGCATCTTTCAGAAAAAGAGATGTGCAAAAACAAGGGGGCACAATCTGAAGATGGGGGACGGCTCAGAGGTAATGTGAGGAAGTATTTCTTCACAAAGAGGGTTGTAGATACATGGAACAGCCTTCCTGAGGAGGTCATAGAGTCAAAAACAGTGGGGGAATTCAAGAATGCATGGGACAGACATAAGGCAATTCTAGTGGGGGGGTAGGAGGAAGTAGGCTGTTGGTTAACTAGGATCTGCAGCTTATCCGTTAGGTATGGAAATGGGCAGTCTAGGTGGGCCAAGCAGTCCTTATCTGCCATCAAATTCTATGTTCCTATGTCCATTTACCCCCACCAATGTCATACACTGTGGTGAAATTTTCAGTGTATCAGCCATTTTTAGTACGTGGTATGTCCCTGCACACCCGTGGTGTCTCCATCTGCTTTCAAGCCTAGTAATATACACCTAAGAGCATCAACCACCCCACAGTTGCTGCAAAGGTATCCCCCTGCCCTCAATAGGCAGTTTGGTGTACGGTGGGACACAAGCACACTTTGTGTGCTGCCAGGGCTTTTCAGTCTCCAATACTGACAGTCACTTACCTTTCACCAGCATTAAATCTATCACAGTATGGGGATGTCTCCATTGTTTTTGCTCATAACTATACCAGATCATGTGTTTAAACGGAGACTTTAGTCTCCAGTATTGTCAGTCTCTCACCTTTCACTAGCACTAAATGGGATTGCTTACAGTAAAGAGAACCCAAACATTTCTATCCAATGTATAGTTTTTCTTACTGTAAATAACTTAAAATTCTGTTTGCCAGTGAAAAGTAAACCAAGTTAATTAGTACTGGTTTGGATCTTATTTTGGAAAGAAACGATCACTATTTTGGATGCTGTTCACTGACCCTGTGGACACACAGAGGGTTTCCGTTGTCCTGTAAGATGGCTCTGATCATAAGGCACGCTTGCCTTGCCTTTCTTTAAATGAAACACAGCTGGAGCCAGACTGGTAGCACTACTGCTTGCTATGCCGGTGACCTAACTTCAGGAACAGATTCGGTTTGCTTGGGGGCCAGCTGGGAGAGGAAGAACTTTTTTATCTGTAACTTTATTTTTTATTTAAAAAGTCTGTACTGTACAATACATAATAAACAGCACTTCAGCAATACACACTGTAGTCAGCATTCCAGAAATCTAACATACTAACATACTTAAAGCCAGCAGAATAGGCCAAATGGTCTGTCTTGTCTGCTCGAAAGCCAGCAACCTAACAGCTGCTCACCTTACCATCCCCTAAATCCCATAATTCTGCAGCATGATACATCATGAACACCCTTTGAAGCCTAGGAATGTGGAGAAGCCTGTATGGGATGGTGACCGGGAAAGAGAAGGGATAAAATGTACAAGATTAAGAGAGAGAGGGGGTTCGACTGTGGTTAATCCCCTAGGTTGTATTAGATTAGATTTTCATTACTATGTATTTAAGGTATAACATTCTGAATCCTTTAATCATTACATAAAGCACCCATTTTGACCATCATGATGTGAACTGGTGATGTGAATTGCTCCTGCCTGTTGTTTAAAGAATAAGTAATCTTCTCCATTTTATACTCTTGGTTCACTGTTACCCTCCATGCTATAATCATGGTAGGGAAAGAAGGACTGAGCATCCCAAGGACAGCTCTCTTCCTTTGGAGAGATAGGAGATATGGTGTCCCGCTTGTAAACTGCCAACTGGTGAAGGCCAGGCAGCAGAGCAATGGACGTGTACAAAAAGGAAAGACAGGTATCTGCCAGATGCTGGCATGCATGCGTGCGTGCTATCACTCAACAGTACCCTCAGGAGAGAAAGCCAGGAGATGGAAAATCTATAGTCTGCCGAGAATAGTGTTGGCTCCCCCGCAGGCTCTTGCATGACCGAAAGAGCAGGCCACCCACCACCACTGTGGTACTGGATAAATGGTGGCACAGTTAGTCTCTGAGAAGTCTGGTGACTTGGATGGAGGATACCGTCAAATGGGGGGCAGACCGGAGACAAGAGAAACAAATGATGGAAAAAAAAACAACAAATGAGCAACAGCTACCTTAAAAAGTCCCTGCTCTTTATGTTTCAGTAATAACTGGTGACCTTCACTCTTGAGGTTTATGGGACATCACACATCTTGGACATGTAAAAACCTTTGTAACATACAACTGCCTATGCATTATTCTCTATTTAGCGGTGATGCAGCTTGAAACTTGAACTAAAAGCAATAAACCAGGTGTCTGCACATGCACTGTGATACTTGTACAGTGGTTCTGGAGAGGTTTCTCCACCCTCTTCCCCATACCAATACATGTTTCTGCTGCTCTTAAGCTCTTGTTGACAGGCAGCACAGATTTTGGGGTGCAAATTAAAAACTTTTCTGGGTTGTCTGTTTACTGTGAGGGGACTGGGTAAGGCTCAATAACAGCTGTTGTATGGGCTAGAAAACCATTTGTGAAAGCCCTTTTCAGAGCAGGTAGTCAAGGCAGAAAGAAGGGGAGACACAGTATTTAAAGATTAGGAGCAGAACTTAATGGGCTGCAACAGCCAACCTTACCTCCTTGCCAAAGCAGGAAGGGCACCAGAGAGAGAGGAGGAGAGAGGAGAGGAGGCTGGTTAAAAGACCTTTTCAGGGTTACCAAGTACAGGGTACAAATAGTGTCAGGGCAATACACAGGAGCAAAAGTAGCTGATCAGCTTGGCCGGCAGAGGCAGAGCACTAGAGTTGTCAGGGATGTGACGTTGACAGCCAGTTCTTAGTGCTGTATCATTTTTTTTTTAATATAAAATGTACTACTGACTGTCTCGGCTGAAAATCTGATGCTCTTAGAATGACCTCACCCCCAGGTTTCAGCTGAAAGATACAAGCCATGAGAAAATGCTTAAAACAGCATGTGAGATCACACACACACACACACACACACACACACACACACACACACAGTTTTAGATACTAGGTGTTACATGGAAGGCCTTAATCAAGGATCCTGTTTGTCTGAGTTAATTACAGCAGTAGTTGCTATATCATATCCATTTTATGATAGTGGAAAAACCAAGGTTATTACATAGAAGTGCGAAATCATAAAGATGCTCTCATGTCCTGGAAGGGGAAAGCTTATTATGAGATCAAAGTAGTGTCATTTGAAGGACATGAATTATGCTGAAGTTGCAGAATGTAATACTTTGAAAAAACATCCTGTTTTTGTATAGATATATATTTTTATATATAATCTGACAGAGGAGGAGCTAGATGACCTCACACAAAAGGGGTTGGCAAATACAGTTTACTTTAAGGAATAATTCTGTTTTACTTGGACTTTTACCTAGACTCTGACAAGGAAAGATCGTGAGCACTTTTAAGCCAGGTATTTAGAAAGAGAGTCAAATCTAAGTGCTGTAAGTAGGAATTTGCATTGTTTAAACCTTGTTCTTTTAAAAGATCTGTATGTCTTCTGATATAACAGTTCTGTATTTTGTGTTTACATATTTTTATCTATTTTTAGTAAAAACTCTTTTTAGAGCTTACTTGGTCTGTCTTTGCTTTTCCTGCACTTGCAAGAAGAGTATACATGGCTATAGCAGACACAAAGCATAAGCTTGAATGGTGGTACCAAACTGGAAAGAGAAGCATTTTAAATCTGAGGTCTTTATTAAAGTTTTTAAGGGTTCATCTCTGTATACCTGGTTAGGTGCCCGTAGGCAAGGATATCTGGCCCCCAAGACAGATATATCTGAGCCTGTGCATTGGGTATGCTAACAAGAGGTTCATAGTTTGAATCCCTCCAAGACTTGAGACCAAAGGTTGATCCGAACTCATAAAACAGACAAGAGGGTTACCTTGTTCTGTTAAACTGTTCACAAGACTGCGCTCAGAGGTTAGCACTTTAGGAGTAGAGGGCCTGACCTGCTGAGTGGGTTTGTGACAAGGGCTACTACTGGGCAGGAAGAGAAGTAAATTAAAAACTCTTATCCGAGCAGTTAACTGAGGGCATACCTGTTAAGTCCTTTTCAGGGTCCTGTACCAGTCAGGGGGTAATATTTAGTAGCCCTTTTTTAGGGCACCTTACAAGAGGCACCATCAGTTATTAAGCCCTTTTCAGGGTACAGCACTAGCCAAGGGGCACACTAGTTATTGTTAGCTCTGATTTGGAAACAGAAATGCAAAATTGGGGGCAGGAGGGAATCAACTGGATAGGTATAATGTGGGACACTCAAAATAAACACTATGCCTGTCCCTTGGACAGCCATCCACAAAAAATTATTTCTAGCCCTGATGTTCAGTCTAAAGATTTAATCCGTTGCATCATGTGGTTTCAACTGACTATGTCCAATCATGCTGCAACGTCAACATTATGCATTACTCTGCACGACTGTCTCTGACGGTCTCCCACATGGGTGCGATCCCTTGCAAATCAAATGTATACAGTAAACATATCAATAAGAAATAACACTGAGCCATAAAGTCCATAACTTTCTGAATTACATTTGCTGAAATAACAAAACTAATATTGGTATTGCCTATCCACAAGGGGGATCAAGGGAGGTGGCAAGGGAACACAGGCCCGTCAGCCTGACATCGGTGGTGGGCAAGGTGATGGAGGGCACTGTCAAGGAGAGGCTAGGGAGGCACCTGGAAAAGTCGGGGTGCCTGGACGATAGACAGCATGGATTCATCCCGGGGAAATCGTGTGAAACAAACCTTGTGGAGTTCTATGACTGGGTGATGAGTGCCTTGGACCTGGGTAGACCGGTGGATGTCCTCTTTCTTGACTTCAACAAGGTGTTTGACTCTGTTCCTCACAGGGGCCTGTTGGATAAGCTGGGAGAAATGGGGGTGGGGAACCAGATGATCAGATGGAGAGGCAACTTGCTCCAGGACCGGACCCACGGGGTCATGGTTGGCGGGATAGTCTCATCCTCAAGGAGGGTCATTAGTGGGGTCCCGAAGGGATCTGTCCTTGGGTCCCTCCTGTTGAACGTCTACGTCTCTGACATAAGGACAGGTATCAGGAGTGAGATGAGTCTCTTTGCGGATGACTCAAAACTGGGGGCGGTGGTGGACGGGGAGGAATGGAGGGTAGCCCTACAGGGGGACCTGGAGGCTCTGGAAAGGTGGTCTAGAAAGTGGAAGCTGAGGTTCAATGCAGGGAAATGCAAGGTACTGCACCTGGGAGCCAGAAACCCACACCAAGTGTACACCCGGGGGTGGGGGGGAATGCTACAAGTCTCGATGGCTGAGAGGGACCTGGGGGTGGTGGTGGATGTCAAGATGAACAACTCGGAGACTTGCAGAAGGACAGTGGCCAAGGCCAACAGGATGCTAGGATGCATCACTAGGGGGAATCACCTCTAGAAGGAGGGAAGTGATACTCCCTCTGTATAACTGCTTGGTGAGGCCACACCTCAAGTAATGCGTGCAGTTTTAGAGGCCACACTTAAAAAAGGGACATTGAACTCCTGGAGAGGGTCTAGAGGAGGGCAACCAAAATGATTTGGGGCTTGGGGGACAGGACCTACGGGGAGAGGCTCGAAGAACTAAATATGTACACATTGGAAGAAAGAAGGGACCAGGGGGATATGATAGAGGTCTTCAGGTACATGAAGGGGGTAAATAGGGGAGGAGCAGTCAGGGTGCTTCAAAGGAAGGAGGGGGGAGTAACTAGAGGGCATGGGTGGAAGCTCGAGGGGGGGAGATTCACAGGAAAAAGGAGGACGTGCTACTTCACTGCGAGGGTGGTGGAGCCATGGAATGCGCTGCCCAGGGGGCTAGTGGAGGCAGAGATGGTGGAGGGGTTCAAGAGGGAGTGGGCCAGGTACAGGGGAAGGGTTCTGGAAGCAAAATCCAGTGCAGCGAGAATATATAGGACTGGAAAGGGAGAAGCCAGAGAGGGCAAGGGGGGGGGCAGCAAGGTCAGCTCCCAGGGTGGGGGCTGATCAAACGAGCAGACACGAAAGACCGTTAGGCCTATTCTGCTAGCAATTTAGTATGTTAGTATCACTTATCAAACCAAGGGGTGTACTTTTGCAGAGGGCTCTATAGCAGACTCACAGCAGTTATGCACCACACTTATCCAGACATCATGGTCAGCCATATAGATTCCCCCAGCCTTTAAGTAAACGGCATCAAAATATCCTCCCAGACATCACCATCTTAGAACTCCAAGACACATGGAAAGTAAAAGTGTTGTCAGCAATCGATAGTGAAAACTATACAAATCATAGCAGCTTGGTATATAACACATATTCATGGTGTCCCCATATCAGGCCACTTTCAGCCACAAATGATTATATTTTTGAGCAGTATCAGTATTATAAATGTACATGTCTTAATAAAACAAGCAATGTACTGACTTAACTTGATAAAAACAGTTAACGGTAAGGATACAGCCAAAACAGTTTTATGAAACACCGCACACTTGGTAAAAGTCTATACGTTATAAACTGGGAACAATCAAATAAAAGCAGAATCCCAGTTTAGCTTTTAGTGTCCTAATCAGGCATGTTGTCCCTTGCAATAAAATCCTGCTGGATTTTGTTTAAATGCGTGCCTGGTTCCCCTGGATTGCCAAAAATAAAAGCCTTACATACAGAATCTTAACGTTTGCAGAAAGCTGCAAACAGTGTGAGACCCAAATTCACGGAGCCCCTCTCAGATACTGTCAAAAGCTCATCTGTATTCTCGGGTGGCGAAACTCAGGTCAAGAAATAAATACACCCGAGAGCCATCTTGTAGATGTAGATGCAGCTGCCTCTTGGTTTTATTTTACCCTTTGTAGAATTAGGTCCCTTTCATCCATGCCCAGAAGTACAATTAAGATTTAGATCTCAGTAGCTCTGGTCTTGTGGGTTTCTTTCAGGGAGAGATAAGCATGAACCATTCTGAACTCCAAATCCTCATCCAAAAGTTGAAAAATTGTCCTTTAAGTTTGGGATCAGGTCCTCTCCTTCCTAGCACTCTGATACAACTATTGGTCTAATACTGTGTGCACAGGTCAGGTTTTCTAAGTGCTATAGGCTATACTTCAATGCCTTACTATCCTGAATGACACCACAGACTGCTGCTAGGGATTTGTTTAAGTTATCTGTTATGGTTTATAAATCTGTGGAGACCACATCCACCCTGGTCTTCAATAGTGTCACCCTTTGCTGAAGACATCAACTTGGGCTCCTAAGTCTTTAACTGCCTTTAGTCAAGGTTCAGGCTCCACTGTCACTTGAGTCACAGCCCTGCTGCACGGCACACCTCCGGCAGCTCCCTGGCCCTTACCCTTACCAGAGTCTTGTTGTAGCACCTAGTGCGGTCTCGGCATCACCCAAGTGCCACAAAATTCATATAATAACAGAAAATGGTAAGTACTATTAAACTGTGCACAGTTTTAAAACTTCAATTTCGATTTTAAAGTTTAATTTTGCCCCTAAACAGCGCTCAGTTGGAAGCCACATGAAACACGTCTGTTTCAGTCTGCCGTTTACTCCACTTCCCCCATTTTACTTATGAGAAACAATGATGTGTGATCACGATAGCAAACAGTCTGCACAGGCAAGCAGACCAGCCCTAAAAACTGTTCATTATGAGCTTCAATATGAGTTTATTTAAAAGGGCAATTTTCATCTATGAGACCCACACATATTGTATAAGGTTACCCCCATTCGCACTTTTATGTTTTTAAAAGTAATGTAGTTCATCCTGCCATGATTCCCCCCCCCCCCCCATCACTGGTGTAAAACCAAAGCGGGGAAGTGGCACCCCACAATCCCCCACAGCTGACGTTACAACCGGGTTGCAGCCATGGGGAATTCAATACATAATAAATAGACTTGAAGTGTTAAAAAACTCTGGTATGATGAATTATGGTCCTTTTTATCACAAGTCTAAGTACTGCATCAAAAAAGAGGGGGAACTGGCAAGCCTCAAACTTGAGCTTTTTAAAGCTCCAAGTTTATTAATTGTACACTAAATTCCTCACGGCTGCAACCCTTCCCAAGAAGTTAGCCACAGTGGATTGTAAGATGCCACCTCTTGACTTTTGTTTGCAGCAATGATCAGGGGAGGCACTGATCAGAGCAGACTGTAGCTCAACCAATTATTTAAAAAGCCATGTGAGTGAAACAATATTTTAAGCACTAAAAGTGCAATTTGGGTCAAATCCACAAAATAGGTGTGGAAATCATGTAACATATACTGTAACAGTCCCCTTTACACATGTATTCATTTTGGAAACTCTTTCTGCCTTATCTTTGTTTTGTTTTTTTGTATTTTTTCAGACATTAAACTGAATAGGCCAAAACTTACAGTGAAGTTCAAAGCAATCTAATGACGATACCCATGAATTAGGACATTTATGATGTCACCTGTGAATTACAGAAAGGATTATGCATGGGTGCCTGTGAAGAACAAGGCTTCAGGCTCTTGTCTTTTTCTGCTCCCAGTTTCACAAGATGAAACTACCACAAAGTATTTTACAAGCACCCAAGACTAATGAGTTATGTTACATGGTTTGAAGGAAATATATTTAGAAAACCGAGGGCAGGCGATTAGAGAAATGCAGTAGATATCAAAATCCATTTCAGGTTTTACCTAGAGCATTATGTAGTGGATCCCATGATGATCCAATGCTGAAAGTTAGTTCCAGTCATGGTTTTCTCTGTGCTGCTGGATCCAGATGCTTTGGAAAGAAGGCTGTGCTTTCCTCAAAAAACATACAAGTTTACTTCTTTCTCAAGCAAATATGGTGTTTATTTGTAAACTGCCAGTGTGTTTCTTCTTGGAGAAAGATGTCTAGTGCTGGTATGCTACAATCAGAGTCAGTAGCTCAGTAGGTCGTGTTCTTACGTCTGGGGCTGGAAGATTGAAAGGTCCAGGGTTCTAATCCCACACCAAGTACTGAAGTGAATCCTTATAACTGACTGTAATACAGTACCGTGGGGGGGGGGGTGCAGCACTTTTTTTTTTTCCCAATAAGTATTTTGTCTCCTTCACTCGCCAGCCTGCCCCATCTGCTCCTGCTCCCCAAGCACCATCACCCATCTTCTCTGGGTCTTAGTCTGTCTCCGGTGATACTCTGCCACAGAATCCGGTCAGAGGCGCCCAGTTGCTGATATTGGGGGGAGGGGTGTTGGGCCATCATCGTGGCTGCAGAGTTTCCACCATTTTCTCCCCAGAGGTCTCCCACTACGTGCAATGATGCTTTGTGCAAGCTCCACCTCTGCGAAGATGCCTCCTCGACATCTGCTGGTGGGAGCCCCTTTCCCTAGCATTCCTCCACACTGCCACCTAGATTCCTTTAGGTGGCAGCCTCCAAATGGGCTACACGTACCCTCCTCCCGAGGGAGTAAAGCAGTCCTAGGGATGCTCAATCCTCCCTACCCCAGCCTGCCCCTGAGAAACCTGCATTCTTTTCAGAACCTGAGTCACTGGCATGGCAAGAGGTGAGGTGCCCAGCGCCTAATCCCTCCACAGCAATGGGCCAGCTGGACTGCAGCACGTTTGAGGGGATGTCCTTCAAATGAGACGTAAAAACAAGGACACTTCAGTCCATCGCTGGAAAGGACACTGTAGTTGTAAGTACACTAATTAAAATATGGATGGGCAACTACAATTATGATAACTGGGGTGGCATAATTAGACTACCAGTATTGCCTTCATCAATGCTTTCAACCCTGGAGGCACTGGGGAGAGCAGAATGGGAAACTGAGGAAGGTCAACGTAAACTACTGGCAATTCCCACTCTTGCCGTCTGCAAATTGTATCTCTGTCTTCAGTTGGTATAAGCCGGGGATACAGAATTAAATCCAGGTCCTCCAGAAGTTGGAGGTTATTCTAATAGAATAACTGGAATGGTAGGCAATAAAGGACTAAGAATAGCCCATTTAAACGTATGAAGCTTACAACTACATTTTGCAGAGATAGAAGCCAGGATTCAGATAGAATGCCTAGATATTATAGGTCTGAATGAGACCTGGCTAAAGCCAAGGGATATATGGTGTTTAGACAGGATGGGGGGGGAGGGAGAACGGGGGGAGTTTTATTTTACGTGAGAGACAAATATATAGTACAGGAACATGAAAAAGGATCTTTTAATGAACAAACAGATTATTTAACAATTAAGCTAATGTGTGGAGGCCAAAGAAGGAAAACACCTTTTTTTAACATGGTTTTGTCGTCCTCCAAAAAGCACAGACAATGAGTTTCAATTTTTTCAACATTTGGTTTCATACTATAATAATAAGAGACAGCATATAATGGTGGCAGACCAAAATCAAGACTGGAAAGTAAATTCAGAAAAAAGAAAGTTTGTAGATAGATTGGCATATTTTGTATTATATCAGGTGGTAAGTAGCCCAACTCATTCATAATTACAAGACAGAGAATTTTAATTACAAGACAGGCGGCTGGCCGTGGTGGTGAGAGGAGGGCTGAGCCGGTCGCCGGCTCTGTTCTCGGACATGATTTGGATGAGCGGGGTGTCACTGCCGGGAGAGGGGGGCCCGCTAGACTACCAGGGAAACGATATGTAATGTATTTGCGCCGTGGGTCGGGATTGTGCACCGGGGGTTGGGGGACCACTAGACTACCAGGGATAACTGTAATTTAAATCTGTGCACCAGGGGTCGGGATACGTGCGTGGGGGTGGGGGGACCACTAGACTACCAGGGATAATTGTAATTTACATATGTGCACCAGGGGTCGGGATACGTGTGTGGGGGTAGGGGGACCACTAGACTACCAGGGATAATTGTAATTTAAATATGTGCACTGGGGGTCAGGATACGTGCGTGGGGGTGGGGGAACCACTAGACTACCAGGGAAATGGCTTTACATGTATTTACAACGGGGGTCAGGACACTTGCAGGGAGGTGGGGGGACCACTAGACTACCAGGGACATACTTTAAATTCTATTGTCAATAGGTCAGGATGCACCGACTGTGCCTGGCAGCATACAGTTCCTGCTGCTTCCGGCCTATACTTCTATTCCACTCAACAGGGGATGCGGTGGGTATGCCTTGGCCTGCAGCGTCCAGCCTGTACTACCATTCCGACCAAAAGGGGGAGCTTTGTGCTCCATGCAGTAGCACCGGGCAAACTGCATGGTAATATATGCTAAGCAGCACTTAATGAGATGCAAATGTACCTGTCTGCCCACAGATTACCTAAGTAGGCTCATTTGCATAGGAGCTTTGAATATAGCTCCCATTTGCCCCCGGCTAAACAGTTTGCACCGGGCTAATGTGTTAGCACTGTGCAATCAGGTTAGCCCCGGGCAAACCTCATTTCAGCATCGCACAGTTCTGCAGTGTGTGGCTTACATTGTTGTTTGCAATTGCACTAGGTGTGAGACATCTCTGTGCAATCACACACAATGTTCTCCACCTGCAACACTGGCTTGCTACAGAGTCTAATGAGCTGCAGTTGCAGTTTGCACTTCCTTGTTGCTATATTCAATGCTGTCTTATTCCCGGGCTATTTTTGCCCTGCACTCCCAGACCAGTTTGCCCAGATTCCTTAAACTGCTATATTCAGCAGGATTAGCACCGGGCTATTTCCTTTTCAATATAGCTTGCTTTGTACTCCGGGCTAAGTTTGCCCGCCAGGCAGTGCTAATTCAGCCCAGGGGCAAAGGTTTGAATATCTGGCCCCTTGTGTCTTATTTGGGTGAATATGGGTTATTAGCGGAACAACAGCATGGGTTCAGACAAGGGTACGGTACAGAGATGGCTCTGGTTGGGTTGACGAGCACCATACTTGATGCCTGTGAAAAGGGCAGTATGACTGGTGTGGTGTTTGTCGACCTGACCAGGGCCTGCAACATAGTGGACCACGAGACGTTGATATCAAAAATGGAGGCTTACAGAATATCTGGGGTAAGCTTGCAATGGTTTAAAAGTTACCTGGGTATGCGAATACAAAGGGTAAGGATAGGTAACTTTATGTCAGAACCATTGCAGGTGAGGACAGGGGCTCCCCAGGGATCAGTACTGGGTCACCTATTGTTCTCTATTTTTGTGAACAACTTGCCTAAAGAGTTTGTCAATACAGAGTGCATTTTATGTGCAGATGACACGGTCTTCTTCAGCTCTGGCCCCTCTGTAAATGTAATACAAGGACAGCTCCAAGACGATTATACAAAATTAACAGAGTGGTTAATTCAGAATAAGTTGCAACTGAATAAAACAAAGGTAATATTGTTTCGAACAACACAGAGACTAGCCAGCGAGGAAGAAGACCTGTGCATCTTGGGCTGCAATGGGGATAAGATTTCTGGGGTAACCTCATTTAAGTATTAAGGTGTATATTTGTACTCCACCCTGAATCTACTTGGACATCTAGATAAGATCAGTAAGAAAATAAATCAGAAGCTAGGGTTCTTATCCAGAAATATCAATGTTCTAACTGATGAAGCTAGAATAATAATAGCCAAACAAATATTAATATCAATTTTAGATTATGGGGCAGTTCTGTCTGTTAAATCAAGGAAGTGCATTTATTACAGAATACCAAATGATTTAAAATAACATTTGTAGGTTTGGTCTAAGGGCTCCTACAAGGACCCATCATTGTCTATTACACAACAGAATTAAGATTGTGCCTCCTTTGCAGAGAACAGAATTCCATGCTACTGTGTTTACACAGAGGATTTACCAATGTACGTTACCACATTGTCTAAGACATTTACTAAACATCAGGCACCTTATGCAACAAGGAATAGTATAGATATGTTGTTCTATCCAAATTCGATAAAACTGGCTACAAATAAGTGTTCTTTTACCTGGTATGGTCCCACCTTATTAAATCGGTTTACAACAATAATCAAGATTTTATACAACTCAAAGCATTTTAAGAGACTGTTGAGAGCACATTATGATAAATCCAATCCCTGTATTTGCAATGTAAATGAACTTGTATATTTGTCTATTGCCTGTGATGTTTATTGTTGTATGCTACATGGCAGGGGTGACTGAAAAAGGGCTGTGCCCAGTTCACCTCCTGGTTAAAAAATAAATGAAAAAAAAAAAAGACTAAATCACTGGTCACTGTTCAGGTAGAAGTTAAATATCTCATGGCACTTATAGAAGAAGAGTAGGGGAGTTTCCCCACTGTCATGGCCAACTTTCCCGCTGTCAATAAAATAGGTCCATGTGCCATCTTAATGGCCTGGGTCGTGCCTGAAAATGGTCCCTGGGATCAGTGTACCTACCTGGTTAAAGTTAGTCCCGCCCCATATTCAAAAGAGAACTTCGTAACTTTCTAGGATCCTCAGATGTATGCGCTTGTACATGAATCTGAACTGGTGCTGGCTGCCTGTAAAGTCTAGATCTGCTATTGCTCTTATTGTTTATTGGTCCTTGTGATTTTGTCTTGTTGCAGTGTACTGCAGCACTGCACTTTCTCTACAGGGTTTTGATTCTGTTAATCATTCTTACCCTTTCCCTATTCATATGTAACGTTATGTCCCTATGCAGTTTTGTATTTTCTACTGTCTTTGTAATCTCTGGGGTCATGCCTGAAAACAGGCATCCTTACTGTCTAGTGCACCTGGTCAACAGAAACTAAATAAATAAATAAAATAAATGAAAATAAATAAATGTAACCCAACCCCCAGCATGCACCAGGAAACAAAGTACTGCAGCTTAAGGTATGCCTTTTCTGGTTAAAACTACTGCTTTTTTATCAACAGGTTTACTGCTTAATTTGTTTGATTTGGTTGACAGACATTTGCTGTGTGTTAATACGGCATCTGGAAACACTCTTGGTGAAATAAAGAGTGATTTCATGCATCTTCTTAGAGTGAGAGAACAGCGAAGTAAAGCTGAGCTGTTCTGTCACTTTAAGAATGCAAGTGAAACCACTTTTATTTTGCCAAGTGTGTATCTGGATGCTGTATCAAAAATATAAGAGATTCATTGACCAATTTTCTTTTTCTTGTTTTTTTTTTTGTTTGTTTTGTGTGTGTAAATTGCTTATTGGACATGCTAGTACAGCACACAATTGCAAAACAGCAATTGAAGGGTGTCCACATTCAGACAGTCATTCGAACGTACCGCATTACCATTACTGCTCCACTTCACTGCTGCAGCTCGCGCAGTTTTCATGGAAAACAGCACCCAACTCGGAGATGTGATAAGTGAAAGTTTTTGATATTTTAACAGTTTTTCTCCACGTCTAAAAACACCAGTATCTGTGAAGCATATTGTGGAATATTCTATTTATTTGTGCACTGTGAAATAAATGAGAGGGTTTTGCATACTCGTGTTGTGTTACGAGAATGGAAGGCATGCATGATTTCAAAATCTAGAACACCGAAATCAGTCAGCAAGACAAAGGAATGCTTAGTATGAAAGACACTCTTCACAATATGACAGTCTCTCGTGCTAAGCAATGTTGTTTCCTGTTGGCTATTCTCTACCTAAGGTTATCTTATTATTGTTCTACTGTTGTATTTCAACTTGGGAGATTTCCCTAGTTTCTTTTACTTAGAAGTTCTGTTATAAGTTTTTGTCAATATTTGTTTTCTTAGTCATATTTTTGTACTGTTGTTTTTCAGGATTGTCTTTTTAGTTTGACTGTGCTAAGGTGGCCGGGGGGAGGGTTAGGGGAAGGAGACCGTGTTATTTTTGCTGTTTTGCAGGAAGGAAATTACTTTTGTTTTGCTAGCAGGTAACAGTATGTGACAACATTTTAGCGAATAACAGAATGTGAACTCAACTGTCAGTCATCCATTGTTCAAAGTGGCATTATCAGGGTTTGGAAACAAGGTTTCTCACATCCCTAAAGCAGTGGGTAAAGTCAGACATGTAATATAAAATTGTGCTGAATGGTGGACCACTATAACCTACAGATTTCAATTAAGTGAGAAATGTTGTTATTCACAGGCATGACATCATATCTATGGATAACAGAGTGTAACCTGAGAATAAGAGAAGGTGAAATCTGAATCGGGACATGTACCTGCTTGCCCTCGGTACTCCAAGTGTCTTACTACTCCACAAATCATTTACTATAAGCACTAAAACATAAGTAACTCTGTGGTAATTTCATCTTGTGAAGTTGGGGGCATAAGCCACAAAGCAGAAGCTAGCTTCCCTTGCTGAAATTACTGCCCTGTTGTTCAGTCACCCATGCATTAGCCTTTATTTTCTACATGGTCTGGCTTTGAATTACATTGACTGTCCTTGTATTATAGTAGTCCATCTAACAAAGATATAGACAAAGCTTGTACACATTTTAAAACCTAGTGCTGTGCTGCTGTTTATCTGCATGCCCAGTGATCCTGTCAAAGTACCAACAGTTCCAGTCACAAGAATGTTTTTAATTAGCCAAGTGCCTACTACCATCTTGCCAGCTTTATCAAAAATTGCTGAATGGATGACAGTCCCCTAATGAGCCCCCAAATGTGTAATAGCCAGTTAAATCACCTAAAGCCAATCTGTTATCACTGGCAGGGCACAGCACATTTAAAATGCTAGAACCTGTTTAATAACCATTAGTTTGATTGTAAAAAAAAGATTATGATACTACATCTGCTCTTAATGAATATTCAGGTACCATTTTTAAAATCTGAATAAAAAAATACTGTTTAAGCAACTGTTCTTGACTTTAAAGAGGCATTCTGATGAGGTTGATCACCACGTTCTATTGAAAAATTACTTAAGTCTGAATTTGATTCTGTTGCATTCGAGCAGTTTACATCTATTTTTTTTCTCCAGGTGCCATTTGTCAATATTTCAGGGTCCACATCCAATGTTATGACCACTGTGTGATGTAAGTCCCAGTGATCCATTTTTGGGCTCTCATTTGTTCTTATTGTATAAAGGATACAGTATGCCCCAAAACTGTGCTGTTAATCGACATTTTACTTCATGCATATAACACAGTCATGGACTCATAACTTAGAATGTCACAGCATCACAGTTTCAAGATATACTGCAGTACTGGAAGTCACAATATGATAGATGGGCAATATCCAAAACTGTAATAACTGTTGTTTACGGTATACTGTGGTTTTCTGACCATTCAGCTAATTGTTGTTAAGTTTTAGAGACTGGCCATTTGGCACCAACTCTCCTCAAAACAAGAGTTTATCAAGACTTCTTTGTGTGAAAAAAATAAATTGCTACTTCCATAATACTGTGCAACTAAATCCTCATTTTGTCCCCTGACATCACGCCAGTAATTTAACATACTCTGCTGTCATTTGTACTGGAATTATGGTATGGCTTATACGTACATTCTCTTCTGTCTTATCTGTTCTTCCTTTGGCTATTCCTCTGAGTATTTTCCTTGTGTATTGCAATTAGCACTCTCTCTCTCTCTTTCTGTGTTTTTCACTCTTACTCGATGCTGTTTGCTCTGTCTTTGTATGTTTCTAAGCACAAACATTCCGCCCCCTCCCAAGACAGCTATACCGTATCTTTTGAGCTCGATTCTCAATTCTCCATTGACATTTTACTTCACGCATATAACACAGTCATGGACTCATAACTTAGGATGTCACAGAAGAAATAAGTGTGCTGTGCAAAAATATCAGTTTATAGGGATTCCCTGGCCACTCTACTACCCAAGTACCCAGCAATTCCCTTCATAAGCTAAAATTTATCAAGGCTTACTTTAAAGGCCTATTCTGACTTTAAATCCACTGTCTCCATTGGTAGGCTGCACCATATGCTCACCACCCTCTGGGTAAAATAGTGCCTCCTAATATTAACCTCAAATGCATCACCCGAGCTACAGGGCTTATCCCAGGACACACAATTATGTTTGCCATGTGGTCTGTGTCATGCCATGCTGCCCCACGGTCAGAGCGCCTCTCCTGTTTCTCATGAAACCCCATAGCAATTGAGCAGCACCTACTGCTGCTGCTTGCATCAGCTCCTCTGACCAGATTTGTTAGTAGCCACATTACAGAATGAGCAAATCAATCCCCCTTACAAGCTGGAAAATAGCGGCTCTGTAAGTGTTGTGAGCGCTGGGGAGAAGTGCTGCAGAACTAAATTGTTGGGCTTGATTGTATACTTGCACAGGTAGGCCAACTGTTGCCTAAGGGCTTTGGATTTTAAGAATATATTAGCAGATTGTGCTTGGTTCTACTGCACATAGAGAAGCACTATTTATGCTTTTTCATGCATAGAATAAGCACTGGAGTCACTCTGATAGCGTAACTAGTGTCCAGAGAAGCGGGGGGAGGGAGGCAGTGTCCTGCAGAGTACAGGATTGGAGAACAGAGAGCACTGGCTTGGGAGTGTCAGAAGAAGGGAATGAGTCAACGTTTGTGTGGAGCAGACAGGCTCAAAGTGGGCTCAGGAACGAATTGGAAGAGGACCATCCTTTAATGAAGCAATAACAGAGAAAAAATTAAAAGATTGGTAGTACTTGAATTGGGCCATTGTGCCCTGAAACTAATATAAACAGTCAAGACTGAGAACTACTGACAGTACCTACAGTCTTGATAGCTTTGATAGCTCCAAAAATATTTTGAGTGCTTGCTTAAATCCTCAGTATTACCACCGTTATTTAACATTTATATAAATTAGGTAGCGGAAAAACTGAGGCCAAGTCTTAGTAACACTGATAAAGTCTGGATTTTAAATTTAAGTTAAAGGGAGGTATAATTTTATTTATCCCAGTTTAAATTAATATAATATAGGCGGATGCACAGTTTTAAATAAGATAAGAAAAGGTGTTTGGTCTTTATGTCTTTAGATTTCTTTTGATTTAACTGGATTACCAAAGTTTTAAAATGTTAAAAAGCGTTCTTAGGCTCCTATGATTGGAAGACCTATTGACAAGTGATTCTCCTACTGGCTAACAACTCCTGTTGATGTCATCATCGAGAAGACATTAAACTGCAAATATAAAAGTTCAGTTATAAACAAGGTGTGGAAAAGTCAGTTTCCATCGAAAACACAGAGAATGTAAAAGCCTACTGAATTAGTTGGCGTCTTTACCGCTAATGTTAAAGAAGCTTGCACTGTGTCAGTTTTCTCACTAGAAAAACTTTGTTGAAGCCCTGGATGGCTGATGACATTATTGAATGCCGCCAAGTAGAATAACAGTTACCTTAACAACTCAATAACTGAGCATCGGGAATCAATCGAGAATTGAGAATTGAGCTCAAAAGATACAATATAGCTGTCTTGGGGAAAAAAAGTTTGTGCTTAGAAACATACAAAGACAGAGCAAACAGCAATCGAGTGAGAGTGAAAAACACAGAAAGAGAGAGTGTGCAAACTGCAATACACAAGCAAAATACTCTGAGGAATAGCCAAAAGAAGAACAGATAAGACAGAAGAGAATGTAAGTAAAATATTATTCTAAAACAAAACCATTAAAACATAAAGTAAATACTGGGAGTACACCATAGTAAAGGGAAATGGTAAAATAGTTATGACTTAGTATATTACTTCTATAGCGATCACTGCGTAACCTACTGTGTCAGGAATTTGTGCCTCCCCCACTCAGCCCCCAAATATATGTGGTCTCGTGCTCTCAATGCCCTTGACACCGATGCCCTTCTCTTGGATCTAGCTTTGGCTGACTGGTCCCCAGTGTCCACAGACCCAGATGTCGATTCTGTCCTCTGCTTCTTTATCTCTGTCCTCACTAATGTTTGGAACAGCCATGCCCCCCTCAAAAAAGTCAGGATTAAATGTCAACATCATCCATGGATTACTGCTGATCTCAGTCTTTTGCAAGGCTCGAGCCCAATTTAAATCCTCCTGCTCCCCTTCGAACCTGCAGTTTTACAGGTCTCAGAGAAATGCCTGCACAAAGGCAGTCCATACTACCAAGGCTGACTACTTTAAATCCCACCTTCACTCTAACCTTAACTTACCCAAAAAATTCTGGAGCATCATTCACTCCCTTCTTGACCCCTCCTCCCAGACATCCCCCCAACCATCACCGTAGATGGCTCCCCTGTCTCTGACCCTTCCTCTATTGCCGCAATCTTTAATAAATTCTTTACTACATGTGCACTCCCCGATTCCACCTCCCCTGCCTCCACCGCCCCTCACCCCCACCCTCTTCTGGTGGCTACAGTTTCCTTCCGGTCTCTCCACAAGAAGTGCTCTGCGCACTACTCTCCCTAAACCGTGCAAAATCCAGTCCAGATGTTCTTCACCCCAGGTTTCTCTGCATCTCTGCCCCTGCTATTGCTGCCCCCCTTACCTACCTAATGAACCTCTCTTTCTCCTCCTGCACTGTCCCAACAGCCTGGAAGGTGGATAAGGTTCTTCCACCTTCACAAAGGACATGACCCATCTGCCCCAGGCAATTATCGGCCCATATCTCTCCTCCCCCTTTCTTGCCAAACTCCAAGAGTCCTCAGTACTTCCCAGACTTATTGAATTCCTATAATCTTCTGACCTTCTCACACCCTACCAATCAGGATTCCAGAAGCACTACTCAACTATCTCCTCCCTTCTGTGGGTCACAAATGCCATCCTATCAGGAATGGACCAGGGTCACATTACCGCCATGGATCTTCACTGATCTAGCCAAAGCTTTTGATTCAGTCTCTCACTCACTGCTCCTGAACAAGCTACTCTCAGTCGGTCTGACAGATCCCACTGTCAGCTGGTTCAGATCCAATCTAATCGGCAGGCAACAATCAGTCCAGGTAAGCACCATCTTGTCACCCCCTCTCCCAATCCTTGCTGGGGTCCCCCAAGGGTCAATCCTTGGACCCATCCTTTTCTCCATCTTCAACAACACCTCCCCTCTATCTGCTCAAACTTCTTCATCCATATGTATGCAGATGATACCATTCTCTACACCTCATGACCCAACACCGTGGACACTAAGGACTCCCTTCAACAGGATTTCAATAATGTCCTAAGCTGGTTCCATGCTATCCACCTTAGAGTCAATACCAAGAAAACAGTCTCTATGACATTTGGGAAAAAGCAAAAGCTGGACAAGGCCCAGAGCCTCCCTGTGTTCTCCACCCCTGACAGCTCCAACCTCGAAGTTGTCACCGTGTTTAAATACCTTGGGGTCTAGCTGGACACCAATCTCGATTTCTCCTCCCACATTACTGCCATAATCTCTAAACTCCAACCTAAATTAGGCATTTTGTACCACAACAAAGACAGCCTCCTCCCCCCAACCATCAAGAGTTGGTCAAGAAAATGATTCTTCCAATATTTGATTATGCAGATAGTCTACAGCACTGCCCCTGCCGTGTCCCTATCCAGGCTCAATACTCTCCTGAACTCCTTCTGCCGCTTAGCCTCAAACTCCCCCCAATACGCATCATTGTTCTCTATACTCCTCCCTCGCAATCACTCCTCTACCCCATTAGCACATAACTCACTGCTTGGCTTTCATTGCCAACTACTGGACTCCCCTCCTCTCCCATCTCTCCTCCCTCCATTCGCCAGCCACCCCCTCTTCCTACCCTCTCTGCTCCAGGGAGTCCCGCACTTTTTCCCTGCTTCATCCCCACTCAACTTATGATCTGTCAACTTTCTCCTACCAACTCCCCTCCCTCTGGAATCAGCTCTCCCCAACCACTCGCCATTCCCCTTCACTTACAGCCCTTAAGTGTCTGCCCTGATGCACCCCCTTCCCCCCTTGTTCCTGCTATACCTCCTCATTAGTCTCTAAGCCTCAGCCCCCTTTGTCCCCTAGCGACCTTCTAGTCTCCCCCTCCTGACACATACCTTGCTTTGCTAACCCACCTACCTGGCTTATATTTAATGATTGCTGTATTTACTAGATGTATAGTTTTGCTTCTATTTTTAGTTCCATATTACGCACTTGACTCTGTATTAATGTTATGACTGGGTCTCACCCTCCATTTGTACTGTCACCCTGTTTCCCCGGGTCGAACTTGGAAGCGAGCTCTGGCTCAGTGTGCCATTTCTGGTTACCAAAGTTTAAATAAATAAATGAATCTGTTTCAATCAATTAATTAATAACCAATAGTTTCCCACTCAATACAAAGCTCATTTTAGCTCCAGACCCCCCTTTTTTCTTTGAAGATATACGAAAATGCATACAATCTTTTGGATTTTTATTGAATTACAGGAAGAAAGCTGGACTAGTTCCATCTTTTAACAAACAGAGAAGGAAAGAGGCAGCAGGTGTCCTCTTTTGAAAGTGAGTGAGTGTTTCCCTGCATCCTAAAAACATGAAGATTGTTGAACTGAACTGTTAAACACTGACATTTCTCATTCTTGGTTCACTGATATTGGACAAAGGAGCAAAACAGTGGTTTTACACAAATAAAGGATTGGAGGGCAAGGACTGAAGCAGTACCCTCCACACGTCTTCCGAGAAACAGGAGTGAGCAACTACATCCAAAGCATTGGAGAAGACCTCAGAACAGCTGTATTGAGACCAAGAACTGGAAGCCCTGACTCAATGTAAATACAGCATTTAAGAAGGTACTGAAGCACCAGAACAGCTTATCAGAATGGATACTTTATTGCACTACCGTTTGTAATTATCTGCAAATTTGCACATTTGTACTCTCTAGCATGGTATTAGTATTTGTTAATTTTACCTACTTTTTTTTTTTTTTTTTTAATTATAACTAAGCTTTTGTAGGACTTGTGGCTCTAACAATTTAAATTACAATTCAATGCATTTAAACTTTACTGTATTTCTTGTGCCTTTTTTTCTGTAATCAGTGTCTTGTAATTTTTATCATGATAGGAACAAAGGGACAAATGAGTGAGAAGTCGGCCATTCCAGTGGAAGTGATGACTGATGCTAAGTTGTATCTAGGGAAAAAAAGGAAAATTCAAATGCTAATCAATTAAGTAGTGTTAAACCTTTTTCAAAGTGTCTAAAAAAGAATAAGAGAAGGAATCTACTGGTAGATACTACTACTCAACCAAACATTACTGACCATCTGCTTGTCAATAATGTTAAGATGTCTGTACCTAATGGTACTGTTACTTTCCAGATACAAAGTTCTTCATGTTTGAACCAGAGTAAGTTGGACTTCAGGCAATTACAACTTCTACTACTATGTTAAACCCTATGTTAAATACTCTGCCTATGCAGGTTGTGGGTTCAACCCCAGAGGGGCTTCCCAATTCCCTTAAATCCCCAGAATTATCACCAAAAGAAGTCTTGTTGGAAGTCAACCACACTTCTAATTTGGGTAATTTCCATGGGATTATCCATATTGAAGAGGCATCTTTATCTAATAGTTTTCTGCAGCTCCCTGGCTCATCTGTATTACGACTGGAGAGATTGGGGAATACCCAGGTAACTAGGGGTGAGTGTCCCAATTCCATTATGGCTAAGGTAATTTCTGATCGCCATCCTACTACTGTGGATCTTAAAAACTTGGACAGATCTAAACTTACTAAGACTGAAGTAGAAAATGGTAGTGTGTCTCGGCTTAATACGGTTTCTTGAATTGTTAATATATCATCTTCTAACCATGTTGGTCTTACAGTTTTTGAGGCACTAAATGAAAAAGCTGAAACAATATCATACCTTCCTTCTTTTTTAAGTGCAGGATATTATTAACTTAATGAAAACACCTCTGCTGCTAATCTTATGTAATGGGACAATTAATTATTATTCGAAATTATTCAGAGACCATTAGGGAGAATATTGCCATAAATGGCACTAAGGTGGATGACATATTAAGATCTTTCCATCAAATCCATCCCGTTAAACCTCTGGTTCAAGTTATATCTTCAAATTGAACTCATAGGCCTTGTAAGGCACTGAAATTTGAGCACGATACAAAATTTCAGACTGGAAAACGTTTTGATCCAGTTGTTTTAAGCTCTCTCTTCTAATTATGTCACAGCAGAACTTGGTTTAGACAGTTATAAAACACTGACTGAATCCCTGGTTCTGGGTTAGAGGGACTGTACTAGAGCCCCTATTGATAACTTAATTTGGTTACGTCTCAAGGAAAAGGACTACTGGAGACTTCTTAACTAAATCCATCCTCCAAAGGAGCCATCTTCAATGGAATCTGTGGAACCCTTTGACCAAAAGCCAGGTATACAACCTCATCTCAGCTCCATTGTTTCCCCTGAAATGAGTATTTTGAAAAATTCTTGGGGGGGGGACCTCTAAAGCACAGGAAACAGGGGAAGAACAGCAGTGTTGGGAAAAGGTTGAGTCTCTCCGAGGGCAACCTCTCGGGGTGACGTTGATATCACACCTATTTTGAGCTAACTTACCAAATCCATCCATTTTACTGAGGTCTTTTAAAGACATCTCACCACTGCCGATGAAGAAAAGTGGCTCCCTGGTCTTCAAGCTACAAGCTACCTGTGCTAATATCATTGTAATTAAAGAAGATTAGAATTCACTGTTGAGTAAGATGTGCAATGTGGGCAAATCTGGCATCTGTTCTAAAGCCAGTTCATGTAATACTGAACCCCCTAAAGCAATAAGTACTGCTGGTGTTCCCAAGCTATCATCTCATTATACTTCAGGGCCTGCTCTCAAGGGTAGCACTGGCTCACATCCCATTGGTAAGGCTTTGCAGGTAACCCCCTCTTTGGTCATGGACAATCATGTTGTTTTGGGCCCCAACGTCTTCAACTCCACCGACAAATATAAATGATATTCGCAATACTTCAACAGATGATGCTTCTAATCATCTACTGTCTTGGAATGTGGTTGGAATTAGATCTAAATGAGGAGATCAGGGATAGTCTGAGTTTATATCAGGATATCCTATTTTGTGCTTCCAGAAGACCTGGCACTTAAAGGAGCAGGACATTTATATCAATAATGTTGAACTGTTGCAGGTGCTGACCAAAAGGATAATAAAGTTAGGCAGAACCTCAGGAGATCTCATTTGTTACGTTAAAACTGATAATTGATCAGTGATTTAAAAGCGTTAAATCTACTGACTTTTGCATTAATCGTCTCATTAAAGTGCTTAAACTTCAATTTATTTTCATTAATGTATACATTCCACCTGTCTCTTCTAAATTCACTATAGATGATCCTTGGGATATGTTACGAAATCTGTTGGAAGAACTATACGAGGATTTTATTAAAACACTCCCATTTTATTAATGGGGGACTTTAATGCTAGGAGTTTTTGATGAGCTCTTGAAAAATTCAGCCGTGGGCCCATTATGCAATGTCCCAGTTACTCCAATGAGGAAATCTTGGGATTGTAAGACAAACAAGACAGGCCTCGGATTTATTAAATTTATACAAGAATATAAGTTCTATCCTCTTAATGATAGATTGTCAGGAGGTGAAGAAGAGCAATTGACTGATCTCTCCCTGCCAGGAGCATCTGTCATCAATTACATTATTTGGGATAGGCTTAGCGAGACTTGGTCTGCTTTCTCCATAATTTATGGAACTGAAAGCAACAATGCGCCACTAACTATTAGACAGACTTCTAAGAACAATTCTAGCATCCGACTGCTACAGACCTCTTTAAGTTACTGGAAATAGAAATTTAAATACCTGTAAATTCTCTTTCTCCGACTGCTGGCCTCCAGGCTCATAACCAGTGGGAGGTCCTTCCTGGTACCACGTGACAGGCAGGAAAAAGATCTCTGCAGTGGAACCAGATCCTCCCCTCTGCATCCCATAGCCCTCAGTTAGTTCCAAAGCATGTGTCCCCTGAAATAATACCTCACTGAGAAATAAAAAGAAGAAATGTTAATCTGCACTTGCGGCCTGGAAAGGCCGACTTCAAACACTCAGGCCAGATGGCCAACATGCAACATTCTGGGAGGGGAGGAGCCCGGAGACCAGCAGTCGGAGAAAAGACAATTTACAGGTATTTAAATTTCTATTTCTCTCACCTAAGCTGGTCTCCGGGCTCATAACTAATGGGATATACTAAAGCAGTACATCCCCTTGCTTCCTGGGAGGGAAGAATGTTAATAGACCGTTATGGGCCCATCACCAACAGGGGAACCCATCCATCAAAGGATGCCTCAGCAGAGGTGGACACATCCAGTCTATAGAACTTTGCCAGTGAATGGATGGATGGATGACCAAGGACCGCTCTGTACAAGACTGCTGGATAGGCTTCTCTAAATTCCACCCAGGAGGCAGCCACTGTCCGAGCTGTTCGTGTCCCCACTGGGCCCGGCAGGGAAACCCCTGCCTTCTGAAAGGTGACCGAAATGGGAACAAATCCATCTGGACAAAGAGACTTTTGAAGCTTTCCTTTTTTTTTTTTTTTAAATATTCTGCCCCGAGACAGAATGAACAGACTTGAAGACTCGTATATGGACTTCCAATCTACTGATGGAAAGCTAGAGAGCTCTCCTCGAGCCAAGAAGAATTCTCTCTCCTTCCCACTCTTAGGGTGAGGACATGAGGCAGAGAGATTAAATTCCAGGTTGCAGTGGAAAGGTAGACAACACCTTCAGCAGAAAAGATGGATATGTTTGTAGGATCACGGATTTCTGGAAGAACACAGTGAATGGTTCTTTGGAAGACAGAGTGCCGATCTTGTGGATGCGGTGGGCTGAAGTGATTGCTGTAAGAAAGATGACCTCCATCATGAGGAAGATGAAGCATGTTTCCTTGAGAAGCACAAATGAAGCCTTGAAGAGGGCTCTGAGGACCCGGGTGAGTTTCCAATGTGAGACAATGGGCTTACTGGCGGACACTTCAGCGTTCCACGCTCAGGAACTGACCAACCTGAGGGAGAGCACCCAAGGACTCCCCCAAGTCCACCATCAGGAGAGCACCCAGAGCTAGGAAGATGTAGAGACATCTGAACCAAACACGAGAAACATGGCCGGCTTGTCCAACGAGCATATATTAGGAACTGATCCACCTGATCTAGGGCGATCTTGTGCAGAATTCTTGGGATTATAAGAATTGGAATTTTGAGATTAGTAGAACTGGAGGAAGTCGAACAGGAGATTGTGGGGACCCCGGTCTACGGAGAAGGCATCCTGAGTTATGGTCAGCTCGATCCTGATTAGAGAGCAGGACTGGGAAACTTGCAACTTCACCAGCCGAAGAACTACCTGCGGGAGGCCCCACTATGCTGCGTGGAGGAGGAGGGCGCTAACCTTTAGCTCCCATTCTCCTGGGTGCCGTGATGTTCCCCTGACCTTGTGTGTATACTCCCAACGTGCTCATTAGTTGATGCTCTGCCCACTGGAATAGGAACAGGGTTTCTTGTACCATCCGAGAGCTCATGTACCTCCCTGGTGATAGATGTAGGCCATTGTGGTTTGATTGCCTATGAAGACTGAAGATGAGAACACCTTCTTGGTTGGAGATCTGTGCTTGAAGTCTTTGAAGTGTCAGGAGGAATCTCCAGCATACCAGAGTTGAAGCGGGTTTCCACCCTCGACCACTTGCCCTGCGTCGAGAGCTGATCCAGATGAGCTCCTCGGCCCCGAAGGCTGTGATATTGGTGGTAATTCTCCCCTTGAGAGGCTGCCCCAACTTGAGACCCTTCATGATATTGGAGCCCAGAGTCCCCCAATGCCGGGATGATTCCACCTGGCAATAGCCTTGAATCTGTTGGTCCAGACTGACCCCTGGCTGGGACCCTTGATGGAGTAGGTTTGACTGGCCATATACTTAAATCTGCCGGTCCAGACCGCCCATTGACTGGAACCCTTGATGTAATAGGTTCCACTGTAGGGGAGGCATGAGAACCAGAGCCCAGGGAACCGAGACTGCCAGAGAGACCATCGTCCTTGTGAACAGCGGGGCTTGGTTTTTGCTGAAGAGAACCCAGAGGTCCCTGAACATAGAGTCCACAGGGAAAAACGTTAATGTGGGATGTTTTGAAGATCACTCCTCGATGATTTAGACTCTAGAATGGCTGAAAAGGACTATTTGAGGTGATCAGGAATCCTAGAGAGGAGAGGCCTGGACAATCTCTGATCCTGCCTGAATTGTTTGCTCGCACTAAGGGGCTTTGGTCAGACTGATGCCCAGATAGGATAAGCGAAAAAAAAGGCATCTGCACACCTTTATGAGACCAACTAATCCCCCCAATAGAATTCCCTGATGATGGGGTTTACGGCTTGAATGACCTGTGGCAGACGAAGTCGATCAGACATTTTAGGACCCCTCTGGGCTGGAAAACTCCAGAGCGATTTGGAACCAAGAGGAAAAGTCAGAAAATTACCATGTTCCTTTCTAGCTGGGCACACACATAAGGTCTGTGATTGCTTGAAGCATCGACATACTCTTTGTGGATAAGGGGTACCACATGAGGTGGAGCTGCCCTATTTCAAACTCGGGGGGGGGGGACCCTAATGCACTATGTCTGGCACCCCATTGAGGTGGTGCAAACTCCTTCCTCATGACCTTGTGGCCTCTCAGACACTGTTTCTTCCTCTACTGAATCCACACTGGTTGTGGGAGATGGTCCAGGTTAGTCTGCCTGAGGCCGATTTTTTCCTCTGAGAACTTATGGGCTCAACCATTCAGTCTAGATTCCAACAACCAGGGTCTGTACTTGCCCCTGGATTGTGGTATTTAAGCTTTCATTGTTTCCCTGGATTCTTTTGCCATCTCCTTTAGAGCCACTCCAAACTGGAGATTTCCCTCATAGGGGGCATTCCCCAAGTGTGCCTTGAGGACCTGTACATCTGCCATGCCCGCAGCCCTAGCATAGTCAAGCCGAGGCGAGATAAAACCTGGCTCTCGCTGCACATCTGGCAGCCTCCTCCGAGCCATCAGCTGAGAAGGCAGAGATTAGTCCCATGAGCTGTAGTTGCAGCGAGGTGGGCTTCATTATATCTGACTCATCAGCAAACTGGAATGCCAGGTCAGTGGCCCCTGGTGGTGAGGCTCATGTGGAGAACAGGTTTCTGAAGCTGCCTTGAGGGAGGCTGAGGAGGCCTGAAGGAGGCCTGAAGTGCTTTTTTGAGTGAGGCTTCCACTTCTTATTCTCTAGGACCCCCAAGGAGTCCTCCTCCTCCTCCTCTCTATTTTCAGGAGATCCACTATGGCTGGCAGAAAGAAGTCATCGCCAGCATGACTGCTAATGCAAGCCTGAGGGCTTTGGGGGTTTAGAAGCTGACAAGGGGAAGCCCAAGAGAAACTCCTCAGTCACCTGCTTAATGCAGAAATTGAGGACATCCACGACTAAGCTTCTGGGTGGATTGCTATCTGAGACCGAATCGTCGACGGTAGCACCCCTTCTTCTGGGGGTGATTAACTGACCTCTGACAGACTTGGGTACCTGTCCCATGGACACTATCAGTTGTGGACAATCTAGAGTCTGCTCCTAGTTCATGACCTCTTTCTTCCCCTATGGCGCTGGAAAGAGAGATGCCCCTCCAGTCCGAAGATGGGGAGGAGCGTATTGGGAGGTGGGGGGGCTTTCCATGAGCCCTACGATCCGGGTAGGAAATAGAGGCTTTTCTCTGACATCTGGGACTAAGACTGCTGACAAAACAACACTGTCCCTTGTGGGGGGGGAGAAGGCCTGATCGGGCTCCGCTGCCTGGGTCTGGTGCTCCTGTGAGACCATGGTGGATATCTCCTTGACCTCCTCTGACCATGTAGCTGCGGCACCTTAGACAAAGCAAGCAGGAGAAGGTGACCACTGGAGGAATCTGCATCTGTGGCACTTTCTACCCCTTGACGGTTTGTGCTATGCTCCCGACAGCCCTTGCAGACCTTTTACACAGGAGGGTGGCATGAGTCCCTAATGCAGGAGTGCTGTTAGCATTGCCACCTGGAGCCAGGGCCCATCTGTCCAAATGTGCTTCAAAAGACGTTGATGAGCCGGAATTAGCGCAAGCTCATCAACGTGTTGTGAGCTTCACCCTTCCCTCTCTTCGATCGCCCTTGGCTGGACTTGTTGAGGGCAGCAGCCAACAATGAGCTGGATCGTAACGGGGGTGCCATCGCTCCAACTGGTTTCCCCTGTCATTCGTTGAACAGCCTGAGGGACAGGGGTCTTGAACACAGGATGCACAGTCGACTGCCTGTGCCCTCCTGGCCATCGACAAGGGACTGTAGCGCAGCTCTTCCTGAGCTGAAAAGACGCTCCTGCTGCTGTGGCGCGCTATCGCTCTCAGAGTATTCCTCCACGATCATCAGCGAGCCTGAAGACCAGGGGCTTGTCGATGGAAAACAGCTTCGGTGGGCGTCGATGAGGAGGATGTGTGGCTCTTCCTGAGCGGAAGATTCCTGCTGCCATGGGGTGCGTTAGCTCCTAGAGGCTTCCTCCAAGTCTCCTGCTGCTGCGGGTGCGATCACTCCTACAGGCTTCCCCCATGTTTGTTGACATGCTTGAGGACCAGGAGGCTCATGACGGTGAGAAGCAGCGACGGCCTGAGCAGCAGTGGCAGTCGACGAGGAGAATGAAGCACGGCTCTCCACAGCTGAAAATAAACTTGCAGCACAAGGGACCCTTATTCTTGAGTCCTGCGAGACTAATAGTGCTGGCGGAGGGAAGGTGGGCAGCTTTTGTTATGGCTTTTGCTGCACTGAGAGATCTGCTCAAGGTGCAGGGAAGGGCTGTGACTGCAAAGTCGGGAGCAGAGATGAGGAGCCAGTCTGTACAGCACGCAGGGCTATGGAATCCCTGTGCTAGGTCTGCAATTTTCTTAAAAAGAAGAATCCTGTTGTGAGCTATCATGTGCCTCCCTCCTGATAAGATGACCACTGTTGGGGGTGAGGGGCGACGCGTGCCTCAAAGTGCAGGAAGGAGGAGGAGAGAAAGGGGGCCAGTCTGTTCAGCATGCACGGCTGAGACTAGGGACCCTACAGAATCTGAGAGGCAACGCCGGTCATGCTTCCCCCATTGAAAATCCTCTTCTTTGTAGAAAAAGTAAACTGCACTTACGGTTTGATGTCTTCAGCTCTGCCACAATAGCGGCAGAGCCCCTACAGAGAACCTTCCTCTTGATAGGCAGAAGTCAACTGAGGGCTACAGGATGCAGAGGGGAGGATCTGGTTCCCCTGCAGAGATCTTTTTCCTGCCTGTCACATGGTACCAGGAAGGACCTCCCACTGGTTATGAGCCCGGAGACCAGCTTAGGAGAGAGAATTCCTATTTACTCTGTTACGCTCTATTCTTTACACTAAAAGCTTTGGTTACTCTCAGAGTAGGCAGAGGTAGTTTGATGAGGCAGGTAAAAAGGAAAAATCAAAGCTACCATTAAACGTTAAGCAAAAGATGAATATGAAAAGCAACCATCAAGGGCTAATCCTATATCTCTTACTGAGGCAAGGAAGCCTTCAAGATCTTTTTTCAAGGGAAGAAAACTGAGTATTATCATAAACAATGAGAGGTCATGATTAATGTTTCCAATAAGAACGATACTAGAACTTTTTGGCTTCTTCTTGCTAAAGGAACTTTAAATCTTTCTGAAACCACAGACACCATTTATTCCAGTTGTGACTGGTGTCAAACATTTCATTTCTTTATTTTATGATTCCACACTGCAGAATGTTTGTCAGTATTCTTCTGAATAGCGCAGTTAGTCCTTTACTAATTTGGAAGTACTGCAACTGACTCTCTAAAATGTCAAAAGTGCCAGGCTCTAATTTGGTCCCAGCAGAGGTGTACTTACAGGCTCCTTTAGTGTGAGCTGACTTTCTTCTCTTATTCTTCAAGAAATGTATTTGTGAGGGCTTTTTTCCACATTCTTGGTTTGGTGAAGAAATAGTACCAATTTTTAAAAAGGGTAATAAAATGGACCCTAGTGTGTCAGCCTATCAGTCTGCTAGACATATCATCCAAAATATTCGGCAGAATCATCCTCAACTCACTACACAAGCAATTTCTTTCTGTTGGAGGGTTATCACCCTTGCAGTTTGGTTTCAAAGAGAATTGTTCTACTTAAGACAACTGCTTCATCTTAAGATTCCTATGGGAAAAATATATTTTGGTTCATAAGCAAAAGCTGTATGTTGCTTTTAATTAACTACAGCTCAGCCTGAGTCCATTTCCTGTAATAATCTGTGGCAGCTTATGCTGAAGAAGGGCACCGATTCTGCCCCCATTTCCATTATCTCTAAACTGCATAGTCAAACTTGGGCAAGGGTGAGACATGGTTCATGTGGCAATGTCTCTCAAGAATCTGCCATAAACAAAGGCATCCATCCGGCAAGCAAAGGAACACACAGCACTCAGCACTCATTCCACATAAGCACAAAGTTCTGATAGGTCCAAGTATCCAAAGTTATTGCAGTAAAGAAGCCCAGAATAGTGCCCTACATCCCCGGTGCTTCAGCCAAAGAACCAAGGACATAGTAACATTCTTGACATAATATAATCCATTGGCAGGCAAAATTGGTAGCATAGTCCACAAGCTTTGGCCAATTCTGTTAAGTGACCCCATTTTAAAAGAACGAGCAGACCCGACAGACCGTAAGGCCTATTCTGCTGGCAATTAGTATGTTAGTATGTATGTTAGGTACACCCTAAACCTAGGATGACATTTAGTAAAGGCAGGAGTATAGGGGATAGAATTGTCAGGAGCCATTTTACTGCCAACACTCCAACAGATACAAGATGGTTAGGTGTTAAACCAAAGGGGCATTTTAAATGTGGCAGATGCAATGTGTGCCAGTATGCCCACACAGGCAATAACTTTGAAAAATTCGGACAAAAATTTGACCTACATGAATTCACAACATATATCACAACCTTTGTTGTGACATTTTGTGGTGTACCTGCAAATGTTTCTACATCGGCAAAACTACCAGACCAGCAAAACTATGAATACAGGAACATGTCAGTGCAAGAACAAATGGCAATATGCTAATTACCATGGGGCATACTTTGCACAGTCACATAATGGTAAACCAGACTGCTTAAGATACACTGTGTTGGAGCATGTAAAGAGAAATCCAAGAGGAGGGAAAACAGGTCAAACTTTGTCCCAGAAAGAGACCAAATGGATTTTGACATTGTAAACAGCTGTACCAATGGGTTTGAATGAGGATATTGATTTTATACCTTATTTGTAAAGATTTCTAACTATATCCTTTTACTTTTGTCTCCACAGCCCAATTTCACCACTTTGACTTGAAGTCCATCCTGGTACCCTCCAGTTCTGACAGTGGCGTTCGACAGTATGGCACCCTTGCATACCCACCAATGTTCAGAAATCTGGCCATACTTACGGAATGGGACTTCACCCATTAGCTGACATTCCAAACCTTTCCCCAGCCTTTCCCACCCCTCCTCAATATCAAATTTTGAAATCTAAACATACAAAGCACATATATAATATAGAAATTGTAAAAAACAAAAACAAGGCGCTGCATCAGCATGTGGTCTAAAAGCAAAACAAAATGGTTATATTAAATGCACGCTGAAAATAGAAAATAGAGCTAAAAATCTACGTTTTGACCTTAGGTCTTCTTCAGGAAATATCTAAAAGAGAAAAAAAACAAAGTTAGTGTAGAGGGGAGGTAAAATGAGATATATATATATGTGTGGGGAAAGAAGAAAGGGGAGGCTCAGGGAAAAGAAGTGATAAATGGTAAGATTAAGAGAGAATCTGTAGAACAAAAAGGTGATGATGGGAAAGATAAAGCATAATGGGAGTGAAAGAGCTTAGCGAAGTTCCCAGGTGGGGACTAATTAACAGGACCTAGTAAGAAGGCTGAAAGGTGACAAATGTGTGGGAAGGAGACAGAGATGGAGACTTATAGTGAAAATGAAAAATAAATTAAATGAGTACAAAAACAAATAGACTTTAGAGAAAAAAAAGGGGAGGCTGAAAGATGTTAGTGGAAAATAAGTCTATCATTTAAACCGGAGGGCTGCTGGGAGCCAAGGCGGATGATCAGCTTGGCTTCCATGTTTTTTCTATGGTCAGGATCCCAGAAGCCCTGCTGAAGGACACAAATAGAAAGGTCATTGACATTGTGGTCCCTGGAGATAAAGTGGGATACAATGGGTTTAGCAGTTTCACCATTCCTGACTGCTCTGTAATGTTCCCTGAAACGGTCAGCAAAGACGCCTACCAGTTTCTCTGATGTAAATAGCTGTACACTTCCTGCAAAGAATACAATACACCACATTAGTGGAGGTGCATGAGAACTCCTTGGTAATGTGAAAACACCTGTAGGCCCCTATTTCAGTCACACTGGAAATAAATTTGCAGGTGTAGCAGCAAGTCCTGTTGCAGGTTTGGTACCTGGGAGGGAGGAACTGTTAGCAGTGGGTAGGCTGCTTTTAACCAAGAGATTACGCAGGTTAGGTGGCCGACGGTAGGAGGCAATAGGTGGTCCTGTAAAGGAAGCACCAATGTTAGGGTCAGTTTGCAAAATGGGAAAGTTACTGGTGATGATCCTGTGAAGAGAAGGTGTGCTCTGATGGAAAGGAAGCACTAGTGGAATTCACCGTTGTTCTTGTGTGACAGTATCCTTCCTGCGGCGGGTTAAGGTCACAGGCATGTTACTGACCCGGGAGAGTGCTCTGTCCACTGTGCTATATATAATATAGTGTTATTTGGATACGAAGCTTAAAATCACCAACCTTTCCACCTTTTTGAGGACTGAAACTTTGGAACTTTTTTGACCTCCAGGTCATGTAACCCTCTTCTGTCTTCCTGGCTGTCATCTTCTAAAATATCGGTTTCCCTCTGTTATTACTTCCCTTCCCTTCTAAAAAATTTCCCTCAAAAATATAATTTATACCTCTATCTTAGCTTCTCTTACTATTTGATTATCGTTAGAGAATACAATATTCTGGGGGGGGGGGGCTTTCCCCTCCCTTACTTTAAATCCCTTGATCCAATGTGTGTGCTACATTGTTATCCCCTTCCCCTTGGATTTCCATTCAGCCTCCACCCACCCTAATTTTTTTCCAATATTTTTTCCAGCTTTTTCTATGGTATCTTGGGGATCCTCCCATCTAATTACATAATATATGTTATTCCTTTTTCTCCTTTTCTTTACTTCTGTAAATAAAATAAGGAGTTAATTACTTGACTTGTGCTAACCATTTTCCTTTCTGAAGTTATACCAGTGATTTGAATAACAATAAAATAATAATAAAAATAGAAATTTTCTTTGTAAAAAATCCTGGTAAAGCAGTCATGTTAAGAATTAATTGAGAAATCAAATTTAGTATGTTTTTGTAATTTTTACTTGTCACTTTGGGTAACTGTGTCTTTAAATAATTCACTTTAAATTTGGGCGTTGTTCACCATGCCTCAGACCCACCTCCTGAGGAAGGCCTTGTTTTGGGCTTAAGCACCGGGGATGTAGGGCGCTATTCTGGGCTTCTTTACTGTAGTAAATTTGGATACTTGAATCTATCAAGACTTTGTGCTTATGTGGAATGAGTGCTGAGTGTTCCTCTGTTTGATGTTCATATTGTGTAGCTGCCCTTACTCTAGCATTGAGAGTTTCTCTGCAGTGCACAATTTTCTGCTATTTTATCCATCCGACAAGGTTGCCTGCTTTACCCTACTCTTTTTAATATCTATATGGATGGTATTCATGAGGCCCTTTCCATTGTTGTCTTATATTCTCAAGAAAATGGAGATTCCTGCTCTTGCCTACACAGACAAGATGATTTGGTGCTCTTTGCTCCATCTCAGTCTGGTCTTCAAAAAATAAATTAGATTGCTTGGCTATGGAGTCACATAAACTCTCTGTCTATTAATGCAAATAAAAGTCTGGCAGTCATTTTGGGTAACAGAAAATCTGTTCTAAAATGGAAAGTGGATAATTAAACTATTACTACTATTGCCAAATATATTTATCTTGGCTGCATCTCTCGTCAAACCATTGATGAAGTCCTAATACCACTCACAAAGTTAATAAATAAGTCACTGTGCCTCGGCCAGTTCCCGCCGCCAACGGTGGAAAGCAGCCAAGGTTACGCCTGCACATAAAAGTGGTGACCATGCCCAGCACACTAATTACCGCCCAATCTCATCCCCCCCGAAGTTGCTTGAACGTATTATGGCAGATCAACTAAACGAGTACCAAGAGAAGTACCAAATCCGATGCTCACAACAGCATGGATTCCGGAAGGCGCCATAGCACCACCACTGCCTTGCTTGAGTACATCTCCTTTATACATAATGCCCTTGACAGAGGGCAGTTTTTGGGGGCAATTTATATCGACCTCACAAAAGCTTTCAATGAAGTCAACCACACCCTTCTCTTAAACGCCCTCCATAAAACTGAACTATCAAATGACGCAGTTGGGTGGTTTTGTAGTCACTTTGGAAATAGGTCCCAGTGAGTCAAAATAAGTGGCATCTTATCTGATAGCAGGCAAGTGTTACCCAGTGTCCCCCAAGGCTCGATCTTGGGCCCATTACTCTTTAGCCTCTTCCTCAATAACCTCCCCAAGGCATGCTCCAATAATATGCTGCTATTTGCAGATGATGCCATCATTTATACCAGTCTACCTAACCCACTCCCACTTGAAACACAGCTCCAGGTTAGTTTCTCCGACACTGAGGCCTGGTTTAAAAACTATAAGTTGGTAATGAATTACAAGAAGACCAAGACCATGCTTTTCTCTAACCCGCACAACAGGTACAAATTGCACAAACTAACCATACTGAACAATGAAGGCTCACCACTTGAACAAGTCCCAAATTTCAAATATCTTGGGATCACGCTGGATGCCTCCCTCTCTTATGGTACGCACGCTGACTTTGTTGCAAAGGCAGTTAATACCAAGATAGGACTGTTATACAGGCACCGCATAATCTTAGATGCACTCCAGACTGCCATAACTAGTTCAATTCTATCGATCACTGACTACGGCTTAGTTGTTTACGGAGCAGCCACGGACACCACGCTCAAAAGGATCTGCACAGCCCTCAACAAGGCATGCAGGATGATTACTGGAGCTCAAAGGCTTTAAAATAAATACACAAAGTTTGTCTTCCCATTTCCTGTTGGTTCACCCCCTCCTTGCCTGTAGGCCCTTACTTTATACTCTAACCCTTCACCTGGCTTCTCTTCTTCTCTCGTCTTACGCTCAGTCTTCTCCCTTGTTGCTTAATCCTTCTTGTTAACTGCATACTTTGTATATATTTACATATACAGTACATGTTCTGCACATTTTGCATATATTATACATATTGTATCTAGATTAAGATTGTATAGTGTATAAGCTTGCTTGTACCTTGTGTGCCGCCTTGTCTAATTATGTAAACTTTCCTAGTCTGTACCTCAACTGTTTGTAATCCTAGGCAGTCTAGTTTTGAGGCCCTTGACTGCCATGTATAACTGATGTATACTGCTGTATTTTGTGTACCATACCCAGGTCCACCTTGCAAATGAGTTTGCCTCAATGGCGTTCCGCCTGGCAAGATAAAGAACTGATTGGCAGGCTAATGCATACTTGTGATCTGTAAACACAGACCAACTGGTTAAACCTGAAGTGCAGATTCACCTATCAGACCTGCCTTCTGGCAAAAAAAAAAAAAAAAAAAAAAAAATCAGTCTTGACCAGTCTCTCTGTCGCTCAGAAATACCTAATCTCCACATCTAACCCCCACCCAACTCAGGGCATGTCTAAACTGGTGTATCAAGTTCCTTTTTGCCACACCTCCCAGGCACAATGTTGCTTTTATACAGGGCACCCTGCTGGCTAAATAACCTCCCCACTGGTATTCGGAAAGGGTCCAGGATTGGCCCTTTTAAGTATAATCTTAGGAACATCTGTCTGCACTTAGTAGCTGTGACGGACAACTATAAGTCGCTCCTCTCCCTACGTGGCACCTTTCCTCTCATTCTCACCCCCCCTTAACACTCCTCCACTCCCATTTTGCTCACTTCCCCTCACCCCACTCCCCACACACCTCAACCCCCTCTCACTACCTCCCTCCCTCCCACCAACCTACTCTTGATACTGCTCCCACCACCACTACCCTGCCCCTCAACTCCTCCTCTACCCCACACACACCTCTATGGTATTCAATATGGTCTCACCCTACCAACCACACCCTCTCCCCTATCATCCCTGCACTTTCCTCTCTACTTCCTCCCCTTATGTGTCCATCGCTTCCCTCTCCCATCATACTGTACACCTAACCACCACTTCCTCTAATAAACCTCACCGCAGCATCATTTCTTACTATTACTTACTATTGTCTTGATTTTTTTTATTGATTATCTTTTTCGAAGAATGTAAGAATTTGTCTCCAAAGCTCCATGTTCATTTCCCCCCATCAGGTCTAACTTGTTTTTTTACCACATTTTGGTGCACTTAGGCTAGTCCTCTGAATGTACCATACATGATGAGATTCTACCCTGTCTCAACTGTACTTATCTTGTTGTTATCGAATTGTATGTCAAAATTATTATTTTTATACGCCATTGTATTCAAATGTTTTTCCGACGAGGAACCTTTGTAAAAGAGTCTCCGGTTCAACGGTATTGTCATTTGAGATACAAATAAATAAATAAAATGGATCTTGGAATACTCAGATTGTCAATGCTCAGACAAAAAACAAAACAAAAAAAAACACTTCTAAGTCTAAACAAATTTAATCATAAATATGGAAGGAACAGTGTTAAACCTCTGGTTCAAGTTATATCTTCTAAATTGAACTCATAGGCCTTGTATGGCACTGAAATTTGAGCACGATACAAAATTTCAGACTTGGAAAATGTTTTGATCCAGTTGTTTTAAGCCCTCTCTTCTGTTTATGTCGCCGCAGAACTTGGTTTAGACAGTTATAAAACGCTGGCTAAATCCCTGGTACTGTGTTAGATGGACTGTACTAGAGCCCCAATTCTTAACTTAATTTGGTTAAGTCTCAAGGAAAAGGACTACTGGAAGCTTCTTAGCTGTAGACAGTCTCCATGACTAACATATGTGATTTCTTTGTTGAAAGAATATGAGCATCTCTATCTCCATGATTATTTTAAAAAGGGAATTACCATTAGTCTTAAATGCAAAACATACACAAAGAGTAGAACTACATATCTAAATCAATAGTTGCGAATCCCAATGCTCACCCCATTTCAACAGTTAATAACCTGACATGGGTACAGAATAAAACAATGGGGTGAGCATTAGGGTTCACAACCCCAAGGCACATCCCGCACACCTGTTCCGGCATGCAGGGTGGAGGTGGTCCTTATTATTGGAAGTCGAGGGTGAGGGTGGAGTGTTCAGGTTGGAAGTAGAGGGTGGAGGTAGGGTCTTATGCTTGGGAACCCTAAGATCACATTTCCCTACTTTTTATGCTTCAACCCTAAAGGTGCATTAACAAAATGTTTTTGCAAAATATATGTGTACACACATATATATATATATATATATATATATATATATATATACATACACATACACACACACACACACACACACACATATACATACATGCGTATACATACAGACACACACACACACACACGTCATGCACATTAGCTGTACTGTCACTTTAATAGTGTACTTTTTAAATCACTAGCCACCTTGCACATGGTCAGCCTTGAGAAAGTGCTAGTGAGGCACGAAAACGTTCGGCTGCACTGAGGGAGGGTGCGCTCAGGAAACTCACTGCTGGGGTTTGTTGTTTTGTTTTTGTTTTTTTTTTTTTTTTTTAAACAGAAGTTTTTTCAAAATGTTTCCAGTATTCTTATCACATACTTACACACAATGAATACAGAATTACAACTGTCTAGAAAACTAGGACGCGAAAGCCAGGAGAGAAAGAGAGAAAGGGAGAGACAGTGGAGAGAGAAAATATCCATAAGGCCTCTTAAGAATTTCTTCCCTTAATTAAATAAAACCCTTAATTAAACCAGAGTGACATTCCATTCCGATATCACCGATGAATTTTACTTAGGGGTGCCATTCTTCCAGATCCAAAGGCCAACAGAGAACCCTCATGGGGCTTGGGAGGATATAAAGGATCACGGAGCAGTTGAGGAGGATGGAAGTGAAAGGAGAAACTAGGGTAGGAAGTAAAGGAGCAAATGATGCAAGTCAAGAAGGGAAGGAGTTAAAGGTAAGTGACAATAATAGAGAGAAAAAAGCTGAGAGAGACACAAGACAAAACACCAGGTTTAGGAAAAGAAAGGTCGGGAGTCCAGAAAGACCCACCCACGAGAGGGGGGGGGGAGCAGAGGGGAGAGAGAGGGGGAGAATCAAAAAGCAGTACTTGTTCAAAACTAGACTGCCTAGGATTACAAACAACAGTTGAGGAACAGACTAGGAAAGTTTACATAATTAGACAAGGTGGCACACAAGGTACAAGCAAGCTTATACACTATACAGTCAATCTATATACAATATGTATAATATATGCAAAATGTGCAGTTCTTGTTCTACCATTTCAAACACTTCAGCCATATTTTGCTAGTATATCTAAAATGCTTTTTTGTTCCCTAAAGGCCATAAAATGGAAGAATGGCAGCCACCTCCCTTTAAATTTGTCAATAGATAACCTTAACTTAGCAGTTAGGTATTCCATTTCTATAATGCTAAGACATATTCCATACCAAGATTCTACGGAGGGTTTGTTGGGGGTAAGCCAGCATGAAGTAATTGCCTTGAGGACTGCCGCCATAAAAATATGGAACAAATAACTCAGTACTTTAGATTTCAAGGAGGTTGGGGGTAGTCCAAAGAGTCCATGTTGAACATTTTTTGGGAAGGGGGAATCAAAAATGCAAAGCACTACCTCATGTATGTCCTCCAGAAGCCTTCTACAACTTTGCATTCCCAGAAAATATGAGAACAGGTGCCAGTGGTCTGGCAGTCTCTCAAGCAAAGATCAGAAGTGTGTTTCCCAAAGTGCTTAGTTAGCACGAGAGGTCTAAAGTACCTAACTGTTATTTTCCATCGAAACTCCCTCCAGAATAAAGAGGCTGTGGTGTTATGGATGCCTCTCCATATGACAAGTTAGGTCAGACCAGGGGGATAAGTCTGTTTTTCCTTTTGTTCTTGTTTTCTTGATCTGGAAAGCACTTGTGAAATCTGGATGCCTTGGAGGGACCTGAATTCCATGGACACACCCTATCTCTTGACGAAGCGGACCAGTTTTCTGTTGACAGAGACACACTACTGACAGCCATGATCCTAAATGTCACAAACAGGTTTGAAGACATGCACCAGCCAGACTCCATTATGGTGGCCATGAACCACACTGTGCACTTTAAACAGTGGACAACAAGCCATGTGGACTTGACAGGTGTGTTAGGGTGGGAAAATGACTGGGTGGCACTGGGAGAATCATCTTTAGGTGGGAGGTGAGACAGTTTTTTTTCCAGTTTGTTTCAGATTATATGGAGGATGCAGTAGCTGGTGTCGTAGAGGAGTTCAGACCAGTCCTCACAGAACAGAACATAGATCCAGACATATGTGTAGCAGAGTGGACCAAACTAAAAAAAATCACATAAAGAGAAGGTGATTTTTCTTCTTCTACCACTAACAATCAGCACATTCTCAACACTGTCAGGCTGCAGATCAGGTCAGGGTATTACATGTTTGCCCCCCCCCCCAAAAGGTATGCCAATGCTGCAGAAGCAAAGTGGCCAGATATTCATCAGGCTTGCCAAGTCAAATGCCACAACATTTTGGGACTAGTAACCTTAATTCATACTCTACCAGCAAGTACAGCCGTTTGTGAACGTGGGTTTGGCCTAATGAAAAGAATAAAATCCGACTGGCCAGGTTCATTAGGAAATTAGTCTCATAGACTTAATAAAGATCTTGTTACATACACCATGTGAACAGAAATTTGATCCAGCTCCAGTCGTTGAGTACCGGTTAAAAAGTGGTAGACAGAAAAAAAAGGCCTTCTTTGCAGCCATATGGTCCACAGAACAAAAAAACAAAGCAATGAGCAGGAGGAAGAGGAGGCAGAGAGCTCAGACTTGGAAGTAGATTTAGATGAATCTTTCATATCTGAAACTTATTTTGAAAAACTTCTGTCTGATGATGATGCTCATGTTATATCTGACGAAGAACTTGAATGTACTCCCATGTCAGTGTTGTGCCCTAGTACTACTAGTTCGCAGAAAACTATCAACTGTGGGAGAAGGGGGATTCTTGCATCACTGAGTACTCTCGTGATGATGACATGAATCTGTTGTGATCATGTCCTCAACATTTAAGGTTTGGCCTTTCTTTGTCACCCAACTGTTGAGTCCTGCTTAGACTAAATGCCTTCATTTTTCCTACAGAACAGTTAATCTTGCTATCTGCAATCAGTTCAACTTATTTAGTGTCACTCCAAGTTTTTGGTGGCAAAAATAATTTTGCCTTGTCACAGTGGGCAGCACCCATGTAGAGTGCTGATTATTGAGCGCTGCACTTTTGAGCCACTCAATAATAGCGCTCCACAAGAGAGCTTAGTGGTGTACACAATACGGCACTATATCCTGTATAGCGAGTAGAGCAAGGTGCTGTACTCGCTATTGCAGGATATAGTATCCTTTGAGGCCGATTCCCACCGAGCTGCTTGCATAGTGTAGTGGTGTACACCACCGCTTGCAATGCAAGCAGCCCCAGGCTTGGGTCCGGCTAGAGGCAGAATAAAAAATTTTTTTCAAAATCCAATAATTTGCTCTGTGGTCCGCAGCCCCCTCTGAGTTGATTATTTAAGTTTTGGGGGGTGCAGGGGGCACAGCCCACTGCATAAAAAAAAATGTTGTATGGTTTTGTTATATTGTAGCGATGGCGCTATTTGCGACCATCGCTACAATATCTGTCGCCCCTTTTGACCGCGGTGTCAAGTTTGTTTGCTCTATGTGATAGGCAGCCCTTCAGACTAGCCTTTATCACATAGAACCATCACAGTGCCACCAGATTTACAAGTCATGTAGGTTGATCAGTACAGTTTCATCTGTGAGTTCTCTCAATCCTTGTTCTACCAATTTCAGTTTTGTTATAACAGACATGGCTGCATAGACTAACGCTAACTTGTTGAGCAGCAGCACAGATAGCCAGTCCTAGTGGCACAGTCCATCAGTCAAGTACAAGTCGATGAGACAGCTGAAAATAATACACCAATCAGGTACTGTTTTATCTTACAATTAAATGTGCCTGGAATGTATCTGAGGTAGGCAGCTGAGCACCAAGTAGCCCAGATTTGGGTATGTGAACAGAGTATCTTTCAGTCTTCATCATTTCTCTTCCCATCTTAGTATAGCCCTGACTGCCAATAAAATAATCATGGAGAGTCCACGCACCGACAAGGAGACGTGGCTTATTGGACCACTCGGCACTGCAAAAATTTGATAATGAACGGTATAGTAACATTCTGGCCAAATTGGATTTCATGTAAAAATTACAAAAATCTATCATGATTTAGGAGCAGGGTGTTTTAAATTTGTAAAATCTGGCCAACTGGTCATGTCACGGTAATAAAACTATCACGTACTGTCACGGTGCTGTAACAAATCATGTCGGATTAACTGAATCACAAGCTTCTGTTTACACTAGCCAGATTTTTTCGTAGTGTCATCTTGATGGGGTAGACAAAAAGCAAAAAGACAAAAAGTTTCTTAATCATTAATGAATGTCAATTGCTGCTTAAACATTTCAGCTATGCAGAAGCTCACTGTCATCACTGAAAGCAAAATGACTGTCCAGGGTTTTGTGCTGCATTTTTGGGTTAAATTGCATCACATTATCATGTAGTGTGAGTGTCTATACTCTGCCATGGATTTCAGACAGACTTTCTGTCTTTTGCTGCTTGTGAATTGAATATTGTCAACCGTGATGAGATTGCTGTCAGTCTGTGTTGCAAAAGCACTTTGAAAAAAATGCATGTAATGCCTGACTGCTATATTCATTCTATGCATCACTCTTTCTGTACATGCACAGAATAAAGTGGAAGTTCAACACCTTGCCTACAAGGTAAAGAGAAAAAAAAAAAATACAGAAAAATAAATGGAGAATTTTTAGAACGTGTTTTTTGTCTTTTATTACCTTTTATTTAGTCAGACAACGATGTACTGATGGTTGGTGACATTTTCTAGCAGGTATACAAAATAAAGGGGCAGCATACAATTTTCTGGGATGGAATACCAATTTCTGGGATGGAATACCAAATCCAGGGAACTGGTAATCCGTGCAGTACACCACTTTTTAAAATGAATTTCTAGCACTGCTCTTATTCGACTCCCTCCGGGATGTTGACTCAGTTGTTATTCCTCCGAGATCTGGCCTCCACATCCTCGGCCTTGATGGTAAGGGCTTTTTCTCTTCTGTGGAGGAAGGCTAGAGAGTAACCATAGGCCATATGCTCATTCTGCAAGTTTTCCATATGTTGTTCGACTGCCGTAGTGCGTGACTCTAGCTTTTTAAAACCTTTCTGAATGTCGGACACTTTACTGTCGATTTTATGCAGAAGCTTCAAGTTATCGAAATTTATATACCTGAAAATTTTCTTTCTCCGATGGCTGGTCTCCTGGCTTCCTTACTCCTGGGCTGTACCTCCCAATACCGACAGGCAGGCAGGAATCAGACCTCTGCAGCAGGGGACATCCAGCCTCCCACTTCCTGTCTCCCTCAGTTCTTCCTAAAGCAGTCCAATGAGGCAACACTACAAGAACATGGAAACAGAAAACAAGAATTTTAAGGCATATATGGCCCTGAGGCCAGCCAACTATATACATTCTGGGAGGGAATCCAAAGCCTGGAGACCAGCCGCCGGAGAAAGAAGATTTACAGGTATTTAAATTTCGATTTCTCTCTCCTAAGCTGGTCTCCAGGCTTCCTTACTCCTGGGATATACCAAAGCAGTACGTCCCCAGATGTCCCGGTGGGAAGAATGTCAGGAACCCTTAAGGATCCACAACCGCCTGAAGCACTCTGTGGCCAAAGGATGCCTCATCCGAGGGCATCACTTCCAGCAAATAAAATTATCAAGTAGCCGCTCTGCATAAGTGTGCTGTCGATGCTTCCCTGAAGTATGCCCACGAAAGGGCCATAGCTCTGTGGAATGGGCTCTCCCTGGACCAGGCAAGTTACTCCGGCCTGATCATAAGAAACGGAAGTGGCTGATAGAATCCATCTGGCTATAGAGCCTTTTGAATCCTTGTCACCCATAATTTTTGCCCATAGCTGACGTGAACAAACTTGAAGTTTTGTGAACAGCTTCCTCTCTCTTGATATACATTTTCGTCAGGGGTGAACTGTATGGGCCTCGAAGTTCCCTTGATTGTAATGGAAGGGAAGCATAACTTTGGAATAAAACCTGGAACTGCTCGAGCCTGATGAAAAGCAGCTGAAAGAGTCATGAAGCCAGCCATCGACAGGAGAAAAAAAATGGCCCTGCCACTGACGAGGAGAGAATCCTCTCAGAGCACTAAGGTGCTAATACCGTCTGAGCACTGTAAAGACGGCATCAGTCGATGAAATCCACCTGTAGACGAACTCCAAGGCAACAATGAACACTGGACGACTTCCGGTGATGTCATCACCCGGTATGGCAGCTTAGTTTTGAGCTCCGAGGTGGCAGTGCAACAATCTATTGGAATCCAGTGCCTTCTTGAATCAGAGCAGAGATTTAGTCAATAATCCGACAAGAAAAATGAGTCAGCTGGCGAATCCGAGGGCTAGAAGTGCAAAAAAAAATACCGCTAGATGCAGATCAAGACTGGAATGCAGCCCGGGTATTCCCCTGTCCAGGGCCTCGGAGTCAGCAGCCGGCTCCGGTTGGGAAGAAGAGGAAGAAACCACTTTGAGGGGAAGTTCCCTAGATGGCCATACAACGGTACACATATTTAAAATGCTACAAAGGATTGACACGAATGTAAAAGATATTAAGCAAGACTTAAAACATCTGGAGAGGAGAACGGAAGATCTCGAATCAGGCCTGGAGGGGCTCCGAGAAGATTCGATAAGGCTCACGAGGGCAGTCACCTATTTAGCCAGGAGGGAGAGAAAACTCACAGCTAGAGCAGAGGATGCGGAATCTAGGGGCCAAGGAAAACAATCCATATCTTTGGCTTTCCTGAAGGGGCTGAGCACGATAACCCAATGGAATTTGTCAAGACGTGGTTTAGACATGAGTTAGACATTCCTGAGTCAGACCCTTGGAGCTCGAGAGGGTGCACCGGGCCTTGGACCCTAAGCTGAAAGGGGATGCCCCCCCCCGGTCGATCCTGGTTAAATGTACTCGCTAACCAGTGAAAGACATGGTGTTGTGAAAGGCCTGGAGTAAGAAGGATTTGAATTTGGATGGGAAACGTGTATTTCTCGATCATGACTTTCCTCCTCCCACTATGATAAAACGGAAGCGGGTTCTGGCGGTAATCAAACAATTAAAGGAACAGCGGATAAAGGCCTACCTGCGGTACCCAGCGAAACTACTGGTGCAGTGGTCCACGGGCAGTAAATTGTAGGACTCCCTCCTGCAAGCCAGCAAACCGCTTCAGAAGGCAAGAATTACTCTCCCCGACCTACAGCCAGATCTCACGGAACAAACGCTGCTGCAATTACGTTGGTCTACAGTGAAGAATGGGGATCGGCGAGAGGAGGGACTGTTAGAGGGTCAAGCCCTGATGAGCAGCTTTGTGAGGACTTGGTGCACCTTAGTAAAGGCCTGCTGTCGGCTCAATGAAAGGGAAGCCTGCACTGATGGATCTTGCGGAAACCTTGTTTGGATTTTGTCGTTCCTCCCAGGACACCACTGGGGACAACTGAAAGCTGTTAGCCTGGTGGGTGGGAAGGGTGAAGCACAGAGGCAATGGTTTTCTACTTGATGAAAAGTAGTAAGGGAAGGAATACACTGTAGATTTAAGAGCTAGTCTCCTGGACCCAGACTCGGCTGAAGCTGCATCAGACCTCCTGGAGATTAAGTCACTATAAGTCTGGAAGATCCCTAAAATCCCGCAAAATGGAGATAGCCTTGGGGGGGGGGGGATTGTAGGAGATGGCCTTTGCTATCCCGTTTCTCGTCCGAGGCTTCCACGCAAGATGCGGATTATTTTTGCTCACCCCTTTCCCTTACTGAACAAATACTGTGTATTCAAAGGGCTACGTGGGTAAAGCCCGCAGGGAGCTGGAGACTAAGCAGGGCCCACTGGAGGGCTCAGGGGTGGGGCTCTTGTCGAGGGGATGCAATGGAAAATGTTTTCTCTGAACTCTGATTTCCTTTTAGAATTTGAACATAACCAACAATAGCACTGGGCTTGGTTTTTGAAGGTGGCTGGGTTGGTGCTCAGCTCTTCCCTTTGGAGCCCGCGCCCACCTAGCATGCAAGATATGCACTTAAACCGGAAGCCCGCACAGGGGATAAGTTACCCATCGGAGGTCACCCAGTCCTTTCGGTTTTCTATTTTTGGACGTAGTGGCCCCCAGACGGGGATTTTGCCTTCCCACTGATATTCTACCCCAGGAGACCATCTATCCGGTCACTTCTTTTCGGGAGTGTGGGGGTGCGGAGCTTAACTGAAGCTCATGCTCCTGGATGGAGGGAGCTTCTCTCCGATTGAGGCCTTCTTTGGCCTGTGTGTAAATAGTTCTGTGACAGTTTTTCTTGTTGTAGTTGAACAGATGCTGGGTAGTTATAAGGGATGGGGGGTTGGGGGGAGGTATGGAAGGAGTAAAGGGGATAAGGTGGTGATGCTGAAACAGGTGGATCTGGAAGAAAGGGGCTGGTTTCTGTGCGCAATCCTCCAGAGGAAAGAAGTCAGAGAAAGGGGCACCCGAGGGAGATCTTTAAAGAAAGATCAGACCCCCCCCCCCAGAAAAGTCCAACTCTAACTCATTATGGGAACCTTAAAGCTAGTTTCATTTAATGTTAAGGGGCTAGGATCTCCGGTGAAGTGTCACAACATTCTAAGAGATTTAGCAAGGGTCCAGTGCGATATAGGACTCCTGCAGGAGACACACCTCTCCGCATTAGAGCATAAAAAACTACGCCGCCTGTGGGTCGGAGAGGTCTTTGCCTCGTCCCACAAGAAAGCGAAAAAGGCAGGGGTGGCGATCTTGGTGCAGAGGGGCCTGGGATTTATCCAGCTGGATTTCCTATCGGATGAGGAGGGTAGATGGGGGATTCTGTCAGGCAGAGTGGGGGATAAGGTAATACACATTGTGAATGTCTATGCTCCTACCCCAGCCAATCCAGAATTCTTCAGACATGTCTTTGGGGTGACTGCCTCACTCCCAGAGGGACAGATTATTATAGGGGGGGATTGGAACTGTGTAGAGGACACGAACAAGGATAGATCTTTGAGGAAGGGGAGTTGGGACAATGGACGGGAGCTGAAGGTTCTCTCGCACCTGTGTGCCGAGGTAGGGTTGGTGGACACATGGCGGGATAGTTATCCATCCAGTAGGGACTTTACCTTTTACTCGTGTTCGCAGGACTCCTACTCCCGGATAGACAGGTTCTATACCCAGAAGGGATGGTTAGGTTCTATAGTGGATCTGCAGATCTACCCGATATGCTTATCAGACTATGCCAAAATCAGTCTCACAGTTAACCTGGGGCCCCAATATAAGCAATCCCTATGGTGCCTAAATGCAGGGCTACTGGGGGATAAAAAGTTCGTCTCCAAGGTGAAAGAGGTGATAGAAAATTATATTAAAGAGAATTCAGACTCTGTAACAAAGGTGAAGTCCCTCTGGGATGGTTTAAAAGCAGTAGTAAGGGGAGAAATAATCTCATATGCGGCTCATCAGAAGAAGGTAAGGCAGCAGAAACAGGAGAAGCTGGAGCAGAGAGTTAAAGAATTAGAGGATATTCACAAAAAAACAAGACAAGCTAATATACTGACCGAGTTGAAATTAGCTAGAGCTCAGTTGCACCAGCTCCTCTCGGTAAGGACTGAGAATGCTCTTAGGTTCACAGCTCAAAAGTACTATACGGGGAGGGGGGAATAGAGCGGGCAGGCTACTAGCATTTAGGTTAAGAAAACAGGAGGCGGACAGGTACATTTCCGGAATCGCTGCCCCGGAGGGCTAGGGAGGCTGGTTACGAAGCCTCTTCAAATAGCCGAATGCTTTCAAAGATTTTATGAGGACTTGTACAAGTCCGAAGCCCCTACTAACCAAACAGAGAGGATCGAGAGGTTCCTCTCCAAAATAAAGTTACCTAGCCTACCGAGTGTTCTTCAGAAGGAGCTGGATCGGCCCTTTGCCCAGACAGAACTTGCAGAGGTAATTAAAAAACTAAAACATGATAAAGCCCCAGGCCCGGACGGATACATTGCCGAATACTACCAAAAATTTAAAGAGGAGTTGTCCCCACTGCTGCTTCAAGTATGCAATATAGCCCACCTACCCTCCGAGGCCCCGGATACCTGGGCCTAAGCTTTGATTTCGGTAATTCCCAAACAAGACAAAGACACCACTTTGTGCTGGAGTTACCGCCCGATTTCATTGCTAAACGTAGATGTTAAGATTCTGGCGAGAATGATAGCCAATAGACTTCAAAGTGTGGTAACTCAGTTGGTCCATCCGGACCAAACTGGTTTTATGCCAGGAAGACACCTCCATGATAACGTTAGGAGACTGCTCACCGTTATGGCCCATTCCCGTTCTGGAGGGAGGGGAGATATCCCACTGGTGATCACTCTCGATGCTGAAAAGGCGTTTGACCGCCTCGAGTGGGGGTATTTAGGAGAGGTTCTTCGGAAATTGGGATTTGGCCCGAAATTTCAGGCTTGGGTGAATGCTCTATACAATAACCCCACAGCCAGGGTCAGGATAAACGTTGTAATCTCCCAACCATTTCAGATCAGAAGAGGTACAAGACAGGGTTGCCCTCTTTCGACCCTACTATTTGCCCTTAGTATGGAACCATTGGCCAAGGCATTTCGGTCCCATGGTGGTATCTCAGGTATTGAGGTGGGCGGAGTGGACAACCACATATCCCTTTATGCTGATGACACCCTATTATATTTAAAGAATCCGGCCTCCTCCTTACCAGCTGCCATGAACCTCCTAATGGAATTTGGTGTCATCTCAGGATTCAGAATTAACGAATCCAAATCCGAAATAATAGCATTGGGAGCGGAGGTTCCAGGGCAAGTGAAATCTCTCACTAACTTAAAGTGGTGTACTAACAGCTTCAGATACCTGGGAATACAGATCCCGAGGAATCTGAGCAAGTTATTCCAAATTAATTATATGGCACTCTTGAATAAGGTGCGAGAAGACTGTGATAGATGGGCGGCTCTACCTCTCTCAATTACTGGAAGGGTGGAGTCGGTTAGAATGAATATTCTCCCAAGGCTGCTCTTTTTATTCGAGGCACACCCCTTGACCCCCCCCAAAGGAAGTTTTGGCAGGAGTCCCAAAAGGTGGTAAGCAAATTTATGTGGGCAGGGAAGAAGCCTAGACTTAGTTGGGCTCTCTTGAAGCTGCCTAAGGGGCAGGGAGGGCTGGGGGTTCCAGACTTTAAGTGGTACCACAGAGCGGCCCAGCTGCAACACCTAGCAGTGTAAACTTCCCCTGGGGAGATGCAAAGCTGGGTCAGAATGGATGTGCAGCTGCTAAGGCCACTCACTGTTACTTCAATTCTATTTAACAAGATTACCCCCAGGATAGTACAGGAATTGAGGAACCCAGGACTTAAAACCCCGATTGCTTTATGGTCGCAAACTGTAAAGGATCTGAAAATACAGCCGTGGGTGTTAAGGCAAGAGAAGATCCTGGAGACTGTAGATTTCCGGCCAGGGAGAGAGAACCCGCTTTTCTCACGCTGGCAGGGGCTGGGACTTAGTAGGTTTTCACAGCTTTTCAGGGGAGAGACGGTTAAAAGCTTTACCCAATTGCAGCAGGAATTTGGTATTCCCACCTCAGATTTCTACGGTTATTTGCAGATCAGACACTATATTCAGGCTGCAGAGAAGGGCGCATCGGAGCGGAGGACAACCTGGCCTATTCCACTCCTGGAGCTGTTCCGGGAACTTTTCAACGGGTCGGCCCCCCAAAATCACTTAATTTCCAAACTATATGCGGCAGGGGTACCGAATGGTCTGGAACCTAGATCGAGAATACAAGCCTGCTGGGAGAAGGAATTGGGACTGGAGGAGGAGGTACCGAAATGGGAGGTGATATGGAGGATGGCGCACAGAACCACAGCCTCACCCTCTTGGAGGGAGTTCAGATGGCAAATGCTGACAAGATTTTTCAGAACACCAGTGGTAGTTAAGCACTTTGACCAAACTCGTTCTGATAAGTGCTGGAGGGGTTGTGGGCAAGTGGGCTCGCATGAACATATTTTCTGGAGTTGCCCCAAAATCAAAGGTTTTTGGAGCCAGGTGGCTCGAGGATTGGGGCAAATCTTTCAGACAGATATTCCGGAGCGGCCCCGTTACCTCTTACTGGGGGAGCCACCTCCTGGCTTGAGGGGTCCAAGAGCCCAATATTTGTTCCCAATTCTCCTGGCGGCAGCCCAAAAAGTAATTATGAGGTTGTGGCTGAGCGAGGCATCCCCACGAGAAGAGCAATGGCTAGAGGGCTGCAACCAGATTAAAATAATTGAGAGGCTCACAGCCAATCTAAACCTAAGGCTTGAACAATTTAAGTCTCGCTGGTTCCCCTTTTTTGAATTCTTGGGAGTCAGGGAGGGGGTTGACACCTTAGAAATCCTGGCCAGAGAAGCTCTGGATTGAGAGCTGGGGGATTTTGGGTGTGGTGCCCCAGGAAGACTATGGAGCGAATAGATGGGTAAAGGCATGGCTTTCCAGGATCAGTAAGATCACCACCTAATGGGGAGGGTAGGGGTAGAATACAGTAGGTTGTTATTTCTGATTGACTGTTCCCCCTTTTTCCCCTCTCTTCTCTCTCTCTCTCTCTTCCTCTTTTTTCCCTCTCTTCATTTTCTCTTTCTGTGTCCACCCATTAAGGACTAAAGGAATAATGTATACAGGCAGAAGTGTAAAGCTCAGTGATAAACCAGCTTGGATTCCTCTATTAGTTGAATGGAGCAGTTGGATAACATTCGTAGCTAATTTTACAATTGAGCTTAAGACTCCTATGTGGTAAATGAAGTTGGTACAGGAGTGACTTCTGTCCAAGGGAATGTACTGTTCCTTTTTTTTTTTTTTCCTTTCTCAATTTGCTCTTTTCACTCTGTAACCATTTTTACTGAAAAAGTGGAATAATAATAAAAATTACAATTTCAAAAAAAAAAAAAAAAACAATGAACACTGGGTTGGGCCCAGAATTGTGGGAAAAACCTTCACGGTAAAGTGGGGTCAGTCTATGCAGCTTGCAAGGCTGAGACTGGGGCCCACACAGGAGTGCTCTAAAGTGCTGAGATTCTTCAGCAAATCCAATTAAATTTTCTGACTTACAGGCTGATGTCTTCAGTGCTCTAAAGTGCTGAGATTCGGTTGGCATGGCGGGGCTGAGGGTTGAGGCACTGGACGCCACACCTCGCTCCACACCGGCGACCAGGGTTCAGGAACAGACTCAGGTCGCGGGGCTGAGGACTGGCGTCCATGGGACTGCTCTCCCTCTCGAGGGGTTCAGGTGTCAGCACTCCGGCAACCTCTGGAGGAGGCTAGGGGCAGTGCGCTGGTACCTCACTGGGGCAGTGAGTTGGGGCACGGCACCAGGAGGGATCGTGTGAGGATGCGTGCGCGCAACCTCCCTTGGCATCACTGAACACCCCTCTCACGCACAACAAAATGGAAAAATATGGCGCACGGTCGCGGCAGCTTGATGGCCATCAAGAGACGCATGGCCTTGGGGACACCACTGTGGCTACCGGATCCTGGTTCTGTGGGAAGTAAGGGGGACTCTCTGCCACCCCGCCACGGGGGTAATTAGCAGTGGAGGTTCTCCGGGGGCTGTGGCAGACCGGAAGGCGGCTGAATAGGATGGATGCCAGGAAGTGAAGCAGACCGAGATGCCACCAGGTAAAAAACAGACTAAAAAAAAAAAATTATTACAAAAATAAAGTGCTGAGATTCTTCAACAAATACAATAAGAATTAAATTTTGTGATTTACAGTCTGATGCCTTCAGCCCTGCCACATGGTGACAGAGCTCTGCTGCAGAGTACCTGCTAGTTGGAAGGCAGGAAGTAAACTGGTGGAAACAGGAAATGGAGGGCTGGATATCCCCAGCTGCAGAGCTTAGTTCCTGCCTACATATCTGCATCAGGAGGTACAGTCCATCTGTATGGAAGCCCGGAGACCAGCTTAGCAGAGAGAACTGAAATTTTAGCAAAAAATGTACAAATCTGCTGTACACATCGAGAATATAATGCATTCTGGCAACAGTTGGATGCAACAATTAGTAAATGTGATGAACACATTAAAAGGGTCAAATTGAAGAAGTTTGAGAGGGACAGAAAGGACTATCTACAGGGAAACATCTTTGACGGGAGGAAGCAATCAAAACCCAGTAAAATCGATTTTTAAAAAGACCAAAAGCCACTCAACAAAATTCAGTGGTCCCAAGAGACATTTATACCAGTGGCCCAGAGTCTGAAAACAATTTGGCTTTTTCAGATGTGAGTCAGGAGGAACTGCCTCTGAATCAGGAAGCATACACTGCACAGAGGCAGGCTCAAACAACCGATTTGCACCCCAGAGCCAATTTCCAGATCCACTCATCCTCCCATTCCCAGCTTATTACATAGAAACATAGAATTTGACGGCAGATAAGGACCACTTGGCCCACCTGGTCTGCCCATTTCCCTACCTAATAGATAAGCTGCAGATCCTAGTTAAACAGCAGCCTACTTCTTTCTACCCCCAACCCCTAGAATTGCCTTATGACTGTCCCATGCATGCTTGAATTCAACCACTATTTTCGACTCCACAACCTCCTCCGGAAGGCCGTTCCATGCATCCACAACCCTCTCTGTGAAAAAATACTTACATTACCTCTGAGCTGCCCCCACCCCCATCTTCAAATTGTGCCCCTTGTTCTTGCACCCTCTTTTTTGAAAGATGCTACCCTCTTGGACTTTGTTGATTCCCTTGAGGTACTTGAAAGTTTCTATCATGTTCCCTCTCCCTCCTTTCCTCAAGGGTGTACATATTAAGCTCCTTTAGTCTTTCTTCGTATGTCTTCTGGTGCAGACCCTGCACCATTTTAGTTGCCCTCCTCTGGACAGCTTCCATCTTGTCTATGTCCTTGCGGAGATTGGGTCTCCAGAACTGCACACAGTACTCCAGATGGGGTCTCACCAGCTGTCTGTACAGAGGGATAACAACTTCCTGTTTTCTACTGGTGATGCCTCTCCCTATGCATCCCAGTATCCCCCCAACCCTCCTTACTGCCCTCTCACATTGCTTGCCCACCTTTAAGTCATCTGATATGACTACCCCCAGGTCCCTTTCCATTTTTGTTGTTGTTAGTATCTCACCCCCCATTGTGTACTCTTCCCCTGGGTTTTTGTTTCCCAGGTGCATTACCTTGAACTTCTTAGCATTGAATCTAAGCTGCCATGCATTTGACCATTCCTCTAACCTTGCCAAGTCCCTTCTCATCCTTTCCACCCCACCTTGTGCATCAACTCTGTTGCAGATCTTTGTGTCATCTGCAAAGAGACATACTTTTCCTTCCAGTCCGTCTGCAATGTCGCTTATAAAGACATTGAAGAGGACCGGTCCTAATACTGAACCCTGCGGTACCCCACTAGTAACCCCCCTTTCTTCAGAGTGGACTCCATTTACTATTACCCTCTGTGTCCTATTCTCTAGCCAATTCTTTACCCAGACTATCATCTTGGGACCCACTCCCAGGCTGGCTAACTTGTATATTAATCTTTTGTGTGGGACTGAGTCAAATGCCTTGCTAAAGTCTAGGTAGGCCATGTCCACAGTCCCTCCCTGATCTACTACTTTGGTCACCCAGTCAAAGAAAACTATTAGATTCATCTGGCATGACCTTCCCGCTGTGAATCCATGCTGCCTTGGGTCCTGTGCCCCTCTGGCCTCTAGGTACTCGACAATTCTTTCCTTCAGAAGTGATTCCACCATTTTCCCTATCACTGAAGTTAAACTAACAGGTCTGTAGTTTCCTGCTTCTACCCTGCTCCCACTTTTGTGAAGGGGAATCATATCTGCCCTCCTCCAGTCCTCAGGTACCACCCCATCCTCCCATGATTTGTTCAAGAGGGTAGTCAGTGGTGTCACTACTTCTACCCTTAGTTCTTTTAGAATTCTGGGATGAATCCCATCAGGCCCCATTGCTTTGTCCACCTTCAGTTTTAAGAGTTCTTTCAGAATCCTTTCTTCTGTAAATGGGCTGGTATCAACTTCTGCATCCAGACTGTTTCTATTGTTTGTTTTAGGTACCTCCCCCTCTTCATTTGTAAATACTGAGCAAAAATATTTGTTTAGTATCTCTGCCTTTTCACCGTCACCCTCTACCCACCCCCTTCCCTTTATTAAGCCTCACTATCCCTCCCTTAGTCTTCCTTCGCTCCCTGATGTACCTAAAAAAGGTTTTATCCCCCTTCTTAACTGAGTTGGCTATCTTTTCCTCGGTTTGGGCCTTTGCTGTTCTGACTGCCTTCCCAGCTTCCCAGATTCCACTACCAGAACAGACCCTGAGATGCAGCAACCGCATTGCTCGCGTCATAGAAGATATACAAGAAGAGGCACAAGGGGGAAGGGGAAGGAAGGAAAGAAGAGGCAGAGGACAGGGCAACAGATACATCAAGAGGGGGAACTGCTATGATTACCACAACAATCGTGACACATGGAGCAGACAAGGAAACAGGTACTAAGTGCAAACAATAATGCAGTTAACATTTCAAACTATTGCCTGACAGAGATAGAATATCAGGTGCTCCAAAAAGGGCTTAACCTTCCTTCCAACTAATGATTTAAATCAGTTTCAGATTGTGGTAGACCTACACAAATTTACCAGAAAGTTGCATTTACGGACATTCTTCTGTAAAAAGGAAACAGATTTATATAACAAGACTTCACTTGAGAGTGCTTCTACTAACGATCTTACGGAATCTGACTTTGATCTGCCCCCCCCCGCCCATAATGTTTTTAAATTCAATTCATCATTTAAACTCCCACCTAATTCCACAGTCTCCATTTTGACAAAGCATGTTTACATGATTTGGAGACTTTATTCTTGAACCCTGAACCAGTGATATATTACAACTGTACATCAACAGAGAAGGAAGCAATGCAGAGCTTACAGAACAATAAAAATATAATTATAAAACCTGCTGACAAGGGGAGGGAGTCGATTATAGTTTGGGGGAGGGAGGACTATGAATTCAAAATGTTGAGCCAATTATCAAACACAGAATTTTACATGCCTGTTGTAAGAGATCCCACTGATGATTTCAGAAAAAACAATAGATGTTTTGTTGCATGAGACACTTACAAATGGGGTAATTATAAAGGATGTGTATGATTTTTTGAAGACAGAACATCCAGTATGTGCAGTACATTATGGATTTCCTAAAATCCATAAGACTTTACAAAAGCCACCAGTTCGCCCAATAGTAGTCGGTATAGAGTCTTTAACAGAACCACTAGCACAATTTGTTGATGGCTAAAGACACTGGCACAAGGCACTAGATCATATCTGAGGGATATCACACATATGTTGAACATATTGGGGGATGTTTCTATAGAGCCTGAATGTTTTTTTTTTGTCACATTGAATGCTCAGACTCTGTACACTAACATCCCCCATGATGAAGGTTTGGAGGCTCTACAAGATTTATTGTATGAAAAGACCCAGTACTCTACCACATTTATTGAATTTTTACTGTCACTCACAGAAAAGGCCCTGACTTGTAATTGTTTAAGGATAAAATGTATTTACAAAAGAAGGGGACGGCAATGGGGGCATCCATGGCCCTCCATTAACCGATCATTTACATGTCCCAATGGGGAAAAGAGGCCATCTATGGGGACTCTAATCCTTTTTTGAAAATATATATGAGCTTTACAGATTACCTCTTTTCATTTAGAAGGGAACAGAGGAAGAACTATATAGTTTTGTGAAATACTTAGAATCCACTAATGAAAACCTTAAATTTACAATGACCTTTGACATACAATCTGTGAATTTTTGGGACTTTGGGGGAGGGGGAATGTGATGACCAATTTATTTAGAAAAGACACAGATAAAAATTCTCTATTACATTATAATAGCTGTCGCACTGGTCATGTGACCAACAACATCCTAGTAGAACAATTTATGCGTATCAAATGGAACTGCACAAAAGACAGTGGCTATCAGAGTCAAGCAGAAGTGCTGACAGAAAGATTCTCCCAGAGAGGGTATAATAATGAGATTATAGTGTATGGTGGAACGTCGTTCTCCACCAAAATCCATCGTTCTCGAAACCTTGTAGTCACACAGTAGTGACGATCGCAGAGCAGCAGAACGATTTGTCTCACTGCACTGCGCACGTCACAAACCATGTCCTCGAGCACCATTTGACAGTTAGGGCTCATTCCCTTGACAGGACACGTAGCGTTAGCAGCAATGTCGGCGGCGGTACTTTCAAAACCACTTTCTGAGCGGGATACATTCATCCTCGAGCAGGAGAATAAAAAAATGGCCAAAAAAACGAGAAATGTCATGCGGCAGATACATAGCTTCCTCAGAGACAACGATGAGCACAAGGCAATACATGACATTCCCTCAACAGAGCTAGACCCACTGCTAGCCGATTTTACCTTTTCTCTGCTCTTCCCCACAGATTTGTGAATTGCTGTTCCGGGTGCTGCTGTATGTGAGTGTTTCAAAAGTTAAAATGTTAATCGTTAAAAGTTTAAAATCTAAAGTGATAAAACAGTAAACATGTTAAGCATGAAAACGCAAAGAATGTAAAGTTAAGTTTTTCCTTCCAGTAACCAAGTAAACATTTTCTTAAGCAGCAATATGACGTAGTGATTGTTTTCCTCAGAGAGCGTTCCACCATACACTATATAGAAAGTGCATGAGGCAGTTGACAACAGGCATCTTCCACCTTGTTGGCACTATGACGATAGATTACCTCGAGCGCCTCTCGAGGTAATCTGTCGCCATAGTGCCAACTCGTGGAAGAATAGCCCTGTTGTCAACCGTTCCCCATGCACTATCCTATATGTTTTTAGAGCAAAAAGGAAAAGGTGGATGGCATACAGAGGGAGACATTAGTTACCCCTAGTAATGCAAAGAAAAATCATTATTATAGCAGGACCAATACCCTGAATTTTATAAAAACTTTTACTCCCCAAGCACATATGGTAAAGGACATCGTTATGAAGAATTGGCATATTCTGACTACGGATAGGAAACTGATACAGGCGACTCAAAATACCCCCTAGGATGGTGTTCAAGAGGGGTGTCAATCTAAGGGACCAATTGGTGAATAGCTTGTACTGGGATAAAAAGAAGGGTCATGAAAAATATCAGCATTTGCCATTAGGTAAGCCAGTATGTGGTAGTTGGAGCTGAATTTAAACATTCCATTTCCAACAGAAAATATACAATCTGGGATTTTGTTACGTGTAATACTATCAATGTGATTTATCTGGCCCAATGTAGTATATACTCTTCATTCTATATTGGAAAAACGAAGAGGAAACTAAGGGAAAGGACTAGGGGAACACATAAGAAGTGTTCAGAAATTGGATGGAGTGAGCGCACTAGCCCAACATTGTCAGATAAAAGGTAGGGAAAGTACAGTTATGTAAGAACTTACCGTAACAGTAGATCTTCCGAGAGAGGCTCTTGCAGTAGGTATTCACATACAAGACTGACCCACCAGGTGTCAGAACCCCACAGAAAAATTTCTAACTAGCAGTCTCTGGCAGGGGGCCGCCCCCACATCAGGTGACCGGCCTCATATGACGTCAGTATAAAGGGGTGGTTCCCCACACCCGCCTTCCAGTTCTTTCCCGCCAAGGGCCAAAAGAGACAAGACGAGAGAGAAGAGGATATTTCCCCCATGGAAATGGAGACAAAAAAAGCTTAGGGGGATGGAGGGCAGGAAGGCAATACCTATCGCAAAAGCCTCTCTTGAAGATCTACCGTTACGTTAAGTTCTTACGTAACTGTACTATCTTACTTCGAGAGGGCTCTTGCAGTAGGTATTCATATATATATATGACTGAGTCCCAAGCAGTCTGGAACAAGGAAGAGCTCTCGGGAGGAGGATTGATATCCATAGCATGTAACCTCAGGCTGAACAGGTCTCACAAAAGGAGACCTTGTAGCACAGCTAACCCAAAGCCTGCTCTACGGCGAGAGGCAATGTCCAAACTGTAATCTTTTGTAAAGGTATGGACAGAAGTCCAAATTGTAGCAGCACAGATGTCTGCTATGGACACATTCTTGAAACAAGCCGCAGAGGCAGCTACTCCTCTAGTGGAGTGACTTCTGCAGGGTCTTGTTGTACTTGTCGTAACAGAAAGTGATACAATGAGCCAACCATTTTGATGAGCATTGCCTAGAAACAGCATTGCCTTCTCTTTTGTGAGCCAAAGAGACAAAAAGCTGATCAGTTTTCCTGCGATCCTTAGTACTAGTGGTGTAGTATCTCAGTATTCTGTGAACATCCAAAGTATGCAAAGAGGTACTCTCCTTGATTGGAATTTGCGTAAAGAAAGCGGGTAGCTCAATGGATTGATTCAACGCAGATTCAGCCACCACCTTAAGGAGAAACTTAGGTTTGGTGCCTAGAGCCACACGTTCTTTGTGGAAAGTCAAGTATGGGATTTTGCACATCAAGGCCTGAAGCTCGGAAATGCACCGAGCAGAGGTAATGGCCACTAGGAAGAGTGTCTTCCAAGAAAGGAACTCATCTGTTGTAGCTGCCAGCTCGAAGGGAGGCAGGGTAAGCTTCTCCAGCATGAAATTCAAGTCCCAAGGAGGGGCAGGAATGCGGATGGGGGTTCTCAAATAGAGAACCCCTCTGAGAAAGATCTTGGAGACTTCCAACTGAGCAAAAGTCCTGTCCCCGAAGGGAATATGGGGAATATGGTAGGCTGAGATAGCGGCCATGTGGACCTTCAATGAGGAATGGCTGAGACCCAGATCGAAGAGGTGACGCATATAGTCCAGGACTTTATTTGCTGGGCATGAGAAAGGTTTGAAGTCTTTTGAGCTAGCCCAAACAGAAAATTGTTTCCACTTCATTGCGTAGGTGGACCTGGTGGAAGGTTTTCTGGCCTCTACCAAGATGTCCGCTACGAGCGGAGAAACTCTGAAGCAGGCTTTTGCTTCATCTGCAGGAGCCACGAATGTAAATGAAGGGATCTGAGACCTGGATGAACAAGGGTCCCCTGATCCTTGCTCAACAATTGTTGTGACAGAGGAAGAGGAAGTGGAGGTTCCTCTGAAAACTGCTGCAGAAGAGAGAACCAAACTTGCCTGGGCCAGAAAGGAGCGATGAGAATCATTTGAGCTCCCTCCGATCGGAGTTTGTTCAGGACCCTCAGAATTAAGGGAATGGGAAGGAAGGCATAAACAAATCTGTCCCTCCAAGTGAGAAACAGAGCGTCCCACCAAAAAATGTCTTGCCCTGGAGTGAGCGAGCAGAAGGCGGGAAGTTTTGCATTTTGGGAAGAAGCGAAGAGATCTATCTGAGGTGTTCCGCATCGCTAAAAGATATCATTTATGACTTCTTGATCCAACTCCCATTCATGGGACCTGGCTGAGGACCGACTGAGTTGGTCCGCCAGTGTGTTTTCCACTCCCAGAACATGAACCACAGTCAAGTGAAGGAGATGCCGGGTTGCTCAAAGCCAGACTCTCATCGCTTCCTGGCACAGAGGATAGGAACGTGCCCCTCCCTGCTTGTTGAGATACCAGACCATTCACATGTTGTCTGAATGTATGAGGAGATAACCGGAGAGGATAAGGGAGTGTACAGCCTGAAGGGCATAAAGGACTGCTCTCAGTTCGAGCACATTTATGTGCAGATTTTGTCTGACCTTGGACCAGCTGCCCTGAGTCCTGTGAGACCCTAGATGGGCACCCCAGCCTTCTCCTGACGCATCTGTCGTCAACGTCTGGGGGGGGGGGGGTTCGCTGTTGAAGTGAACTGCCAGGCACAGGTTCTTCTGAACCATCCACCAATACAAGTCCCTGATCATGGGATCAGAAACTAGTACCTCTTGGTCTAGACTGTCCATGGTCTGGTCTCACTGCGACTGAAGCATCCATTGAGAGATCCTCATATGAAGCCGAGCGAGTGGGGCTGTCAGAATGGCAGCCGCCATTAGCCTGAGGAGGTGAAGGACTGACCTGGCTCTGACCCTCCTGCGACTGGACAGAAGACGGGCCTGAGTCTGAAGGGAGTCTACCCTGTCGGAGGCAAAAAGGCTTTGCCAATGGTCGTGTCCAGAATTGCCCCTATAAATTGGAGGTGTTGGCAAGGGACCAAATGGGACTTGGCTTGGTTGACGGTGATACCCAGGCTGGTGAAAACCTGCAGGGTAAGGGAAAGGAAGTGCATGAGTCCCTCTCTGGATGGGGCTGCCAGGAGGCAATCATCAGAGTACGGGAATACCTGAACTCCCTGGGTACACAGGTGAGCCGCTACCACAGACAAGCATTTGGTAAATACTCAGGGGGCCGAGGAAAGATCAAATGGGAGGGCCTTGAATTGGTAGTGGTCCTCCTGAAAGCAAAAATGAAGGAATTTGCGGTGGGAAGGCCATATGGGGATTTGTGCATAGCCACTGCCCCTGCCAAAGAAGTGGTAGAAGGCTCTGCAAAGAGAGCATTCTGAAGCGTTTGTACTCCACGAACATGTTCAGGGAGCGGAGGTCTAGGATAGGCCTCACATCTCCCGTCTTCTTTGGAACTAGGAAAAAAATGGGAGTAGTAACCTGTTCCCCAAAGACGGGTGGGGACCGGTTCTATAGCCGCCTTCGAGAGAAGGGAGATGATTTCCTCTAGTACCAGAGGAAGATGTTGCAGGGAGTAAGATGACTGGGGGGGGGGTCTTCGGGGTGGTTTCTGTAGAAACTCTTGAGTGTCCTGCTGATAACAACTAGAGCACCCAAGCACCTGACGTTATCCTCACCCAACCCGGCAGATGGAAGGAGAATCTCCCCCCTACTGGTTCCTCCAGAGGCAATGGGAGAGGTAGGGAGTCAGGAGGTTTGGAGCAGCACAGCAGCCGAGGCTCCTGTGGCTTTTTTGCTGGGGGGAGTCTTGGTTGCTGGCGGGGCCCGACATTTGTTGGCCTGTTTTCCCTGTGGTTTTTGCCTTTGTTGGTTTGGTCTACGAAAAGGACACTGCTGCCCTTGAGGGGGCCTGTACATAGAGTAGACAGACTTGAGTGCAGTGCCCTTCTCTTGCAGTTCAGTAATGATGTCCTTGACATCACCCCCGAACAGCACCGAACCCCTGAAGAGAACATCCTGGATAGTGGATTGCACTTTAGGAACCAAACCTGACACGCAGAGCCAGGCATGATGCCATAGGCCTACGGCGAAAGCCAAGCTCCTTCCAGCTGTTTCCACTGCGTTGTAAGTGTCACGAAGCATGTGCCGACTGGCCAAACGAGCAGAACGGACAAGATCCGCCACTTCCTGCTTAGTTTGAAACTCAGGAAGGGATATAGTCCGTCCGCCTTCCTTGGAACGGGGGATAACACAGAAGGTTGTTTCCAAATGGTGGAAACAACATCCATGTGAGGCTCTATCCAGGGTGGAATCAGCGTAGGAGCAGTCTCGGGCAGATCCAGATGAGCAGAGAGTTTCTTACACTGTTGGTCTGGCTCCATTGATTGCCACTGATGGACTTCCTGGATTTTCCTCAATAACTCCAGAAAGGAGGGGTCCTCCAGAGGAGACTTCGGAGGGGTCCTTGGCCTGTGGCGATCTGGAGTATGTGGCTCGTCTTTGGGATCAGAGCGTCCCGTCTCTCAGTCCAAGTCAGATGTATCTGATGATGAGGGGGAAGACTCCTCCCTACGAGGGGAAGGAACGGCCCCTTTGGGGAATTCCCTGAGGCGCGCATCCTCCCCTCCTCGGGTGCCAGAGGGCTCTCCTCTGGTGTCGGGAAGAGGGGAGGGAGTCTCCCGTCTCCGACATAGGGGATCCTGTCCAGGGTCCGGCGTCAGTAGACAACTCTCAACCTCAGCCCACCAGGAGGCCAGAGTCTCCTTCAGATCCGTCGGTGGCTGCGGAGTGGGTGGCGGAGGTGGAGGAGGAGGGGGATACAGATATTGAGGATATCCATAGAAGGACTATCTGTAACCTGACGGCGGGCAGCTCGGCACCAGATACTGCGGCATCGGGTACTGAGGCAGCGGATACTGCAGAGTCGGATATTGTGGCACGGGATATTGCGGTGCTGGATACCCAAGAGCCAGGGGCTCTGACGGAGCAGAGGGTCCTGGCTGAGGCCCAGCTGGCAGGCCAAGTGGAGGTAATGCTGTCCCCACGGGTGTCGGGCCTGGCCTGGATATGGGGGACACCTGATGGCGTTCGGTATACCGGCGTTGGGACCAGCATCTGAGGGTCCAGCGTCAGGGTATTAGGTCCCGAAGGATGGTTCCCTGATGGCAGCATCTCAGTATCCCCCGCGACGACCAATGAAGAAGGATTATAATCCCTGGGAGTCAGCTGAAGAGACAAAGGGACCTCAGAAGGCAACTTAGCATGTCGCGGAGAGCCTGGGGCATCGGATTGTTCCATAGGGTCCGGCGCAGGCTTCTTGGTCGGGCGGGCATCAGTGGAACCGGCATCCGACTTATCGGCCGAATTCAGGCGGGCGTTGGAGGAGTTGACGTCCAACTTATCAGACTCCCTGCTTGAGGAAGGCTGCGCAGAACATGCGGCCTTGTCGGGCGTAAACCTGGCTGGGCACTCCAAGAGGGGATAAGCGGCTTAGCAGCCTTGTCCGGGCGGACGCAGGGACCTAACGTCCAACTTACTGGACCCGCTTCTGACCAAGGCTGCGTGGTAGAAGCGGTTATGGAGCGGGAGGCCTCTTTGGCCCCGGAGGCTCCGAAGGGCCTGAGCACAAGTCAGATGGAGGGCGACACCTTCTTGGTATCCACCAAGACTGTCGTCATGGAGCGATCCCCAGAAGGGATGTTACCTTAAGTGCTGCGACTCCGTCCGGAGTCGTGGCTGCTGTGGAAGCCGGTTCCCGCTCCCGGTGCTTCTCCTTGTCTCTTTTTTTCTTGTGACCTTCAGGGGAAGTGGACGCCTGCCAGAGTTTCTTTAGCTCCTTTTCCATGGAGGTCATTTTCTTCTTCAAGGTATTGGCTTCCAGGGACAGCTGCCTTCTTTTGTGGGTAGCGGAGTTAAATTTCTGGCAGTGCTGGCACTTCTCCAGGGGGTGGTCTGGGCCCAGACAGAAGAGGTACAAGGAGTCCTTGTGTGGAAGTTGGGAACACCACGAGTCGCACTTGTTCTTATGCGATTCGGAAGGCGTCAGGGATGACATACACAGTGAATCGAAGAAAAAGGCTTAAAGACAGAGAAAAAGGTTGAAACGTTCGAAAACTTAAAGACAGACGAATGACTGACGAGGCGTCGTTCAACTGAGGAACTTTCACAGGCAATGGTGGGAAAGAACTGGAAGGCGATGGGGACCGCCTTTATACTGACATTGTATGACGCCGGTCACCTGACGTGGGGGCGGTCCCCCGCCAGAGACTGCTAGCTAGAAATTTTTCAGTGGGTCCCGACGCCTGGCAGGTCAGTCCTATATGTGAATACCTACTGCAAGAGCCCTCTCGAAGTAAGATCATTACTTTATGTTTCAGGCAACAGAGAGTCTATGAATTGCTGAGGAGTGGTGATATGGACAGGAGCCTATTACAAAGGAAGCCATTCTGGCAATACCAGATGAAATCCCATTATCACCTGGGTTAAATGATCATTTCCAGCTGGCCCTCTTTTTATAATTTTATAATATTCATTAACTGTTATGAGTGAATAAGGTAAATTCATTACCTGCATTTATAGTTTGTGTTTAGAAAATTGTATGTATATCAAATATGACTATTTACATACTTTAAGGGCGAGTTCTCATCTAGCATGAATTAAAATTTAATTTAACCTGTCTATCCTGTCTCCTCCATCCCCCATCTCCAATATCTTACCTTTCCCTCACTTACTCCTCCCCCTCATCCGCTCTTTTTTATTAGTGTAACATGTTATATGTATTTGCATGACCAAGCCAAAAGGATTCAAACTTGTGTCCCTGAAAATTCATCTGCCCTCCACAGGAAGCCTTACTATTATCGGCTGCTACAGGCCCCCTGCTGGTGGTACAGATACTCTCACCACCTTGAGCTCAATTGTCACCTCCACCAACAATGAAACTATCATTTTCAGGTACCTCAACATGGATTGGCTCACCTCCAAATCAAGTGGCCTTAAACATCTCTGATGAGCTTGGCTTGACTCAGATTATCACCGAACCAACCAGGACAAACGCTGTAAACTATGACAATAGCTCTATCCTCGACTTTATACTAACTAATCATCCCCACAAAATCTTGCAATCTGCCATCTTCCACAATGACCTGAGTGACCACGGGATCGTGGTTTGCACCAGGGCCCACCACAGGGGCAACTCCTCGCCCAAGTTCATTATAAAACAGTCCTTCCTTAAGTTCAACCCAGATAGCTTTCTGTCAGAGCTAAGTGATACAAACTGGCAAAGCCTCTACTTAGCCAAAACAGTAGATAAGGCAGTAGACATCCTTAATGCCAAACTTACCTGCCTGGCAAACAAGCATGCCCCCTTCATTAAAACCAGGGTGCGAAAATGCTCCCACTCTGGTTTTCACCGGATCTCAAAGCTGCACTGACAAACCGTGATAAGCTCTGGTCCAGAACAAGATGTTGTAAGATCACGCCTGATTGTCAGGCCTTTACAGCAACAAGGAATGCTTGCATCAAACTTATACATGCTGCTAAGTTAAATCACTACATCACTACTCTTGAACAGGCCAATGGGAATTCGGCCAAAATTTGGAGGACTATAAAAATCGGTAGAAGGTCGCCACACTGCTCCCTCCATCCCAGTCAAGATTCATACCAATGCTACTGCTAGCAAACACCATGGTCAGATCCTTGAGGAGCTTAATTCAGATTTTGCCACTGCTGGGTTGGCATTTGATTCCTCCCCATATGGTGGACTTGTCAATCCCTTCCCAGACAGCAAATCTCCCCAGGCTCCCCCTTCACCTCACCCCTTCCAGCTAGCTGCAGCCTGTCTCCTACAAGGAAGTAGGAGACCTCCTCATCAAACTAGACTCTGGGAAGGGTGGGGGTGAAGATGGGCAATAAGAAAAAAAATTACTCACCATAGTAATGTTGTTTCTTCTAATGGAGTCTTGTTGTATTCTGACTATATGCAGTTAGCCCCAGCACTTCAACTGCTCCGGAGAGTAAAGGGTTAACTCTATGCCAAGGCATAGAACGTTGAGCTCGAGCTCGGTTTTCAAACCTCTGTCCCTGGTACTCCTCAGTGTAACCGTCAGATTGTTATGAGCACTATGCTAACTAACAATTTAGAAATTGTTTTTAAAAAGGTTTTGCCAAAGGGCAATAACATATTTTTAAGGTCCAAAAGACTCAAGTCGAGAACCCCAAAAAGAATCCAAGTAGGTAGTGAAACAAAAACAATATATTCTTAAATAATAACCACAAAGACCTCAAGCTAAAAAAGAGGTAACCAAGGTACACCTCTAGGGTGCAGCACTGTGCCTGCCAGACCACATCCCAAAACAACTAGGTTCCAGGAGGGGAGGCAGGGAGAGAGGTCAGAATACAGCAAGACTCCATTAGAAGAAACAACATTACTATGATGAATAATTTTTTCTTCAAACAACATGAAGTCTTGCTGTATTCTGATTATATGCAGACTACCAAGCAGTACCCCTTGGAGGAAGGGGAGTTACAGAACCTATTTTGGGAACAAGATCTGCAGCACTGCTAGTTAAATACCTAGCATCACTTCTTGACTGGATGTCAAGAGAGTGATGCTTGGTAAATGTGTGAACTGTTTTCCAGGTGGCTGCTTTACAGATTTTCACCAAGGGTATGTCTCTAGCTGCTGCGACCAAAGCAGCTGTACCTCTGGTGGAGTGAGCCCTCAGGCCTGAGGGTGGCTCTTTCCCCAACTTTGAATAGCAGAACTGGATACAGGAGACAATCCACTCAGCAATAGTTCTCTTAGTAGCAGGTTTACCTTTTCCCACTTCTCCATAAGTGAGAAACAGCTGTGAACAGTCATTTCTGTGGGTCTTAGTGTGTTCCATATAATAACTAAGGGCCCTCTTTACATCAAGACTATATAGTCTTTTCTCCCCAGAGGAAGAATGGTCAGTGAAAAAATACAGGCAATTATAGACAGATTCAAATGAAAGTCTGATACCACCTTGGGAAGGAACTTTCTGTTAGTTCAAAGGACCACCTTATCCCTGTGAAATGAAATGAAGTCAGGTTCCACTGATAAAGCCTGTAATTCGCCGACTCTCCTGGCAGAGGTAATGGCTACCAGGAACACAGTTTTCCAAGTCAAGTATTTTAGCTCAGCTGAAGATAATGGCTCAAAGGGTGGCTGCATAAGCTGTGCAGTACAGATATTCAGATCCCAAACAGGAGTAGGCTCCCTAAAGGGAGGATTGATATGAACCAGACCTTTGAAAAATTTCTTGAAAACTGGTTGAGAGACTAGGGAAGAGCCCTTCCTGCTGAAAGGAAGGCATAAATAGCTGCCAAATGTACCTTGAGATTGTCAGGCCTGAGGCCTAAACTGTTAAGATGCACCAAATAGTGTAAAGCAGTAGCAATGTCAGCTGAATCTGGCTGATTATGCCTCTGAGAACGCCAGAAGCCAAATCTCTTCCATTTGGAATTGTAAGTGTTTCTAGTAGAAGGCTTTCTACTAACCTTAAGAATGTCCAAGACTGATTAGGAAAGGTGCAGGCTTGCATATTCTAGCTCCTCAAGAGCCAAGCTTTGAGTCTGAGAGTCTGAAGGTTGGGATACAGTATCCTCCCCTGTGAAGAGGTGAGGAGATTGTACTGTCTGAGAAGACAAAGTGGTACTGTCACTGACATTGACAATAGTAAGGGGTACCATGGCTGTCTGGCCCAGTCTGGAGCCACTAGTATCACTGTGCAAGGCTGAGATCTGATCTTGACCAGAACTCTGAATATCAGAGGAAAAGGAGGAAAAGCATACAGAAACTTGCTTGTCCAATTCAACAGGAGAGCATCTTGAGGAACAGACCCCAGAAGAGGAGGTTTGGAGCAGAATAGATGAAGTTGGTGATTGTCCGGGGCTGCAAAGAGGTCTATCTCTGGGGTGCCCCATCTTTTGAAAATGACCTAAAGAACCAGAGGATTCAAGGCCCATTCGTGGTGACCTTGGGAAAGCCTGCTGAGAGCATCTGACAGTACATTGTCCTTCCCTAGAGGATGCACAGCTATCAGGGAAGCCTGAAGGGAATAAGCTAGTGACCATATTTTCATGGCCTCTATGCACAAGGCCGAGGACCGAGTGCCCCCCGCTTGTTGATGTACCACATGGTTGTGGTGTTGTCTGTCCTGATCTGCACCACTTTCCCCTGAATTGTGTTCGAGAATGTCTGAAATGTTAGGAAGACAGCCCTGAGTTTGAGAAGATTTATGTGCAGAAGAGACTCCTGATGAAACCACGTTCCTTGAGCAGTGAGCTGGTCCAGATGGGCTCCCCATCCCAGTAGGGAGGCATCCGTGGTGAGAATCACTGTAGGAGCCCGACTAAGGAAAGGGACACCTTGCCTTAGATTGTCCTCCTCCCGCCACCACTGGAGAGCCCGTACTAGAGTTTGAGACACTGGAACTAACTTGGAGATAAGGTCTTTTTTTCTGAGACCAGAAAGATCTGAGATGAAACTGAACATCTCTCATTTGAAATCTTCCCCTTGCACTACTGCAGTGGAAGCTGCCATGTGGCCTAGCAACTGTAGAAAGTGCCTGGCTGGTCGAGACACTAGTGGATGAAAAGAGGAAGCCAGGGTGATGAGAGAGACTGTACCCTTGAAAGAGGAAGAAATGCCTTTGCCTGGACCGTGTTCAGTTCCACCCCTATAAATGTGAGAAGCTGGGCTGGTTCCAGAATAGATTTTTCTAGGTTCAGAATGAATCCTAAGGAGTCCAGAAGCTTTTGAGTGACCTCTAGAGCTGACCTGACTGGGTCTGAAGACTGACGCACTATGAGCCAGTCATCTAGGTAAGGGAACAGCAAGATGCCTTGTCTTCTGAGAAAGGCCACCACTACTGCAAGGCACTTGGTGAACACCCTTGGAGCAGATGTTAGGCCGAAAGGCATCGGTCTGAACTGGTAATGACCTGAGGGCAATTCGAACCTGAGGTACTTTCTGTGGGAATGTCTGATAGGTATGTGAAAATAGGCATCCTTGAGATCCAGGGAGTCTAGCCAGTCTCCTGGTCTCAGAGAGGGAAGAATTATTCCCAGAGTCACCATTTTGAACTTTGGCTTTATTATATGTTTGTTTAGGTATCTTAGATCTAGGATGGGTCGCCACTTCCCTGTCTTTTTTGGGGTAAGGAAGTATCTGGAATACAGTCCTTTTCTCCTGTGACAATGAGGTACCTTCTCTACTGCTTGCAGAAGTAGTAGACAGGAGACTTCTGCCTCTAAGGCCTTTGTATCCAAGGGAGAGGGAGGACTGAAGGACTTCCTTTCATTTTTGGAAACTTTTTGAAACTGAGAGCAAGTCCCTGGCTTACTACCTCCAGGACCCATTTGTCTGAAGTGACAGACTTCCAAGCCTGAAAATAGTGAGCCAGCCTGCCCCTTACTGGAACTGAGGAGGCGAACCTGACTGACACCTCAGGGTGTCTGTTTGGCAGGGGGCTTGGACTGAGTGGAGGATGGAGTCCTGGTCATCCCCCTTCTGCCTCTTCCCCTAAAGAACCCCCTCTGCTGTAAAAAAAGGAGGAGGCCCTGGGCTTGGTAAAAAGGCATGTGAAAAGGCCTGTCCCTGCCAGCCCTAGATTGCTGCTTCTGAGAAGTGGCCTACTTCTCTTTGGCTGCAGCACTCCTGTAGGCGGTCCTGTACTCATCCATCTTTTTCATGCAAGTCTCTGTCTGCTCCCCAAACAGAGAATAACCAGTAACGGGAAAATCCATGGCCTTAGTCTGTGTATCCTGTGACAAACTGGTACATCTGAGCCAAGCAAATCTCCTTATGGAGACAGATGTAGCCATGACCCTGGAATGTACATCATTCGAGTCCACAGCAGCATGGAATTGGACTTTGGATGCCTTGATACCATCGACAGTCACCTGCTCCAGCTCCTTAGCCAGCTGGGGAGGGGCATTCTTAGCCAGCTCCAGAACCGTATCCCACATAGATTTCTAGTATCTGGCTGTATATGCCATGTAATTAGCTTGCCTGAATCCCAAAGAGGATGCCAAGTACTGTTTCTTGGCCATGGCATCCACTTTCCTGGAATCCTTATCTGGGGGGTGAGATGCCAGGGGAATGTTAGCCTTGTCACAGGCTGCAGCTTGCACTACCCCAACATGGCTGCAATGATTTGTGAGGAATTCCATCCCAGGACCTGACAAGGTATACCTCCTGTCCATCCTTTTATCCACAGGAAGTATAGATGTTGGAAACTGTAGAATTTTTTGTGTCGGTTTCCCCAAAGATTTATGCAAAAGGATAGACACTCTTTTTGACTCTGGGACATCCATCATTTCAACATAGTCAGGTTCCTCCTGATCCTGTTCAGCCTCTTCCACTGGAAGCTGAAGAGTATCAGCCACTTTCTTGTAGAACAAGAAATGGGAGGGGGACTCAAAGTCTGGGAGGAGACACATTAGAAGGCCTGTCTAGGGAGATGTCAGGCCGTCCTGGCTCATCTAGGCCTTCATATTCCTCTTCTTCATAGTCTTCTTCTCCTTCCCAGTCACCCTCATAAAATGATTCAGGATCAATTTCAGAAGCAACAGTTTCTGACCAAACCAATCTTCTTTGAGATGGTGTCAGTTCAGTCTGAACCGGGCAAAGCGACTGAAAAATAGTAATCGCTTTAGCAATTTCTTCAGCGGTCGGAACATGGGAACCGGGATCCAAACTGGCTGACTTGCGTTTTCTCTTAGACGGAACCAACTCCACAGAGTCGGTTCTCCTTTTGCCCGAGGAGGTATCGCCCAGGTCTGTGGGCACCCCTCAGGTTCGGTCGAAACCCAACCGGGCTGGCCATCCTGATCAGTGGATTTCTCGGCCTCCCTTTCCTTCATCCTACTTAAATGTTTAATCGAAAGTGGCTTTGGGAAAGTTTTTGTATATTTGGCAGTCTTCTTTGAGGTGGTCAAACCCCAGACAATAAACGCAAACGAGATGGGGATCAGCCTTAGCAAAGGCCTCCCCACACTCGGTGCAGTGCTGAAATGCCAGTGGGACCGGTTTTCTTTTTGGGTTTCTCAGACATGCCCGGAATAGAAAAAGTTACCCTTAACAGCGTTTAAGCCAGGCAGCTACAAAACCTATTGGTTCCAACCACGTCACAGGTCGGATAAAAAACCCCAAAGAAAACTGTCGGATTTTTTAGGATCCGATAGGTACCGGAAACCACAAATTATATAACAGAAAAATTTAAACAGAGAATTTGTTTCAGTTCCCAACTGGACCAACCGGGAGAAAACTGAACAAAAAACAATTTCTACTAACAAAACTCTAACTACCTACTAGCCACACTTACTGTACTGTAGACAGAGATCCGAATACCAAATAAAATAAGAAAAGCAGTTGAAAACCGACCGATTTTACTTAGACCGAACTGAAGCGAAGGAGAGAATCTCCAGAGCGACTTCACAGTTAGGCAGAGTAAAATCTGACAGTTAACTAATGAGAGTACCAGGGACAGAGGGTTTGAAAACTGAGCTCGAGCTAAACGTTTTATGCCTTGGCATAAAGTTAACCCTTTACACTCTGGAGCAGTTCAAGTGCTGGGGCTAACTGCATGTAGTCAGAATACAGCAAAACTTCATGCTGTTTGAACCGTATTTCCACCTTACAGTCCCCATACTACACATTTTTAATCTTTCCATCGACGCTGCCACAGTAACTTCCTGATGGAAATCTGCGCATATCATTCCTTTATTCAAATCTGGTGACCCTTGCAATTTAAATAACTATAGACCTATCTCTAGCTTGCCCGTCCTATCCAAAATCCTAGAAAAATTGATCTTCAACCAACTAAAACACCATACTAAAAGCGACTCCCTCCTCAACCCTGCCAAATCAGGATTTAGGCCTAACCACAGTACCATCTCTGCTAGCACCAAAGTCGCTAAAGACTGGGTCACAGCCCTCGATTCCAAAAAGGTCACGGGGCGGTTTTCCTAGACCTCAGCAAGACGTTTGATATCACTGACCACAGCCTTGTCATCCATAGTTTGCGCAACCTAGGAGCCACTGCTTCTACAGCGCAATGGTTCACCGGCTACCTCTCAGGAAGAGTCCAGAAAGTTAAGGCTAACAATCTGTTCTCAGCTTCTGTCCCCATCACCAGGGGTGCCCTCAGGGGTGCATTTTAAGCCCTATTCTCTTTTCTCTCTATATCAGCAACCTTGACTCTAATATCACTAACTCCAAGCTGCACTTCTTCGCAGATGATACAGTTCTACACACTTCTAAACCAACCCTGTCTGAAGTCAGAGACATACTCCAAGTTGACTTTGCTCCGCTCGAACGTGAATCTCATCAACTCAAAGCTTCTCCCAAATGTCAAAAAAACACAGGCCATGTTCTTTACCCTTAACAATACCCCCCCTCCATATCTGCTAAATGTCTCTATTAATACCACGCTTGGGGAACCTCTCGAGGTGGTGTCTAAACTCAAATACCTAGGTTTAGGGCTAGATAGCAAGCACTCCTTTAACACGCACATTGACAATCTTACTAGCAAGCGCAAAGACAGTCTAGGTTTCTTCTTCAGAAATAGGTCTCTCTTCCCATCCGAGATTAGAACAAGGCTTGTCCTGGCCACATTCCTGCCTCTTCTCGATTATGGGGACATAATCTATTACTCCACCTTGTCTACCAATCTGCACAAACTGGATGTCCTCTATCATCGAGCCCTATGGTTCATCACCAAAGCTCCCTTCAGAACTCACCACTGCGATCTATATGCAGCTGTTGGCTGGACGTCACTCCCTACTAGCAGCTTGATACATTCTGGAATCTGGACGCTTAAAATCCTGCTGAATAAGATTCCGGGACATTTATCCCCCTTCTCCATATCTCCCGCTGCATTTATTCCCTTAAGAAGCCGGATTTCATTCTCCTAGATGTCCCCAGGACACATACCTCCCTTGGCAAGCATGCTATCACCTTTACCCTCAATAACCAAAGGCGGCTGCAAACATATAGATGGAGCCCAATGAAATGTTTTACTCACATAGCAGACGGTAAATTCGGCAACACCATCACTGACCAAGTAATTAAGGCAGCTTCGATGCAGGCAGGATAAAAGTCCATAAACTTTATTTCAGAACAACAACCAGCAGCAAGTTGCAGATGCCCCTCCCCACAAACCAGCCGAACATTTTCATGAATGAACAGCGCTTTCTCAAGCCTTGAGAAAGTACTATTCACGCACAAAAATGTTGGCTGGTTTTAATTATCTACAACTTGCTATCTACTGTTCGAATAAGTTTATGGACTTTATCTATCTACACTCAACTGTAATTACCTGGTCGTGATTGTATCTCCTATACCTTGCCTGGAACAGATTGAAGTCTGTCCTAAAGCTGTCCAGCCTTGTTTCAGTTAACTTTTTCAAAGCCTTTTTTTTTTTTTTTTTTTACATTCTATTTATTCGCTCTGGTGGACCAGGGCATCTCTCAGAAGTGCCCACACGACCGTCACCTCTACTCCCCTGCCTGAGACCTCCCTCCTCTGGGACCCTCTTCCAAGGACTTTCCAGCCCCCTGGATCATCCCCCCAAGGGAGGGCCCACCCCACCTATCTGGCGGCCTTTCTGCGATTACAGGGTCAGTCCTGGTTAAGGGCCTTGGGGGACCGCTGAAGGGATGGTTCAGTGTTGGGGATGTGGGCTAGGTACCTGAAGCCTTCATCGCTTCCCTGGTCCACCAGGGTATTTTTGTGTTGCGGTTTCCCCTCTGGAGCGCAGTTGTGCAATGACATCCTGGCACCAACGTGCCAACATCCACCGCCACTCCACCCCTAGTCACTGCACCGCACTTCCTTGCACTGCCCCCAATCTCCATCAGGAGCCACTAAGAGTGGTTCTTGGCCCAGACCCCCGAGAAGGGAGAGCAGTCCTCCGGACGCTCAGTCCCTTCCCTCCTGCCGACCCCGGCAGCCCCAATCGTTCCTGAACCCAGGTCACCAGCATGGCGCAAGTTGTAGTGTCCATCACCTCCAACCCCAGTGCCACCTGGCCAGCTACTTCTTCAAAGGCTTAACTGCAAGAAAAATGAAAGTTATATGCAGCTGCCGCAAGTCCTAGCTTTGTCTCGTGCCTTTTCTCTCCTTGGTCTTTTCCTACCCCCCCAACTCTGCAATCTCTTCCTTTTCCTCTTGTCCTACCCCCTCTTCACCCACTTATTCCCTCTCCTTCCCCTCCCCATGCCCTCCTCCCCCTATCTTTTCTTCCCCAACCACCCCACTACTCTATTTCTATCCTCCCAATATCTAGTCCTCTACCACTTGACCTCCCCAACCCCCTCTTCATCTCCTGCTTCCCCTTGGCCCCCATAATATCCCCTTATTCTCCCCTTTCCTCCCTACCACCCACACAGTTCCCTGCTTACTCTTGGCATATTATAGCACATTGTGTCAAATTTTCTAGGCTGGCAGCTGTATTAGTCTGCTATGTACCAGAAGTTGTTGCCTTGTAAATATTACATACGAACATACAAAGAAGCCAACAGAAGAAGGCCATTTGGTCTATCAAGTCTGCTCGTACTGCAGGGTCAACAGCTTGAGCTAATGTCCCTGCCCTCCCTCCCCACTCCTCCCATCCTCCC